>OX381704.1:67655164-68855164 GCA_947462335.1 Harmothoe impar | reverse complement strand
ACCTACGCTCATACATACGTTTATAATCATTCCTATACTTATAAATCCATAAAATATAGGGCAGTCAGAATAGGTCAGAGGACCCGTTTCTATTACAGAGAGGGGGTCTCCTGACAGGGTTTTCTTTATATTTTATGCATTTAAAAGTATGATATCAGGATGATTTAAAAGGCTACCCACATATATCTATATGGACATCATGAAAACAAAAAAATATAGAAATAAAAATCGATCCCAAATTGGCTCCTAACCCATATTTGATAATGCTCTTATATCTTTCCTCTGTACTTGAACTTTAAAGTCTGCCTATAAATAAATTAATAGATCGAAGAATCCTAATCTTATACATATATTCGAGCAGTGTATATAACGGCTGCTCAGAAATGAACTGTTGTATAAAAGACATTGCTCACATAATACTGTATTCACGGTATAAATAGGTGCATCTACCCTAGCAACTGTCAACGATACATTGTACCAGTAGTGGCAAAACACAAATATAAAGCACACACAACATAATGTAAAACTTACGGTTGTCTTCGTCTTGCCTTCACTTTTCACTCTTTCAGCCGGTGCAAGTGCTTTAGGACCTGGCCCAACTAATACACTAGCATTTTCCTCAACAGCCTTGCGCAGAGCTGATATCTGTGTTGCTATTTCCTCTTGTAGCTTAGAGTTTTCTAACAGTAAGGGGTCCTTGTGGCCGTCCTTTTGTCGTTGCCTCTTTCGCATCAGCTCATTTTGCTGTTTGCGGAGTCGGTCAAGTTCTTTCTCAAGTACCGTAAGTCGTTTTGTCCTTTCGGCACTCTGTGCAAGCAGGGTAGCCCTCTCAACAGCAGACAGCGCACGAGTCATCTTCACTCGGTCGTCAGGAGTACTCGGCTTTATCATCACTGTCCTTTTGTCGTCGCTTGATGTATTCTTTGCCAGTTTATCCCTGATAACCTTTAGCTGCTCTGACTTTGGTGGGAGGACTGTGCGGTTTCCAGACTTGCTGCTGGCTGAGGAGGGCTCATCCCCCGAGGTGAGGACACGTAAGTTGCTACGTTGTGGTCCTGCGAGAGATTCATAGTCTATTCGGTCGGTTGGTATAATGCGGGGTGGAGCCTCATGAGGCATATTGTACTGGCCTGGGGGAGCACCATAGGGTTGGGCATATGGCTGCCCTGGGAAATCCTGGTACATGGCTCCAGGTGGTGGCTGGGTATACCCCTGTTCAGGCGGGTTACCATATGGTGGAGGGTTATAGCCCGGGTACTGACCAGGCGGTCCTTGTCCTGGAGGGTAATAGCTTCCACTCTCAGCAGCAAACTGACCTTGCTTTCGTCTACTTGGGGATGCAGATCGCGACCGTGACCTTGAATTAGATTGGCTTGAGCTTGAGCTATACCTTGATCTGGATCGTGACCTTGAGTAGGATCTCGATCTGGAGCGACGACCTCTACGTTTGTATTTGCCTCCGTCCCTAGATCGTCCTCTTGAACGTGAATGGGAGCGAGACCGTGAACGAGATCTGTATCGGTCTCTTGATCGTGATCTGTCCTTTCGTGTATACCTTGGATCACTGAAAGATCTGTCCTTACTTGACCTTTCTCTTGAATGTGACCTTTTTGTCTTTCCCCGTTCCTCATCTCTATTTTCATCTGTGAATGGCAAGGGACTTGCACGACCCATGGCTTTGGCCATTGCATGTTCCTGCAAGTAGCGCTTGGCCCTTTCAGCATAGGAATCAGCTTGCTCTAAGCTAGGCCTTTTCTTTACTTCCGCAGACGTAATACCTGTTGCCATAAATGAGGAAGATTCTTTGATGCCAAACTCCTCTGTTTCATTTGGTTTCTGTCCACGTTCCTTGTTTGCCTTCTCTTGCATCATCTTGGATAGCTCAAAATTGAACCCAATTGATTTAAGAATGTTTTCTATTGTTGGGTCTTTCTTTTTGTCTTCTCTCGTGGGTTCAGATGTAGGTATGATTGTTGGTGGAGAATCCGGAGAGTCAGCTACCTCGGGTTCTGGCGATTGGATTTTAGCTTCTCTCTCCAGACGCTTCTTTTCCCAAGGAGGCAGTTCCTTTGGCACTGGTTGAGGTGGAGGAATACTATCATAGGGATTAGGTGCCTCTTCTTGGACAGGTTCATCTGGGAAAGGTTTAACTTTGATAACTCGAGGTCTTGAATCAATATCCCCGAACTCTTTGATGACTCGAGGTCTTGAATCAATATCCCCAAACTCTTTGTTAACCCGCGGTCTAGAGTCAATATCCCCAAACTCTTTGATGACTCGAGGTCTAGAATCAATATCTCCAAACTCTCCGGCTCGAGCTCTGGAATCAATATCAATGCGAGGTCTTGACTCAACATCCTCTCTGTTCATGGCTCGAAGCCTTGCATCAACATCCTCTCTGGTCATGACTGGACGCCTTGAATCAACATCCTCTCGGTTCATGACTGGACGCCTTGAATCAACATCCTCTCTAGTCATGACTGGACGCCTTGAATCAACATCCTCTCTGTTCATGACTGGACGCCTTGAATCAACATCCTCTCTGGTCATGACTGGACGCCTTGAATCAACATCCTCTCTGTTCACGACTGGACGCCTTGAATCAACATCCTCTCGGTTCATGACTGGACGCCTTGAATCAACATCCTCTCTGGTCATAACTGGACGCCTTGAATCAACATCCTCTCTGGCCATGACTGGACGCCTTGAATCAACATCCTCTCTTGTCATGACTGGACGCCTTGAATCAACATCCCCAAATTCATCGTCTAAAGACATTGGTGCATGCCTTCCAGGCGGTTCAGGTCTTCTTGTTGCTTCGGGCTCCATCCTGTTATAATTATCTTGCCTCTCACGGTAAATTGGTTCTTCCAGCCTAGACTGGGATGCTGGTGATCGGGTGCGGCTATGGTAGGAACCAGGGTGGTCGGATGACATAGACGGAGACCGTGATGGCCGGTGTGGGGAATGTGATTGACGGGGAGGAGAACGTGTATGACGGGGAGGAGACCTTGACGGTCGGGGAGGAGACCGTGAGAGCCTGTGTGGGGAGCGTGAATGTCTGTGAGGAGAGCGGGGTGGACCGAATTGAGAGCGCGAGGATCTCGGTGGTGAGCGTGAAGGTCTTGGTGGGGAGCGTGATGGGTAATGGGGTGACCGTCCTCGCCTAGACGGGGATTTGGATCGCCTGCTCGGGGACCGGGCTGGCCTTGGTTCATTTTGGAAGGCAGACCGTTCTGGGGACTTGTTACGGTAGTAGTTCTCTGGCGAGGCATTCCTTCTTCTCTTATGGTCTGGGCTTGGGCTGCGCTGCAATCGCTCCCGTCGAGGGCTTATTTGGTACCTTCCCGATGCAAGTGACCCTGATGCACTGCTTACCGGGGAAGGTTGAACTAACTTATCATTTCCTACTGGCGCAACTGCGGGCTCATCATCACCATCACCGTATAGAAACTTGTCTTCATCATCGATGTCCATCGGGATGATGGTCTTGGGTGCTACATCCACTTTAGGTGCTTCAGGCTTAACCTTCTTCTCAAACAGTGGTATTGTTGGTGGCTCAACTACCACACTGGGAAAGAGTGGAGCTGCTGCTGGAGCTCTCTGTGATTCCCTGATGGCGGGTTTCTCAGGTTCATGCTTTACCGGCTCCTCTGGTGGCCCAGCATCAGCCGCTTTATTTTTCAATATAGACCGCAGTGGTCTATTTGGCTCGGGCGAAGTACCTGGTAAAGCAAGTGCTATGTCGGGAGTAGGTTCTTCGGGCACCATTATAGGAAATGTGGTTGTGTACTCGTTAGCTATGGGCTTCCAGTTACCAGAATCATTATCAATGGGCTTCCAGTTACCTGACTTAAACATGTCTGTTGACTTAGCTTTTGGCTTCTCAGGACTCTCATTGCCACTGCCCCACTTCCCAAACTGCTGTTGGGTAAGCTCTTCTTCGGGATACAATGACATGGTTTTGGGGTCTGGTTTGTCTGGAGGGCGTTCAGGATTTTTGTCTTTCTTGTCAATATTTCCAACCACTTCGTCAGATTTTTGGGGCTTTTCGATATCCCTATCTCTCTCCTTTTCTCTTTCTCTACTCCTATCTCTATCACTATCACGTCCTCTGTCACGCGAATCAGTTTCTCTACGTTCCCTCATCTCCAACTCTTGCATCTTTTTGTCTTCTTCCAGGGACAGTGTAGATCTCGGTCCCATTGATCCACGATACTTGTAGTGTGACGATTTATAATCATCTTCTAATGATATAGATGCAGTTCTTCCATGATATCGTGAATCAGGGTCCCTATCTCGGTAGCGGTCGCGCTCCCTGTCTCTTTCCCTTTCCCTTTCTCTCTCCCGGTCTCTTTCTCTCTCCCGGTCTCTTTCTCTCTCCCTTTCACGTTCCTGATCATCTTCATACCTGCCATGACGTTCACGTTCATACTTGTCGTAATCACGGTCCCTCTCTCTGTACCTGTCGTCCCTTTGGTCCCTTTGGTATCTGCTATCCCTTTGGTCATATCTATCCTCATGCCTAGAACGCATTTCTCGCTCACGTTCAAAGCGCTCACGATCTTGATCACGGAACCTATCATAATCCCTAGGATGTCTGTTGTCCTCAAAACGTCGATGATCGTCACGATATCGATCATCACGATAGCGATCATCGCGACGTTTATCATCCTCGCGATATCTATCATCCTGATGGCCTCTCCTACGATCATCCCTGTCCCCATCGTCATCTTTGTCAAAGTGTTCATTTCCAATGGTAATACGGATTGATTTATCTTCTTCAGATCCAGGTTTGCCATCTCCCTGAAACATAGGAAAATAACATTGATATTTTCTGCAAACCTGTGCAAAGTGTACACACCCACAGTAAAAATCCTTCGATTTAAACGGTTATCACTACCGGGCATTAGTCATGTCCTTGAAAAAACTACAGCATTATTTGACAAAATATTGAATTATGTCTACATGACAGGTCTTCATAAGGATAATACTTTTATTATGGCTGTATTAAATTCATGGCAGACATGAAATACAACCCAAATTATTTTCCCATCACACTTCTTAATTACATCTCAAATCTATTTGAGTATAATGTGATGAAAAAAACATTGCCTGACTTGTACATTCAGTCATTTCACCTTCTATTCCCTACTTACCTTTAACTATTTGATATAATAAGCACCCCCCCCTTCCGTTTTTAAAACAAATTTGTAATCCCCTTAGCACTAATTGAATTGAATATGGTCTAAATCATATACATGTAGTTGTCTGAATTCATTCATTCAACCATATTTTAATCTACCTCATGACATTGAAAGAACAACGCTGGTTTAAGTATTTAATTGCAACAGACAAAACCTTGTTTTGATAACCGCTGGGCAGCTTAACAAAACAATTTAATGTTAAATTCGCTTTGTAATGGTCGGTTGTATCTATGAGTGTTTCCTAGGTGTTGCCATGTTTGTTGAAAAGTCATCTTATTGGCCAGGCCTGTATCAACTGTGTTGAGGTTAATTATTTAAATCCCTGAGGAAACTCGTCTGGTGTGGTTTCGCTGTAAGGTGACTCGTAGTTTGCAACTTGGTGGTTGTTAATCCTGTAAAGATATTGGTGTTAATCTGAGGCCGAGAGTATACCAATGCTTTCTTGTTACAGGATGATCAACTCAACAGTCTCTTATCTTTTGGTTTGCAGGGTCTTGATAACTTTTGACAAAAGACTCAAGTTCAGTAACAAATCTGTAATATGATACAACGAATGTGAACTGACTCTGATCATTACATAATCCATGACAGACCTATTAGCCTCCTTACATCTAAAAGGTTTATTCTACAGTACAATTTATATTATGTTACCCCAAAACCAAAGTGAGTAGGGTAGAGATTCAAGCTATGTAAATATCAGTAAACTTTACAATTTCTTGTTTAAATTCGCTTTGTAATGGTCAGTTGTTTCTGAAATGTGGCATTTTATCACCGACCCGGGTGTTGTAGTAATTGTTGCCTCAAATCATCCTATTGGCCAGGCCTGTATCAACTGTGTTGAAGTAAACAAATTATTTAAATCCCTGAGGAAACTTGTCTGGTGTGGTTTCGCTGTAAGGTGACTCGTAGTTTGCAACTTGGTGGTCTTTAATCCTGTAAAGATACTGGTGTTAATCTGAGGCCGAGAGTATACCCATGCTTTCTTGTTACAAGATGATCAACTCAGCAGTCTATTATCTTTCGGTTTTCAGGGTCTTCTTTATTTCTAACATAGGACTCTAGTTTAGTTACGCATTTGCAATATCATACAATGAATGTGAACTTATTTTGATTGATACATGTCAAGTTACCCCAAAATCAAAATGAGAGGTAGAGATAGGCAGATACAGGTGGACCCCACCCATAAATATGTATGCCAGGACCAATTTTGAATAAAATTTCATGTCTGCTTATTGACCCGAATAACCAATGAATGACATGAATGGGCTACTGATTGGAAGAGAATCATCCATTCCCTTTTTGCCTTAACACCAGTGACCACACACCTCTTTTGTGGTAGTTGTTATCTAGCGATTCCCTTAAACCATCCTAAACTGTTTTTTTTTGCGAAAACACTTTTCTTGCATATGTCAAGCGGAAAAAGTTGAGTCGTAGTTGTATACTTTGATGACACTGCAAATGGAAAATGGAAAAATTATTAACTTAAGGAGGAACTGAAGTAGACAGAACGTCATAAACTATTCATGATGTGTTAACTGTGTGAAACAACTTTAAAATGTCAAATACCAAATGATAATACTCACCTTTAACTGTTTGATAAGTCATGTAAAAAATCCCTGTACACCAATGCCAATTACTGTTATCTGGTGTAGGGTAATGAAGGTTCCTGCTGTGCATGCACAATTAGTCAATTCGATTTGTGAAATCCAAACAGCAATTCAAAGATGTTACTCTACTGTGAACCCATTATTGTTCGCTGATAAAAAAAATTGCGGAAAAGTGAGAATCAGCAATTTTGAGGATATTCAGGGTTCTCCCCACACTGCATTGACGCCGGCATGCCGCTGGCATCCTTTTCACTCCCTGGCGTCAAAGTACTTGGAAATCGTCGCCGTGTCATTTGAACTAGGTTTTTGAATTTTTAAATTCCATTGATAACTTAAATCATTTGCATCTTATCTTTTTTCCATTAATAATTATCTTTGTCAATTAGAATAGAGGTTATTCCTATTTTAGCACTTTTTTTAATCATGAAAGATGAGTTACTTCAAGGCCTTTGCTATTTCCGCTCGACAGGTATTGACGGTTTGATTTTGAGTTTGCGGAGCACTCTGGCAGATTTTATTTTCTGCAGAAAATATGTATGACTCGAAATAAAGTAGGACAGTATTTTATCTGATCTTTCAAAATAAAAGATTTCAAGATAAAAGAAGAAGATTATAATGATGCTATTGCCAATATTCAGAAACTACCATGTAGTTACAACTAGTCGAAAATAGAAATTGTGAGAATTAACAACTTCATTTGTAAAGAATGAATACAAAACAAGTCCATTAAACTGGTTTAGTGACTAAAGAGTACCTTAATTGCCATAATTGATATTCTCCCTTACCGGTGTTTAGACTACAGAGCAAGTACTTGGTATTCATACCGTAACCTGGACCCATGGATGTAGTTTCGGCGTCGGGAAAAAACTACATCCATGGGTCCAGGTTACGGTATGAATACCAAGTACTTGCTCTGTAGTCTAAACACCGGTAAGGGAGAATATCAATGAAAGATTGATCCCCAGAATCAAAGCCAAAAGCTACAACTTAAACTGAATCAATAAGCAAAAGACCTCCTGAAGGAGACCCACCTTGTATGGAGGCCCACCTAATGACTGGTGGAGCCCCCTGACTGCTACAGTCCTGACTAAAAAACTCACTAGGTCAAAGATATGTGAGTATTTGATATCAATTTCATTATATCAAATAAATAAAACTAAAAAGAATCAATTAGGATTTGTGAACAAATCCACTAAAATTGATTCCTCTGTTGTTACACCTGATGAAGCTGTGAACAGCTGAAACTCCTCAGAACCAATACTCAACTAATACAGTGACCAGTGTCTGGCTGTCATTTTTTATTAAATTATAAAATGACCACTCAATTTTAAATCCAAGTAATTGGACAAGGAGCCCTAGTGGATCCACAACTACCAAATTTCGATTTTGAAGTTTGACTAGTTATTTATCTAAAATTGAGAACAAATCAAAGTGCCAGGATGTGACCTGAATCCTGCCACAGCCAATCACAAGAGTCCATTGTATAATGTTGAGGTCAGTTGACCTAATTAGCCCAGGTCAGGGCGGCAAAAGCTTACCTGATTCAGTTCTGAAGGAGTAGTGAACAGAGACACACCACCCTCGTCCAACCGATCACAGTCTTAATTGCCATAATTGGATGAAATAGCAAGAGTAATGCTGGCTTGAGAAGGGACATGGGAAAAGCGGGTGCTCGGAGTTTCTCCACATTCAAGTTACAGTCAAGTCTATATTTCTATATCTGTATGTGTTGGATATGGAAAAAGTGAGTTGCTGTATACGCGTTATAAGCTAAGGACAGGGTATTTGTCCATTTTTAAATTCTTACAACACCTATGCTACTCACGCATATCCATTTTGAATAACTTTTTTTGATTTGTGATTCTTGTCCTATTTTATATAAAAACAATTAATATTTCCAAAATGTCTAACAAAGTCAGGGTCGGCCCTGATAGGTAGGATAGGGTGACCGTAAACATACCAATTCTTTTGTAGGCATAAACAAACACTCAACAATATGGGAGAACGTAGTCGCCAGGGTCTTCTAGATGCCAATTGAGAGGGTATAACAGTTGGAATTTGTAGTATATAAGTATATGACATGGTTGGCCAACTTGAAAAGAGCACAATTATTGACATTTGTCAAGCTTTTATAACATTGAGATTTCCAATGAAAATCTCTATTTGGGTGCAGGATACAAGATGTGACTATGGAAATGGTGGCCCAAGCCTCAAAGATTCGTGAAGTGGATATTGATAATAATCAATGACATTTCCCATTGAGGAACACTGGATATGATTTAATACACAAAACCTACTTCAAGTGTTGGTGGTATTCATCTGATAGATGGGCTGATAAGACTGATTAGTTGTGCAAAAGTGGGGAATATAATCAGGACAAAAAGGAAAAGTTGCGTTCAGATATCCCGACCAACCCTATTCAAAAAGAAATTGGAAGGCATTTTGAGTTTTTAATACTAAGGCCACACTTCTTTTTTTTGGGGGGGGGGGGGTTGCTGACACCTCAGAAAATTTCAAAAGCACGGAGGACGAAATAAAAAAAAAAAAATTTTTTAATAAAAGTCAGGCGTTTGTCATTTTATGTATATCAGCGCGGAGAAATTGGAATATTCCCATATCGATGGAGAAAATAAAAGGACGATTAAACAATAGAAGAACAATGATATTTTAGGAAACTGTTATTCTGTTTCCTTTCTTTCAAAGGTTTGGAAAAGTTGCATTAGAATCTTACAATGAGAGGTAGTTCATTATTTTCCTGTTCATTGTAGCTTTCCAATAGTATATTACACTACATATCTTTTAATTTTTTCCTTGGATATTTTTTCTGGGAACACACCTCAGAGGGAATAAAAAAAAAGTGATTTTTTCAAATTTTATTTTTATTCTGGTTTTTGCATTTTCTAGTGCGGCGGGCCCGTAACCCAAATTAAAAAAAAGTGTGGCCTAAAAAGAAATTTGTGACTGAAAAGATGAGAAATGGGGGGAAATTTCCATTTTTTGAGGACATGCTACCTAAACGCATATATTTTTTAAAGGCCTCTGGTAGGGCATGCAGCATCAGTTTGGTCCTTTATAAACTTATCTCACATTAACTATGTTAAATATTGTGAGCACAATTTAAGCCATTCGTCCGAACACATCCATACAAATCACCACTATAATTCACATTTCTGCATCTTTACAACATACATTTCCAGCATTGTTATATATTAAACCCCATTCCCTTAGTAATTATGTGTATGGAAGGCCTGGATTTAAAAACATAAGATTGCAACAGAACACAAGCTATGGTGGGCCATAGGGCTACCGGAGTATGATCATATCCGAGACAATTGGAACGATTAGATGAGTTCAAGACAAAAATTCCGCTCCTACACATTTACAGAAGCAAGGGTTTAACCTCCCACAACCACATAGACATGGTATGAGAAGGTCAGGCCTTTGGTATGCTGTCAGTCTACCACATCATAGGAAATGGCAGCTATAGGTGGAGTTGTGAAGTAAAAATACTCCAAGCTCATACAATTGTGTACCATGAGTCTGCAATACTTAATTCCAACTCACCAAGCTACCCAAACCCATTCCTTACTCCTTGTTACTTTTTTTTGCCCCACTTTTGTATTATTTTCATATTTTGTCCCATAGTTAAGCTTCCTTCAGGTATAACAATAAATTTACTTCTTAACTTTGTTTTCTCCTTTTCATTCCCTTCAGTGTTGGTTGAACAGAATACATTGTATTATTGCCTTTTTCTTTATTCCAGGCAGCTTGTCATTTTGCTCTGATTTGGTACATTGGTTGTAACAGGTCAATGTATGGCAAGGTTCCAGAATCAGAGCTTACCCGCGGGTTGTATGTGGGAATTTACTGTAGTTGTCATTACTAATTTCACTATGCAAACATAGATAAAAGGGATACATACTATGAGGGGTACTACGAGTATGTCTATGGGGCATAATTTGCTTTTGTTGTGTTCAAGTAACCTGGCCAAAAACATGGGTCAGCTTGTTGATTATCAAGATCTGTGGTTGAGTTGACGCGGAGTCAGCCCTATGCAAACGTTGGATTGGCATTTCTACCCACACTGCCAATCGCCGTCAGGGTCAATTTACCTACCCGGTATTATACCCAAATTTTGAAAATCTATCAATTAGAATGGAAGTTCTTAATATTTCAGCACTTTTTATCAAGAAAGAAAAAAGGTTTCATCCATCAATTTGAATACAAAATTCAACTACTCTTGCGGGAATTTCACCTTTCAGCGAAAAAGCCTGTGCGTTACTAACTACCATAATACCTAGCGTATAAGCGTAACTCGCCGACTTTGGGCCAGTCCTATAAGCCGAACTGGAGATCTGATTATGGTGACTTTTAGTACTGTGTCATAGTAGCAAAAACTTTTGACCTGTCATGGAGCGGGGGGGGGGGGGGGGGGGAAAGCACCTTTCTCTAGGAAGTAAGGGAGTACCTTAAACCTCGCGTATAAGCCTAACTCATGTATACGCCGCACCCCGGCTATGTGCTGATCCTATTACTAGCCGCACTGGCGATCTGATTCGTGTACTAGGCATGGCTTACACGAGAGGTTTTACGGTAGTCGTTATCTATCAAGGGGGGGGGGGGGGGGGGGAGTGTTGGTGGGTTTGCGGGGAGGGGCAGAAAATTGTCACTCCTTTTCAGCAAAAAAGCCTGCACATTAAAAAGGGGAGGGGGAGCAGAAAATCTTTCAAGAATATTTCACACCCCTTGACAAAAAAATCCCTCCCCCCTTTGAACTTAAGTAAGGCGTAGGCTTTCGTCCTTAAAAACGGGCATCATTTTTTACCCCCCTCATGCCCCCCCCCCCCGGTCCATGTCACAACAAGGGAGTTCTACATTTTTAACAATGAGTGGCGTGGCCGTGGGGATTTGGACGCCTTGCGCAAAAAAGCCAGCCCATTTCTATGCTACAAAGTCCAAAGAGCATGAACATGGCGCAATTTTCGACTTGCCGTGAGTGGGGGGGGAAGGGGGTTAAATAAAAATGTTGACCCGTCTCGATGGGGTGGTGAAAAGATTTTCCGTGCTCTGCGCAAAATCTCACCGCTCCCTTCTTAACCGTTTCAGGTATAGCCTTGACCTAGTAACACCCTGGCTTTTTCTGTGAAAATAGTTGAAATTTGAGGGGTCCAAATGTTTTACCCCCCCCCCCCCCCCTGCTGAGGCTCCTCCCAGTCCCAGTCAAGGCGTCGAAGCCCCCCCCCCCCCGTCGTTAGAAAAAAACAACCCACTCCCTTTTAATACTGATGATGATGTAGACCTAGGCTAGAGCCAGACAGGCCTACAAATAATGAAATATGGAATTCTAGGAGGTAGCCTGGTAGGTGTCGGGCAGTGATATTCGCACCTCTACGATGTGCGTATAGCGTTCCCTACTCGCACATCCTCGAGGTGTGGATAAAAAATCTTATTCGCACCTTGAGGAGGTGTAGGCTGTTTACACTATTCGGACCTCGAGGAGGTGTGGAATAGAATTATTATTTGCACCTCAGGAAGGTTTAGCTTAGTAATAGTAGTTTAGGGGGGGGGGGTCAAAAATGGCAGCCCCCCCCTTTGGAATTTCTCTAAAGTTTTTTTTTTAATGATATTTTAGATCCGCTTGATAGGCCTACTTTGTGTTTGGTGAACCCACCCTTTTTAAATTCCTGGGTCTGCCTGGGCCCTAGGGGGGGGGGGTCAGGGCAACAAATTTTTGACCCGGGGGGGGGGGGGCAAAAAACCCTTAAAGGGTTTTCACCGGGGGTTTTCAGCAATAGTGTTACTATAGGCCTATTATCAATTAAGGGGGGGGGGGGGGTGGCAAAAATTACAACCCTGCCGAAAGGGGTCGAAATTTTTTACCCGGCCCCCTGACATGTCGAAAATCGGCGCGCGTGCGGGCCCTTTTAGGCATAGTAACATGCAGGTCGCTGAAATGACCCCCCACCCCCACCCCACCCCCCCCCCCCTCCCGAGTCAGGTATAGAAAAAAATTCAATATTTTGATAACCCCCCCCCCCACCCCCCAAAATCTGAGGTTTGAATAAGAATCCTTACTGACACCTCCTGGAGGTGTGAATAAGAAATTGCAGCCACACCTCCTCGAGCAGTCGAGGTGTGAATAAGAATTCTTATCCACACCTCAAGGATGTGTGAGTAGCAGGCCCTTCCTACTGTCTGATATCTAGGCCTACACCTCCTCGAGGTGCAAATAGTGAAACCTCCTTGAGGTGCGAGTGGAAATCCTTATTCGCACCTCGAGGATGTGCGTATATCACCGGCCGTAGGTGTCACTGTTGTCGTGTTGTCGATAGATCAGAGGCTCGAACTGGCTTGGATGCCCGCTTGGATGTTGACTGAAGCAAAGAAAATCGCGAACTGTCGTCGTGTCGAGTGATCATAACGACGACGATGTACCCTATTAGCCCGCCTATTACAAGTAGTAGTGGGCCTATTATCAATCAGACCGGTCGGATTTGGAAATTGAATGCGCAGCATTTTGTTTTGACTGCACACAAAATACTACCTTTCCCTGGGAGCCTCCTTTTGGTGACCCCATTTTGTTGTTGTCTTCGTCTTCTTGGGTGGAAATGGTAACCCTCAGAGCTTCTGACTGCTTTTCTCTGTCGTCCTCGGGAGATTCCTCTTCTCCGAAATTACGTCTTATGTATTGTCTGTTTGATGGTCCGCGTGCAAACCCCCTGAATTCTACATTCATGATAGGAAAATGTTAGCAAAGATGTCGGCCCATGCTGCAGCCGGTCGCCGCTGGCCGCTGGTACCACTGGTTTAGTTTCGTAAATTTATGTAGGTGTGAATGGAGTAAAACCTGGCTATGGCTATTAGACCTATACTTGAGCAATATAAGTATTTTTTGTTGAACATAGATTTGTTTTTTATTTCTCGTATTTGTATCATCAAGACATAATTACGGCTAAAATGGTTCCTTTAGTTTATTTTATAACCACTAGGTGGAAGCACTAAAATTTCGCGCCCCAGCAAGACCTTATTCGCAGGACCTTTCTGCACGTTACGTAACCAGCGGGGTCACCCACCCCGCCCCCCCCCTCCCCCTCCCCCCCCCCCCCCCCCCGCCCCTGCAGCTAGCTCGGTGGTCGACCCCGGGTGGTCGACCTAGTTTGTGGGCCCCCGCCTCTCCCGTAACCTGAGGTAGGGGAGACCGGGGCAAAACGGACCCCCGGGGCAAAACGGACCCGACCCCTAACTCAGTTCTCAGCTATAAATTCCATATTTTTGTCAAATTGGCTCATATAATAGTTAGAAATAACATGTTTTAAAAAAAAAATTCGATGCTACCTATGGTATTCCGGATTCCATAAAGAAAAAACTGAAACTAGAGATCTTGATCTAATTTTGCAAAAATCAGTTTATAAGCTTCTGAGAATTAAAAAAGAGGTATAT
Source organism: Harmothoe impar (assembly GCA_947462335.1). Taxonomy (NCBI): domain Eukaryota; kingdom Metazoa; phylum Annelida; class Polychaeta; order Phyllodocida; family Polynoidae; genus Harmothoe; species Harmothoe impar. The sequence goes on along the minus strand of OX381704.1, from coordinate 68,840,910 downwards.
GTTAATATTTTATGGCTAAAACAATAATATTTTATAGCTAAAATATTGTGTAACATATTTCAAAAGTCATTGGAAAAAAATATTACCCTGCAGTTATTTAATTTGGCAAGATCATTTTTTCACATATTTTTCATGAAGCTGGGGCAAAACGGACCCCCCCCCCCCCTCACAATCATAATTCCAATGGTGAAATCCCATAGAAATGATCAAAACATGAAAAAATAACCATACTTGGCTTAAAAAATGATAAGAATGATGAGAAATGCTTATTTGAATATGAAATTATTTCCTATAAGCCAATTTTTATTTTTGAGGGTATTTTTGGGGTTTTGGGGAATTTTTCCTGAATTTGGGGGAAATTTTATTGAAATGCATGATATTCAACGGTCATAAAAATCAATTAAAATTGAAAAATGTTAGATAATGGTCATGCATGACAACAAAGAAATACCTAATGAATTGAGTTTTAACATAGCTAAAAGATGGGAGCAAGAAAATTATGGAAAAAGATAATAATTCAAAATTAAGAAATTTGCAGGGTCCCTTTTGCCCCACCCCAAAAACCCTTTTGCCCCGGGACTTTTAGCCCATGACCTTAGTAGGTCAGAATATGTTATGCTATCCCACTAGGCTATTAATGATACTAGCACAATATTAATTATTTTCATGGATGGTATACTTCTATGCTTTGTTATGAAAAAATAAATGTTTCAATTCAGGGGTTTACCTCTGAGCTATATGCCATCTTCCCTTAAGGGGTCCGTTTTGCCCCGGTCTCCCCTATGGGAGGCCAGTGCGGCATTAATTGTACCCGCGGGGGGGGGGGGGGCACTCCCTCTATGGTCTATACGGGGTCTGGATGGGGGGTCCGGATTTTCCCTGTCGATTTTAAGAAATGGCCATGTCGCCCTGTCGATTTAAGAAATGTCCATGTCACCATGTCGATTATAAGAAAAGGCTACTGGTATGTCCCATGTCATTATCTCTTATATTCCTCATGTCGCAAGTCACTAAGCCAAAAAGGGCCAATGTCGCCATGTCGAATTTAGTGGTCCACACCCATAAAGTTAGTACATTTCACAGATTTTAATTTCTTTGCCCTACCCCCCGGCCTACCCCCTCCCTGTTGGTGGCCTTATACCCCTCAAATATATAGTTGACCAGTATACCTAACTGCCCTAAGAAATCGACCCGCCCTGATCCCTCAAATGTTATGTTGGGGGTCTGGATGGGGGGGTCCCAACTTTCCCTGTCGATTTTAAGAAATGACTATGTCGCCCTGTCGGTTTTAAGAAATGACCATGTCCCATGTCGTTATCTCTTATATTCCTCATGTCGCATGTCACTAGGCCAAAAAAAAGGCCATGTCGATTTTAGTGGTCCACACCCATTGCCTAGTGACTATGTGCGTACACAAAATCCCGGGAAAGGGGTCCTTTTTTGGGTCGATTTTAGGCTATTTTGGGCTATTTTGGACCAAGAATATCCAACCAAAAAGTCCAAAATTTCCTATGAAAAAGGGTACATTTTGAGGGAATTTGTCCCAAATTTAGGGTGGTATCCCACTAAAAGGGGTCCAAATTTGGCTCATATTTACTCCGCTATAAGGGGAAGATTTGTAATTACAGGGGGTGGCTCAACTTACATTGCGGCTCAACTAACCTCACTCTCCCATAGTCCTGTAGTTGGTCTCTTACTACGTATGTAACACTTGAGTACAAAAACCAGACAAGGTAAATTAGACTTTAATATACGGCGACTTTATTGTAAAGGTAACTCTTGGGTATTATAGTACAAGTATAACCAGCGGATATACGAGATCAGAACAGATATATAATACAGTGGGCAACCCTATAGCATAGAGTTAAGCCCGTGAGCACAGGGTGGTCATGTCACGACAGTCCCAAACCTGACTGACTTCCAATGGGGAAGCAGCCGTCTTATATACAGCGCTGCGTAGCCACGTGACCGTACTAGCAGCGCCACCTGTTAGGTTTAGTTATGTAAAAATGATTATGTAACAACTACCGACGGTAACCGAAGGTGGTACCGGTACACTACCGTATAGATAACCGAACTAGAGGAGTCGGTATATGTAACGAACCGACGACACTAGTTAGATGAATAAAACAGTTATTAAACACAATAGAACCGTGTTGTCTTACATCATACAACATACAATAGATATACAACAATAACAGTTAGACTTTATAGTCAACCCGTTACACTACCCCCCTTTAGAATGTAGGAAGGGTTGGTTTTATAATAATAATACCTCTTGGATACATTATATACCACGTATATCTATTTATCAACAAGTAACATTTCTACTCATAGTAACAACAGGCATACATACATGAACATACAAGTTAACATGCACATAACAGTTTATATCAACAATATAGTCTTTGTAAAACCATAGTCCCGTAGGCACATGATATAAAAACTGTCCAACTGATAGTCCTAGACTAGTATCAGTTAATAGTAAAGGCACCAAATAACCACCTTGGAAACTCAACACATCACCTACTTCATTCAGCAATGGTGCGAATCCGTGTGGAGTTAGTGTCCTTATATATAAATAATAGAACTATAATAGCTCTCACTTCCTTTGGCGAAGAAAAGTTTTATAATTGGAACTATAGCAGTTCCCACTTCCTTTGGCGTAGAAAAGTTTATATATAAAAATCCATAATAGCGTATCCTAAATAAGGTGGGATAGATCGTCATCCTTATTAGGGGCGGTACTCCAGTACCTAGCAGTTTATGGTGGTAGAGATGGATAGAGTCCAGTACCGGTATAGTACTTCCATCTCTTGTGAAATATAAATATAAAAAGGTAGGTCCGTGCCTCCCTATAAATAATTATCACAGGAGGATGATCCATATAATAGTTCATAGGTCACAATAGTAGAATGTGACCACAGGATCAGGAGCCCTGGACAGTAGTAGAGCACCGACGGTTGTGGCCTAGTAGTAAACCACGGTTGAAGACATCAGGCTGCTTCCAGTGTGGTGGCAGTAGAGACTCAGTTAAGTCACGACAGCACCGTCGGTCTGCTTTTGGTTGTCCAGGGGCGTGTAGCTGCGTCGATGGTTTAGTTTTACCTCCGAGGGGCGGAACAGTGCACCCCAGAGGGCCTGACGGGGGACCAACCTTAGGTGTCCATAGGGACACCGCCGGATGGCTTTCCTTCCCCATCAGGACTTCCTCCAGGAGGGGCCTCCGTGGTGTAAACCACAGCAGCCTCCACCTGGAGAGGAAGGGCTCCACCTGGGGCTACCGAGAGGGTACTCGGCGCCGCAGTAGGCTCCCCGCCACTGACCACCCGGGTAGATTGTGCCATGAAAGAAAATGGCATCTCATACCTAGGTGGGTGTACTGACAGTACCGGGGTCACAGGAGGAGCAGGCCTTGCGGCAAGCCCCAACCTGGACTGGAGATCTGGAAAACCAGTTCTCTCCCACTCTGTCAGCTTTAGCCCGAACTGCCGGAAGAACTTGGCGTCACAAGTTGTCAACCTTGATTCGAGCTGGTCGATCGTAGCCCTCCAGAAGGCATGATCTTGCTCCAGACTCGCCTCGCGCTCGGCAAGGACTCTGGTGCGTTCAGCAACCCAAGCTTTCCCTTCCCGGATAGCCTGTTCTCTGAGCAACTTGTACTGCTCAAAGTAGGACTTCTCCAAGAAAGAAACCTGAAACTGGAGTAGCTTACTTGCGTTTTCAGCCATCTTAGCTCTGTAGCACTCAAATCCGGGGACTAGAGTGTCAGAGAATCCAGTGTCAAAAGCAGGGCCATCTCCAGGCAACACAGGTAACCCTGCCAGCCCTTCGTCAACAGCCCTGTGCTCAGGTACTGGAGTCACCTCGTCATCCCTTACGGGGTTAGAGGTTGCTCCGTGCTGGGTTGGAGCAGTCGGCTGGGCTGACGCCCCATCCGGCTGTTGTACCTCCACCTGTTCAGCGTCACTGACAGGTGAGACACTCTCCTGTGGGGCTGAAGCTTTCTTTTGCTTCTGACTCCACTTGTACTGCTTGACATAGTCAGCAGCGACTTGTTCCGCCTGCTCGTCACCCAAAGAGTTCTGAACAATAGCCAGTGCACTACCCAGTTTCTGTCTCTCCTGCCTGGGCAGTTGATCAGCAACCGGGGGCAATGCAACCGAAGATACCGTGACGGTACCGACGGTTTGGCTACGGTCGACCTCAGATGTTACCGTGGCGGTGGCGACACGTTTCTTCGCAGGTTCACTGCGGGAACGGTCACGTCCACCTTTGGTATCATCTTTGGATGACTGGCGGCCCCTTTTTAGATTTTTCTTCTTAGGAGGGGTATCCTTCTTTACAGTGGGCATCGGAGCTTCTGTAGCTGGTCCAAGGTCGGTTTGTTCGCACTTGGCGCCCTTACACAACCTCTCCCAGTCAGCCTCCGTGAGGTAGTTCCACTGTTTAAGTTTGTTGGTTCGCCACTTAAACTGTAGATTTCCTACACGTTTGTGGCACCCCCAAACCTTCAGTGCAGCCTCAACTCCACGACTAATAGTGCGCTTGTGCACGCCCTTATTGTCGCAAAGATGCCTTACCAAACCAGATCTCCGTTGGCTACGGAATAGTTCCCCGTCACTGTACTCAGGGCAGGAAGTACTCGTACTCCCACTCACACAGTACAAGTAGGGACGCACATTCATGTGCTTCTCTACCAAATGACGGGCAAACTTGAACAGGTTTGGCCACCGTTTTGCTGCTGTCGCAGTCCCTTTCAGGCGCTGACAGCGAACGTACGGGCAGGGATCCCCTGGCACGTAGTTCTTCCAAGCATATTTCAGCTTGGGGCGGCATGACCTATGGATGTTAGGTTTATTCCCGTCTAACACTGCCCTGAGGTACACGAGGTACCAGTCAATGGGATGGGAATCACCTGTCAACCAGTCTTCGTCGTCAGAACCATCGGTCGTGTGAGGTGCAGGAAGAGCCATCTTGCCATTCTCCTGAATTAAATCAGTAAGGCTCAGGTTCTCCCGGTCATCATCACGGAGACACAGGTTTAGACGGACATGCGCTGCCTTGGCGCGGAGGCGTCGATTGGCTCTGCTCTCTGCGACAGACCATCCCTCGGCTTCAGCCTTGGCCAGTTTGTCAGCAACAGCTTTGAGTCTATCTGCCTCAGTCGGTGCGACCTCTTCGGTAGCAGGAGTCTCAGGGGAAGATGCAATCCTCCTCTTACGCTTCCGCTTCCGTTTGGTCTTAGCACGGACCGTGGACCCGTCTGATGAATCACCATCAGGGACCGTCGGTTCTTGTGCCAATACACCGGCGGGTTTCGGAGAAGATCCCCCTGCAGGGTTCTCCTCCTGGTTGGTATTACTACCACCCAGACCAGGTTCTGTCTTCGGAACAACATCACCCGACCCCTCAGGGTTAGGTTCAGTTGGTACCAAAGCCGAGCCTTGACCGACGGTTGGAGCACCAGTAGTGTCCATTTCCGTGTCAGACTCGAGAACTCGGTCTTCCCCATCGGAGGCCTCAGCCTTCTCCGGGGCCGTGCATCTGCCATCTACACGGGCTGCCATACTGTTAGCTCAGGCGTAGGTGAACCTCACGGTTCACTCACCCGAGCATTTAGTAGCACAGCTGGTAAACAATAGTGTAGGTACTGCCGGGCAGACCTAGGCACCACTGATCAACACGCTACCCTGCGGGCAAACGTGTTGATCTGAAGAAGCCTGGCCGCCTGTGGGGCTTATATACCCCACCCGTCCCCCGTGACCCCGCCCCTTGACCGGCTTCTCAGCCAATCAGGGGTCGCGCCCCGAAGACGCGCCGAGGTGACCCAATTTCTCACGGCTCATTTGGCGGGAGAAATCGATCAGGTGACGCGGGCAGCGCCCTTCCCACGTCTGGCATATCCGACCGTGGGAACTCTCACTGTTGTTTACAATTTTCGTGGCGGAGCCACCGGATAACCCGGGAATGATATACCGGCATTAGAGGATATACACAGCAGCGTGTTGCTAAGCAATATGTGGTCAAAACTAGTCCCATACTTAGAACTAATCGGCAAAGCCAGCCACCCGCCCTGAACACGTGCTTTTCTACCTCCAACGGATAACCACACCGGATAACCCGTCTCTTCTCGTTGTGTTTTGGTGATCGAGTACCGGGCCAATGACCACCGGCCCAGTACGGAACTGTCCAGGGAAATTTAATCAAGCCAGCAGCTAAATGTCGTCAACAAGGTAAGAAAAAAATGTTTACACAATTTTATCTCGCTCTCTGACACGTGTGCTCCTCCGTAGACCTTGTACCGGTATGTCCAGCAATGGTGACACCGGAGGTATCACCTTGCTTTGTTTACCGGTGCCTACGGTTAGTCCTTTACGCACAGCTGACCCTTTTTTACGAGGCCTACCGCGCTTGGGCTTGGTAACACACGACTGTGGTTCAATCGGTAATTTCCTAGGACGACCCCTTCGGCGCGCTACCGTCGGTACCGACGGTATGACCGTTGGTCCTGCCTTCGGTATCTTCGGTAGCACAGGGTCGGTTGGTGCTGGTACTCGACCAGCACCGAGGGAATCCTCACCGTCATCTATATATGGAACTCCATACCAAGGTCGGAGTCTAGCCACATGTGATTTAGTGAGAGTCCCTTTTTGCAACCGTATTACTACAGTAGTTTCACTAACCACCATAGTAACCGTATGCGGACCATCCCAGGAGTACAGGGTCTTGACTTTGGAATTTGGTGTGCTAAATCTCGCGACCTTATCCCCCACCTTGAATTGGCGGAGTTTAAGGCCCGTGTCATAGCCCACCTTCTGCAAACTAGCAGATTTTTCCAAGTTGTCCCTTACTACTCCATAGGATTCGCGTAATGATTGTCGAAGTGACTCAACAAACATCACTGTGCAGGGTTGCTCGAGCTGGTGTCCCTGCACTCCATAGACCATGTCACTAGGCATGACTATGTCTTCACCCATTACGAGCATATTAGGCGTACAGCCCGTCGACGCATGTTCGGTAGCATTGTAAGCATGGGAGATATAGCGAGCGTGCTCATCCCAATCATCCCGGTGCTCATTAACCATTGTCGTGAGACATTGGATCAACGTCCGATTGAAACGTTCCACCATACCATCCGATTGAGGTCGGTAGGGGTTCGTATGCGTCTTGCAGATGTGTATTTTACTACACAGTTCTGCCCACAGTCGAGATTCAAACTCACGACCCTGGTCGGAGTGAAGCATTAAAGGACCTCCCCACGTGAGGATCCAATTCTCGAAAAGTGCTTCTGCGCAGGTAACAGCTGTATGATTTACCAACGGATATACTTGGACATACTTGGTATAGTAGTCCTGTACCACCATCATACAGGTATTCCCACGGGGGGTCGTGTTGAAACCACTAATGATATCAACAGCGATCCGGGCAAATCGGACACCGAATAGCTCTTGACTTAGAGGTAGTTTACCAATACCAGGTCCAGGCTTTGATAAACAGCATTGGGGACATTGTCTCACCCAACGCCGTATGTCCAAAGTCATACCAGGCCAGTAATATCTACTCTTAATCTTCGCCTCAGTCCGTTGTCTGCCAAAGTGTGCTGAAGTTCGGTGGCCATGACAGTAATTGAGCAACTGTAGTCTGAGTGACAAAGGCACTACAGACTGAGCTGTTCTCTTCCTGCCAGGTTGCACCCTCCAGCGGCACAATACACTGTTCCGTATAAAAAGATTATCCCACTGAGCTAACAGTTGTCTAACTTCTTTACATTCCAGCGAAAGTGCGGGGCGAACAGGCTTGGACAGGCCCAACAACTTCAAGGAGTACACCCTCGAAATAGCCGGATCTGCAAGCTGCTCATCCTTCAAGTGATTTAACGTCCAGTTAGGAACTTTCGCACCCACAGACGCAATCACTGCATTGTGAGACCCACAGTCTCGGCAGTCTACACGGTGACAGTTCCGGATAGGATAGCGGGACAAGCTGTCCGCATTCACATGATCTACTCCACTCCTGTGTATGATATGCTCATTCGTCATGCCAAACTCAGAGAGGTGGTTCAACCATCTACCCATCATCCCCTCAGCGTCCTTGAAGTTAAGGAGCCACTGCAGAGATGAATGATCCGTCCGTACGAGATAATTCCCACCATATAGGAAATGTCTGTACTTTTTTGTGTAAACCACCACTGCCAAGAGTTCACGCTTGGTTGTGCAGTAGTTACGTTGTGTTTTGCTTAGACTGTTGGACGAAAATGCCAGCGGCACTTCTCGCCCATCCTGGATCTGCGACAAGGCAGCACCAATACTTGTATTAGAAGCATCAGTGTCCAAGATGAACTTACCAACAGGTGCAGGGTAGTGCAAAACAGGTGTTTCTAAGAAGAGTCTCTTTAACTCACTGAAAGACTGTTCTGCGGCTGGAGACCAGACTATTTTAGCCTTAGCCTTCTTCTCTCCAATCATCAGCTCTTGTAAGGGAGCTGCGACTCTCGAGAATCCAGGTATAAAATCTCTGTAGTATGAACAAAACCCGATGAAAGAGCGTATCTCCTTCGTGTCCATCGGACGAGGCCAGTTCTGTACCACTTCGATCTTATGAGGATCAGCCATGATGCCATGTTCAGAAACAATTCTACCTAGGTATTCAACTGACTTCCTAAAAAGCTTGCACTTTGAAGGTTTCAATTTCAGACCATATGATAAGATGCGTTTCAGCACAGCTTGGAGGTTCTGTAGAGTTTCCTCCACAGAACCACCGAAGACGATGATGTCGTCCAAGTATACTAGGCACTTTTTCCAAAGTAAACCCCGTAACATGGTTTCCATCATTGCCTCGAAGGTTGCCGGGGCATTGCATAGCCCGAATGGCATGACGTTGAACTCAAATAGTCCCATATGGGTAGAAAATGCGGTTTTTTCTCGGTCCCGGGGGTCCATGCCGATCTGCCAATAACCAGATTGTAAATCTAGTGTACAGAACCATTTTGCCCCACCCAGAGATTCCACACATTCATCTATCCGAGGTAGAGGATATGCATTCTTCCTAGTGAGTCCGTTCAACTTCCTATAGTCGATGCAAAATCGACAGGAACCATCCTTCTTGGTGACCATCACCACAGGACTTGACCATGGACTCTCACTAGGTTGAATCACATCTTCATCCAACATCTTTTCTACCTCAGCCTCCATAGCACTTTTTTTAGCCATGGGTAACCGACGGTAGGGGATTCTACTGGGAAGCGCGTCCCCAGTGTCAACCCGGTGTTGTACCGTATTGGTACGCCCTAGAGGATCTCCTGGTTGCGCAAAGGCGTCAGATAACTCCGACAGCTCATTTGCCACCATTTCGCTCTCTAGGGTTGTGAGGTGTGACTCACACAACAGGGACCTTAAATGTTTCGGTAGGTTGGATTTAGCTAGAGCCTCTTCGTGGGAAGAGTCTCCCGCCACCACACCTACTTCCACAAAGTCCGTAGTTAGTGAGTCTACCCCATATGCTCGCGTGGTGTTACCAATAGGCGTCCCCTTTCGTAGAGTGATTTCTCTACTACTCGAGTTACAAATCGGTATCACCCCCCAACGAGCGTTGGCCAGGTAAGTATGATAGCCAGCAAGACCTAACTCAGAGAGCTTTTGATCTTCTGGTTCAAACATTCCCGGCCGTTTGGCCTGCACTCCCACGCAGCTGACTAGGACATCAGATACATGTCCTGCTGCCAACTTTGTGTCTTGTGCCACTGACGCCACAGAAGAACCATTCCTTAAAACGCACTGTACAGATTGTTTATAAGGATGTTTAATCTGAAGTCGGCCCGTTGCGGTGTTCATTGTTACCCCGTAAAGAGCAGCAAAGTCCATCCCCAGTATGCCATCATCAGTGATGTCGGTGATGGTTGGACATATCCAGTATGTCTTGCCATCAACCAACATAGGTTTTACAGTTCTGCCATAAGTCTGCATACTATCTCCCGTAGCAGTCCGAGCCTTTACTCCTAGTAGCGGAGCTTCGGGCTGGTTGCAAAGACGGGCCATGAATTTACGATCGACCAAGGTGTGAGATGCACCCGTGTCGACCAAAAATTCACCACGCGTCCCGGACATAACCAGACTCAGGTACCAACGCTGTCCCCGTAAAGGGACACACTCAGAGGTCAGCATCGGGCTTCCCCCTCCATCCATAGCAACCCCTTTTGTCAGGAGATAATCCCAACATGGGTCGCTCGGGGAGTCCTGAATCACACTGCTCTGGGCAATTGATTCTAACCAAGACTCCTCTAAGCCAGCGACTACAGAATCCTCCGGATTCCGTTCGTCCTTGCCAGCCCCGCCTTGCCAGACGCTTACAGGTTGTACAGACCCTTCTGCCTCTGCGCGGCCTTGGTTCATGGAAGAGTTAACACCGTCTACTAATCCCTTACAGGCATGGCTAACTGTGGGGGCGCCATCCTTGCCAAGAGGATGGGCCCCATTCAGTTTTCCGTCTCCTTTTCGGTTTTAGCAGCGATGGGTGCAGGGGCTTTGCATTCGCTAGCCCAATGACCCATCTTCTGACAGCGTTTACATGGCTGAGGTTTCGTGTCCTTTTTCTTCTTTTTCCTTCTCTTTCCAGATCCAGAATCAGAAGTGGACGCAGAGCTCTTTTCCAAGTGCTTCCGCAACAAACCCTCAATCATCTTTTCCATGTCCCTGTCAGGCATTACTGCCGCCACCTCCTCAGAGGCGGGCTGTTTTTTCTTAGGTGGTTTTGTGGCGGCCTCTACCACCTGAGCTCCTTTCGGGGCTACAGATGGAGCTGCCGACACTCCTCCACTAGGAAAAACAGCCTGTTTGGTGTCATACACATCTGCATGGTCAAAAAGGTCAGCTAGAGATAAGTCCGGCTGCCATTTCTCCCGCAGATATGCCTGGAGATTGGTGTCTCTGACTCCATTGACAAACCTGGAGGTTAACTCCTGGATGACAGTGGGGGTGTCAGGTCTACATCCCTGATAACACTCGGATATCAGTTCTTGTAGAGCAAATCCGTAGGATCTCAGATGCTCGTCCTTGCGTTGGACACGTTTGAGCAGCTGAGTCCTTGGGTCATGCTCACCAATCTTCCCAATCGCCCATTCAGCTGTTTCTTCAAGTGAGCTCAATGTCTTGATCTTCACTCTCTCGAACGCCAAAAGGGCTGGTTCACCTGGCCCGTTGCAGAGTGCTTGCTTCAGAGCAACCAGCGCTTGCTGATTGTTCCAGCGATTGCTCTCCACAATAGCCTTGAACCGAACTTTGTACTTTCTCCAGGGTGGCGACCCTGTGAAAGGCGGAATATCGATGGCCTTTTGACGGGCTGCATCAGGATGTTTGATGTCCCCAAAGTTGAAAGGAGCATACCGTTCATCCAATTCATCGATGTCCCGCGGGACGATGTCTGTCCCCAGCTTCTCAATAGCCGGGTTCCGGTCGTACTTAGCCCGCTGGACAGGCGTTAAGCCTTGTCTAGCTCTGGGTTTCGGTACTGGAACTGTGACCATGGTCTGCTGTTGATTCAACGTCGTTGAACCAGTAGATGGGTGGGTGTACCCTGGAGGTGTTGCCGTGCCTCCAAAGGCGCCACCACAGACCGGAGTCTGTAGATAGCTAGCCCCCATCTGAGGTGTCATACCTGTTACCGTGGTGTGTACTAGCGGCGGGACACTTGAAGGTGTCACTGTCGTGTATACACTGGGTACGGGTATGACTGGAGGTACCACCGTGGAAGGTGGTGGTACTTTCTCCGACTTCGTCTTCAGGTCCTGATTGACTTGCCTTAAGCTTGCGAGGTCCTGTCTGGCTAAGTGGAGCTGCGTGCTCAAATCCTTTCCCAAGGAAGTTAAGCTTGCAACCTCACATTCGCCGGACACCCTCTGGTGCAAAAGTTTGTCAACCTCCACCTTGTGGGAAGCCATCTCATTCTGGAGTTCCAGTAGGAACTTTTTCTTCTCATCAACCTCCCTTAGGAATAACTTCCTAGTTTGATTGATGGAAGCTAGTTCCCTCCGGGCTTCAGCGAGCTCTTGCAACTCAGTTTTCCTGGTGGGGATCCCCATGGCAGCTAGTAGGTCCCCATCCAGTGGTAAACTGGATGGCTCATCTACTGCTGGCGGGTACCCCTTACCAGGAGCTTCTGTTGCCACGTTAGTTTTCTTTGATAGCCCGCCACCCCCCATACCGTTCGGTGTAGGAGTGGCACCATCAGTGAAAACCGACGTGTCTGGATCCAATGAAGGATCTGCTACCGTCGGTGTAGAACCGAAGGCAGCTGGGCCGAGAGTTTTAGGCTCTCTACCCGGTATTTTCTGACCCTCAGGACAGAAAAGATTCGTGGAAAGGGAGTCCAACGACCTCCTGGAGCTTATATCAAAGGGTCCCGGGATTGGAGATTGCTCCCCATCCTCTCCTTTGGTAAAGGCTTCCACAATAGGATCACCTATTGCTTCTTGGGAGAGGTCGTCACCGGGCACCTCCAAGGCTGTCCGGCTCTCCCGCCTATTAGATTTGCCTGTGAAGAAGCGTACATTCTGTACGGCTTCTTCACGTTCCTCAGCAGGGGTTTTAGTCCTGCCGCTGAACGAGCTGACAAAATCGTATAGGTAATCCATATACTGTAAGTCTATTTAATACCCTATCAATGGTCGGTTCGATCAAGTGGTCACGGCACCAATGTAGTTGGTCTCTTACTACGTATGTAACACTTGAGTACAAAAACCAGACAAGGTAAATTAGACTTTAATATACGGCGACTTTATTGTAAAGGTAACTCTTGGGTATTATAGTACAAGTATAACCAGCGGATATACGAGATCAGAACAGATATATAATACAGTGGGCAACCCTATAGCATAGAGTTAAGCCCGTGAGCACAGGGTGGTCATGTCACGACAGTCCCAAACCTGACTGACTTCCAATGGGGAAGCAGCCGTCTTATATACAGCGCTGCGTAGCCACGTGACCGTACTAGCAGCGCCACCTGTTAGGTTTAGTTATGTAAAAATGATTATGTAACAACTACCGACGGTAACCGAAGGTGGTACCGGTACACTACCGTATAGATAACCGAACTAGAGGAGTCGGTATATGTAACGAACCGACGACACTAGTTAGATGAATAAAACAGTTATTAAACACAATAGAACCGTGTTGTCTTACATCATACAACATACAATAGATATACAACAATAACAGTTAGACTTTATAGTCAACCCGTTACACTCCCAAAAGCCTGACAGGCTCAAAACTGCGAGATAATAACATTTTGAGACTAGCTTGCAACCCTCAAGCTATATAGTCTCAAGATACTATAGTTTGGTTAGTATCTCGCTACCCTGAGGCTAGATAGTCTCAAAACTATAGTATTTATAGACTTTCTCACAGTTTGACTATCTGTCAGGGCTTTTGAGACTATCTAGCCTAAGGATTGCAAGATGCTATGAAAACTATAGTATTTCGAGACTATCTAGCCTGAGGTGTTGGGCGCTATTCGCCAATCGGCGCAGAATGCCAATACGTTCTGCGCTGCATACAAATAGATGCAAGATTCTATCAAAGTTATTTGATATAGATTAAGATTATTATACTCTTTCCAATTTCGAGGGATGTATGTATACAATCGATCAATATTTATGGCGTCCCTCTTTTATTTCACCAAATTAGAGTTCTATTAACACAACAACTGACAAATGAAACACGTGCTCGCATCTCTACTGATGTTTCTATTCCGCGCAGATTGGCGTTCTGCGCGGCTTTGATCCTGTGCTATTCACAAATTGCGCTGTGCAGAATGTCAATATTGGCATATATGAGGGCCATATGAGGACCTGGTGACCCCAGACAGGGTTGTGCGAGCCCATACGAGGACCTAGTGACCCCAGAAACGGGCGTGCAAGCCCATACGAGGACCTGGTGACCCCAATGAGGGGTGTGCGGGCCCATAGGAGAGCCTGGTGACCCAAGTGATGGCTGTGCGAGCCCATATGAGGGCCAGGTGACCCCAGTGAGGGGTGTGCGGGCCCATATGAGGGCCAGGTGACCCCAGAGAGAGGTGTGCGAGCCCATAATCCTTACCTGGTGACCCCAGAGAGGGGTGTGCAAGCCCATACGAGGACCTGGTGACCCCAGACAGGGGTGTGCGAGCCCATACGAGGGCCAGGTGACCCCAGTGAGGGGTGTGCGAGCCCATAAGAGGACCTGGTGACCCCAGAAAAGGGTGTGCAAGCCCATACCAGAGCCTGGTGACCCCAGTCAGGGGTTTGCGAGCCCATACAAGGGACTGATGATCCCAGAGAGGGGTGTGCAAGCCCATACAAGGACCTGGTGACCCGAGTGAGGGATTTGCGAGCCCATACGAGGGACTGATGACCCCAGACAGGGGTGTGCAAGCCCATACGAGACCCTGGTGACCCCAGTGAGGGATTTGCGAGCCTATACAAAGGCCTGGTGATCCCAGAGAGGGTTGTGCGGGCCCATACGAGGACCTGGTGACCCCAGACAGGGGTTGCGAGCCCATACGAAGAGCTAGTTACCCCAGAAAGGGGTGTGCAAGCCAATACAAGGACCTGGTGACCCCAGTGAGGGATTTGCTAGCCCATACGAGGGACTGTTGACCCCAGAGAGGGTTGTGCGGGCCCATACAAGGACCTGGTGACTCCAGACAGGGGTGTGCGAGCCCATACGAGGACCTGGTGACCCCAGTGAGAGGTGTGCGAGCGCATAATCCTTACCTGGTGACCCCAGAGAGGGGTGTGTGAGCCCATACGAGAGCCTGGTGACCCCAGTGAGGGTTGTGCAAGCCCATACGAGGACCTGGTGACCCCAATGAGAGGTGTGCGAGCCCATAATCCTTACCTGGTGACACCAGAAAAGGGTGTGCAAGCCCATAGCAGAGCCTGGTGACCCCAGTGAGGGATTTGCGAGCCCATACAAGGGACTGATGATCCCAGAGAGGGGTGTGCAAGCCCATACCAGAGCCTGGTGACCCCAGTGAGGGATTTGCGAGCCCATACAAGGGACTGATGACCCCAGACAGGGGTGTGCAAGCCCATAAGAGAGCCTGGTGATCCCAGTGAGGGATTAGCAAGCCCATATGAGGGACTAATGACCCCAGAGAGCTGTGTGCGAGCCCATACGAGGACCTGGTGACTCAATCAATTGCTGCATGAGTTCATGGGAGGGCCTGGTGACCCCAGAGAGGGGTGTGCGAGCCCATACGAGGGCCTGTTGACCCCAGCGAGGGCTGTCTGAGCCTATACGAGGGCATGGTGACCCCAGCGAGGGCAGTACAAGCCCACCCGAGCGGTGAGGTACTTGATGTACATCTGGAAGTTAAACAAATCAATCAATCACCCCAGATGGAGAACTGGAGACCCCAGGGGCAACGAGGGGTGTCTGAACCCAGACATGGTGAAGGGGTGATTGAATCAGCCCATACATCCATTGAGGGTAGTGCGAGGCCAAACGAGGGGTCAGGTAGCTAAGAATTGGGTAATCGAGGCCAAACAGCAGGTCAGATATCTAAGAATTGAGTAAGCAAAGCCAAACAAGGGGTTAGACAGCAAAGAATTGAGTAAGCGAGGCCAAACCATTGGTCAGATAGCTAAGAATTGGGTAAGATAGGCCAAACGAGGGGTCAGGTAGTTAAAAATGCGATGGGTGAGGCCAAACGAGGGGTCAGGTAGCTCGAAATGGGTAATCGAGGCCAAACAGTGGGTCAAATATCTAAGAATTGAGTAAGCAATAAAGCCTAATAAGGGGTCAGATAGCTACAAATTGGGTAAGAGGCCAAATGAGGCTAAAACTGGGGTAAGCGAGGCCAAACGAGGGGTCAGATAGCTAGAAATGGGGTTGAAGAGGCCAGACAAAAGGTCAGATAGCTAAATATGGAGTGGGAAAGGCAAAATAAAGGGTCAGGTGGCTAAAAATGGGGTAAGCGAGGCACTCAATTCTGGACAACAATATAAGAAATTATGCCATGGCATTGTTTGGCCTTTCTTACCCACTTCTTAGCTATATGACCCCTCTTTTGGCCTCACCCACCCCATTTTTAGCCTCATTTGGCCTCTTACCCAATTCTTAGCTATCTGACTCCTCTTTGGGCATGCCCACCCTTTTTTAGCTACCTGACCCCTCGTTTGGCCTCGGCCACTCCATATTTAGCTATCTGACCTTTCGTTTGGCCTCTCCAACCCCATTTTTAGCTATCTGACCTCTCGTTTGGCCTCCCTTACCCAATTTGTAGCTATCTGACCCCTTGTTTGGCTTTGCTTACTCAATTCTTAGATATCTGACCTGCTGTTTGGCCTCGATTACCCAATTCTTAGCTACCTGACCCCTCGTTTGGCCTCGCACTACCCTCAATGGATGTATGGGCTGATTCAATCACCCCTTCACCATGTCTGGGTTCAGACACCCCACGTTGCCCCTGGGGTCTCCAGTTCTCCAGCTCGGATGGGCTTGTACTGCCCTCGCTGGGGTCACCATGCCCTCGTATAGGCTCGGACAGCCCTCGCTGGGGTCAACAGGCCCTCGTATGGGCTCGCACACCCCTCTCTGGGGTCACCAGGCCCTCCCATGAACTCATGCAGCAATTGATTGAGTCACCAGGTCCTCGTATGGGCTTGCACACCGCTCTCTGGGGTCATGAGTCCCTCGTATGGGCTTGCCAATCCCTCACTGGGGTCACCAGGCTCTCGTATGGGCTTGCACACCCCTGTCTGGGATCATCAGTCCCTTGTATGGGCTCGCAAATCCCTCACTGGGGTCACCAGGCTCTGGTATGGGCTTGCACACCCTTTTCTGGGGTCACCAGGTCCTCATATGGGCTCGCACACCCCTCACTGGGGTCACCAGGCTCTCGTATGGGCTCACACACCCCTCTCTGGGGTCACCAGGTAAGGATTATGGGCTCGCACACCTCTCACTGGGGTCACCAGGTCCTCGTATGGGCTCGCACACCCCTGTCTGGGGTCACCAGGTCCTTGTATGGGCCCGCACAACCCTCTCTGGGGTCAACAGTCCCTCGTATGGGCTAGCAAATCCCTCGCTGGGGTCACCAGGTCCTCGTATGGGCTTGCACACCCCTTTCTGGGGTCACCAGGTCCTCGTATGGGCTCCCAACCCCTGTCTGGGGTCACCAGGTCCTCGTATGGGCCCGCACAACCCTCTCTGGGATCACCAGGCCTTTGTATGGGCTCGCAAATCCCTCACTGGGGTCACCAGGCTCTCGTATGGGCTTGCACACCCCTGTCTGGGGTCATCAGTCCCTCGTATGGGCTCGCAAATCCCTCACTCGGGTCACCAGGTCCTTGTATGGGCTTGCACACCCCTCTCTGGGATCATCAGTCCCTTGTATGGGCTCGCAAACCCCTGACTGGGGTCACCAGGCTCTGGTATGGGCTTGCACACCCTTTTCTGGGGTCACCAGGTCCTCGTATGGGCTCGCACACCCCTCACTGGGGTCACCTAGCCCTCCTATGGGCTCGCACACCCCTCTCTGGGGTCACCAGGTCCTCGCATGGGCTTGCACGCCCCTTTCTCGGGTCACTAGGTCCTCGTATGGGCTCGCACAACCCTGTCTGGGGTCACCAGGTCTTCATATGGCCCTCATATATGCCAATATTGACATTCTGCACAGTTCAATTTGTGAATAGCACAGGATCAAAGCCGCGCAGAACGCCAATCTGCGCGGAATAGAAATATCAGTAGAGATGCGAGCACGTGTTTCATTTGTAAGTTGTTGTGTTAATAGAACTCTAATTTGGTGAAATAAAAGAGGGACGCCATGAATATTGATCGATTGTATACATACATCCCTCGAAATTGGAAAAAGTATAATAATCTTAATCTATATCAAATAACTTTGATAGAATCTCACATCTATTTGTATGCAGCGCAGAACGTATTGGCATTCTGCGCCGATTGGCGAATAGCGCCCAACACCTCAGGCTAGATAGTCTCGAAATACTATAGTTTTCATAGCATCTTGCAATCCTTAGGCTAGATAGTCTCAAAAGCCCTGACAGATAGTCAAACTGTGAGAAAGTCTATAAATACTATAGTTTTGAGACTATCTAGCCTCAGGGTAGCGAGATACTAACCAAACTATAGTATCTTGAGACTATATAGCTTGAGGGTTGCAAGCTAGTCTCAAAAGGTTATTATCTCGCAGTTTTGAGCCTGTCAGGCTTTTGGGACTAGGGGAGAGTGAGGTTAGTTGAGCCGCGATGTAAGTTGAGCCACCCCCTGTAATTACAAATCTTCCCCTTATAGCGGAGTAATCCCTTATATGAGCCAAATTTGGACCCCTTTTAGTGGGATACCACCCTAAATTTGGGACAAATTCCCTCAAAATGTACCCTTTTTCATAGGAAATTTTGGACTTTTTGGTTGGATATTCTTGGTCTAAAAACATACCCCTTTTGCCCCAAAATAGCCTAAAATCTACCCCTATTGCCTGGTCAGGCTGGACCCGGCAGTGGGACCCAAAAAAGGACCCCTTTCCCGGGATTTTGTGTACGCACATAGTCACTAGGCCTATAGAATGGGTGTGGACCACTAAAATCGACATGGCCCTTTTTTTGGCCTAGTGACATGCGACATGAGCAATATAAGAGATAACGACATGGGACATGGTCATTTCTTAAAACCGACAGGGCGACATAGTCATTTCTTAAAATCGACAGGGCGACATGGCCATTTCTTAAAATCGACAGGGAAAGTTGGGACCCCCCCCCCCATCCAGACCCCCAACATAACATTTGAGGGATAAGGGCGGGTCGATTTCTTAGGGCAGTTAGGTGACTGCAGAGGGGTTTTCGGCGACCTGGCGACCTGGGCCGTTTTCGGCCGTTTTCCAGGCGACTTTTCGACCTGGGCCAATAATTTAAGCGACCTGGCGACTTTTGCACAAAATTGATTATAGGATAAAGGGTCTAAAAAAACGACCTTGCGACCTGAGGGGGGACCCCTCTGCACCCCCAGTTAGGTATACAATGTACATGTACTGGTCAACTATATATTTGAGGGGTATAAGGCCACCAACAGGGAGGGGGTAGGCCGGGGGGTAGGGCAAAGAAATTAAAATTGACACAGTGACATGGTCAAAATTGTCCCCATGTAGAGGCACTCCCATGGCACAATGTCGCACCGGCCTTCCATAGTGCCGGTATGGGGCTACAACCAGGCGCCTCAGTAGCCCCTCCCCCACCCCCCCCCCTCAACGGGAGGATGAACCAGGTCACATTAGGTGCGTTCGTATATGTACATAGGTAGGCTTAGTGTGTGTGTGTATATATATATATATGTAGGCCTATAGTACATATAGGTCTATTATGTATAATATGTAGGCCAAGGCCTATATTACCGGGTATGTACATATATATTATGTATAAATATATAGTCTATATTATATATTTACATGTATTATAGGCCCTAATATCATTATGTATTGTATGATATATTATTGTATGTATAGGCCTATGGAATGATACCCCCCCCCCCCAAACAGTAAGAAATGACTGACCCTTGCCCTACGTAATGCTATGAAACTGTAGCCAATCAGGTAGCTTGACATGAAAAGTTCGGAACCCTTTTGACCCAGTTGGTTCCAAATTTTCAAACCACGAACGCACCTAATGGCGGGTCGCGCAGCGACCCGCCATTGTGACCCAGTGACCCTTTGAGTATATTTGTGTCCCTGCGCGCAGGCTACTCCTGCTTATCTCGTCTTCGCGCGCCCCAGCCAGAGGTAGAAAGCTTCGGTGGGGTTGCGTCCTCGGGACTTTTAACCCCGGGGGGTGGGGGGGGGGGGGGGGGGGGTGGGGGGGGGGGGTGGGGGGGGGGGGGGGGGGAGGGGGAGGGCACTTGGTATATTTTGTATACACAGGTGTGTGGCTGGGAAGGGTAGGCAATTTTTCCCGAGGAGTCACCCTTGGTGTAAGAATTTTGGTCAAAAGTGACCCTTGTTGCGAAGAATTTTGGCAAAAAATGCAAAATGTGACTCTTTTTGCGGGGATTTTGTTGAAATCTCCGAAAAGTGACCCTTGCCTTATTGAGGGGGATTTTGGTGAAAAGTAGACCTTTGGTGAGGGGGATTTTGCTCAAAAAGTAGCCTACAGTTGATATATTTTTCCACTGCCAATTATCATATTCATCGTAGGCCTAACTAATATCCCCACTATCCATTTACAAACCAATTAAATGCATAAGCACCAATGAAATTGCATAGGCATCTATGGAATTGCATAGGCACCAATGGAATTGCATGGGCACATATGGAATTGCATAAGCACCTATGGCATTGCATAGGCACTGCAGATTTTCGACCCGTAGGGGGGGGGGGTGAGAAAATGTCACCTCCCCCCAGTTGTTAAAGATCACTCCCTTATGCCCCCTCAGGCCTACCTCATTCACTACCCCCTAGGCCTACTACAATTTATTCTAGGTTTGCTACTTGGGAGGGCCCCCTTACTGATTCGGTCCTTCTTTCCCTGTCCCCTTTTAATAAAGCAAGATTCTCCCGCCCGTGCCTTGGCATTTTAGATTCCTTATGGTAAATATATTTATAATATAGGGGAACGATGAGGGAATACGGGACACCTAAGGGTTATTATGCAATTTCTGCCTTACTGGTGACCATAAGCAAAACATTTTTTTATCTACTTTTCAAGCATTCCTCTTTTATATTTAACTGTGTTGAGGAAAAATGACCTCAAACTTCCTAAGGTACATTGGTTGTAGTTAATCATTTCAAAGATTTTGTGACCCATAGGGTCGGGTAAGATGGAACAGAATAGGAATCATCAGTGAAAATTGTGACCAATTTGTGACCATTTATGTTGAGATGCACACTAGAAACAGCAAAAATTGTGAATTGTCCTTGATGTTCAAATTGACCCTGAGTTACTCAATGTATTTGTGCTTATAATGTCCATATAAATATGTGTGTAGCTTTTTAAATCATTCGAATACTTATATATGCATAAAATACAGAGAAAACTGGTCAGGGGACTCCTCCTCCACATATTTGTGCCTCTACATGGGTAAAAATCGACACGGGCGACACGGCCGTTTTAGGCCCTTTTAAAAATCGACACACAGGGTTTTTTCTCTATGTTCTTATATAGCTAAAAATCGACACAGTGCCACTGCCCTACTGCTAAAATTCGACCCGGCGACACGGTCAAAATTGCGGGTACCCGTGTAGAGGCACATATTTATATGGACATTATGGACACAACTATGTTAGCCCTATGTAACTAAAAAAATTAACTAAGTATTTTATTTCATGGTGAATACAGGACAACACGGTTAAAGCAATGGGAGGGCCGTTCCCTGGGACCGCGTGCAATAACCCTAGGCTGTATTGCTGCTGTGGCCGTATTGCACACTCTGAGAGTCATGTGACCCCTAGGAAAGTTTAACTGGCTGTTTTTTTATGTAAATATGAGTATTTATAAATACAGAGTGCCACTCAAAAGTGCCCTCGTCAGTGGTTACTGCACTCGTGGTGTTTGGGGCGTATTGCACTCGGCCTATGACCAGCGTGCAATACGGCCCAAGCATGACTTATGCAATAAGCACTGACTCAGTCACTTTAGTGTACAGCTCTGTCTATTTGTCCCAGAAAACCCAAAACAAGAAATTTTATTTTTCAATTTTTATTTGAAGTCTTTATTTTTGATAGAAAAAATATATACAAATTGCCATAGGGATTGCCTTTGACCCGTATAATTACCCCACCCACCGAAAAATGAGGTTGGGGTAATATGGGACACTTCACAAAAATAACCAAACCATGTTTAATTTTATACCTATATAGGCCTATTGGGTGTTTTATCCTTAGCACCTGAAATCAGAAAAAAATATTATCATTTTGCTCAAACTAGGGGCTTAGGCAGTGTTCATTTATTAGTTAGGGGAGACCTGGGAGAATTGGGACAAAGGAGAACTGGGACACTGTGTATTCTGCCCATAATCAATCATTTTGATGGATCGCCACCGATGCTATTTTTCGGGCCAATGATATCAACGTTTTTTTGTGCTAAAAAAATCACTGTCATGTTATAATACTTAGAACCATAGATTACAATATTTTCACAAAAAAACGTTTTTTTCCCAGGTCTTAAAACATATTTTAATGTTAGATTATCTAGCATTGATAGTTGGCAAAATGACCAGCTACTTACAAAAACACTGTTTAGCATATTTTGAACTGTATTGACATTTTGCTTAACCCTTTCTTGCCCAGAACTCCAAAAACGTGCGGTTTTCTTATAAACAGCACCCTTACACACCTATTCATCAGATCAGGACATTTTCCACAGCAAAATAAGCGTATTGAGAGCAGCTTTCAAATGATACTAAATATGCTATAGTGAAATACATGGTTCGATCATATGATACATAATTATACTAGAAATTTATTTTAAAATAGCATTAAAAGTCCTCCCGATGTGCGGTCTGGTAATATGTGGGCACATAAATTACAAATATTCATAGAAAAAATGATAAAATGATGAAAAAAATTGATAAAATATGCTTTTATCAATTTTTTCCTGGAGATTACAACAGTGGTGTGGGTTTCCTTTTATTTTCAGTACCGTAAATTCTCGCGTATAAGCCTAACTCGCACCCATAACTTTGACAAATTATATTAGCCGCAGAGGGGGTCTGAATATTCCGATTTTGGTACTGTAGTATACTAATAAAAACTCTCGTATAAGCCGCACCCTATATAGACATGTTTGGTATCAAAAGAAAGCTGAGTCTGACAAGCCGCGGCTTCTACGCGAGAATTTACGGTAGGTATGCCTGTGGTGTATGTGGGAAGAAATTCAAAGATAAAAAGAGTAGAGACTGAGGCAAGTCTAACTTCTTCTGCAGGCTAGGCACAACTGACCTAGTTTGCTGAGCTTTTATTGCTACTTCCGGTATGAGCGGTTACAAGGTTTCACAATGCTATTTTCGATATATGTTACATCCCTCTTGGTGTGGGATGCGTAGCACTAGGTAGAAGAGGCACATGGTGGTCTTGTGGAGTCGCTGGAGTGGTACTCGGAGGAGTACTGGGCTTCGGCATTGCAGCTGGCACTGGGATTTGAGGTGCAGAAGCAGGTGCAATGTAAGGCGGTATTGGTCGATTCTCCATGGTGCGACCGTTATCGCGACACTCAGGCTCAGTTGGGACACAAGCTCTAATGTGATCCATGTGGCGTCTCCACACTCGTCCATCGTCAAGACGTACAATATACACTACTGGACCAGTCTTTGATTGGAGCACTCCCGGCATCCACTTGGGCATACCAGCAAAATTCATGACCCACACAGTCACCAACAAAGAAGTCACGTGGGATGACTGCAGGCTGATGGTACTGCCTCGCATATGATTGTCTATCAATAACCTTACTGGATAGAGAAGGATGAAGTACATCCAACAGGAAACGTGGCTTACATTTCATCAGTAACTCTGCTGGTGCTTGTCCAGTAGTCGTCTGTGGAGTAACACAGTATCTTGAAAGGTAGCGTATTACCTTAGTTTGCAGATCCTCACCTGGCGTTTTCTTGATACCCTCCTTAAGGGTCTGTACGGCTCGCTCAGCTAAACCATTACTGGCTGGGTGGTATGGAGCTGTACAGATATGCTTAATAGCATTTTTCTTACAGAACTCCTGAAACTCTGAACTTGTAAAACAACTTCCATTGTCACTCACAAGTACAACCGGAGTTCCATGAACAAAGAATGTTCATCTCAACTTCCTCATAGTAGCTTTGGAGGTGGATGTGTTCATGACATGAGCGTCAATGTACTTTGAATGAGCATCTACAATCACTAGAATCATTTGTCCATCAATTGGGCCAGCATAGTCTACATGGATCCGATGCCAAGGTTTACCAGGCCACTCCCAAGGATGGAGCTGAGCATGCGGTGGAGACTTGGATTGGACTTGACACTGCTGACATGATTTCACTTTAAGCTCGATATCAGCATCGATTCCTGGCCACCACACATAACTGCGTGCGAGTGATTTCATCCTAACGATTCCTGGATGGCACTCATGGAGTTGCTCAAGAACACAGTCACGAGCTTGTGGTAGTATTATCACCCGCAAACCCCACATCAAGCAACCCTGTTCTGCACACAGTTCTTCCCTCCTGCGAAAGTATGGTGCCAGTTCCTCGGACACACTACAGTGAGGCTCTAAATTCGTTTATAACGAAGTAAAATATGGCTTTAAGAAAAAAAAACCTCAGAAGTTTTAAAGCTTCTTTAAAGTTTTGAAAGCTTCTGCCCCTTTGAACTCCGACTACCAGTCAGATGATTGAGGGGGCCTCTCTCCCTTTGAACTCCGACCACCAGTCAGATGATTGAGGGGGCCTCTCTCCCTTTGAACTCCGACCACCAGTCGGGTGATTGAGGGGGCCTCTCTCCCTTTGAACTCCGACCACCAGTCAGGTGATTGAGGGGGCCTCTCTCCCTTTGAACTCAGACCACCAGTCAGGTGATTGAGGGGGCCTCCGTCCCTCTGAATTCTGACCTCACACCTCCGCCACCATGCCCCCCTACCTCCCCTGTTCTCATCCCACTCCCACACCTCCGCCACCATGCCCCCCTACCTCCCCTGTTCTCACCCCACTCCCACACCTCCGCCACCATGCCCTTCCCCTGTTGTCTCCTCACTCCCACACCTCCTGAACCATCCTACAAATGCTTAAATTTGGTTACTACGAAATTCGGTTATAACAAACTAATCTTGCTGATTACAAGGTGTTTGTAATGACGAAGTTTTACTGTATAAGGCCAACCCTTCAAAACAAAGTTTTGTATGGAAGCCATGATCGGGTCTCGAGCGGTCCAAGAAGCAATTTGAGTAGATGTCAAAACCTCAGAACACGTTAGAACCTCAAAAGCCAACACTGTTTCAGCAGGCAAAGGCACGGTAAAGGAGGGTGTGATTAAAGGTAACCGGCTAAGTCCGTCAGCATTGCCGTTCTCCTTGCCTGGCTTGTAACGTAAACAATATTGTCAATGACCAACGCTGTAAGCGGGCAGTAGACATAGGACTGATGAGTTTGTCCTCTTTCAGCGGGCCCAACAGCGGCTTATGGTCTGTTTCCACGGTGAATTGGCGACCATACACATACTTATGAAACTTGGTCACACCGAAGATTACGGCGAGCCCTTAGCGCTCGATTTGTGCATAGTTCCTTCTCAGCGGGAGCTAACGATCTGGATGCATCATAGCCAAGAAGCAACGGTAGAGCTGGGTTGTAGGGAACTAACACTTGCGAAGATTGCAAAAGTTCCTTTGATTTAGCAAACGCTTGTTCCTGTTCTGGCCCCCACTTCCACAGAACATCCTTCTGTAGGAGCTGATTCAGTGGTGCGAGTGTCGAGCTAATCTGCAAATTCAACTTTTACTATGACCCTGTCACGTTCCAGGCGATCAAGTTCAGCCTCGACCTTCTCTCTGAAAGACCAAGATAATGTTCGCGCCTTGAACTGACGTGGTTGCGCATCAGTGTCTATATACAGTTTCGCTTCGTAACCCTTTAACTTACCAAGCTCGGGTTTGAATAGGTCAGGGAATAGTTTCTTGTAGTCCACATCTGAAAGAGAATGCACTGCGGACCAATCAAGACGCAACTCGTTGATCCAGTCTCTTCCGAGAAGACATGTACCTTGACCATCGACAACTAATGCGTCAAGTTGTAATGACTGACCTGCATGCTGCACATTCAATGTTACACATGACCAAGTGGCAATAGACTTGCACCTGAAAATATCTTAAGTACAGGTAAATTGGTTTTACTTAACACCAGACCAGGATTACACTTCTTGACATTGTCATACTGAACCTTGTTCAAGATTGTTACACCAGAACCAGTATCAATCTCCATGTTTGTGGCAACACCATGTAAATCTACACATACAATGTAGGGTTTGACCCTTTTACTAGGCATGGCATTGGTATGAAACAAATCATACTGACACTCTATAGCATCGTCACTCAGCGGTGCGGCAGTAGCACCTTCGTCAGTCTCAACAAAGTTTGTTGATTGTCTACAAACTTTCCCAAAATGATTGTATCGGGAACACTTGAGACAAATTTTCCCCCATGCGGGACAGTCATGTGCTTGCTTTTTATGAGATGCGCCGCCGCAACCAGAACACATGCCCGTCTGGTCGGAAGGCTGCCGATGTTGTTGTTGCTGTTGATGTTGTTGTTGCTGTCTGCCTGGCGGTGAAGACTGTCTCTTCTTGCCACGACCCCAGGAGTTGGGCTTTGACGTCACCTTGTGGACCTTTGACTCCACAGGAGCGGTGGGCATAGACTGCGACATCACCTTGCTTTGTCGTCCCGTAGACTCCTGAGTGCGTGCAAATTTTAAGAGAGCCGCCAACCTGACGTCTGGCTCATCAAGTCCCTTCTCTCACACTTTCGGCCATCGACATTTCTGAATAATCTGAGATTTTATCTCACCATCCTCATTATGGAACTCGCAGTACTTAGCGAGACTCTTCAGCCGAACATGGAACTGATCAATCATCTTGTCATCTCTCTGATAAGCCTGCCTAAACTCATAGATCTGATACTCCTTGATGCATTTAGGGGCAAAGTAATCAGTCAATTTAGCAGTTGCTTCATCAAAAGTTGTGGTAGCATCAATGCCAAGAGATGTAGCAACATCCATAGCGTCATCACCTAAGAGCAACATCAATGATGCAGTCTTTTTAGCCTCATTAGTGATGCCTTTGTATACTAGGAAGTGTGGGAATCTTCTAAGCCATCTCTCCCACCTCTTAGCTGCTGACTCCACTGGTTCCGACTGGAAAGGGTGCATAATGAAGTCCCCCATTGCAAAGCAAGAAGTAGGCCGACAACAGGATAAATAGGTCTAGGCCACCTAAACAGCAAATGTCCCACAATGTAGATGTGAACGTTCAGACTGTTAAGACACAGCTGGTGCAGATCCAAATAGCCTAGATCCACTGGTGATATGAGTGTGTGCCTGTGCAGAAAGTGCCAACTCAGGGACTGAGGCTGACTGACTGCACAACTGACCCAAATCACAGCCCTGAATTTTCCACCAAAGTTCACCAAAGATTACAATCAAAGTTCTCAAAATGGAACAAACTCAGTTTCCAAGAGATTCCAGGCAAGATTGTCCACAGGGTAAGCTCCTTCGTCGCCAAATTATGGGGTGTATGTGGGAAGAAATTCAGAGATAAAAAGAGTAGAGACTGAGGCAAGTCTAACTTCTTCTGCAGGCTAGGCACAACTGACCTAGTTTGCCGCGCTTTTATTGCTACTTCCGGTATGAGCGGTTACAAGGTATCACAATGCTATTTTCGATATATGTTACAATGCCCTCATATGTAGTACACCAAAACAGGGGTTTCTACAGCAAAATAGTCGATTCCCAATTGAAAGTGCACATACAGAGCTCCACAGTGTATTGGCAATATTGTTTTATAATAGTAAAAAGAATGCTTCTGGTTGTCATGGTAACCCAACTTAGAATGTTCTCTCAAACAGTAACGGAAGGGACATTCCAAAAGCTTTCCAAAAGTATAATATAAAACATAATATGTCAGATCAAAATTGCTATTTAATACAAATCCTCGAAATGATGATGTTAAAAACTGGCTATTGTCCAAATAGTTCTGGGCACGAAAGGGTTAAAAATCTCAACCTTGGGAGAACTGTGACACTCATTGCGGGGAGAATTGGGACACTCTTGACTATTTGGGAGAACTGGGACACTCCAAGTGAAGCTTTATTCTGTGTTAATCATTTTTCTCTCAGACCTATGACTGAAGCTTAATTGTAGGTTACAAATGATCTTACTGAATATAAGGGGTGATCCTTAGGCACCTATTTTCTGAATGCCCTAGGAAGAATTTGATTTTACAAATACAATTTCGTTTTGCTTTTATCATGTATTAATGGGGCATAAAATGTCTGCAAAAACTGAAAAAAAATAGTTGCCAATTATTTCTCTATCATTCTGGGTGATTGCAATTAATATTTAGGCTTAGATGCGCGATATTGACCCATTTTACATTCATTCCTATAAAGGACCCTACATGAATTTCCTTAATGTTTTCGATGTAGTACATCGAAATATAGGCCTACATCTCACCTTCAGAAATTAACATTTACCATTTTTGACATATGCCTATGGATTATATAGCATGGGGGTGATTTTTCATCAATTGTCCCACTTCACATGAAGCAAGTGTCCCACCTTACCAAAAATGCAAGTAAAGTGGGACAGTTCAATTTTGAAATGACATTTCGAAGAAATGGGCTATTAAAATTAAGCTACATTGGTTAAGGTGGGGTAAATATGGGTAATATTGCGCACCTAGTGACGATATTACCCAATTTTTCCTTACCACTCTTTTCCACTGTCATTAAGAACAATTTTTATAAGTAATTCTAAAAAAAACAACCTTGTATGGTAATCAGGGGCCTAAAAGTCTGGTTAAATGTTTGGGTTATATCATTGTAGTTTTGGTTATATCACTTATATCATTGTGTTACATCGCTCACCCATTGAAGTACAGTGTATTTCAACATAGGCCTACTGGTTATTTCGCGCACCTGCTTTCACACCTAAAAGTGTGAAAACAGGGTGCTTAACCCTACATGCTCTCACACCTATAAAGTGAATATGGCAGCATGCCCAAAGTTACACAATTGTTAGACAACTTACAAAGCTACCCTGTAACACTCATCCACTCATTTTAAATATTTTTATTTTATATATTATTTTTTATTCTACAAATAGGTGTGCGATATAACAACATGCCTGAGCGATACTGGCCCTATGGGGATTATTAGCCTATAGAAACTGGGAAAATAGGCCAAAAAAAAAATTTAAAAAGTTAAAATTGTGCCTTTTGGAGGGGGTGCCCGATATTACCACTGGCGCGATATTAGGAGAGACTGGGGCAAAACAGACCCCCGGGGCAAAACGGACCCGACCTCTAACTCAGTTCTCAGCTATAAATTCCATATTTTTGTCAAATTGGCTCATATAATTGATAGAAATAACATGTTTTAAAAAAAAAAGTTGAAGCTACCTACGGTATTCTGGATTCCATAAAGAAAAAACTGAAAGTAGAGATCTTGATCTAATTCTGCAAAAAACTGTTTATAAGCTTCTGAGAATTAAAAAAGGGGTATATGTTAATGTTTTATGGCTAAAACAATGATATTTTATAGCTAAAATATTGTGTAACATATTTGCAAAGTCATTGGAAAAAAATATTACCCAATAGTAATTTATTTTGGCAAGATAATTTTTTCACATATTTTTCATGAAGCTGGGGTAAAACGGACCCCCCCCCCCCCCTCATATCATAATTCCTATGGTGAAACGCCATGAAATGATCAAAACATGAAAAAATAACCATGCTTGGCCTAAAAAATTATAAGAAGGATGAGACATGCTTATTTGAATATAAATTTTTTTCTTGTAAGCCAATTTTATTTTTGGGGGGTATTTTTGTTTTTTGGGGGAATTTTCCCTGAATTCGGGGGAAATTTGATTGAAATGCATGATATTCAATGGTCATAAAAATCAATTAAAATTGAAAAATGTTAGATAATGGTCATGCATGACAACAAAGAAATGCCGAAAGAACTGAGTAATATCATAGCTAAAAGATGGGAGCAAGAAAATTATGAAAAAAATATAATAATTCAAAATTAAGAAATTTCCAGGGTCCCTTTTGCCCCGCCCCAAAAACCCTTTTGCCCCGGGACTTTTAGCCCATGACCTTCGTAGGTCAGAATATGTTATGCTATCCCACTATGCTATTAATGATACTAGCACAATGTTAATTATTTTCATGGATGGTATACTTCTATGCTCTGTTATGAAAAAATAAATGTTATATGCTATCTTCCCTTAAGGGGTCTGTTTTGCCCCGGTCGCCCTACCCACATTTAGGCCTACCCTATCTCATATCTTTTTTATATTTTTGTTTAAAGGAATAAATACTGAGCCCATTTGATGTGTTTAATTTTCTACTAGACTCTATTCATACCAAATGTGTGAATGGTAGGCCTACATAAAGTTTGAGTATGGCTTTAATAGGTGTCCCACTTTACCTGAATCAACCCTACCTTTCACAGTTTCAGCAACCAGCCTAGGCTAAATTAGCCTACACTCTAGGGGAGACCGGGGCTAGTTGAAACACATGAAGCAATTTCGGATTTTTTCCTATATAGTTAACATTTTTCCACAGTTTTTTTGGGGGGGGGAAGTCAAAAACAACCTATGGTACTATGTGCATGACTATTCTATTAGCGTTTAATTTCAATATTTATAGGAATGAATTCCATTTATTTGATTTGTTTCAACTAGCCCCAAACCGGGGCTAGTTGAAACACAGCTGGGGTCAGTTGAAACACAAATGTTATTTCTTCAGATTCAGAAAGAAAGAATGATAATGAGAAGAAATCTTAAAAATGGGTAAAAATTAAAACAGTTACCTTGTAGATCCACTCATTAATAAATAAATCCACAGGAAGAATAACCCTCAGCTATAAGTACATGTTAAGATTTCTGCTTCCAAAGTTTGATAGTGCAAAATATTTTTTTCCAAAAATATGTTTGGGGTCAGTTGAAACATTTTTAGTGAAAATAAATTTTTTACATGAATGATTTAATCTTTATGCAACTTTCTATGGCTGGAATAATGGCCAAAAGTAGCATCAATTATAATATAGAAAAGGTTATGTTTGATTCATGATACTCTAGTCTAATTGTCACAATCAGTCATAATTTGTGTTTCAACTGACCCGATTTTAATAGGGGTTGGTTGAAACACTTTTGAACAATTATGTTTCAACTTGCCCCAAGCGTGTTTCAACTAACCCCAGATCCAATTTGGTTTAAAGTAACATTAATTGCAGAAATTATACACAAATTCTGCACCTATGGTGGTGTGAATATTATCCCTACCCACATTTAGGCCTACCCTATCTCATATCTTTTTTATATTTTTGTTTAAAGGAATAAATACTGAGCCCATTTGATGTGTTTAATTTTCTACTAGACTCTATTCATACCAAATGTGTGAATGGTAGGCCGGGATGGTAGGCCTAGGCCTACATAAAGTTTGAGCATGGCTTTAATAGGTGTCCCACTTTACCTGAATCAACCCTACCTTTCAGTTTCACAGTTTCAGCAACCAGCCTAGGCTAAATTAGCCTACACTCTAGGCCTACTATTCTTGCTTTCAGTAAGAAATATCAGTCTGAAATGAGAGTGTCCCCTATTACCCCATGAGGTCCATGACCCGGATTACCCCAACTTCCCCTACCTACTTTCTTTTTTTCACTGTGCCCCAGCCAAACGAGCACCTCACGTTTTATGTTTGTGATACATTCCACCAGGGGTCAGCACCAAGATTTCCCATCGGGGTCATCGGCCATCCACCGCCGCCAAAATGCGCATGCGTCCGGTTGGGAGCGAAGAAAGTAAAGTTTGAGGATGAGTTCCAATGTTTCTAGGAAAGGTATGTGAAGATTTCCCTCCATATCAACCATTTAAACCGCTTTACTGACAATTGAAAGGCAACTAACTACATTTGGCATTTTACACTTTCAGTCCTGGCAATCCAGGCAAGGAAGAAGCGATCCAAGCCCAAACAACGTTTCAAAAATGATGACAAGCCGAGGCGGTCAATGTAAGTAACCATTCCTTTCTTCGTTGATAGAAGTTGTTTTTCAGCAATGTGTATTCAAAAGTTACCGAATAAAGTTCACTTTGCGGTACTCTCTAGAATTACACTGTATGTTTTTACTTGAAGTTGGTCTCTAGAGTAGGGAAATCATGCCCCCCGAACCGCTTGAACCCACCATGGATGCATGTGGGTCAGCTGGAAGCTTCGTTGGGAAACGACCGACTGACTTGCCTGTCATTCAATCTCCTTGCCAGCTGCCATTTATTTCGCAAACCAACCCATAACCCCTGCATTATCCGCAACAAACGGCCTGACATTTTGTGTAGAAGTGCTAAAATAAGGATGTTGTCTGACTAAAAGTTGTCTCCGACGCCGCTCTCATTCGAACTGTCAACGCTGCGTTCGATTTTGATAGCGCTCAATTCACCCATTATCGCCACGGGATCATGTGTTCTCAGAGATTGAGAGCTGACTGACACTTACAGTCACACTGTCATGTCACTTGAATTATATTATCTGTTCCCATGGTTATTTGCGTTGGCTGTAACTAAGCTCAGAAAGAAACAAATGGATCTAAGTAGTATGTTCATGCAAATTATAGAGAGCCAGAGACTCAAAAATGACAAAAAGGCGTAGTTTTATAGTGACAAACAGAATCGAGAATTTTGTGCCTGTTTTCACTCTGACTGAATCATGTGAATGTGAATCATTCTGAATGATCATTGTGACATTGAATGATTGATAGGTCGAGAATACTAAATTAATGAACTATATTATATATAGATCTATAGTATATAATCTAGGCCTATTAGCAATAATCAATAGTACCTGACCAATTATCATTTCTATTTCACTAAGCATTTGAGGATATTTGAGATGATAACATGCCTGTGCGAAAGTTAAGTTTTGAGTTTGGATTTTTATTGGCAAGTGCCAAAGCATTCGATGATGCATATAGTTTTAGGCTGAAAATCTTTCCTCACAAATGTAAGAGTCATTCTCGGTTTTATACTCCCGTTACTATGACTAGAACCTATTGCATGTGTCCTAATATTAGTAATAGTCTTGAGGTTTATCATGCACAGTAACACAGTGGCCCTGTGGATTTCTCCTTTGTCTTAAAAAGTTATATGAGCAGTCCAGATCTTTTTAATTCAAATAGTACAGGTCATACAGCGCACCTTTGTATACTGTTACAGCTCATTTATGGTACAATCATTAAAATAAGGCTTACCGTATTCGACGTAATAAGCAAAATTATTTTCATGGCGTTTTTTGTACTTAAGAGTTTATTTATCACCACAATCGTGAATATTGAGCCTTTGTTCTAGTCTGTTCTAGTCCAAAAAAGGGGGGGGGGCGCTTATTAGGGGGAGGGCGCTTATTACGTCGAATACGGTATTTGGCAGACATTTTAATATGGAGCGTGAATAACCGAAATTCCTTTCCTTACCCAATTATTGAAAATAAATGTGCTCCTGATATTGGGATATTTATTACAGATATTTATTAAACGCCCTGTCCGCAAATTATGTCGAATACAGCATGATATACATGTACAATCATGCTCTACCAATTCTGCTTGGTATATACATGTACACACAGCCAGACAAGTGCTGCTCTCTGCTGTAGAGTCGTTTGCTATTTGTGGCCTTCTAACATGTGCTACAATTGGAAGACAAGTCTATTCTATGGCAGTTTAAGGCTTTTGGATCAAACAGCAAGCGATGTCCACTAAACTTTCTATATCTGAAGAGGTTAGCTTCAATAACTGTGCGATGTATTCTTACATGTGTGTATCAAGTAAATGTGTTTTACATATTCTGTAGCATTCTATAATGGACTTTTTGTACCTCACCTGAACCTGAAAACCGTTAAATTGAAAAGAAAGGAGGAAAAATATCATGTCAGCACGATGGTGATGGCATTGTAAACAGTTATATATTAAAATAAGTACAGTTTATTGTCCAAGCTTGCTTGAAGATTTAATCATTTTATACAATAAGGATCTACAGCATAGTAGAGCTATTAGAGTTTTCAAACCAAATGATATGATAACCTCCAAATTGAAAAACTACCAAGGTAATACTATTACTAGTAATACTGGAGTGACTGCGCCTGGACTAGATTTCATATAGAATTTAATAGGTTTACTACTACTACCGCTATTCCAAACTCTGTCTCCTCTGCAAAATTAGTAGGACGTTAAACTACACAAACAAACACATCTTGATCACTACTTTCTTAAATACTAAGGCCACGTATGTTATCAGCTTTACAGACACCGCCCACATCACTTGAAAGGGGCCGCATCCTTCCTTTTTATTATGATTTTCCTAAAATAAATCGATAAAAAAAATATTCTGCATCCACAGTAATCCACTGAAAAAATCCTCCCTCATAACAAGGAATTTAATTTCTCAGCTATTACTTGGTGTAGCAAAATAATTAAAGTAGCATATTACTCTGTATCCCTTTGTCTATAACTTGGACAAATTAGTTAGATGGTTAAGAATACGATTCCTGTATGGTATAAATATATAGAAATAGTACAAATGTACATTACAAACAATGTTGAAAAAAAGGGAATAGAAAAGGACCGCACTCATCAACTAAATTAAAAATAAAAAGCCTTCCTCCTTCACCCCTTTTTTTCAAGAAAGTATCCGTAATGCTGATAATCTTTTTTAAGCGGCCTAATCCTGTAAAATTTTGATCCATAGTTGTGACCGAGCTGGTGTCGGTGAAGACTGTTAGTGCATCTCTGACCCGCATATTAAATAATGTTAGGGAGTTGACACTATATTTGTATTATAATTTGAGGAATAATACACACATCCTGGTTAATTCACATGAAGGAATGTTGTAAATCGATCAAACTTTAGAAAGGCAGCATAAGTGATGATGATAGGAAGGTAAAGGTGAAATAAAAGATAACTTATGTGAGATCAGCAACGGTATCCCCGTACATAGTATTTGCAGTACTACAGACATCAACAGTAAGAAATAAAGTAAAGAACTGAAATACATTTTAATGGGGCCAGTTGTGAAAGGTCAATGTGTTTATGACTTCCGATGGGTCAGTGTTTTCCGTTGTCTATCGGTTTGACGTCTAGCCATTGGTGACACTACTATTATCTGCCGTGACGTAAGTCTAGTGGGTAGCGGCGCCATTTAAGATCACAGGTGGCCATACATAACAGTTAAGATACTGGAGCCCAGCTAATATTACCACAGTTTTGTGCATCAAACATCGATGAAATGGAAGTTACTTCTGTAGGAACTTTTAAAATTTAGCCTAAAGATAGCGCTGCTAGCCTCAGGAACTTTCCCTGTGAATGAAGGTCCACGGTATGGCCATGTTAGATGTTGCAGGACCCCCCCCCCCCCCCCCCATGTGAATGGGAGTCCATGACAAAACCATGTCATATGTTTTATTAGGCCATACCACAGGCATGGTATACTTCCCTTTGACTCACCCGGCGTATAGTGACTCTGGTTTTAGTGTGACCCTCCCCTCCCCACAGTAATATTGTGTGCCTACTGGGACAGTGCTATTCTGTTCACACATTTACCAGTAGCTGAATAGGACCAGGCATGGTTGGTCCCTGTCACTTAGATAGAAACACTGGTCTTTAATATTATAGGCCACTTGCAACCAGACCAACGCGCCTCCTCATCTATCACTGTCTCTTGAATTCACAATTACCCATTCAGCATATAACATTGGATATCTAACTTAGATATGTACATATTATAGGTACTCGAAATTTGGCCCGGGCATGTATACCATAGTTTATCACAACCATCATGCAATAAGCATGTGATCACAAAGGAAGCGTTCCGAATAACACATGCAATATTGATGCACCTACTCCATGCGGCCATTGGATACATGGCGTAGGTGGACCCATGTTATGGCTCATCCATGACGCCATAGTATAATAGGCAATCAGCTACCACATACAACTATGGCAGTACAGGAGTTGGAGCAATACATATAACCCACTATTATGGAACTACCGGTAGATATCAAATAGGATTGGATAACAAAAGGTCTGTTTCAGGCAACAAGAGAATTAGGGTGGGAAGTTCAATGACTGGCACCTACAGATTGCTGCACTAACTATTTACCATCAAATTCAGTAAATACATAATAGTAGAGTCACATTGGCTGAAATGCACAATTTATTTCTTTGACCATACATGCATTAAGTGTTAGTCGAGAACACTGGACTACACCGTCCTGGAATTTCCTATTACAATGTTCTAGGGTACGGCAGGTAGATCTGAAATCCCTAGAGATTCAGCCTGTTCGAGTGAAGGATTTTATATTAATATACAAGTACATGTATATAATAGAACTATGACAGTTGGTGAGCATCTCCCTGAAGAGTAGCTCGATGAATGAGCAGCTCGAACATCCTCAACTCTAGCCGCAGGTGGGAGCAACTCAACCCCTCAGCCTCCCCCTCCCAGCTGGCATTTACAGATTCACATACCCTGTATTTCTTAGGCCTTAATGGAAATAGCAAGAACCCCGACTGTCAAGTGATTGATGGTTTAGCTCAGTTGTTCTTTTGAAACTCAGTAGACAAGAGAAAAAAGAGGCATAGTAATGGATAAAAATAGCGTGATGATAAGCAGACTTGTAAGTGAAGTTTATGTGTTGGTTAGTAAGACCCAGTAACTTGTCCAGAGATCGGCGCGTGTACCGTTGGTGCTGGGTCTCCTTGAATGGTGGGTAAGGGGAGGGCTAGCTGGGAGGTGAGGGAATATGGTGTACTCAGTAGGTTGTAGATACCGGTAAGATAAGGTAACAATAGGTGGTACATAAGTGGTCCTAATACACATGCTTTACATGTGGAATATCAATACACACGTGATTTATATACTCTACTGAATTGCCGATAATGTGATAACAAATACTGTGACGTTCCTTACCTTTAGGCCAGACCAAAAAAAAAAATTGGTCTACGGATTTCCCGCACCATATTTTCGAAAATGGCAATTTATTATTTTTTTGAAAAAAAAAGTGTACGGATGCGCCCGCATCATTTTCTGAGAAATTTGAATTTATTTTCATTTTAATTTTTTTAGTTGCAGTTTTTCTGATCGATGGCCAGATTTGAGAGTTTGCAAAAAAAAATTCCCCTAGAACTACTTGATATAAGGTTAAATCGGTAGAAAAAAATAATTTGGATTTTTTTTTTTTTAAATCGCTCGCTTGCGCCATATTTTCAAAATCTAAATCCGTAGACCAACTTTTTTTTTTTGGTGTGGGTTTATAATAATGTGTTCCAAAATCCTCCACTCCCCATCCCTGGCCCTCAATGCCCCTTCCAAGTTGCACGTTTTAAGTTTCAATTTTTTTTTTCCCCTGGGGAAGGTACAATCGAACTTACAGTTGATCTGCCCTGTATATACCCAGCACAAATCCCTATACTCTCAAACACAGCCATAGACCAAGTCTTAGGCACTTAACCGTGTCAACCAAACAGCAAATTATCAACGTTAGTCACATTGGAGTGTTTGACACCTTTCAAGTGGAGCTCTCTTCCACCCCTACGGCGCCTAAATCCATTTACAGTGTACTAAACTAATAAAGTATTACAGATGGACAGGGATGCCAATTGTTACGATTTTTTCGTAATTTTACGATTTTTGACCCATATTACGCCCATTACGATTTTGGATATCAAATTACGATTTTCAACCATCTCTGTTTTAAAAAAAGTAAAATTATTGTACCATACTGAAACATGGGAAAAATAGCCTACTATGAATTGTTGGTCATTAAATAAGAAAATAGATCTAAATATTTAACATTACACATTGAGGAGCAAGCAAATGATGACTTGAATAATGGGCCAAATTACGATTTTAATTAATCCTTAGAATTCATTCTTGTATCATGCTGACCCCATTGGCAATGGTATTCTATTGTTACGATTTTGGTTACAAGTTCAACCCAAAATTGTTATGATTTTGGGTGGCAGAAATCGTAAGAAATACGATTTTGGGCTGGGGTAACTTGACATCCCTGGATGGAAAACACTAGAAGGCCGTCAGGGATAGGTCATTCATTATAGTCCACGACGCACTTTATGTAACCCATGCTGGTTCAAATAGAGTGCAACTCATATTTCTTAACACTAGATAGCAAGGTCATTGTAATGGTATTTTATCCTATTCTATTGAGCGTGATATACTTACACAAATGTATCAATGGCAATCTAAAGTATCGAGCATGAGTACGACGATGACAACGGGAAGTTATAAAAAGCTGTTGAAAAAAAACCAAAAAAAAACAGAATCCAACAAGACTCGGCACTGAAACGTTCAAACTTAAAAGAAAGAAAAACATGTCTATACCCAAATATACCCAATGTAATCTGTGAAATATGCAATGAACCTCATGGTAGCTGGTTGGTATCCCCTAGCATGGACTGCTTGTTGCTTAGTTGGAGGTGGTTTGACTCCCCTAGCATGGACTGCTTGTTGCTTAGTTGGAGGTGGTTTGACTCCCCTAGCAGGGACTACTTGTTGCTTAGTTGGAGGTGGTTTGACTCCCCTAGCAGGGACTACTTATTGCTTAGTTGGAGGTGGTTTGACTCCCCTAGCTTGTTGCTGGGTTGGAGGTGGTTTGACTCCCCTAGCAGGGACTACTTGTTGCTGGGTTGGCGGTGGTTTGACTCCCCTAGCAGGGACTACTTGTTGCTTAGTTGGAGGTGGTTTGACTCCCCTAGCAGGGACTACTTTTGCTTAGTTGGAGGTGGTTTGACTCCCCTAGCTTGTTGCTGGGTTGGAGGTGGTTTGACTCCCCTAGCAGGGACTACTTGTTGCTGGGTTGGCGGTGGTTTGACTCCCCTAGCAGGGACTACTTGTTGCTGGGTTGGCGATGGTTTGACTTGTCTATCTATGTTGTACCTACAGGCAGCTAATAGCCACCTCCTCTGGGAGTTAGGTCTGCCATGTGTGTGTCTACCCCTGTAAGAGTTTACCAACAAGTAGCCATCACCTAAACACACAGCAAGGCAACCTGGGTCTAGGTGCAGGGCCCACTTGGGGGGCGGCATAGTAATATGGAAGTGTAGGTATCGGTACCGTAAATTCTTGCATAACCGCGGCTTGTACGAGACTCAGAATCTGAGTGCAGCTCATAGGATTGTCCCAAAGTCTAGATGTGGCATATATGAGGGTTTTGCTTCATAGTGTAGTATCAAAAAAAATATTTCAGACTACAGGTGCGGCTTATAGGCTTTGTCAAGGTTGGGGGTGCGGCCTATACGAGTGTTAGGCTTATACGTGAGAATTCATAGTATGCGTTAACAGTGAGGGGATGGCATGTACGTGGGGTGGGGTGGTTGTGTTCTTGTGGTACTAGTGGTTTGATTAATTAGAGAACAGGAGGGACCAGAACATGTAAAATTGTAGATGAGGAAAGTGAGATTATGATACAGTACCGGTCCTTAAAGGGTTAGAAAGCTGATAGGTCACCATAGCGCACAGAGAATGAGACAAATGCATGGACCAATGCTGGTGGGGGGGGATCACCTGGGGACAGTGGGAGAAAAGGTTTAAACATGTAGAATCTGGCCATTGCTGTATAGGGGGTCATGGTTATCGGTGGTAGCGGTCATCACAATGTACTAACATCTCTCGCTTACTTCTGTGCGTGGTTTCAGCACCTTGTCAGCGATACCTGCCTACCGTAACGAAACCTACAGGCTGGTTTATACAATATTATCAAAGTCTAGGTCAGGGTAATACAAGAGGTTGTTAAGGTAAAGTAGAGTACTAAAGTAACAACTTTCAGACCCCAGGTGTGGGTTTTACATTATTTTCAAGAAGTCTATGTGGGGGTACTGTAAACGTACATATTTTCGCTCATAGATATTTTCGCGAATTTGCTAAAAAGTACAAATTCACATGTATTTGAATTCGCAGATTTTGGAATATGGTAGTTACACAACTATATTGGATAGATATTCGCTCTGTACATATTTTCGCGAATTTCAATTTCCGTGAAATTCGCGAAAATAAGTAAAGCGTGAAAAATAACATACGTTTACAGTAATATGCAAGTAATATGCAAGACTTTACCTATCTAAAAGCTGGTTCCAATGTACTAGCCTACCATCTTGTAGCTACTGGTTGCCCCACCGTTTTATAATTTGATATGGAATCCACCACTTTGATGCTATCAGGTAGCAGCATAGTTATAATTCTAGTGATGACCATTAATAACTGATAACACTAAACAGTATACCAGCTATGAACTGAATCCCATTACGCTCTAAAGATAACAGTCCCGGGATAACATACTACTGGGTGTTTACTTCAGCTCTATACATGTTTGTAAACAGGCAGTAATCTCCAAGACCAACCATCGTAGGATCGGGCAGAATTGGGGTATACATGGTAGTTATCTATTTACTAAGGTGTAGCAAATAGACCCAAGAAATAGCCACTGTTTCGTAATGAGTAGTGAATCAGGTGATATAAGAAAATCCTGTCTCAGACCTCACATCAGAAGTGTTGGTGTTTTCCAAGACACATAAATGTTATCAATTCTCTACGATGTGGTATCACGGAAAGACATGTGAGTATTAGGTAGAATCTAGCCTTGGAATAGCCATACTATTAAAGGCTAGTGTTCAAACCACTTCCAAGCATTACCACCGCCCCCACCTCCACAAGCGCCCTCACAATGTTTACAGAACTGCTATGTTTTGGCAAGGCCAGTAGGCATTTGAAATATTTGTTAAGGCAATAGGAGTCAATGCATTTGGATGAAATTGGCAACAGAGGGTGACAAAGCTGCAAAGAATACATGTGCTTTTACCAGGGTGGACTAAAGATGACTGCTCCTGTTATGGGTGACCGGAGAAAGGCCTATTGAACCCATTACAGTCGATGACTCCAATTTAGGAGGGGGGGGGGTGGGGGGTGACTAGCTCTGTCATGTATATTCTGCCGAATACTCTCTCTCTCTCTCTCCAAGAGCAGTGGTCAGATTCTTTATCAGATGAATTGGCTCATCTAGGCGTGTCGAGGGGAAAAGCAATGCTTCATATGATTGGTATTGGACAACACGAATGACTGGATAACGTACCTGTACACTGTGTGGGTGGTATGGACAGGTGGAGTGGGAATGTTGGGGGTCATGTCAAGGTTAGTGACCTCGTCTATGGATGACTGGTCTCCATGAAGTTATCGGTGCATCAAGTCTAAGTCTCCCTTTTGCTCACCTCCACATGTCGGGTGGAAGATATAACCCCCTCAGGGAGTGCTCATTTTTTAACAACAGGGGGGGGGGGGGGGGGCGGTGAGATTTTGCGTGGAGCGCGCACATTTTTTCACCCCCCCCCCTCCCCTACAGGGGTCGAAATTCTTTACCCCCCCCCCCCCCCCCGGCAGGCCGAAAATCACATGTGTTTGCTCCCCTTTGTAGCATAGTAACGCGCTGGCTTTTTCCCTCAAAACAGGTTGAATTCCCCCCCCCCCCCCCCCCCCAAATCCACCACCACACCCCCCCCCCCCCCCCCGTTGATAAAAAATGAGCACCCCCTTAGCTCCCCTCAATCCCCATTCCATCTTTTGTAGGAATTCCTGTTTTTTCCCCCTTAGGGCTTCTCTATACACTTCTCTATACACTTAGGGCAATTTCATATAGGAATTTCATCTACGTTGTAAAATGTTTTACTCTTTATTGAGCAGGGAATAGCATCTCTTCTCTTTAAATGCCCCCCCCCCCCGCCCCGCCACCCGCTAAATAGTTTTCCTAATTCATACGTATATCAGGTAAGACTAGCTTCATATCTCCTATAACCACATGTAACACAGGTTTCCCTCCTGCTATCTCAACATTGCCGAAACACTCCCTAGAGTAGGGCATCTACAACGTGATTACACCACGGAAACACGTGCTTAGTCAGTCTACTACTGTACTCACTATTACCTCAACGTGCTCCACGTAGTATGCAGGAGGACTAATCCGATTAGAACCTGCTTTAAACATTTATAATGAAATTACGTTTAATCCCTCTGTCCTTTTAGTATGTGGTTTAAACTGTATGAAATTCAATAGATTTTAAACACATTTAAAAAAAAAGAAGTCTAGTTGACTAAATTAGTGATATACTAATTTATTACGTCTCAAACGTGGTTCTAATGAATAAACACCAGAAATTAAAGAACAGTCTTAAATAAGGCTAGCCTCCGCCCACTACCAGGTAGGTAGGCAGTAGTGGGTCTGGAGGGATTGATCTTAGGCTCCCACCAGCTGGTCACTAACCACACACTATTACACTGCGGAACCTCCCCCACCCCTCCCTGCTACACCTAGACCCCCAAGTCACTGCCAGAATAGAGCTAGACACGCCTCTCCTGAGTTTGGCTACTATTGTTTCTTGGCATTATGAATGTGAATATGGTCAGTTCTTTAATCCAGTTAGTAGGTTGATTAAGGCTCAGTAGGCCTCTGCTGTTCCATAATGACAAGACACGAGAATTAAGAGATGTGATTAGATATCAATCTTGGTTAGTTTGGCCGAAGGGGAGTTACTGGTAGGAGCTCTGGAGTCTGGACACAGCAGTGTTCTTGATTAGACTAGTTTAGGCAAAATACATCGTTACATGGCCTCAACCCGTCTGTCTACTTTAAGCTACCTTGACCGAATTACCAATTGCTAGGCCGACCTAACCTACTAGGTTACTACAGCAACCTCCATGTCTACAATGAGATGATGTCCCAATGTCATTTTGTCGCTATAGACACATTAACAAATGTTTATATGTCATTTCCTGTTTATGGTGGAAACTCTTCAAAAAATTTGGACCCCTTGACCGGGGGGGGGCAAAAAAATTTGGACCCCTCTTGGGGGGGGGGGGGGGCAAAAAAATTTAACCTGTTTTGAGCCAAAAAGCCCGCGCGTTACTATGCTTCAAAGGGCCCGCGCGCGAGCCGATTTTCGACCCTAAGGGGGGGGGG
Organism: Harmothoe impar; assembly: GCA_947462335.1. Classification (NCBI taxonomy): domain Eukaryota; kingdom Metazoa; phylum Annelida; class Polychaeta; order Phyllodocida; family Polynoidae; genus Harmothoe; species Harmothoe impar. The sequence continues at coordinate 68,798,189 of OX381704.1, read as the reverse complement.
GTAAAAAATTTTGACCCCTTGACCGGGGGGGGGGGGGGTAAAAAATTTCGCGCGCTCCGCGCGGAAATCCACCACCCCCCCCTGTTGTTAAAAAATGATCACTCCCTAAAGTATATAAAACCGTACCAAAGCAATTTGGCATTGGTTGTGGACTGTGTGTAGTTGAGTGCGTTGCTCGGTGAGAGCGTAAAGAGCTACTCCCAAGTGGACCCCCTCCTGTAGCCTGCAGCTGGCCGGCCAGCAGCGAGTGGACCATTTGGTACCAATTACCCAGATCCAGGTGAGCATCTGACCGACATCCGAGCCACACACCAGACACACGCGGTCCCAGGATCCAAAACCTGAAGCACCACGTGGCACGGGTTGGTCGCCAATCTCAAGTGGATGTTATCAGAAGGCTCTAAGAACTCTTGCTGCCCAAAGTAATACTGGACATGAGTCGTGCTCATGTTACCGGTATGGTTTGGCTGCTTTTTAAACAGTTATGGGGATGGGGAGGCAGCTGTCATCGAAATATTACAAATATATTGCTACTAAACCATCACGTAGCTGCAACGGTATTGTATTTTGCTTTTAGAGTCCTCCACTGCATATTGTGTAATCAAAGACACAACTTGATAACCCTTAAGTTAGCTGCTAATATAATGACCTACACTGGTGTGCACAAACTCAAGCATGTCGATGTAAAGCGCTACATGCTTGCACTCAGAATGACTCTGACTCATACCCAACAGTAAATGACCGTCTTGATATTGAACAGAAAACAAAGTAACTATATACAAGGCACATCTTTCATCGGTACCTTTGACGTGATCCCTACCCTGTTCTAGGAGCCAAGTGCTCATTGATTTTGTAAACTGGCCAAATAGCTCTGAGTGGCTCAATAAAATATAGGTTACTGTTCGGGACGGAGGAGCTACTCAGGCAGACAGTGGTATAATGGCCAAGGCTCCCTCCTTATTATCACAAGGGAGGGAGGACGGCGCACAGCATAATTCATGTAGTAGCCCTCTGCTATCGGAGCTGATAATACAAACTGATCTGCCTAGGAGGTATATTCTGAGGGTTAGTTAATAATGTAGGCATTGGGAATTGGGGGGATCCGGGAGGTACTAGTGTTATAACGTCGTTGCCCCGGGAGGTACTAGTGTTATAACGTCGTTTCCCCTCACTGTACACTTGCTCAATTTCACACTTGGTAGTTCAGAGCCTTCATAATTTACTGTAAAACCTCCCGTATAGGCCGCGGCTAGTACGCGAATCAGATCGCTGGTGCAGCTTGTAGGATCGGCCCAGAGTCTGGGTGTGGCTTATACAAGGGTTTTTGCTACTATGGTACAGTACTGAAGTCACCATAATCAAATCCCTGATGCGGCTTATAGAAACAGCACAAAGTCTAGGTGTGGCTAATACGCGAGTTAGGCTTATACGTGAAGTTTTACGGTAATCGTCAAAAAATGATTCGGAATCTGTTTTAATAATAGGGATAGCAGCATATAGGGGACAAGATGGTGGCCACCTAAAGATAATCACCCAAGTTACTCTCTTCATATGGCCCTATTGATTTATGTCGTCCACAAGGAACTAATCATACTGAAGTATCACCCATCTATTTGTGGTGGGGCGTCCTGGGTCTAATCTGACAGGGGTTAGACATAACCAGGACTGCTACTTCTGGTGTCACCTAGCACCCCTCACCCCAACTGTAGCTTCCTGTCTCCATGTACCCAACACTGATGTCGCTGTTCCTGCCCCGGGCTATTATTTCTTACCCTAAATTTGTCAGTGTACCATACAGTCGCATTTAAGCGCACCAGCATTTAGATGTGGAGACCTAATTACACTCAAGTTCTTATACAAGACCAACTCTTACACAAGGCCAGATTTTAGTGTATAAAGATATTTTGATACCCCTACACCCTTGGCATGATACTGACGCTTATTTGAGACCTAGTGCTTAAACATGACAGTATGGTACCTTACTTTACTAAGAGATTAGTGAGGAAATATGTCAGTATGACATGACCAGGAATCACGTTACATGAATATGACAAGCACTGTCAGGGCCCCACAGGAGTCGTTGACCTTACTGTCATAGTAAAGCGCTCGGTCTCAAATGTGTTCGAGTCTCGAAAAAAGTCTAGTCTTGTTTTTAACGCCCCCTCTCAGCCATTGCATACAATCTACATTGTAGTCCTGCTTAAAGATGTATTGCATCTAGACAATGTTTTATAGACTGAAACAAATAAGATACTAACGAGTAGTGACAGAATATGAACTCAGGTGGTACAGTTTTCCCTCTTGTCTTGCCCAGAGTGTTCTAGTACGGGTGTGCAAGTAAGTCTGAACTGAGTCACTATACCCTGTTTACTCTAGGGGGTGGGCTACAGGTGAAGTTTGTGAGGTGTGTGTCGGTTGGTGGTGTTGGGGGGGGGGGGTATAGACTGGGCCGCCTGGAGCAGGGGGCCGATGATGGGGGGTGAGTTAGAGGGCACGCGAGGTGACAGATCCAAAATAGCCCCCCAGCAGCCCCGTCATTATCAGACAGTCAAGCTGCTCACCCGTCTTACTCACCCTCCCACCTTGAGCAGCTCACTCCCACTAGTCTATACCAAGGGGAGCAGCTCTCACAGTCTCCACAGGCCGGTGTCAACGCCGGCAGGCAGGACAGACACGACCCGGGGGAGGGGCAGATGGGGAAGGTGGTTGTACATCCCTCCCCTGACCTCCTGCACCCTATAGAAGGGGGCAGAGGCGCGCACGGATCATTAGGGGACAGCTGGATAGCAAAGGTTAGACATCAAGCTGGTGTCTCCTGTCTTTGTTTTTGTCTGAAGATATAAAAGGGTGCTTGGTGACTATAGCCTGTATTAGAGATACTAGCCTGGATATAAACTCAAGTGGACAAGCAGCTGACCGCTCAGAAGTGACCAGCACTCAACCTGCTCCTGCATCTGCTCACAACTGCTCATGGTCCTGACCCCTAGGAGCGGTGATAACGTGTTTCTGTTAGTAGTATTCCTCTGGAGGTGGTTTTGACCTAGAGGCACTAGCACACGTACCAGGATGCTTTTTCGCTGACCCCTTTCACAAGTGACCGGTACCATGAGCTACTCCTCATCCCAGAACTGCTCAACAAGCTGACCCCCAATTAATGGCACATCTACAGCCTCCTATATTTTACACTTGGATATTCTGACCACATATATCACACAGCTTGAGTTTGATCGAGTAGGATTTTCTTAGACTGGCTCAACCTTACAATTGACCATTGCTCCAACTTGCTCACAGCTGCTCATCATGCTGGCCCCTGGGAGTATTACGTGTAGCTGACTGACAAGGAACAGACAGCTGTCTGACCTGTAGTACTTCGAGTGGGCCCTGGAGGAACTGACCACGACCTCCTCCAGAGTCTACATGCATAATACCCGTGTATACTCCAAGGTGTATACTAAGTGTAGGCCTATACAGCAGGTGCTTCATCAGGTAGACAAGCTGCCACATGTGTGCAGCACATAAACAGTTCATGTTACCTAGACCCCTCTCAATTGTTAGCAGCGTTTGTGTCATTACTGATGTCACTTCTGACAGATCACGCAAGATGAATCTTATCCCTTTCGACGCCATGAGGATCGTTTTATCATTTATAATCTAAATGATATAAATGATATAAATTCGGTTATGCATTTCTAATTTCTCTGCAAAAGAGGACTACAGGTAACGATGATTGTGTCCCCCATCTGGATTAGCGGGATATTCACAACAGCAAGAGTTGCTACAATTTCAATTTCTAAAAAGCAGTCTACAGAAGAATGAATTCTGAATGTGATGTAGAAGAGCAGTAGAAACTGAACTTTGGCTGGACCAGAAATCGTGGGTCCCCTGCAGGATTTGGAACTCATAGGACACATTCCCAGCGTTAACTTGAGTACATGTACTCTTGGATCCCCCTACAAAATTTGGATTCCATGGGACACATTCCCAGCGTGAACTGAGATAACTAGCACTCAGGTGTGGCTAATCTTGCCGTTACTAGAGTACATCTACCTGGTGAACCCTCTACCTGACAGGTATCTTCACGCCTCAGTGTCAAGCTGGTACATGACTGTATAACATTGCCAGTGGATAGCATCTCTTGTCATTGACCTGCATTACAGAATCCCACCTTGTGTATAAGGAACCGCATTCCACCTGGATATATTATCTTTACCTTACATGGGAGGCACATAATTAATGATACTCAAGCCACTAAAGCATTCCATTAGGCTCTGCCAATGAACCTTTCGTTCTATTATCTTGCAATCTTTGCAGATATGAATTAGTCAGTTGACATCTGTGGATGCAATTATGGGTTTGATCAGAGTTGAAAGAGCGATAAAGGGTCGAAGAAACCTGATCTGACTGACTAGCTTACTATCTTGCGTGAAGTGGTAGCAATTGGACAATAAAAAAAATAAGCATAACCTTGTGGTAATTTTCCAATCCAATAACCGGTCATGTTTATTCAGAAGTTGCTTGGTAAGCTAGCTGAGCTTCCACGCCTAAGGAACCGCAAGAAGGCTCTTCGTCACCAACGTCGGCTGCAACAGCAGAAGAATGACACCGAGAGGAGTCGCCGACAAATCTCAAACCCGGATCCCCCGGGAGGGGATCCTGTGGAGGGCATGGTTCTATGCCGGTGTCATGGGGCCGTGCCTTGGGGCCCATCATGTCGCATGCACTGGGCATCTCCCTTTGACCTTCCAAGTGCTACCACCCCTTCAGATGAGTTCTATGCCCTGTCCCCGACAGATGGAGCCACTACGCCTGTCAACACCGGAAGTGATGATTGGGAGTGCACCTGGTGGACAGGTGTGGAACCAGGTGTAGCTGAGACTTGGCCTGCTGGTACCCAGAGGTCAATACTGTGAGTAGTTACAACCTACAGAACACCAGCTTAGGTTTCTTGTCCGTTTCAATACCTTGTATCGTAAATTATCGTGTATAAGCCTAGCTCGCGTATTAGTGGCACCCCCAACTTTGACAGATCCTATTTATATAAGCCTAATAGGGGGTCTGAAAATTGTTAATTTAGTATTGTGGGGTACTTTTTTTTTTTAAACATATAAGCCGCACCCCGACATTGGGCCAATCCTATACGCCGCACTAGTGATCTGACTGGCGTGCTAGCTGTGACTTCTAGGCGAGAATTTACGGTACATGCTCTGTGTTTTGGTACATCTTGAATGTTGGTCCTTGGCATGTATGGTATCATATCTGTATTTGTGTCGATCGTCATGCAGGAAGTGATCTGGGTGACATGCAGAACACCGCTTCAATCGAAAGTAAATGCACCGTAGGCTTAAGCCATTCACAAACACAACACAAAAATGGGTTTTGCTGAGTCATACATTTACCCAAGGAAGCAACCCCATCAGGACCTTCTTACCACATTTATGGTTGGTTCCATTAGCTGAAAGCATCTCAAAACAAAAGCTGTTTAAATAAACGTAAATTAATTATCGAGGAGAGATATAATTCCACGATTTCAAGCTCTGAAAGCTACCACAGACTTCATGATCTCGCTGAGATTAATATTTCACACTTTTTCCTAACTGTTATTGTTCTCCATTTTCTTTAATTTTAAGTGAATCACTTAGGTTTTGGTATAATATGATGCAGAAGCCAGTTTCCCAACTTTCCATCTGTACTTGATGCAATAAAATGCTTTGGATTATTGTAAATCATGTAAATACTGTACTTGACCTAAATAAAATGGATCAGCTCACTTTTCTGACAAATGTACAGGTTGTTTCCATCCTTATATCTACCTACCTATATTAGTATTCTAATAATATAAAGTGCCATTACTTTCCTCAACACCTGTTTTATTAGTATTGCCCTTTCAATGATACATCACTACGCTTATTTCATCGTACTTCAATGTTTTGTAGTTCACAAACTGTTGTTTTTTTGACAATTTTCGGCGTGCCGACGAGTCGATATCTCCGGATCTACTTCGTTTTGAGGGTTGCGATCAGCGCCATTCTCTTTATTTTCGAATTCTAGGCCAAAAAAATGTGCTGGGGGGGTGGAATGGTGGCTATTTGGACCAATTTGAGCAATTTTATCGATTCGAATCGATGCGAGTTGACGCCCGCCATGTTGGATTTCGTTTGCGTCTCGAATGTCACGTGACCCCAGTCCTGACTTCTGATTGGTCGAGAGCTGAATTACGCCAGAGCCGCCGTCTTTGGCGGCAGGCGGCAAGCAAACTGGCATCGATTCGAATCGATAAATATGCTCTAAATGACCTAAATATTCATCATTTTAACCCCCCAGCACATGTTTTCGGCCTAGAATTCGAAAATAAAGACAATGGGACAGGTCTGAGCCTCCAAAACGAAGTATTTCATCACATATCGACTCCTCGGCGCGCCGAAAATTTTATTTCCTTGCCGCCTGCCGCCACAAAGACGTCGTCTCCTGCGTGATTTGCTTTTGACCAATCAGAAGTCAGGACTGAGGTCACATGACTTTGCGCCCGCTATCAATTGTATCAATTTGGCCGCTACTAAGATGTATCAATTTGCAGCCGCTACTAAGATGTATCAATTTGCAGCCGCTACTAAGATGTATCAATTTGCAGCCGCTACTAAAATGTATCAATTTGCTGCCGCTACTAAAATGTATCAATTCTTCCACTCTCGACTACATTTTAGCCCTCAAGCCCTTCCTTGTACCTCTATAACTTCTACTTATGCTGTGACAATCCCCCCCCCCCACCCCCTCACACGTACCGCTTTAGTTTTGTCATTAGAAAGTCAAATGAATTATCTAATTTGAGTACAGTACGTTATTTCTCATTTCTGACAGCAGAATCGTAATCGCCAGAAGAAGCTACCCTAATTTCATATATTGGAAGTCATGTAGGCCTATAATCGAATTCCAGGTGGTAGCTGTAGGTGAGCAGGTGGCTGTGGGAAAGTAGGTGGCTGGGGGCGAGCAGGTGGCTGTGGGCGTCAGCGCCCGGCAGCGCGTAACCGCTGTTTTACGTCTCGGCCGAAAAAGCGAGTCGATTGGAGCGTCAGCAGCGACACCATCTTCGTTGCAGCTTCGCTTTGAGTTCGACGTGTCGGGTTGGCCGGGGGGGCGGCGTGAGCTGCAGATGATGTTGCCTCCAAAACCGATTTTGCCCCCAAAACTGATTTTGAGCCCCGAAACGATTTGACCCAAAAACGATTTTGAAGTTCTCCTACCCTTCCGAAAATCGGGCCGATCGGAGCGTAAACAGCGAAGATATTTGCGATTTTTGTTTTGTCGGATTATATTGGTACTCCGTTTATCCCGTTCTCCCTTTCTCCCTTTCTCCGTTTATCCCGTTCTTCGTTTATCCCGTTCTCCGTTTATCCTGCTCTCCGTTTATCCCGTTCTCCCTTTATCCCGTTCTCCCTTTATCCCGTTCTCCGCTTCTCCCCCTCTCCGTTTATCCCGTTCTCCGTTTATCCCGTTCTCTGTTTATCCCGTTCTCCGTTTATCCCGTTCTCCGTTCATCCCTTTCTCCATTTATCCCTTTCTCCGTTTCTCCCGTTCTCCGTTTATCCCGTTCTCCGTTTATCCCTGTTCTCCAGTTATCCCCGTTATCCCCCTTTCTCCGTTTATCCCCGTTCTCCATTTATCCCATTCTCCCTTTATCCCGTTCTCCGCTTCTCCCCCTCTCCGTTTCTCCCGTTCTCCGCTTCTCCCGTTCTCCCTTTATCCTGTTCTCCCATTATCCTGTCTCCCTTTATTCTGTTCTCCCTTTATTCCGTTCTCCGTTCATCCCTTTCTCCATTTATCCCTTTCTCCATTTATCCCGTTCTCCTGTTCTCCGTTTATCCGTTCTCTGTTTATCCCTGTTCTCCAGTTATCGCATAGGTTAATGGCCCATGCCTGACACAGGGCTAGCCACATTTGTTTACAAATGATGCATGTCCTTACGTCCTTCTCGTTAGACACTTTTTAGGCCTTTCCAGCAGGTGATCCTATTTATACAAAGTGGAAAGGCACTTTTTAGACACTTTTAAGGCCTTTCCAGCCGGAGATCGTATTTATATACAGTGAAAAGACACTTTTTAGACACTTTTTAGGCCTTTCCAGCAGGAGATCCTATTTATATACAGTGGAAAGGCACTTTTTAGACACTTTTCAGGACACTTTTTAGGCCTTTCCAGCAGGAGATCCTATTTATATACAGTGGAAAGGCACTTTTTAGACACTTTTCAGGCCTTTTGGGGCAGCAAAAGTCCGAAAAAAGTCGAAAAAAGAGGATCCACTCTCGACGAGATTATTTATGTCCCGCGACATTCGACTAAGAACACTACATTTTAGCCCTCAAGCCCTTCCTTGTTGGACCATAACTCTGTATTTGTCAGCCGATAGCAGATGCATGTTAGTTCCCTTCTCTGTGGCTGAGTCAGCTAATGTTCCTGCAGTGGTCCCAGGACACCCATCACAGTAAGAAGCCTTAGTAGACAAGTGCAGACTAAATGAGCATTTTATTGTTGCACCTTCAGCTAGATCACACTCTGCCATCTGTGGCCACCATATGAATGAATGTAATAGCAAGATACATGTTATAATTATGTCCACCAAAATATATCTGCTGAGTTGTATCAAGGAATTACTCTGGTGTTATCGTGTTTTTTTTATCTATCAATGCAAAGAGTACGTCCCGCATATTTGTAGATAACTATGAGTCAATAGCATTTGTAGATAACTATGAGTCAATGCTATTGACTATATATTTATCTGTAATACACTTAGGCACGCCAACCTTCAATATCTCCGCACCCACAGTTATCTAATCGTGTCACAGAGTATATCCCAAGTTGTAAAATGAAAGCAAGTATGAGTTTGAGTTTAATGTTGGCCTACAATACGGTTAGACATAGCCCATACTTCACCAACGTTTCTAGGCAGGGCAGGAGGCCGTGGCTTGTCTAGTGTGGGCGGCCGGCTTGACTCACTACTGGCTGGAGGCAGTCAGGAGGCAGTCAGCTCACCCCACCCCCACCCTTCATCTCTGCACCCCCCCCCCCCCCCCCCAACCTCCCAACACGTACTTTTAATACCCATGCTGGTGTATAGCCCAGGTGGGAAGGTGGCGGGATCCAACGGCCAACCTCCATTTGTGTGAGTGGCTGCTGAGCTGCTCAGAGCAGCTTCTACAGCCAGCATTGTGTATAACAAGTTAACTGTTCTCACTGGGGACAGCCATCTTGGCCCAAAGCGAACATTCACAAATGACGTCAGGGGTGGCGGGGGTTTGTAGGTTTAGTGACGAAACATGACCTGGGTCATACATTAACATTTCTATAGACTTATTTACCCAAGATAATGACAGGCATAGGGAGGGGGGGTCTTCAAAAAAAAATCTAAAATAGCTGAAGTCATTTGTGAATGTCCCCAAAGCTGGTTCAAACATGGGGTTTAAACCTACAGGAGTCGCCAGTCTGAGAGCTGCCATACCTTTACGGACACACCAATAGTTGCCAGCACTGGTGAATTGCCCCAGTCAGGCCAGTGGCATCGGGGTTGCCGCCAAAGGTCAACAGCCTGGCTATAGCATATACCGGCATACCTCATGTGCATCCAGCAATGCGGTCCTTGCCTGTGGAAACTGGCACATTTGGTAATCACCTGCCATGATGCCAAACCTGCTTACGTTTGTACTGATGTTTGTACTGAGGCTACGTCCAGTCACATGTTATCCAGTCGTAATAGTCGCTGCTTTAGAAGTGGTGAGAAAGCATAGATTTACTATAATGCTGGAGAAAGAATCCTGGATCATAGCCCAACTGGGTACTGGACGGATTATCAGTAGCATACATACAAGATCTATGCTTAAGCACTGGAAGGCCGTATTCAATGCCCCCATTGAATACAATGTGGCTGTATTCAATGGGCTAAGAAAAAGTAGTGGCTTCAAATTTAAAAAAATAACACAAATGCCAACTACATTGATACAGCTCTGATGTACATTGTATTTCACTCATGGGGCTGGGGCGCATCCCACTCAGCCTGCGGCTTCGTGAGATACTGCCCCAGCCCCCACTCGTGAAATACATCAGAGACGGTATCAATGGGCGTTGGCATTTGTCTATTTATTTGATGTGGGAAGGATAACACAATTCTTGCTTCGGCAAATGAGCAAAGATGAGAAAATACTGTTGTCTGTCATATGAAAGTACCAGTACCTCTAAGGGTTGGTCATTCTGTCAGGGCCCGAGGTCATTCACGGCATGTATGATTCAATCTATCACGAGATATTGATGCTAGATGTGTCCACCTGTTGGACTGAATTCTATCTCTGTAGGATTCAGCTCTCCCTCACTCTCCAATATCCACCAGTAGATAATGGCCTATCTAGCCATTACCAAACCTCTGCTGGAGAGTGAAGTCTAAGTTGGAGATTCGAGGCGCACGGAGACGACTCTCTGCAGATTGTGTATGATGAGGAAAGATAAGGGGCGATTCGTAAAATATCTCCCGCAAATTTCGGCAATTTCCCCATATGTGAAAGTGCCTATCATTGTTTGTCACGCAAACCAAGACCCATGGAGAAATACAAGTAAATGAGAAAGGTTGTATGGCAATGAGAAAATAAAATAACTTTGCCTTAATCAATATCATGGGATTTAATTCGAAGACAGCTTTAGCCTTAATTAACTCCCCTGATATCAATCCTCCGTCAGCTGTGTTATCATAGCGGCTGCTCAAAGATGACAGCTTCCTGGTATTTGCATTGCATCGGGGTAAGGTAAACAAACATGGACAATATATATAGGCAGCCTGGCTGGCAATAAGACTAGCCACATGTCGGTGTGAACTCCACTTTCTGAAGCTGTGGTTCAGGTTAACTCTATGCCGTCCTAACTCTGCTACAGCCCTCGATCTGACCGTTTTGGAAGTTAAATAGTTGGCATACAATATCTTTGACTTTATAAGCACACATACTAGATCCAATGAGTGTACACATCGAACATTTGTTAAGCGCACTGTGTGCCATTTACGTAAACAGTATATGATTCCATTGTTTAATACCAATCAAATGCTTCATGGGTGTACATATGGGATTTAACTTTGTCCTGAGCTTGGGACCGGTTTTTACAGAGTCCAAAATATATGGATATCTCTGCTTGGAGAATGTGTGAACACCACCTCTCTCTGAACGACTCACTTCCGGTCATAGAGGAGGAACAGCTCAAGGACTTCCGGAAGTTGCCCTGGGAGAATGATAAGACGAGAGCAGCAGTTAACTGTCAATGGTTTGCGTGTGAACAGTCTCACCCCAGGGCCCCACCCACCCAGCAACTCACTCACTCACTCACTCACTCACTCACTCACTCACTCACTCACTCACTCACTCACTCACTCACTCACTCACTCACTCACTCACTCACTCACTCACTCACTCACTCACTCACTCATTCATTCATTCACAATTCCTGTTTTGTTTTTTTGCACCAATGTCTTGTGTATTACATAACACTGTACCCTCGTTCCCCGTCTCAGTAGCCTGGTGCGAGGTGAGACTGACTGAGAGCTTCCCAGGGCAGTGCTTTGCTCCCTACTGTGGTAACACCCTGTGCCTTATGCACTAAGTAGACTACCAGAGCCGGTTAAGACCCGACTTACGCGTCAGCAATTAGGGGATTTGCTCAGCTCTGTTGGCTGTGCAGGCTTATCCCTGCTCACCTCACACTACCTGGTCACCAGGGGTCGGATAAGGGGGTGAAGGGGTAAACTTGGTCACGGAGGTGAGTTGTAGGGGGTATTTGTATACATGAAAGGATATGATTTAATAAGTAAAATCAAGGGAGGATACTGTAGAAATATGCAGTATCGTAGACACGTTATATTAGGTTGGCCAGCAATAGGGAGTCACTTTAGACAAAATGCTTAAGCCAGAGTTGAATATAGTCACACTTTGAATGGTTTGCTAATGTAATACAACATGTTCAAGTTATACAATGTAACATGGTACTTTACAGTTGAGTTTACAATGCAATGCATTTTGTGTTATATAATCCACAGGACTGCTGGATTTGCATACGTTGTTGTGTAAAATTACCCACAATAAGCCATGCCTGAGGTCGAGATTGTGAACCGCTTTTGTAGACAGACTCACCTCTTGCGACCTGGCAGAAATGGATAATGAGAAGGATTGAATTACTCCGTAGATTCAGAGATTAAACAATGCAAGAAGAAATCCCCATGATCATTCTCTCATGAGAAAACCTATGATAGTTCTGCATCTATTTTACATGTTATGACATGACGGAGGATCCCGATGGAGGGTACTACGTAGGCACGACCCAGCAAGTCCCTACTACCCCGGTATACACTGAATTCTGGTAGTCTACAATTATCCGGCGTGACCTATTCATAATGAGATGATATCTACTTCATGTTGGTATGTTATCAACCCATGCCAATACCCTTCTTCACAAGGACCACACAGTTGGAGTAGGGCCAAGGAACATGGAATGTAGTTTTAAGATATTGTTGCACTCGCCTGTGTCCTTAGGCACTGTACTTATAACTGTGATAGTAAACATGACCTGGGGTTCAGATTAGAGTTCTGAAAGTAGATGCCTAAAATAGCATGCTGATGGTGGTAAGGGCATGTGTATACTGGGCTAAGATTAAAATCAAAAGTACGAAAAACTAAAGAAAAAACTCAAAATACATGGTATATCAAGCCTTTAGTGTTAGGGTATCTAATGAATATACACATACATTGATATACTTAGATGGGCACTAATCCTTCAATTTCAACGTGCTTTCATTTATTTCTGATCTGGTATACCCTATATTAACTATCATTGCTATCAAAGCTCCTCTGAATGATCAATTAGGACATGACTCATAGGTGATAGATACATAATACATAGAGGAACGTTGCCTCTAGTGATGTCTAATATTTACATGCACTTCATCTGTTTGACTTTGGTTCCCGTTCAAATAGGTGGGAGAGGTAGAAGTATCTAGAGTTATGTTGGATAAGTCTGGTTTAACCGTCACTCAACAATGAGTACCACATTGGAAGGACCCCACTTTTATTATGGGGCAACATCTTGAGTGTATAATCTTGACGTAAGGCCTTCCATTACCTTAGTGTACTTTGATCCGCCCCTGTGGGACATGGGCTGTGTGGAGGGATATTTCAGTATTTGCCAATACCCGTTAGGTATTAACTACAATACCATCTACATGTACAATGTATACAATGGACACATGTGTAATGTACACATTGTACATGTACGTGCAAACATGGAGATGTACTCCCTCCCGCATGCTGAAAGCAAAACCCTATACATGTACGTCGAGAATATATAGCACTGATATGTATGTGGCAGCTCCATCACTGTATAGCACTGTAGCAGGTCATCCTTTGTAGGCCACCATGTTGTCCTTGGGTACATGACTAGTGCCTTGTATACATGTGCATAAGTGTAATGCTCCTGATAACATATATTGGCTTAATGAGCAGCTCATCCTCAGGAGTGGGATTCATTGGAACCTATGGGATGCCAGAGCTATACTGTATTCTACAGCCAGTACTAGTATACTATGGTCAGGTTCTATAATACCTGCTATAATACTGGCACAGTGTAGTAATAATACATACTGCAATACAGGCCGAAAACAATGTTGTAGACATGTCGCCAACTACATATGTATCAGTGGTGTTACCCACTGCCAAGTCAGCCCGGCCAGTATGGGGCCCTGCCCACTACCCCACTGACCCATACCCCCAGCTCCTGAGGGCAGGGCTCACAAGGCCTCCTACATCTTTCTGGTAGAACATGCAGGAGATCTTTTACAAGTTAAATCACCATGTGAATTTAATTATTTCTTGCTGGTGATAGCGACTAATTGAGCCTTGGTTGTCTTTTTTTTTACTGAGGCTAGTTGGTCAACACTCCCCCATGGCCTCTAGATTCAGAAAGAAAAGTCCATCAAATAAGAACTTAACTGAGCTAGAGACGGAAGTTATTTTTGACGAATCACATCCTGGAGTGTCGGGCTACCTCAATTAAACTGGCAATGTTAGATTGGGTTCGTTTTCGGGCAGTGACCTAAAGCTATAAAACCTATCCAGACGGTAGACACATTAGACTCTTGTTCGTTCTGGTGAAACAACAGCTACAATTCCTTTCTTCCAAAAAGAAAGGAAATTTATCAGCAGATAGTATATTGCAAAAACTGATCATTGAACAGTACCTGCTATGTAGTACACCAAGCAGAGGTATTAAAGGCATTGCGGATTGCACAACATCCACACTACCCTGGAGTATGAAGGAGCACAGGTACACCAAAGCATGCACTGTGGAGACAGCAATGTGGGTAAGTATCTTTACCCACATCACAGTCGGGGTAATGATACAAGCAGCAGGGTAAACTCTTTGCGCATATCCATACCCGTTGAGACAGTTTTGGTGATCGGCTTCTTTACCCTAAAACCATCATGAAGCTTTTGCATCGAAGATTGCATGTTAATTTATATGGTCAAAAACTAGGTCATCCTTGATGCCATTGCCCTAATGATAAAACTACTATCAGTACCAGTAATGTAGATCCGATACATATACCCATCAATATCCAATACCGATACCTCCGTTCTTTGCCTCCTAGTATTATATCGACAACAAAAAGTATCGTTAATAGCTGTACATGTACATATCCATCAGCCTTCGCAAGATAAACAAATAAGACATTGTTGTTATAATAAATCCATGACAATCATAGCGATAAAATTGAAGATGAGCAAGGACATTGCGCTGACTCGAATCTTGATCATGGCGACTGGTCTTGTGATCAGAGAGCCGCTGTTTGAGCCTCCAGACGTGTAGTTGTACCCAAGAGGGTAACAGAGCAGACAGTCGGTATGCTACTTGGCTGCTATCTACTGTGTTCCCAGTTCCCCTGACCTTTATCCCAGCCCACAGAAAGTGTGTCGGACAGTGTGTGTGTGTGTGTGTCTGGGCCTTGTTTGGGTGGCAGGTTGTGTGGGTGTGTGGATCTTTGGATGTTTCAAGAGCCCTCATTTTCAGCCTTGTCAGTCTCCTATTTAGTAGAAGGAAGACGTGTCTGAATTGTTGGGGGGAATGACTGGGTCCGGTTTGGGGGGGGGGGGCATGAAAACGAAGGAAGTGGAATCATCACCCGACCATCTCATTTAACAACATAGCAATAAGTAATTAATAAGATAAAAATCATATTAACTTCACTCACATGCTAATCAACATCATTAGCATTTATATGTACCATACATCAGGTGCTTGGGAGGTACCCTTTATCGAAAGAGATGAGGTTCCATTTCAACCCACATACATACGGTTCTACTCAATAATACATGCTATAAGCCTATGATTTGGACAGTCTAAATAAACCAATTAGAAACAAATGACCTGCAATAGATGATTGGGACATGGGGAGGGAGCATGAATGATAATGAACACTATAATGAAAATAATGTAGCATTATAACGTAGGATTGAAACGAATGGAACCAGGAACATTCGCAATTATTGGTGGATACAATAATCAACCTTTATGTTGAAAAATGGGGGTAGTGAGGTGGAAGAGTGGTAGAAATAAGGGAATAGCCCCGGGGAATAACCCTAGTATGTTGTACTGTCATAACCAAGCCCAAAATACCGTCTAAAGCATTGCACGATTCTGCACTAACCTTGCATAAAAGGCATTATTGACCCGTAGCTGTAATCAATCCATGGAGCTATACCAAGCATAGGCTTTATCCCTCCCTTTGTAAGGTCAACACAGTCACCAGGGAACCATGGATATATGTTATAGACAATGGTGATATAAATCAATAGGTGCTAACCTCCAAGTAGTAAATAGAAGCCATATACAGCTGATGTGAATACTGGATATAAAGCGGTACACGTCTGTGAGCGGGAACATATGTAGCCTATAGCCAGTATAGGTCATATAAAAGTGCTAGTATGGTTCGCAGATCCAGTTTATATGAGGTACAATAGTGAATACTGAATTGAATACACAAGTAATCTGTCCATTGCCCCATACCAGTCTAAACGGCACATGCATGAGGCGTCTATGATAGATGATATTTATACCCGACCGTGGAAGCTTGCCCATGATTAATAATAGCGCTTGTATCCAGCGTGATGGATTGACAGCAACACCGTGTTTGGGTGGCAAGCAGGGTATGGGCAGCTTGCCAAGTGGGCCTGTCGGTCATTCTATATTCCTCCATCCCCCACCCACACACTGACGGTACATTACACATGGCCCATTAGAAAGACTAATGTACCCCTTCCACAGGTCAGCATTTATATGTAATGCATACTGCATAACATGACGTAGTCAGCTTGGAATAGACAGTGCTATTGTGCTGCACATCATTCATACACCAGCTGAATGGTGCAGCTGGTCAGCATTTAATCAGCTGGTGGTTGACTTGGAGCCAGGGTTAACAGAATAAGGTGGTAGCAGTATGATGACAAAATTTAACTGATATAATTGCCATTGGCCGACCTTAAGTTATTGAGTGGGCCAATGACCAAATATTGCACCACCACCCCCCCCCCCCCCCCTCCATCTTTTCTGGATCCTCTGCCCACGGGCCCTGTGTACAGAGGTGGTTGTTAACACATACCTCCACACACTGCAGGTGGTTAATGGCCTTATTTGACTTATCCACATGCGACAGTCATAACTCATCAGGTGTTGGTGTTGGTGAGTCACGGAGCTGGGCTGACCCATATGTCACACCTGGACCTGGTCACGGTCAGTGTCCCCATTATTAAGGCCTATTATAGAGCTAAACAATGAGAGAGACAATTAATAGCCATGATAAAAAGGGGGATTTAAAACGAAACTAAATTGAGTGACATGCATAGGCAGAGTTCTGGATGCATGATGGTGACATGATTGTACCTTGTCGCTAGAGCAAGCAATACGACATGGGAATACTCACGTGTCGTCAACACATAATGCTAATTGATTAGTAATGGGAGTGAGATATGGACATGATGTTTACAAAATGATTTACATATCCATACCATGATGGGCAGAGACATGCTTACAATTAGACAGTATGGACTGTAGAGATATACCAGGGGAGACGTAAGCTTTGGTGACGCTCTTGGTACATGCTTAAACCAAAACCTGCAAAGTCGAATGCAAAACTTACAGCACTTTTAATTTATTCTCTGTAAAACTGATTTTGGGGATGGTATTGATACATACCTGCTCCGTACCACCCTTTGACCTCTATTAAAAGTGATGGGCAAATGGAGCAGTTTCCAACATGTTGTAGTACATCTTGAATTAATCTCGGAAACCATTGGAAGTATTCGGTATGTTCCGTGAGAGACTACCGGTAGTCTAGAATAGTCACAGGAGGCCAATGTAAATCACGTACTACTGCCGGCAGTTCTCACAAACCCCAGTAGGTGTCAGGCCAGGCTAGCAGTGCCGACTTGGTGACTGGTTGGTTTGAGACAAGCTAGATGGCAGCACTCCTGGTAACACCTCCTTGAGACCAGTACGCCACCTCTCTCCACCTCCACAGTCTTTACTCTAGCATTCAGCCATATACCGGTACTTTAGCTCAGATACTACACAAATAATCACGCAATCAAGATACGTCTACGTATTTCCGTACATCAGACTTGAAATGACTCTCAAATACATGTTCAAGACCAGGACGGGGAGGGGGGCTGGGGGCAGGGGTGAAAAAGAATATTGTAAAACACGAACACTTAACCTCTCTCGATATCAGCATTCACGTTTTATACTATGTATATGAAAATGTCAGAAACATGGAGGCGATATATATGACCCCCGTTTTATGAATGCTTTGAGATACCCATATTTAGTGTATATAAGTCATACTTGTGTTTAGTTCTGTGTACTTCCCAAATACCATGGGCATGGTGAAAGCATTCGGTTTGATGATGCAATGTAGAATCAAAAAACATGTTTTATTGATTTTATGTAAGTTATAACATGACTCTCATTGAACTTCTCTTTTTTCTATTTTTAGGTAAGTACACGTACCTTATTGGTGGCCTCCTGGTGACATTTTGACACATGCAGACGTGTAAGTAGTACATGGGAATGGGACTTTTAACCCGTGACATTTACACCAGTGCCATGAATAGCCTCCAATAAATATTTCACCATAGGGATTTTGGATAGCAAGAGTTAATTATACACTGTGCCATGTAACTGTAGTCTATCATCTTGGCGAGTTGCATCATTTGTAACCTATATTATATTAATATCATAATGTTATACCTGTACAGTTACATGTGCCGACATCAGGGATAAGGTGACACAGTCTGAGAGTGTTTAAAGGGGCGGGCATAATTAAACAGGATCACAAGTCGGCACCTACTCATATGGGTATTTAAAAATACACTATCATCAAATTTATACAATGTATTACCATTTAAAAAAAAGCATACCATGTCAAGCGATGGCCCTATATACTCGAGTGTACACACACGCCTAAGGTAACAGTAAGGTGCCACCTGGTATCTAGACAGGTTACTAAGGAGGAAGGGGTTGCAGAGCACCAGGGGTTAACAGACAGTGGCCAGAGGGGTTAATGTTCCAGCAAGGAGGAAGGGGAGGCAGAGCTATTGTAAGGGTGCAGTGCTTGATTTAGGTGCCTCATACAATATTGAGCACAGGGAAATGGCGCCCAGTGAGTGGGGCATTGATCAGTACTCGAAGCCTAGAGACAGGGTCTGACGAAGGTGTGTATGGGGGTGGGGGTTGGGGGGTGGGGTAGTAAGATAGGGATTGGATAGGGTAGTGTTCGGTTTGTAAGAGGGGTGGAGTGAAGGTAGAGAGAGATGGGGTGAGAGGGTCAGGAGGGGGAGGGAATACATCAAAGTTGGGAATAGCATTCATCTCATCTCTGTGAATCGTGTGGGTAGCCCTGCAGGCATAGCATTAAAAGGACAAGCTATCTTTTATGTGCCGACAGTCTACGCCGGAAGTCTACGACAACGGTCGTTTCATGTAGGGATCCACTTCAAATAACGTACCTCAAAGCATTAAATCAATGCTTAAAATAGTTTAGTCACAACTATTCTATGCCTTTCAGAGTAAAGACTTCATTCCTATTAACTAATGTATTTCTATTAGAGGGAAAGTGAAGAATATTGTATTCCTGATTGTATGTATAACGTATGGTGTTTCGTGCTCCATTGGGAGATAATACAGGCTGGGTGGGATCCTACCTAAGGGAGGCTGGGAGGATGGGCTTTGGCAGACGTAATGAATACTCTGATATTGAATGTATTGAGTGGATATGGACGTTCCCACGGTCTAGGGACCACCCAGAATAGAACATAACCCCAGTCTATCGACAGTCTGTCGAGACCACCAACCTATCCATCTGCATTGCATATGGCTTTCGTCAAGTTTATACTGTCGGTATACACTGTACACGCATGGCCAAGGATAAGCGAGCCCGCCCAAATAGACATTTTAAATAGGGCTTCAATCAATTAAACAATGCAAAGGCCTCCGGGCAAATATTGATTTCTGAAAGGAATGTTGTATGTTAGATCTGCTCCTGTTGTGAAAAGACCACTTCCGTAATGAGATATTCCAATTGAATGAAGGGTGTCTTGGCAGCAAATTGTATTATCGCCAACCACCACGTGCAACTGAGATCTCTCATGCCTTAAAATACACACTAACAATCTCCGGTATGATTATGAAAACAGGATCCATGTAACAGTTTTAAAGAAAAAATGGAATTGAAAAATCTATCATGGAAGTTTCAGAATTCTCACGATTTTCTTATATAAAGCATATGAAATTGAGACCATGGGTGTACAAACTGTTAAACAGGGATCGTCCTCATCATAGGGTGAAGGTTTGAGTGCTACAATGTATTTTATACGTCCATTGTACGTGCCCCAGTGCATGTTATGAAGTGTGGTTCCTTTATGCTTGTGAGTTTCTATACGCCTGTGTTTGGCATAGGGGTCGCATGGTGAATACCAATGCTCTTAGTAGTGGTGCTGACCATAAAAAGTACTGTAATGTGTTCGCTTGTGTGAGCCGGCATCTTGTCTTCCGAAATCCTTTAGAGGGATATAGCACCCCGCAAATATGAGTTGTGAGTTCTGTATAGCAAAGATACATGTACCAGCAACATATATAATTTTCAGCTGTTGCTATTAGCACACTGGGTTGACCCGTTATTCCCCTATAGGCATCAGTTTGCCCACTTTAGGGAGGTGCTAAGAGAGCCAATATGGAAGATTTTCTCTGCATAGAATATAGACTGCAGAAATAGAGCTATGTTACAGTTATTGACCCCACTGGTGGTTGTATGTGAATAACATTTGCACTCCATAATGAGAGATAGTTCCTTTGATGTTAGTGCATTTTAAGATATATTGAATTTAAGTCTCATCAAATGTGCCATAACTGTTTGTGTGTTTCATTAAATGATTTAGCATGAGGAATTGGTTTGTTGGCCGAGCTAGCATTCACATACGAAAGAAATAAAATAAAATTTGAGGATATTGGTAAATCAAAAGTATGCAGACAACGTTGCCAGTAAATGTGACTCATTGGACGTTGATATGAGAATCATTATACCAAATAAACAGAATGTGTACGAAAGATCTAAAGAATACTTTATTCTCTCTCTGCCCCTTTACACACTAGAGCTTGTCCTTGATTTTACTATAAGCGGACTAATCACACATAAAGGACCATTTGTACCATATCAAACCAGCCATAACGCGTTTATAAGATGAGCACATTATGTATACAAGGCTATTAGAATGATTTGTATAGCAGTCACCAGTACCCGCCTGGACAAGTCCCCAACGCCACTGAAGCGGATATACGCAAATTGCTAGTCGCGAATGGAGACTGATTAATCAATAAAGTATGGAGGTCGGGCTTTGAGGCAGCTCTGACCCTGGAGGAGCAGATACCCTAGTGCTATTTTTTATTTGTTTGTGTACATAGAGTATACAACTTGAAAGGCGGGTATATGTTGGAAGCAGAGCGGTCGTTAAGCGTTGTTAGTGCGGTGCTGTAAGAGTTGATTAAAGCTGCTGATGGAATTAAATAGTCAGGCGCGGATGGTAACGCGTGCCAAGTCATTGACCTTGTTAGTATAGGCATGTGCCATGTTGTTGCATGTGTGTTACATCGTGGAGAATAGCAACTATCATATACATGTATGCAGTGGTAATTAAGGGCCAGCATTGGCATATAAATAATATGTAGATGTATCATGTAACACAGTTGTGGGTGGTGGTTTATTAGGCTAACACTAGTACTCTACAGGGGCTAGACATGTAAGCAGCGTATAACAGTACATATCCTCATTTCATTGTGACTGTCATCTCACTTGTAAAAGAACCACATGGCAATACAGACTAAAAAGAAGACCAACCAGACTCTGGCCTATTGAAACCAAAGTCAAACATGGGGACTACAAACGTTTCGATTTAATGTGTTTAATGTAATTACACACATACCCTGTGCATGACTCTGCATCCACTATGATTCTTATCAGTGTGTTTTAGCGCACTATACATAGCCAACATGCCAACTGCGCAAGTCCCTAGGTGCAATTGCTAGGCACCCTTGATATGCCAACTGGAGCTCTTTTTACCCACACTATTGATTGGACTAGACTTTTTGCCGGAGCGTGGGCCAGAATTGTGGTCAGTAGTGACAGCTCAGGAAACGTTTAATGTGGGTAATAGCACTATTAATTAATATGCAGGGAGCGGTTTACTTCACGAGCTGGGCATATGTTTGGTGGTCTTGGACCTTATCTGAATATAAGGGTACATATTGAAATCAGGGATGAAAGAATTGAACCTTTTCAGCGTTTGTCACTTTACATCACTGAATAATAATATGTTTTGGTGGACCTGAGTGCCCTTTCTCCCGAGTGCCTGCGTTCATTGTCATACCTTTAATAGTCCTATGGTAGCAAATGTTCCTAGTTTCATTTGTATTATCTTGGTCCTATAGTAGTTAAGAGTCCCGTAGACATTTCAAAAACAACTTCACAGTTGGGTATAGACATTCAGGCATGCATTTGCCAATACTTCGACTTGGCGTTTGTGCAAATCGTATAGTGGGATAACCGATAACGTTACAAACTGCATACATAGATCTGGTTGTGGCAGAAATGCACGCTATAGAGGGTCAGTTTGTCATGGATCCCTTCCCTCCAGGGGTTAAACATCTGGCCTGTTAAGGTCGATTGACCAGCCAAGGCTATTGTGTCCATATTGACTCCCGTAGGCAGCTGCAGCACCACAGCCATACTCTCGCCCTTCCATAGACAATCCCTTGGATTTACCCTATCACCTCCTCACACCCACCAGTTCTATACCGGTAATAGGATGGAATATAATGGATGCCATTATGTGAATAACTTAAGAATATCACAAAGAAAATAGTAAAGGTGATGTAGCAGTTGTTTGAAAATATATAATTGGATCTCAAGTGGGAAAAAAAAGAAGATATCTACGAGGCAGAGAACAAATATTTCTTTTTGTCTCCCAAAGTAGCAGGGCTAGGCTGCCTCCTGATGTCAGAAGTGGCCTATCATTGTCTTCAGTCAGGCAACCACTGCTATTATAGGGGTGCACTTTGACACAGCCTTATTAATTATACACACGTTCTATTACGTAAATACAGTAGAGTGGGCCGCTTTGTGTGGCATATACAGGAAGGTCTAGGCTGATTAGTGCGCCTGTTTAGCCTCGCCCTCCCTCCCTCCATTGTGTTCCCATGTCTCACCGTCTGGACACCGTCTTCTCCTCAGACAGCCTACCCCTCCCCCCCCCCCTCCCCCCCTCCCCCATCCTCACCCATCCTCACCAACCCCCCTTGCCCACGTGCGTATTGTCAGGATAGACTATTTGTCTATTTGTGTGACAAGCCATATCAGGAGAAAGAGCCTAGCATATTGATGGCTTCATACCCTTGTCCGCCTCTGAGACTGACATAACCAGCGGGAGTGATACATTGTAGTCCTGATTGCTACTAACATGACTAAAGAGTCAGACGTAGCCTTTATATAAGACTGACCCGATATCCCAAACTAAGACAGGTTCACCCAGACACCTGTCTTGTCTCTCCAGATCGCCTTTCTGTCCCTTCCTTTCTCCCTCAACGACTTGCTCAGAGTAGCTCACATCCGATGAAACAATCTTCTTTTCTTTTCACGAGACTGGAGTTCAAAACATGTCCTTGTGACATTTTGCTGTTGCGATAAGTCTTATGTCATCGGAAACTTTCCTGTCTAAGAATAAGAAATGCTACAAAAAGGCAGTGTTGAGCCCTCATCCTATGGCATCCACGTGTTTCTAATTATGTCGAAGATGGCACTTCAAGGCTTACTATAAATATATCTAATGACACCTGTCTTTGTAAGGATGGCACGTCCAAAGTACGCCTAGAGTGCACAGAGGCGGACGGTAGCCTTCAGCGGCCCCTCTCCATCCCCTACCCTTAGCCCTTCTGGACCCCCCCCCCCCCACCCCCCACCCCACCTTCCTCCAGTGGCAGGAGGGGTTATCATCATACAAGCGCCCTGCCCGAGGCAGTGCAGGCGGCAGCAGAAGCAGCAGTAGTGTTAAGCAGCAGCAGTAAAGCTCATCCAACATGTAGGCGTTTGTAGAGGCATTGGGTAAGGCTCCAACAATAGATCATTGGTACCTCATATTGTGAGAGACGAGGAACCAACACTATTAAGGAGACTTAATCAATGTCTTGACCTGGGAGTTCTCTAATGGAGGTCAGATGGTGCTTTAATGAGTTTGTTATTCATATTTTTGCATTAGTTTGTTATTCACAGCGCGGCCAGGAACATCTGTTAAATGAATAACATACTACCGTAAAACCTTGCGTATAAGCCGCACCAGGGGTCTGATTATAGCGACTTTAGTACTGTACCATAGCAGCAAAAACTTGCGTATAAGCTGCACCCTGATTGTGGACCGATCCCATAAGCCGCACCGGCGATCTGACTCGAGTACTAGCCGCGGCTTGTACGAGAGGGTTTACGGTAGTCCTGAAATACTAAACTGTATGTCAAATTACGCACGTGGCAATGCCAACTGCGAATTAAGTGTAATTTAGAAACCGGTCATGCTATGGTATCCGTTACAGCAATATGAATGCATGCTACCTGTATATTGCTGGGTACATTAAGACATGTAGACACCAGCGATTGCAGTTTCAAAATATCTCTATCCTGTGACAAAATATTAATCGCTAGCATAGGCGCTGCCTCACCTCATTTGCTATGTACCCCGGTAGACATTGTCTAACGGTATGTAAGCTTCATGCCGATACAGTTCAATGTTCATTTGTCTGGCTGGGTATATATATGTGACTTTTGATCCATTAAGCCTTGGCATTGCCCACGCAGTACAATAATAGGCTTTACTACAAGTTCCGTGAAGGATATAAAACAGGAGCCTTGTATGCAACCTAAAGGTCAGATGTGGTATATGGGATGCAGCAGTAGCAGCAGCAGCAGCAGTAGGAATGGCAGGAGGGTGCGCCGAGGGTGGAGAGTGAAACGGGGCTTTGCAGCAGGAGGAGTAGGAGACCCAGCCAACCCGCCACCAGTGGTAGGGAGTGCCGCCCCCTTCTCTACCTTGGCACTGGGAGGAGTGAGTTGGACTGGAGCAGTGGTAGTTGTAATAGTTACATTACTTAGAGCAGTCACCACTGCCTCTGTGTCGTACCACCCGGCTCCCAGGGGGACTGCAGGGCCTGACACGTGAAGGCAGGCAACACGCCGGCTGTGGGCGGACCATACCAAGCCGGGAGGCCGGGGACAGAGGGGGTTCCAACCCCTGACACCAACCAGCAAGGGGAGGACAGGGCAGGCAACTGTCAGGCCTCTGGCTGTGGTGCCAACCACCCACCCCTACAGCTGTGCTGCCTTGTAGAGACCCTGCCTACTGTTGGGAACTCCCTGAGCGACTTTGGTGATTGTAGCTTCCACAACTACTAGACATCAACATCCAGCCCGGCAGCACACTGCCCAGTCGCCGCCAGAGGCGCCACCAGGCTCTAGTTTTCACTGACGCCACTGTAGGCACCACTGGTCCGTGAGATGACACCACAAGACCACCAGCACCACTATAGCTACTACTACTACCGTCACCACTACTAACAGGACCACTTCAGTCCAGCATCACAAGGGTGGTGCCCGTAGCAGGAGCAGGGGAGTACTAGGATGCTGAGGCATGTGAGGAGGAGAGGGACATTTGGGCACCTGCCTCTCCTCACCTATACAACTGGAGGACAGACAAAGGACATCCCGAACACCAACAGCCCCCATCTCCTGCCAATCACCCACTCTTATCACGCCGAGCAGTAGCCCTCTCTCCAATTGCCTCTCGGCCTCCACTCCCATTGGACATTAGTAGCTTTAATATTGTTACTGCTGTACCGTGCCTGCCTTTATCAATATGCCTTACTACACATTCCGCCCCGAGCGGCACCATCATTAAGCACCATCAAATCAGTCGTTTGTCAAGTGGCAGTAATCCCACCGAGTCCCCCTCTCCCCAGTCAGCCTCTATTTGTCAGCATAGTCTTAAAAGCCAGGCCCTGCTGTGTGAATTGACCTAACGACGCCATTCATACCTACCGTCCTCCAGTGTAAGCGACAACAGCCTGCGTATCTCAGCGTGGGAATCAACTTCAATCACCCCAGCCTGGAGAAGTCAACAAGGTGGCAGGTTTGTAACGACCCCCCACCCCTCAACTCACCTCTTGCCCAGTGATCGGATTGGAGGGATTACGTCATTGGATTACGTGTGGCCAACGTTGGATCCTCCTGCTTAATGACAATTACGGCTTATCTGCGAGGACTGGTAAATTGTTGGTAGTGGTCACTAGGATGGTTCAGAGTGCCCTTACCCTGCTCCCAGTGACCTACTCACTATTAGGAGGACATTGTGAAGGGCGAAGGGGCGTGGTGAGCCCTACATACAGAAAGGGAGCCTCTATTGGTGCTTGAGGTTGTATACCAGTATTCCTCATCTGGAAGACAAGGACCTGCATGACCCAAGCTGGACCCCGAGCTGGACCCCGAGCACAGGTCTCCGCTGAATCTATAGAATCGCCTTCGTCCCATGAGGTACATATGTACTCGGATGCAGGTTATAAATTCCCACCATTGGCGGATCCAGGGGGGTGGCCCGACGGGCCTTGGCCCCCCCCCCCCCCAAAAAAAAAGATTTTTTTTTTTTAATTTTAAGAAATTAAAAAAAAATAAATCATAAAAAGAAAAAGATTTTAAAAAAGGGGGAGAAGAGAGGAGAAAAGAGGGGGAAAAAAGAGAGAAGGGAACAATACCATATAGACACAGACCATAAATGTTTTCTTAGGGGGGACATGCCCCCAAACCCCCCAAGTGTGGCTACTGCAATTTTCTTTGCGCTGCGCTTCGCTTGCGCTGTGCACAGTATCAAACAGTCACTCCATGGTTGGCCAGATTTGGGCCCCCCCCTCTGGAAAATCCTGGATCCGCCACTGCCCACAGCACCTCGGTTGGAGGCACAGTGTCTTTGATTGAGTAGGAATATACCATTATCGACCCCTTGGTGGTTGCTTGGTGACCCAGACCAACCTTAGCTTCCTAGCTCTGACCCACGGATAGGGAGTATTGTATGGTTGTATGCGTGCTTAGGAGGAATTCCACAAAGCCCTATCCTACCCATATCTCTCATAAGTCTTAAGAAGGAAAAAACTACATTACACTGCAATATAACGGCAGGAGCGATTGTAGGGCTGCTTCCCAGGTTGTACCTGTGTAGGCTACATAAAGCTAAATGTTAGACAAACATAAGTATCTTGTATAGCTATAAATTGATCGACCGCTCAATTTTAGTGAACGGGCGCAATTCTAGAGAATCCGCTTGCAAAGTATATGGGTTAAGTGGAGCGTGGGCGTGCTTCTAGGCATAGCAAGCTGCTCTTTTTGCCTGTAACTCTGTGCTCGCCCCTGGGGAGGTGTAGAGGTCAGGCTGCCCCCTGCAGCAGGACCATTAGGGTGTTTGTCTTGGCGGGGCTGGTGGCAGGAGCAGCTCGGTGTGGGGCGGCTCTGTGAGCAGCTCGGGGTGTGAGTGTACTGCCTCACCCTCAGGGTACCCGCTCACCTCCATGCCACTCACCACAGTCACAACCCCTCCCAACAGGACATAATACTGCATGCATAGGAAATAGGGACAGCCATAGGTCATACTATAGTCTCATATCAAAAACAGCCATGGGTAAACTGAGATTTCAATTACCATAATAGGCATCTGACAAACCACCGCATGGGACTACATTCGAAGCAGGTTACCATTATTGCTCGTATACCACTGGTTAGACAGGCCACTTTAAAGGTAAACAATGGACATGGGAAACACTTCCAAAATATGGAAGCACATTTAATGTGCTAATTGTAGTGTGGGATTTTAGGAATGGCCCTGTTTCAGGGCTAGACTTCCACATATACAAACCCACATTTGGGTACTTTGCTGAATACCTCCATAGATAGGCCTGTATACGTCTATCTTTAAGAGGGCCTTGTTGTGCATATTTATGGCAGAGTTCCGCCTACGGCTGTTATATGAGCTTATAGCGTATGGCGTTATGGCTCAGGGGAGTTGGGATGGAATGTCATGGGCGCTTGTTAGAGTTGAGTGGTGTTGTGGCAGCATGTTTTATATGTAGCCACCGTTATAGCACACACAGGCATTGTGGCCTTATAGTATTGAATGTTAACAGTATGTAATGATGCTCATGCCAACTTGTCAGTCAGTGACTTTATACATGTACCATTATCAATTACGAGCTATCTGGCCATGCCAACACCAGTAAACAACATCTGTGGTTAATAATTGAATTGATATTGAATACCAACCATATGAAAATTATTACAGTACAGCAATAATTATTCCAACATAATATTCAACCTATTGGCATACCTCACTATTTCAGTAAACTACCTGCCACAACCGTACTGCGCCTTCTGCCTCTTAAACGTCCTATACCACCATTAGCCAAATACCATACTTGCCACCTCGTGTGTAGTACCGACCACTAGCACTACATTCAGACATTGACAGATTGGTGGCACCAAGCGCTCGTCCATCCCCCGTCAGATCAGTTCGTCTGGATGCCATCCCGGTCTGATGTATTGGTCTAGGGCTGGCCGCCAAATCACTCTCCCCCTGAGCAGCTTGCTCCATTCCGAACAGTTCCC
Source organism: Harmothoe impar (assembly GCA_947462335.1). NCBI lineage: Eukaryota > Metazoa > Annelida > Polychaeta > Phyllodocida > Polynoidae > Harmothoe > Harmothoe impar. Next base: position 68,769,887 of record OX381704.1, on the reverse strand, counting down.
CCACGCGTGGTGGTGATAGAAGAGACCCGATCTCCAGGCCAAACCTATCACAATCAGGTCCGGTGCTAGCAACTTTTCTGAAGTATCGATTAATTGGCGTTTCTGCCAAAGAAGGACTTCTTTCGCGAGGACTTGCCATGTTCTTGTATTTCATGTCACCAGAGTGGACTGCTTGCTACAGAGTTTGGCACTTGCAATAAGGATCCAGTTGGATTGTGATAGATCAACAGCCAAGCATACCTAAAAAGGGTGCAGTGCTTCCCATGGCGGGTGCCAGATCTGTCGAGTCGTGGAAGTAATCAAGCAGTAGACAGGAGCACTGGACTACTTGTAGGTGTGAGGAGTGGCAACCACTTGCCATGCCTGAGCCTGACCGTGCCCATTTCAACATGGATGCCTCCACTCCCACACCACTACCTGAGGGCGGTCCCCCCGACCATGACCTGCTCCCTCTTGGTGTCGCCCAGCCAACTTGTTCGACTGGCACTTTAAGTTTTCCAGTGGTATCGCAGTCAGACCAAATATCACCGGGCATGGCTGCAGTCGAGCCGAACATGGAAAATGTTGTCGAGTCACAAGGGGCTCTCCACTGGGGCGGAGCGGCACGAGAAGTGCTCATGTTCCATGTGAGTGAATCGGTGTCACAGAGCAAAGAGTTCCTCTCGCAGGAAATGATCAGACCTGAATCTGCCTCTACCCCCTTGGTGGATGGCCCCAGACATGTTGCTACCTGCCAGGACCCACTGTCTGTGTCAGCAGAAGATGGTGCAGGTATTTACTGTCAGTCAGACGGCATGGAACAGAGGATGCTACATGGAGGTGCCACAGAGGCTGAACAGGGGCTAGATCCTGTAGTAGAAAGGATGCCTCATCCGTTATCACACAGAGGTGAGGAATGTGGAGCGCTGCCAGATCCAATCAAGGATACCCCACCAGGGGCACAGCATCAGGTGGCAACACCGTGTGGAGCGGCAAAGGGCCATAGTCAGTCAGAAACACAAATAGCAGCAGTCATATTGTCTAAATCAGAGATGACAATAAATGAAGTATCAAGGTTAGCTACAATGACAAAAACAGTCTCAGAGTCGGCATTAGCAGCTAAAACATTTCCAGGGCTAGAGATTTCCCAAGTGCTGTCTGAGCCAGAGGAGGGAACACAGACATGTTCTGATTCAGAATCAGAGGCAGATTCAGATCTAGGACAGATGTCCTTATGGAAGGCGGGAAACTTCCAGGACCTTTCTCAGCTGCAGGGTGACCTATGTGATAGTGTGAAGGATGATTCAGAGCAGTCGGACTGTGATGAGTTACAGCAACTCCTGCCCAATAGTGAGACCACCCTTCTGCGTAACATACTCTTGAACAATAATGATGAGCAGAAAATGTGCCATTCCGAGGTCGGGGATATTGCGCCCAAAGTCTTGCCGCAAGATGTGGACCAGAAAAAATGTGATAAAACTCAAAGAGAGGTGGATATTTTAAAGAATTCCATAAATGAGAAGGACTCGGGTGCAGGAGAGACTGCCGCTGTGTTGACAGCAACACAAAAAGGCCTGAGTAAAGAGCAGTGTAATGAAACTAAAGTGGACACTGGGTTTGGGGACAGTCACCAGTTGCTGAGTGAAAATACATCTATTGGAGAGCCCAAAGCATTGGACACTGACAATAAGAGCACTACAACTCTCCATATAGCATCCTGCCATCAGGAGCAGAATGTGGACCAGCTCACTGAGCAGCTCAGTGATGTAGAGTCTCTAGCTTCAGGAACTGGTCCTCCTCCCCAGCCACACCTCCTCCCATTGCAACTGGACATACGGCCTTGTCAAGAGGATAATAACGATGATGATTTACCGACCCCTCTCTGTGACCGAGGTGTAGCCGATGGCTCTGAGGCTGTGGTTATGACCGTAGCTGACCAGCCCTGCCCTGACTCAATACAACTCACACAGACCCAGCCCAGTGCCCCGCCTCTACCGAGTTGCTCTACCCCCTCCCCGAGTGACTCACCCCTGGCCAGACTGGTCAACAATGATGCCACTTCCGGTTCCGCTAAAATGGTGGCGGCCATGACCAGACCCAGGAGGACAGACTGCTGTGGGCTGCCCTGCTGTCCCTGCCCCGCCATGGAGGAGGATGGGGAGGAGGTGGGACGGGAGGTAGGCGAGGAACAGGAGATTGGAGAAAGTGGAAACGCTGTGCCTGTTCTCATTTCTACTGCTGCAACTGTCACAGGACCCAAACACCTTTCTGCTAGTCTGTGTTCCTCCATGTCCTCTTCCTCCTCCTCCCCTCCTGCCTCCCCACGACCAGAGATCCTCTTGTGCCCCAAGTCCTATACAGAGCCATGTCTGTCTGACCTGGCCGGGGCAGATAGACCCACAACCCGCCAACACCTCCCCCCGTGCCCTGCTCCTGCCCCTGCCCCAGGGGGAGCCCCGCCCCTTCTGCCTGCACCCCCTGCAGGGCCGGCCGGATTGGGAGTCCCTGGAGGAGGTATAGGTGTGTTGAATCCTGATGGGGTAGCTGACATGCAGCCCTTCCAGACCCCTTATAACCAGCAGGCACTGTGTGAGTCCATGCCTGAACTCTGCCCTAAACCCATCTTTGGACCATACCTGCCTGCCCAAGTCTTCTTACAGCCATCAGCGCCACCGCACCACCTCAGGTAAATATTACATAACTTATACTGCTTAGAGACAGACAGTGGCTTTCTTTTCATAACTTCATGGACTTGACTAAAATTAATGTTCTCATGGAGTGTATAATGCCAAAGTATGTTGCCAAGTAAATGCTAGCAATAACAGAACTTAACCCGTTAACTTTAGGGGCCGCATAGTGATCGAATGCACTATGCACTTTGGTGGTCATGATACATGAATGCAGCCCTGGCAGGTAAATCGCCAGTTCCACATTCAGGGATCGTGTCGACCCTATGGGTGTGACACTCTCCCGCTCGGCATGATGCATGAATGCAGCCCTGGCTTGTCGACTCGCCAGGGTTGCATTCATGCATCATGACGACAGAGGACATGGCACATTAAAGCACTATAACTTAATCATAGAATGGAATACATGAGAAACGAGGAGTCGGGTGCTAAAAACTCCCATTGTGGTGCCAAGTATATGTACATGTATGTCAGTTATAGTCAAGGGAGACATGACCAATTTGAATATTGCACAATATGTTGATATATACCTCTAACGGTTAACAAACCACTCATTGGCTAATTCGAGAGTGCCCCCTTCTACTCAGTGTATGGGGTAACTGTTCAAAGGAATTTCTACATTATACCTAAATATGAAGACTTTAAACGGTTGTTTTCATCCGTTGTCCATGGACATGTCATTAACCAATTTAACTGCTGTGAAGTATATATAGAGATAATAATATAGATGATTAAAGCAGGCCTAAATAATGAGGAATTTAGTTGCCAAGAAATCGCCTTGTCATGCCTGCATGGATATTGAACCAGAGAGTGATTCATACGGCATGTGTCACATGTAGTACATATACAGTCTAGCAAAGACAAAGAGTCTAATTTATGTTAAAAAAAGAAGGAAACATGCTATTCAAAATACCATTGAGCTCACAACTTGTGGACAAAATGGAGTAGATCATACAGGCTATGGACTGTACCACACACGAGATTGGCGGTCACGGCTGGCAAAAAATATCAAAGCAAGGTTGAAGCCAAATATACTCCCCATCTATTGATTCATTACTCATCCCTATTGTGTGGGGAACACGTACCATAGTCGTGCAGGGAGGGTGGTGTATTACTCATAGTGGACACTAGTTGGTACCCTTTGAAGGGTTGGGGGTGACCTATTTGGATTTTTTAAATTGTGTACAGCAATGGTGTTTACTGTCTCCTGACACTATGATTGTACTCGATGGATCCTCTGTAGTGATATCTATGATACTACCGTACTATTCCTACATTTTATGTGATCCATTTGTTGCAATATCCATTGCTCATATATTCACTGCTATTGGCATACGCCATATGGCACCATACTAGTGTATAAAGGGACAGGGGTGTAGTTGGGAAAGGCGCCTGACTCATCTAGTGTGATCTAGAATAGCAAGTGGTCTGATTTTACCCCAGATTATTTCTAATAGCTATTCCATGTTTCATATAGCTATTCCATGTAGGTGAATATAAGAATATGACCATGCCAGAAAATCTCCCCATTTACCAATATGGGTATAAATAACTGGAACCCAAGCAATCAGAATGACATGCAACCCCTCGCTGAAGGGGTCTGCGAGTCATGATCTCTGAAATATTTTTACACGGTGTGGCCCGACAGCCGTGTGAATATTCCATCATACGTATATCTTACACATAGCACATTGAGCGCAGATACATACCATCCATAATTCATGGCAGAGGGCCAGCAATATTTATTAGGCAGGGCTTTCTGAGGGCTGACCTGACTGATTTACAGCATCTATTTATGAATATCTATTTATGCGATCAGCGCCTACTTATGGTGCTTAGGCTCAGGTATAAACTATTCATGCCCAGACTTGTGTCAGGGTGAGGGGGTGTCTGTGACAACCACCAATCAACTGTGCTCTCTTAAGAAAGGTGATGAGAGCTCTGTACTGTAATCAGAACTCGGTGTTGAAATCCTTGTTCCATTCCATGAGTATATAATAGAAGGACTGCGGTGTTGCAATGGCATTCGCAGTAGTGGTCTGGCAGTGCAGTAGAAGGGAAAGAATTAAATTGTAGCTGGTCTGTCTCTCGAGGAAGACGGGCATGATGGCTGCCTAATGAAGATGCCCAATTAAGGACACGATAGGTAGAGCTCCTAGCCAGAAGGATTTAGCTCCATGAAGATGGTGGTATTTGAAATAAAGTGCCTCATCTTGGTGACATGTCCATTGACTACACTACTCAGTGCTAAACACTCCCGTAAAGCAAATGCCAACCTATTGACAATACAAGACACAGTACCTACTGAGGGATTGAGTAAATGTACTTAATAAGACCTCTTACATGTAATCAAGCCTGCCATGGGGCGCTTTGTATAGGATAAGGCAAGGGCAGCAATTTGCTGTAGCCATTATTGAATGTACATAATTAAGATGAGGATTTTTCATGTCATGGTCTTTAGGCTAGGTCACTAGTAATGGCCGTGTTGCCTGTTATGTTGGCCTTTGGGGAAGTAACATATATGTCCTATACTAACACACAAAACACCAAGTCTACCACTAGATGTCAGCTCTGTTCTCCCGGGTCTGTCCTAGACACAGCAATGGTGTAACCTTAGCTACTATGGTGTACTGACGATGTACTTTAGTTTGAGATATTCCAGACTGTTTCTACAAAACAAACTCATCAATATAGCACATTCATTATATTGACTAAGAGAGAACCATATATAATTATGGGCAGAAACGTCTCTAGCGTAGCCCCCACATTATGACCAGCGATACCATGTCGACCCCACCCTTCATTACTCCACAGACCAAAAGTCGATCCTGGCTAGAAGTGAATTCAACAGCATAGCTCAGCAGACGCACATCTCCTTTACTAGGGGAGGGCTCGGGTGGTGGAGGAACCAATATTTCATATTGATTTTTTCTGATGCTCACGTCATGGTACAAGCCCCAGGATTGCGGGGATGTAGCTGTGAGGGAGGCGAGAGGGATAGTTGACCAGTCCGGCCCTAATACAGTCTGCTACCGTGGTCAATATATCAATTACCGATCAAGCCTTCATTTGTATAGGGAGTCAAAACTAAAAAAAGAAATAAGTACATAAACATACTTCTTCGCCGTTTATTTTCCAGCATTGAGAAACATTGAGCCAGTAGTAAAGAAACTAAAACGGGTCATGTTTTAAACTAGAGGGAATGGCAGCATCAGGGAAGTGGCCGTTACGTCGGAGTTTCATATAGGGTTCTTTGACGCTTTCTATTGAAGTCTGTATTGCAATACAGCCTGAAATGAATTCTAAAGGGTCTAGGTACATGTTATTGTAGTATAAATTTCTTTTGCTGCGAAGCGATCTCTTAAAATATCGGTCAATACTCCCGGTTACAGAATATAGTTGTCATGACAACACTATGATAAGGTATGCTATTTGGCATTATATATGTCGATATCGACCCGGCTCGGCCTCGGATTGCTTAGCTTGTTTTCTATATCTCAATAAATCAAAGACCTTCAAATGATGTTGGATGGCATAGGGCTTCGTGGATAGTTACTGTTGCAAATACACGCATTACCCTTTGAATATTTAAGTGGAACCAGAGTTTAGGTTAGACAGACAGGGTAAGATGAATCATCAAAGAAAGAGATGCCTGTGAATTGAAATCATAAGTTTCTTTAGAGTATTGCTATTTCTGTTCTACAGGTACGCTGTTTATTATCAGAGGATATACCTTCGTGTTCTCGACCATCTCCAAGTATTGCGCTCTCTGATTTGATATGTCCATTTGCTGTGTGATCTGCCTCTTTATTTAAAAATTTAAAGTCCTTGCCATATTTGGTATACAGTATGACGGGTCTTTTATAGTTAAGTGACCTACCCACGTGTTTGATATTCATCATGTGGTATAAAACATGGGGTCATATGCCCCTATCGGTAAGACAATGGCTATTCTGGGACTCATATTAAGATTATAGGTCAGGAGAGACGTTTGAAAGAGGTATTGAATAGTCTCATCATTCAGTGCGACATCCCACTCATAACCCCCTGCCCTCAGCCTCCCCAAAAATAACGAGTACACAGAAAAAGTGGAAACCTTAAGCAGAGGAAGCGGAGCCCGGGGGGACACATCTGGAGGTAGAAAGAAGGTGAAAGCACGAACATCACTTAGAGTTGTAGGGAGGGGATTCTTTATTGTGAGGCTGTCCTTTATCCTGGCTGTTTCTGCAGGGAAGGAGAGGGGGGGGGGGCTATCCCCCTCCCTCCCTATCATCTTCAGGGTCCGTCCCTATCTATTGACGAGCGGCAGCATGAGATGGCTAGATCAGGATCCTGTCACGTGATCGGAGCGCAAGGAATGCCGGGAGGGCTTGTGCTGAACCAGTCACGTAGACGGACTGAGGTCATATGACCAATTTGTACTTTTCTTTTGTATGACTATAACAAGGTTCAAAACTAGCAGAGGGATGATGAAGGAGGGGGTAGACATGGATTTAGACTTTCACAATGGGAAGAAACATGCATGTCCCTACAATACAATGTCTCATTTTGATATTCATCCTTGGAAAGACTCAGTAATAGAAAAAAGACAGTCTTGTCTTGTCTGATCTTTTCTATTTTAATTGGATAGGCTCATTTTAATAGATGGGATCCCTGCCTGTCTGTTAGTTGAATCAAACACAATATCTCTGTATTGTAGCTGATTTCTTAAGCGTCCCCATTTGTCATAATGTGGGTCGCTGAGGTTCAACAAGGTAATACATCCACTTGAACAATGGAAAGTAATTTCAGATCCCTTGATAATTGCATCCCTGAATGTTTTTGGCGCTGTTAAGCCATCATTAAATGGGATGCCAACGTCTCTTTCTTTCCTGGGTATCCCCACAGGCCGAAGGCGTTACGTCACAATATAAACTTTGAAGTAGCCCCATTATAGTATTGCTGCTTAAATTCACGGAGAATTAGGCAGCAAACTGAACGCACTGCCATTGATTAAGGGCAATAAGACAGGATGACATATAAGCCAATATAGACAGGCAAGCAACCACCGGGTTATACCGGGTCTGGGCAAGTTACAGTCTGATTCAGAAAGCAAGTTCTACTGTTTTAGTAAGTTCTTCTTCATGTCTCTCTCATTCAAGGTCAGGGGGACACATCATTACCCACCTAGTTGTCCAACAATCAAATCGTAGTATCGGTTTGTGCTCACAGCACCCGGAGCCAAATACAACCCCATGACCTTTCTGAAAAGCGATTGAATCTTCACCAAGGTGGATACGACAGTCTGTTGATGGCCCTCTGAGGACCTGGGCTGAGTTTAATGATGCTTAATGAGGCAGCGAGTTGATCGGAACGAAGGTTATTACTCCATTTACTGTGGTCGTGAGTGTGGAGCAGCTTGACCATTGGTAACGAGAAGCCCACCCTCTCCGTACCCCATGTCCCTGCTTTTACCAGAAAAGCTGGGAGAGGATATAGGGAGTAACAATCTCCCATTGTAAATACATAAATGCACAGTTAAAGTTCGCACTGAGTTTTGTAGGAAATATGGCCTGGACAGAAAAAGGGGGGCGTCCTAAAGTAGGGGGCTGGACCTCAACAAAATACCTTCTTAGTTCTTGTGGGCTTCAGCATTTCTACCCTCAGGAATGACAGGCTTTTCAATATGGATACTTGTCCTTTAAGGCTGCTGATGCTGGGATCCATTCCGGCCGTGTAGTGAGGCCGTATACCATCAGATAAACCCAGTGTACTCAGGTGTTGGAGCAATCCTCCTTGGGACCATACAGATTATGCAGCACCCACCTCCTTCCCCGATCCCCATCACAAAGAGCTGCCCACCCTAACGCAGACCTATTACTGTGGCTTAGCTCCTCAATCACAAGAACTGCTAGTGAGCAAATAAGGCCGACCAGGGACTAACTCGCCACTGGTGACCGAGTGGTGGTCAGACAGGCTGGCTGCTCAATAAGTGATGGGCCTTGTTATGATGATGTGATTACGGCACACATGCGGCAGGGGGCGGCACCAGTCCATCCCCAATACACCACGGTCTGCTTGGGTGGTGGTGGTGGAGACAAGGATGGGCCACGCTCTAGGGGTACGGGGAAGCATAGGGTGGGGAAGGCCAAGTAGAGAATAAGACAATAACGTGGGGAAATGGGAAGAGGGTTTGGAGTGTCTTATCTATGAAATAATAAGTATGTGAAATATGACCGAGAGGAGGTCAGTGGACGGCAAAGCTAGACGGGATAATGTATACTGTAAACGTATTAATTTTCGCTCAGTACATATTTTCGCGCATTTCGCGCACATACCTATGTGCGCGAAAATATGATGTGCGCGAAAATAATGCACAAAAAATAAGCTTTCCAATCATGTCTGACACTCTATATTGCACTGCAGTAGAGACTCAATTGAGCCAAAAAAAAAAATTGTGTTCCAGAAGCCCGACCCTAAGCATAAGACAAACCTAAGCTGATTCTCCCTTACAACACACCTCATAATCTTAAAAATAAATTCTAAAAACTATTGATAATACAGGGCTATATATTTCCGCAATAGAATAATTTTAGACCCCCCCCCCCCCCCCACCACCACCACCATACAGAGTTAGGGCCGTAGACTAGGGACCCCGACGGGGGGGTCCCATGTCCCTTGTCGATTCTAAGGAATGGACTTATTACTTGTCACTACCAAAAAACACTTGTCGATTTGTCAACTTTATGGAAGGGAATGTATTAGAAAATTTTGAAATTCCAAACTTGAAATGGTGCGTTCTGGTACATTATGGCTCAAAATATATTCCACAGGAAAAGGAAAATTTGATATCATTATCAAATGCTGAATCAGGGAAACAATTCTTGTCACTAAGCTGTTCCAAAAACACTGTGTCCCTTGTCGCAGCTAAGGAATGGCATTTGTCCCTTGTCACTCAACTTCCATGTCCCTTGTCGATCCTAAGAAGTGGATTTGTCCCCTTGTCGATCCTAAGAAGTGCCTTTGTCCCCTTGTCGAATTTACCCGTCTGGAGCCCTTAGACTGGGGGTAGCTGTGTCACTTGTCGATTTTAAGAAATGCTAATGTCCCTTGTTGATTTTAAGAAAAGGGTCGTGTCCCTTGTCACTAACACTGTAAAAAAGTCACCAGCCCTCATGTCACTTGTCGATTTTAAGGGATGCCTATGTCAGTTGTCGGTTATAAGAAATTGGTCTTGTCCCTTGTCACTAGGCCCATGTAGATTTGTCGATTTTACCTGTCTGGGGCCCTAGAGTTGGAAGGGGCTTGGAGGGGAAAAATATTTGAACACTAATATTAGGCTGCAAAATCCTTAATACTTGTCCGATTGAAAAACCGTAAAAACTGACATGTAGCTAAAGATCACCTGATTGCAGCTGCGCGAGAATATCATTGCGCGAAAATGCCTTTATATGCTAGGTGCGCGAAAATATAGCTGCGCGAAAATATCTACGTTTGCAGTAGTAAAAAAAAAAGAAAACACTAGTAGTTTCATATAATGAGTATTGTAAATGAGGGGTAGGGTCGTCTAGGTCCTATTTACCTACTAGGGACTGTATTAAGAGTTCAATTAGAAACCTCTGCAGACCGAAGATAATAATGAACCTAATTGTGGTCGTTTAGAGATTGATTGTACATGTAAAGCGTGTAATAAGTGCTTCATTGAAACAATTACGCCCAATTTGTCGTATTTAACGTGGTTAATGTGTGCTATTAAATACAGTTTTCTATGTAAACTACTGTAGTTAAATCAACTTTATTATCCCCATCCAGTCCGTATAAAGAGTGTCTTACTTCCATTTAGACGATGGTAGCTCATGGTCTTGTACAGGAGCAATCATATGCTGAGCTAAAGGATATCATTTACTTAAAACCAAGAACGACTATGATAGTGTATGACCTATCAATAGGAGTTTTAGCCGCTTCACCCAATCAGTAATTATAATAAAGGGGGTATAATCACTTCACTCAAATGCATCTCTTCGATTATGGAATTTCTTGATGTGTTTTTGTTTTAACGCCTGTGGCCTCATGTAATGCCTTCTGAGCATGGCTCCTGCAATCATGCTTCGTAGATCGGGTTTTTGTGGAGGGCATCACAGATATATATTTAAAAATTGCGTGGATCGTAAATCGTATTGCAGGTCAACTTGCAGAGTTGCAAATCTACTATAAAACGCCAATAAAAATCACCTAAACATTCTATTCTTTCTCTCCAATGTACTAGTAAGTGCGTAGTGGCTCTGCATCAATTGCGGATGCATAATGAATTCTTTTCACACCATGGTACCAGTCCAATTCTCCTGACGTGTAAAACATCAGGCAAACAGAGATCCATAGCTGGAATGTCTCACAGGCCACAGGTGATGGGGATCACAGACCTGTCTTATGGCTGAGAAGTTGTAGTAGCATTTCATGGTATGTGGTTACTCTAAGGTGGGTTACTTCCTCCTGGGGGAGTTACTCACTGAGGGAGTTGCTCTAAATCTTAGCGTACTGGATAAAGATATTACACCAATATGCAGCTTGAAATCTACCTTCCTCTGTTAGCCTTCTCCTCCTTGCCTTCTTCTTCAGTCCTCACTCCTTCCTCCTGCCCTCTCTAATCAACAATTCATACCCCATATATATCCCCCTCGCCCGCTCCTCCAGTCCCTAGCCCCACGGGGGTTGCTGTGGCCGCTACTCGGTAAACATAAGAGCAGTTGTCTGACCTCAGGAGGTCTAGGATGGAAATAGTGTCGGGCAGAGTAGTAGGCCAAGGACGGTCAGTGTTAATTATGGTGCCATCTGGTGTGTGCTTCAACAAACAGGCATTCTGCTATTACAGGCTTATTAGCTAGGAATGTTAACGTTTCTTATGTTCTGCCCTCACAGATAGGGTTCTATCTGGATAACAAGAAATGTTACAGACGTTCACACGCACATTCTTATTTTGATACGTTAATTTTACATTTATATTATTGAGAAAACATTAGTACAGTATTCAACGTAATAAGCGACCGGGCGCTTATCAAATTGTTTTAATGGCATTTAGTAGTTAAGAGTTTAATGCATGCAAAATCGTGGAAATGTGAGGGTTCTCTATTATGTTGAATACGGTATTGTGTCGAATACGATACTTGTAATACACATGTATACATACATGTTAGTATACATACATGTTACAGGTAGGAGTCACCTTAAATTTAAATAAGATGCTCCTCGTTGGTTCTTCTTTCATCAAAAATCTCAGAGTCAGTAAATCTTAGAATAGAAAATGTCTGAAGAACGTTCATAAAAAAAAGGTAGATCGTAAATGTCGAATATTTATTAAATGAGGGTGATGTGCTATATGCTGTGTTACGACTTGAGGGTCGATAGTCTGGCACAGACAGCGCATCGTGAGGAAATTACCACCAATTATCTCCCTGTATTCACAGCAAGTAGAGCAAAACACGAATCTCTGTTTAGACATAGCACAGACACATGTAGGACAATATTGGCCGCAGGTTTCGGAGTTTGGGGGGAGGGGGTAGTAGAGCCATAGGAAAGGGTACGTCTTTTGGCTGAATCTCGTCTCATATGAAATTGCTATGGTTACGGTATTGTACCCTTTAGGAATCTTCCAGGGTGCTAGCCATTTGAGACTTGCGATTTTATTTCATGCATACTGTTGCCATTACCATAGCCATAATTTAGATTGTGAGAGAGATGAATTTATTCCCCGAATATATTAAATTACATGTATCAATAAACAGAACCAACAACAATAAATGGTTTCATGGGTGACAGAATAAAACAGTTGTTGTCGATATACCATCACTGTAGTTTTGACCTTATTTCAAGAGATTAGAAGTTTAGATTTCCCCCCTAAATCTACTCATATAGGCCCCAGTCTCTCGTAAATATTTTGTTCGATCGGCTCTCTTCCACCCACAAGTAGACTAGTCTGATTCTACTTTTCTAGCTACCGGTAATTGTTTAAATCCCACTAGGAGTGTGGAGACTATCACAAGTACCCGAATGGTGGGTCCTTGTCATAGTGTACATGGTTCATGCATGGTGGCGCTACACGTCTTCCTACCCAGTGCAGAGGCAGACACGAGGCTGTCACTCGACGGAAGGTTCTCTGACTTCTCTCCTGTTCTGCTTTGGGAATACGGGTGTAACATGCCGATTCAATAAAAGTGTCATAATCGCTGAAGTAGCGATGATGCGAGGGGGGAGGGGGGGGGGGGGTCGTCATTACAGATGACACGTTTACTGTGTCCTCTATGTTAGCATCTCACGCATACAGAAGATATGCGATATATATATTCTACTATTGGGGGAGGGGGGAGGTTCAGATAGCACCCTGCACGAGTTTACCAGACAACTCTCTATGTGATTAAAGGCGCATTAAAGGCACCTCCAGGGTGGAAAGAGAGGGAGAAGGTGGGGGGGACTTGGCATGAAGCAGGCCGCCTGATACGCCTGGGTTGTGCTCCTCCAGAGAGTGCCAGAGTGTGATATTAATGCTGTATGGAGGTGAGAGGGGAGTAGATGTGGTGCCAGCTAGAAGCTACAACCCCCACCCCTCCTGTTTCCTGTTGCCCCCACACCACACCCAGCACTTATCATAAAGCACCTCCTGTCCCACCTGTCTCACCCAGCAGGTAGCTGCAGTGCAGGTGGTTCGGAAGGAGTGCTTCAACTGCTTTGGCACCTGCCAAGGGTACAACATATAAGGATACACAGAGCACCCTGAGACAGTTTGACAGGCTACCTTATTCCCCCCCTGGAGAAGGACTACTGTGCTGCTGCGACAGGGGGATAAGACAGCCTGATCAGCACCACCCGTAGTGATTCCTACCCCACCACTAGCACCAGCAGCACCACCATCAACTGCAGCAGCAGGAGGGACTGCAGCTGGGGAATACAGCCTACCCTACCCCCAGCACCAGCCCATCCCCCAGCGTATAAACCTCCTCTCCACCTTTACAGGGGAGAGATGAGAGGTGTATGTCAGCCTAGGAGACCAGCTGCTATTCCAGTGTCACCTCTCCCTGCTGTAGACAGTGACCGGTGCTGTCTGCAGTGGGAGGCGGCAGGCATTGCAGTGTGGCCCGTGACCTTCGCCTGAAGCTGTGCCGTACACATAGAGTCGGGCTGAGCTGCTCGCTGCTGCTGCTGCTGCAGGGAGGGGAGCAGCTCATGGGAGGAGGAGTAACAGCTAGACAGTCGGAGAGGGTCCTCCTACTCCTAGTCTAATGCAGCTGTACGAGTACATAGGATGAGGTAGAGGAAGGGGAGTAGCTCATGGTATTTTTTATCTGGTCGGGGATCGAGCTGCTCACTCCCGCTGTACATACACTGACGGACCTGACCTAAAATCCTACCTCTCCAGCTCCCCGGCGTCCCCCCTACATACCCTGTCTCACCAACAGCATGTAGTGAGTGGTTGTGTAGAGAAGGGCCTCTGTGCGATCTGACAGTGACAGGGCAACAACAACAACATCAACGCCAACAGCAACAGCAACAACGGCTGGTTTATCACATTGACCACGGCGGATCCTTCTCTGGCAGCTGTCTGGCAATGCTGTACTGGAGCGATGTTAGACTGAATGTACTGCTGGAATATATTATGGAAAACTACCTGCAGTTACCATAGGCACACTACTGTTGAGTATACTGCTGACATATCAATTTGCTCAACAGAAAGGGTAACCAGTCTGGATGTTAATCTTGCATAGAGATATTGTCCTGGAAGCTGAACACAGAGTTGCCAACCACCGCTGCCAATAGACTGCCTATACACATGTCCACGTGGCTGGCCACTGGTGCCCAATATAATCTATATAGCTGCCCAGACAACTGCTCCCAACCTACCCATAGAAGGGACTATAAAACTACCCCAAGCTGCCCACAGAAACCACTTTAAAGCTATCATCAATTGCATATCGTTCAGATAAACTGCCAACACATACCCATTACCATCAGATACAAGCATATAACTACTAAGAGGACACGCCGAAACAAGTGCCAACAACCTCTCAATATTGCTCAAGGAATTGACCTAGTTGTTCTCTAGGACTAGGGTTGTCCTTATTTACTGTGAAGAGAGAGTATATATAACTGATAGTTCCTTGTCGTTGGAACCAGGCTTCTGCTGTGAAGAGCAGCTGGGGTGACCCTATAACCACTAGTATTGAGCACGTGGGTCGATATCCTACCTGCTGAATGGGAGCAGCTCGGAGCAGCTCACACATGCCACTCACTCGCTCACACACACACTCGCCAACCCAGACACGCACATACATCCTTTTTGCATGCTGAAAGTCTCCCAGTCTTCTGAGCTGAGCCAGGGTAAACAACCCATTCCTGGCGTACTTAGAGTACACGCTTTATAGTGTGTCATATTACCAAATTCCTACAGACTCACACATAAACAAGATTCTAGACGAAGTGTATTATCTTAAATCTTATATTTAACCACGTGGGACCAAGTCTCTTTCAATTTGGAACAAAACAGGTCTTCACCTTTAGCATGAGGATTCGGCAGCCAACCCCAAACTGAGGGAAGACTAGCAGAAAATTACCGTTAGAAAATAATAGACGGAATGTGTTTTTCTCGGTGTGTGTACCAGTATCTGGGTGGTGTGTAGGTGTGAGTGAGTAGAGGAGGAGAGTGGCCGATAGGCCGGAGGAGCGTCTAATCCTGGGATGCTCTGGTTGTATTTAGCTGGTGGCGGATGAGGCCTGTGGTGTCACACACTAGCACTACCAGCAGCCAGGAGGCACAGGTCCCCTCTACCCACCCACTGACTAATACTAACACTGCCACCTTGTCTACTACTGCTACACACCGGTGCCAGTAGTCCCCAGACACTGGCATTGAGTCATCAGCAGACTGCTGTTTTCTTCTCCATTCAGCTACTCAGCATAATCAGTGTCTGGCCGTGGAGGAGGAGTGAAGGGCAGGGATACCTGAAGGATACCTGAGTGGACCACCTGAGTGGAGCTTGGAGGCACCGAGCGGTCATGGGAGGCCGGGTGGCAGATATGTAGTTGTGACACAAGGGCACGGGAATGTGAAGCAGCAACATGTGGCACACTTTGTATGTTGGATACATTGATACACACTGAAGGAGTTATGTACAGAGTTGAGATCAGTGCTATTTGATAGTAACAGGCTACAGTCTATACTCTATTTGGACTGAGTGAAGAGGATAAATCTCTGAATTGCTTGGTCACAAGAGCCACACAAGGTCTGCTGCATTCAATAGTCAAGCAATTGTGATTGAATTTAAGGTACCAGGGTAGTGTCAGTGGCCAGCCTAATACAGTGTTGACTGTTCATGGGCGGTAATACCGGTAACTAGAGTTACATACCAGGATGGTGGAGAGATGCTCATACATGTGGCACACACAAGAAAGATGACGGGTCGCCTGTTACATATTGACGGCCCTTCGGCCTCAGGCTAAGCTGAGGGCCCCGCTAGGCCCTTCGTTGCCTGTATGGACCTCAACAGGCCCTCCTCCCACCTGGTGGCCTGTACTCGCAACTTGTCGTGGGTCCTACGCTGGGTGGGCCAGGCGGTAACCATGTGGTACCAGGTTGAACTGACGCCCTCGGTGGGCCATCGGTTTTGGTACCAGCAGCCCACGCCCCCATACCGAAGCCCGTTGACCTCACCAGGACTCGCGTTAACCTCCGCACAAGGAGACATTGACCACAAGACTGATATTACTCTGCATGATAACACACAAACTCATCATGATTATAATGATCCAAACCTCAGCCCTGAGCCTACGAAAGAGGATGTCGAAAGGCGTAAAGCAGGGGGCCGGGCTAGCCCCCCGAGCCCCCAGGTGGAAAGACAAGGCCCCGATGGATGTACGACGACGGGTATTACCACTCCAGTCACATTGACCAGCAGTGATGTTACAATATCAGTTTCCAAAACTGTCAGGTATGTTTCCATAGGTGACCTGGTTTTAAGCAAATGTGCATTCCCATGTATTGTCTGCTCTTTTCCAGTAATAACATACTCGTACTACCGTCCTCTTAGGGACACATGTGCAGTCAAGGCTGAGCTCAAATTCCTAACCATACCGTAAGCACCACCTAGACCACCCCTTGGTCCAAGCTCTCCATCAAGCCCCATCTCTTTCCTGTCCTAGTTTCACACATGGACGCACAACTAAGGTTCATGCAATACCCGGAATAGAAGTTCTCTGATCATTCCAGACACAGCCACCATAGAGCACATAGAGGTGTCCCCATAAAGGTCCTTGTGTCATACAACAGGGAGTATTCATGTACTATGAGGGAATGTTGCCAAACATGAACCCCCATGAATGCTGCACCACAGAGCGACACCTATACCACAATATAACTAGTACATGGAGGGTAACGGGGTGACTACAGCAGCGCCATGGTGGCAGTAACTAGTAATGGACAGACTTAAAGTGTAGATGCCACATTGATAGTTCCTACTGATTTAGTGATTGGCATTGACATACTTTTAAGAGTACTAGTAAGCAGTATGTGTGCCAATGCAATGTCCCCAGGGGACAAGATGGTGGCACACATAGGGCAATATGTTAGTGCTGTATATATGTGCAAGGTAGTGATCTGGTCTGGGAATACATGATATACATATGTATTACCGGTATATATAGAATGACTATGATAAATAGTATTGGCTTAGTGTCGGTTAGAAGTAGGACACCCCATCATAACATGTATATTAACCGCGTATATAGACCACATGGTCGGGCCATCATGACAACGGGTTCAGCTGTAATAATCCGCCCTCTACCCACCCACGCCCACTGCCTAGCAGTAAAAAAAAAGAGAAGATCGCAAAAATAGAAAGAGGAAAGCAAAGACACTCAGCATATATTATAGGCATTGAATGTTAGCAAGTGGAGAGTCGTGTTTTGGAGCGAAGATTGAGGGGTTACCGTATGGTATAGCCAAACATAGAACAAAAAGGATCCCCATGGCCAAAGTCATGGTATTTCTAGTCACAGTACCGTTGCAATACCAGAGCCCATTTTCGTTAAATGAGGATGTCAGGCTTGTACAATTGTATAGGGGAACTAGAACTGAAGGGGGAGTAGGGCCCTAGGGGGTGGGAAGTATGCCTCTATAGAGGGATAATTAACATCCATACACGAGGACTTGAAGGCCTTTCATCGCTCCCCAGTCTAAAGCCCCACCCTAGCAGCACCCACCAGTGGGTAGCATTAACATCGATCTGCTGTCGGTTCTATGAGGGCCCAGATCACACAGCCACCAGGAAAGGGTGGGCTGGGAAAAGTGGGTGGGTGGGTGGGGTGGCTTCACAACACCCCCTCACCTCCTCTTCTCCAGGGTCCCTGTCCAACTAACACGGGACTACAGGCCTTCCTGGCACATCACAGACAGGGCACCGTATCTATAATGAAATAGGCGAAATAAAAAGGGGAGCCACCAATGTGAGTGCAATGATGGATCTGGGACTGGAAACTTTCAATCAATTAGATCCTATCTAGAGCCTAGACCTTCTCTAGGTCTCAGGCAGGTTGGTATTCACTCATCGAATGCTCCATGTGTACGGTACGCTGGTACGTTAGCGTTTGACTACCGTCTCATACGGTCGGTAGCAGTCACGGGGAATGGGCCAACCATTGGGAAATGCCTGAGACAAAAAGAGTAGAGTTCTATGTGGGAATTTGTGGTGTGACGCAGTGCCCTCAGGCATTGATCTTAATCTAGTTCTGTCTGCAGTTGGCCACGTGGGGCATAGTAATCAATCAGAGCACATGGCCATGTGCCTGTCCTGTGCCAACCTGTTTGTGGTATATAGTCACTGCCAGTGGACACTCACATACTAGTCATAGAGACTAGTCCCAGTGGTCACCAGCCAGCCTCTAAAGGATAGATGACTATGCTTTGGCAACTCTGCTGGCAGCACCCCACTCCCCTACTCACCCATTAACCCCAGACACACAGACAACCCAACACATGACATTGCATCAATATTTGTATTGCTCGTCTTGAAAAGTAAACGAAATTCCCACTTACTAGTTTTCCACTATACATATATAAAGTGCATGTCTTTTTCTGTATTTTAAATACTGCGGGGGTAGTCATTCCATGTAACACATTTTATGGGTGTTTAGCAAAGGAAACAATTTACCAACGATGTCAATGGCCCTCCAGCATTCAATGTTTGCTTTTCTGGGGTGAGAGTATTTTCTTAGTCATGATGTGGCCATTTTTTACGAGCTATGCCAGGGGGTGGGCCTACCCCCGGTGGTAATGCAGGCGTCTGTTTGTGTAGTCTGTTTGCGTGATCCACCCCTCAGCCCCACCACCAACCACAGACCAACTCCAGAGGGGCTCAGAGCCCGTAACTAGACTACTGGGTCGTGACCCCTCAACATGCACATCCGACCCCACCATCCATGACTCCCCCACCCCACTTCACAAAGCGCTGTATTACAGTGGATCTACCCACGCATTTCACAAGGTTGAAAGGGGGGTGGGGGTGTAGGGCATGTGACACGGGAATCATGGTGCTTAGCTATGTAGGTTGGATTCATGTCAGATTATTGTCTAGAACCTGGTTTCCCTTTATCTTTCCCCTGCTTGTCCGACATATCGCAATGAGTGGGCATTTAACGTCACCAAATGTCTGCCCTCATGATATGTGATGTGATAGGTAAAATACCTGCTTTATCGAATTTATGTGAGTAGGATGCGACCACCTTCAAGTAGGCCCGTGTGGATGACATGCGACAGTCGTGTATCACTGTCACTGTGTCACTGTCACTGTCAGCCTGGGATTTGGAAATCAACTACTGTTTCCAATTTATAACAAATCCTTTCATGAGAAGTGTGAAAATATTTCATTGATTTGATCTGCATCCAAGCACTGGCCGATTCCCATTAAAAGAAAAAGAAAAAAAAGGAAAAATCTGGTTCAAAATCGCAGCTGCGGTAATGCATTTTCGGTCTCTTTAATGTAGATGTATAAAGTATGGGCGGTGATTGAAAGACCGGGGCCCTGAGGGAACATTTCTTCATTCACGGCGACCTTTGCAAAGACACGGGGTAGAGGGCAGAGGGGAACGGAGAGTTGCAGTAGGGGAGTAGTGCAGGGGGATAGAGCAGTAAATGGGCATGATGGCAACACTGACGTCAAAGCTGTGTGTTGCCATGCCAACCGCATCAAGGGCCCAGTGTGACCCTGCCGGGTCCCTTCCGCTATTAGGGAATGACCTTTTATGGAATTAATAGATACCCGTTTAATTAAAGCGGCGACCGACTTTATATCTTGTAAGCTTGTCTTAATTTTTCTGAACATTTTTCTTTTTCTATATTTGTGGCTTTTTTCTCCTCTCTTCTCTTCTTTAACGTTTTTACATCTTTGTTTTTTCTGGCAATTTCTTTTTTACACATCAAGACATTACATCCTCCGCAAATGATCAGTTTGTGGAGAATAGGTGTAAAAATAGCTACTGGTAATACCACTTTTTGAAAGCACCTCACGAAAAGTCATAAAAATAATAGAAATGACACTGCAGCACTGGCTCAGTTCTTGCCCGTAGGAACAGCCCAGACTGGCACTGTTATTTCCAACAGTGGCACTGTTTTTGCTAGAATTAATGAATCAAGAGTTGAAGACAGATGACCATTGTCTCATGTCGTTGACCAAGGAACAGTGGTGGGATATTCCATATACTAATGTATAAACTAGCTTACCCTTCCCATTGTCATGGCAACACGTCAACAATAGACTGCTACTACTGTCATGAAATCCCCCACTCAGGGGGTGATGCTGGTACAGGCTCTCAGTCAATAATGCGTATACAGTGTATCAGTACACGGTGGTCTACACCCAAGTCCCTTCAGACACATCTCATTTACCCAGGAGGACAGTCAGTGCCATATTCTAGAGAACACCCTATAGTTATCTTCTGACACTGGTTCTTCCCATACCTACTCCTCATCCCACAACTCGTATAGTTGTACATTCTTACTTATCTGCCAGGAGTGGCAGTCATAGAAGTATAAGGCATGGGGTCGGTGGACTCTGTTTGGGGGGCTGTGACCAGGAGAATTCCACACAAACTAGCTGGCTACAGGTGGAGGAAAACTCAGTCAACGACATATGACACACATGCCAGGAGTGAGAGCTATGGATATTACATTGGTGACACCTGTGATGTCGCAGAGCGATGGAATAGGACAGACAGTAATGATTTCGAAAATGGAGCAAGTCTTGGTGTTGCATTAAGATACAAGTATGCTACTGGCCACAGTGACATGATATATATGTTTAGAGATAGGAGGGATTACACTTGTGTTAATACCCCAGAGTGCTATCATATAACCGACAGTTATAACCTATCAGACAGCCGTGGTATCACTTACGGCAATAGCCTTCTACTGAACATTGATTTCGAGCCAAGTCATCCTTTAGTCGATATATCTAATATCACAAAGAATTATGGTCATACGCCTAGCTATGGCATCACCAACAGTTACGAGCTTACAGATAACCGCGCACACGCCAGCCCGTGGTATGTATAAGGCCTACAGTACTCCTTACACAACAGTATAGTGTAGACTCAATCACAAGTTGTCAGTCACTTTAATCTGGGGGTCTGAGATAAAATAGATCAACCTCGGTCTAAAAGACAAACTACTAGTAGGTATAAGTATATTCTGTCTTCCGTCTGTCTTCACCGCAATGTTAAAAACAAAACTAGGTAAAGTAGGATGAGAATATAGAGATTGGTAAACCTTAATGAAGGGTTGCTAGACCATGTGGTGATGCCTGATATTTACAGTAAATAGTGTGTGTTACACAGTTCCAATACTCGCCCTTCTGTCACTAGGAATGTTGCTAATTGGACCGAAATGTCACAGGGTCAGCCCTGACATTCCCCAGGTGGTCAGTTCCA
Source organism: Harmothoe impar (assembly GCA_947462335.1). Taxonomy (NCBI): domain Eukaryota; kingdom Metazoa; phylum Annelida; class Polychaeta; order Phyllodocida; family Polynoidae; genus Harmothoe; species Harmothoe impar. The sequence goes on along the minus strand of OX381704.1, from coordinate 68,748,279 downwards.
TGGTAATGACTCTGGGTGATTAAGATTTCCACAGGCATCAGCAGTATATCACAAAGGTCATGGGTTCACCTGGGCAGTCCGCCGGGTTGTCTCGTAGGGGACATGGCTGGTCATAGCATATACCAGTAGCCCCTAGCTACCCCGGAGAGGCTATTCTCTTTGGGGACTAACGATGTCAGTTAGGTTTCAGTTTAGCATGTTGCTACCAGTACTGTAGCTGCTATGAAGATTTTAATGTTAGACGATGCTGCAATTTTATAGACCAACCAGGATTCAAATTTAATCACGTTCACCAGCCTTAATAAACACTAGACATAAAGCAGCCATTTAAGCCATTAAATTTTTCAATCTAAAGCGTTAAAAGCAGCCAATTAATACTGACAAAATGATGGTTTGAATGTAATGAGTGTAGTCACTGTAGGGGGATGCAGAGCACATCAACCAGTGGAGGATGGAGATGGGAGAAGTGTGCTGCTAGAGATTGTGTTGTAGCCTGAGCAAATTGTCAGCAATTGGATCAGTCAGCATGAGATAGGCCCTGGCTTGGTGGTTACAAATTCAATGATCTTGTCATTTGCTGGCAATTATCACAGCCCCGTACACCTGTGTTTGTCCCAGGGAACACTTCATACCGTATTTATAATTAACATAATTCAATTGTTTAGAAGTTGAATGAATACTTAAAGCGAAATCACATGGGCTATTTTCTCCTTGAATGTAGAGCCAAAATATGAGTCATTGCTCATTAAAGATTATACAGATTTATTGCAGATTGGTCTACTGTATCACGAAAAGGCCCAAATATAGTAGTCATATGTGCAATGGTGCTTACCTTGGGGTGGATAATCTGTTTTTTGGAAATATCGTTGGTATCTCATTGGCGGAAACAGGGGGGTGGCCTGACGGACCTCCCCCCCCCCCCCCCCCCCCCCCCCCAAAAAAAAAAAGAAAAAAAAAAGAGATTCTGTTCTAAAATGTGTGAGATTGCACGATTTCAAATCTAGACCATCAAAATGTTCTTGGGGGACATGCCCCCCCAAATTCCCTTTGTATGGCTGCTGCGCTTCACTCGCGGGAAACAGACAGTTTTTCCAGATTGGCCAGGTTTGCACCCCCCCCCCCTCTAGACAATCCTGGATCCGCCATTGCATCTATTCTATTCTATTGACAACATAGCCTCACATTATTCAGACCTGAATTGCTAATTGAACCAGGGCACAGTTGTGCCAGGTTCTTTAGGAGACAGGTATTTTTGCATTTTTGGTCCGAAAAATGCAACATGTTCTCCGCCTAATTTTCCTGTCTGACATTGAGAAATAAAATATTTAAATACTGCAGCACACAAGTTTTGATCAATGCCAATCTATGCCATCGAATATTGAAACAAAAAAAGGTATTTTTCATGTATAAAATTAAGTTTAAAAAGAGGTCACTGAAACAGCATAAAACTAACTTTTTGAGCTCAATGCTAAAGTATGGGCTTTCAGGTAAACCACAGACCTTCCTAAAGTGTCCCTTTACACAGAATGCTCTTTGTTCCTATATAAAAATCGGGTGAGACGCTTTTTGAGACGCTCTGTGGGCGGAAAGTTGGATATACATCAGCTAACCTTCATGAAAATGAAGATAAGGCACCACTTTACACAGAACATGATCGAAATACACAGAATATCGATCGGTTCGCGAGCGATAATAGGCACTCGTTATTGGGAGGTGGTTACCCTGTCACGCTACCACAATCTACCACTGTTATAACGTTATAATGTAGTACACCTCCCTCTGTAGGGGGGTCCGCTCCTTTTTTTCTATCTCTCCTATAGCCATCAAATATCACATTTCATACCTATAATGTTATCATGAAGAGTGTTTTGGTATTATCTAACTTATTTGATAAGTTTCGTTAAACTTCAAATCGAAACAATTTGTCAGGGAGCATTTTTGTGCTGCCATGACCAGTTTTTGTCCCGATTTTGCCGATTTGGTTCCGATTTTAGCACTATTTCATATGGAAAAAAGCTTCGTTCGTGTTCACTCCAAAAAGTCACATGAATTCTATTGATTAAACATGAATATATTCTGTTCATTGTGTTCTCTATTATCGGTGCTACAAGTACCAAGAAAAATGAGTTGAAAATTATTTTTCTAAAACATGATTTAGAAGGATCTACAAAACCAAGAATTTGACATTTTTCTGAGATTTCTCTCCAAGTGGATAGCTCAAGAAATATGTTGCTTTCCCCATGTAGGCTGAAAATATCACGATTAAATTTTCATAGATCTTAAAATGATACATCAGCTTTGGATTTCCTATCAATATCATGGTTTGAGATAAATTCCTTAGAACTACAAGATCATTTTCTGCTGCCAATTGCAGTAGGCGAAAATCATCCAAAATGGCGATTTTCTTGCCGAGGGGAAGTAGTTAATCCACGTTGAATATCTTTTAAATTAAGTGTCCGATTTAATTAATTTTTTTCATTATGTGTACTATAGGTGTTGTGGCAGTTGTTTAATGCGTTTTCTTTGTCATTTTATCTGGTCTTTATGAGAGCTTTGGATAAGTTTCTGCCTGATCGTGAAGATCTAGGATTATGATAAACAAAATGGCGTATCTGAGAACTTAAGACTGAAAATCTCTAAAAATTCACCTCTTTTCTTACTCTTTTCACACGTTTTCTCTTCTCAACATACTAGTGTAACAACCATCCGTATACGATTTTCATTTTACCCATGTATTTGTCTGCTTTTTGATGAAAAAGAAAGAATTGTTATTGTGCGCACAATATGCATGCTGCGCATGCGCAGCAGTGTCAACAAAATCTGAGTCAGGCAGGTTGCTAGGCAAGGTGTCTCAAGAATGTTTGCCAGTCAAAAGTTCTGACGTAATCCACCAGGGGGCGTGGGGCCCCTTTATGGCAAGCCAAATGGGTTTTAAATTATGAAACGTCATACATTAAGGTGAAATTAGATGAGGAATTCAATTTTATGGAAAGCTAGCCGCTCACGTTTTCCCTTCTCAACATTTCTTGTGCAAATAGAGTAGGCCCCCATATCATCTGTTAAAATAATTTATTTTATCCAAGTAGACCCTATTTGTCTGCTGTTTATCAAATAAATAAGAATAGGTTTTGTGTGCACGATAAGCAGCAGTGTCAACAAACTTGGAACTAAGCAGGTTGCTAGGCAAGGTGTCTCAAGAATGTTTGCAAGTCAAAAGTTCTGACCTAAAGTAATCCCATCCTTAATCCACTTTATGGCAAGCCAAATCACAAATTTTCCAGTATTAAATTTGAGTTTGTGTCTATTTGAAAAGTGATTTTGAATAAGGGATTGCTCCCTTTTTTTAACAACGGGGGGGGGGGAGGCGTGAAAAATTGTTCGACTCCTCTAGGGGGGGGGGGGAGATGGAAAAATTCTGTGCAAAATTTCACCCAAAATCTCAATAAAAAAAAAAAAAAATGACACACTAGTGTGAGATTAATTGCTGAATTTGTGGAGACTTAGGCATATAGACCCAGCACGAATATCGGGAAATGTAGCGCTATAACTAGGAACCACCTCCCTTTATTTTACTACATAGAAAATTGCGATGCTATAGTGGTGTAACGATATATTAATTACAGTAAAACTTGGTTACAACGAGGTACCTGCAGCCACTGTAATAAACTCGTTGTAAGCAAGTGCTCGTTGTAACAGAGGTGAGCTGAGACACCCATCTAAGAAAAGTACATGTGAGGGATAGGGCAGGGGGAGGTGTGGGGGGGGGGCAGGGTAAGGCGGGGGAGCTTCCCTCTGTGATGGGGGCGGACTCGGGAGTGTAGGTATATACTTTCAGGGGGAGGGGCACAGGCTGAGGGCTTCCCTGTGAAGTGGCGGGCTCAGGGGGAGAAGGTGGGAGGGGGGGAGAGGGGGCTTCCCCCTGTGATGTGGCAGGCTCAGGAGTGTAGGTACGGAATTGTGGGGGGGGGGGGGAGGTGGGGAAGGGGAAAGGGCTTCCCTTTGTGATGTGGCGGGCTCAAGGGGGAATGGGCAGGGGAAGGCCTGATCTCGTACTCCACAAGAAGTCGACGAAACATCACAACAGTCCCACAGCGTCATCGACACCGTATCTCCGCCGTTTATCGTACGATCAACTCGCTTTTTGATAGGGACAAAAGGCGGTACATGCCTGCAGCCTGCAACTGTCGCCCACGCCCACCAGCTCGTCCACACCCACCGGCTTGCCCACACCCACCGGCTTGCCCACACCCACCGGCTCGCCCACACCCACCTGCACAGTTGAAATATGATAACATACTAGTGTGACACATGATTTGAGGGTAGTTTTGACCCAGGAATACATTCCTGCTCTCAGAATTGACAAATAGTTCATTGTTCCTGAAATAAAATTCATGGATTAAGTCATTTAGTCCATCAATTCAATCCCTTTATCAACCTGACCCTGAGTCGTTTGCGATGTTAATCACATATGCAATCTTTGCTTACATTTCGTTTTCATTTTAAACGTTATAGATAAATACAGTGAAAAAAAGAAAACTAAATGAAAACAACAGTATTGCAAAAAAAGCCCTGGTTCACATGTGATATATATCACATATACCATTCATTTAGTTTAGAGAGCAGTTCAATGCCTATTCCTACCGGTAAGATGCATTGGAATGGGATAGCTACGTAAAGGAAACTGTAGATAAATGAGGTTGACATACGATCTAAAGTTGTTCAGTACAGGTATCTGGTGCAGGAGATCGAGGGCAATGCCAATGACTGTCTCTCTGCCAGGAAGGCAGTCTGTAATTGTAGTTACACTATACCAACACGTACTTTTCAACCAGATAGCATGTTTTCTAAGTATCCGTAGCAGTTCTAACCTTTTCGGTTGCCACAGAAACAAGCAAATACTACAGTGTTACTGTGGTGCCTGGGTGTAAGTCAATACGAATTGGGTCTTGCAATGATTTACAAAACCTGGCGTAACCACTGTTAGTGAGTAACCCATTCTTTGTTTGTCAGGATGTTACATTGAAGTGCAATGATACCGACGTTATCAGACATCCACTATCAAGGTACCAATGGATGAATAGAATCCATGGTTTCCAAACAAAATAAAGTACATGTATTATCATACACAGAAGGTTACCACCACCACCCCTACTGTATTTTCTATTTGAGTCCCACAGAGGTGCCGTTTTTCCTTTGTGTGTGTGTGGGGGGGGGGGGGGCAATATGAGAATATGTTACATGTATAGGAAATTGCTCAAAATGTGAGAGCTTCTCTGGTCCTTAAAATCGCCATTTGGGATATATGGTAGGTGCGTTGTATGTTGTTCCTCTTGAAACCTCATCCCGATGATCCACCTACACAGTGCGTACTCCATGACCGTAATTCCGAATTACGGTCATACAAGATGGCGGCTGCAGGTGAGTTCATTCTATTTCTTCTCCAGTCCATTGTATGAAATATATAACATATTGAAGGCTGCTTTTTGGCCAGGCTGTAGTATATATGACAATGCTACTGACCCAACACTCGGATCTTGTTCATGTGTACTGGTTTATGCATAAACCAGCCATTTAGAGCTGGATGGTATGACCGTAATTCAGGCAATGGTATGACCGTAATTCTGTCATGAGAATGTCAGGTATGACCGTAATTCTATCAAAAAGTATGACCGTAATTCAGGTATTCAATATAAATATGCCTATTAATGATGCATATGTCTGCATTTTAGGCTTGGGGATGAGTGACTCAATGAGTAACACAATTACATACCTGGCAGCACACAATGGTACAGGCAAGTGCCAGAAGGAAAGTGATGGGAATGTTGTGACTGACAATTGGTACTGAATTACGGTCATACTCTATTTGTAAGTGTGAATTACGGTCATACTGTGTGAATTACGGTCATACCTGACCACATGGTTGGCATTTTGTTCTCTAAGGATGTTTGGTTGGAACTTATAGGGAGAGGAGATGTCCTATTACTCCTGGGCACATGTCTCATATATGGGAACACTGAACAAGGCATTATAAAGCCAGAAATATGACTTCAACTGACCGTGAACTGACAGAATTACGGTCATACCTGAGGTGAATTACGGTCATACCATGTTTTGATGCAAACTGAATTACGGTCATACCCACCAGCTCTAAATGGCTGATTTATGCATAAACCACTACATATGAACAAGATACGAGTGTTGGGTCAGTAGCATTGTCATATAAACTACAGCCTGGCCAAAAAGCAGCCTTCAATATGTTATACATTTCATACAGTAGACTGGAGAAGAAATAGACTGAACTCACTTGCAGCCGCCATCTTGTATGACTGTAATTCGGAATTACGGTCATGGAGTATGCACTGTGACCTAGGCCCCTTCCACTGTGCCGACACCTATCGGGTAATTGCAATTACCCGATCCAACATGGTGGATGATGAGTGTTTCTATAGTGAGCTAAAAGGGTTGATTACACTACATATATAGGGACTTGGAGGCTGTAAAGTTGTGTATTTGTAGTATGTATTATGCTCTACCACGTGGGCTTCCAATTGTATAATGACATGCAGTAGAATATCTGTGAGGAGTGGATTTAGAATTGAAAGTACTAGGGTAATTGGATTGCTCCAAAACAAGAGGTACTAGGGTAATTGCAGAGGAGGTACTAGGGTAATTGCACTTTCAGTGATGGGCATCTCTAACCTGCACCATCACTAAATTGCTAGTTAGGGCATTTATGTGGCATGCAAACATGATACCAATACTAATTGAACAGTACATATCATGTAAGGCAAAAAACACACCTCTAAATGGACAGGTTGAAGAATATGACTATATTACACGGACCTAGGCCAGGTACTAGGGTAATTGTAAAATATGAGATTCATGTGCCAGGTACTAGGGTAATTGAAAATATTAGGTGGAAGAACCAAAACATCTAACTCAGGAAGTACAAGCAAAAGACAAGTCCCCCATGCCTGCACCAAGTCCCTCTACAAGGGGGTGGCAATCTTGACTAAAGGGGAGGGGGCAAATTTCTTTACCCTTTAGCCTACTCATCACTGCTTAAAAGAGTACACATTTCTTAACCACCAGGATGGGGGTGGGACGAGATTCAACGCCCCCCATTGAATACAATGTGGCCACATTCAATGGAATAAGAAAATGCTGTGTTTCCTTCATTAAATGGCTTCAAATCAAAACATAAATGTAAATGCCAACTACATTGATACCTCTCGTGTGGGCTGGGCCATATCCCACTCAGCCTGCGGCTATGGGATATGGCCCCAGCCCCTTTGCTAAAATATGGCAGAGACGGTATCAATGGGCATTGGCATTTGTCATGTACTAAATGAGATGAAAAATAATAAATTTTGAAAGAAATCGGATCATATTTCACTGTCCCTAATCTGGATTTTTGTCAGATTTTTGTCCCTATTTTTAAAATGGTGCTTACTAGTATGTCGTTTTGCATCCAAACTCTTCCAATGTTAACCCCTCTTTGTACAACAGTTTTTACCCCCCCCCCCTTCCTGCTAAACCCACCATCCCCCTCTGTAATCAATAAATCAACACTACCCTATCCTAGTACATTTCAGACCAATTACCCTAGTACTTTTTCGAACAATTACCCTAGTACGTCCCTCCAACTCTGGAAACAATTACCCTAGTACCAGGCCCACAATTACCCTAGTACCTAGATTTCTTTTCTGGCTGATATCTATGTGAAATCAGTAATTATAGAGGCCCATCTCTGGCCTACACAAGCAGACATATCCAAACTATCATCATACATGTTTTCAAGTATTGACACAAAGTATTTACAACAGAATTAGCAGAAATGTGTTAAACATGGTTTACACACCATCCGCCATGTTGGATCGGGTAATTGCAATTACCCGATAGGTGTCGGCACAGTGCCCTCTTCCCATTTACACACACACTTTCCGTCCTGCATCCTGCCCCAGTGCCGCCCCCGCCCCCTGACCCCTCTATGTGTGGGGCAGCCCACACGTCACCTTGTTGTAGCCTGGGTTGTGTTCAGATCGCCCAAGTCGATAAGCGGCCTGTATTGACTGGTTGTGTGTATACGGCATTCTAATGCACCCTGGACCTCTTAAGCTGCCACTATCCTATATCTATCTATTGGACTACCCTGTCCCTAAGGATGATATATCTTAGAATGTCCATTGGCAGTTTTACGTCGGTGTAATACTGCCTAAATCTCTTTTATATTAACATCTTCATCTGACGCATACATATGGTATTTCTGCCGCCTATAATGCTGGATATAGGAGGCGGCATCCAATGAAAGCCCACCTGTCTTGAGCTACATATAGATCTGTGTTTCAATTGTGTCAGCTTGAATTCAGAGTCAAGGTGATAAGAACGCATGTATAATTTATCGTGACCATGATCAAACAACCATTGTGCAGCATGTCCATCATGTGTGCAGTTGGTGCGGGTTTTATTTACACGTATCTTCAAAAATATCTCAAGATGAGTTCATTCAGTGCCTAGTAATACATATGTATGTATATCTATGACCAGTGGTGCCCAAAATATCTCTTTAAGCTTTAGCCTTTGTAAATAGATGCACCTTATGTATAGGGAGGACTAGCGCAATGAGTAATGTATGGATACATGTACATGGAAATAGGGGGAGGGTGTACTGGGACGACCATTCAGTCGGTTTTCTTGGCATCAGGAGTTGGCTGCCTCAGAGCCATGCAACCTAGTAATTACCCCACCCCCTCATATGTCTACCAAGTTCCAAAAGTATACGGGGGAGAACTGTGTGGTTGGTAGGGCCCTGAATGGGAATGGTAGAGGGAGGGATTGTCATCTTATGTATTCCTGTATATATGTGGCCTGATTTAAACCAGAGCCAGTGTGTGAGGTACTCGGAGGATCTGTGAGAGCTGGGGGGAGGGGGGGTGATAGGTGATACATGTAGTTTAAGGTGGGGGGATGAAGGTGCCTCTATGTTTGTAAACCTGTGTGCCTGGATCCTGACAACAGAATGTATTAACAGCTCAGCCCACCCACCAGTGGGTAGTCGCTATCATCATGCATTATACATATCGTTTCATGTGCACCAAAGCATGCCTTCTTTTATACACCAATACAATTAGCAACCAATATCCCATGACGTGGGTGCTATTTTCAAGTACATGTATGGCAGGCATTAGGAGGCCCTATCTATTTTGGCCCATTTATACTAGTACATGTACTGTCAGGGGAATAGGGTCATTTCTAGTCTGATTGTGTGACTATATACAAAACACCAGCATGAGAATTACATTGAGTCGCATTCAGTATGCACTGCAGGAGCCTCTGTTGTTGGGAATCCGACCATATGACGCACAGTGTCTATGATAGAAAATCCAATTTGTTCTATAGAGTAAGGTGAGCCATTGCGTCGTTCGATTTATATTCTGTTTGCGCGTGTGCATATGGGTAGTGTTAGGTAGCTCCACATTGCTCACACAGTCTGAAACTCCATTCTGCCTCTTTATGAAAGAGCTCTCCTCTTAATATAATTCCCATGTGATGTGAGAGGCAAAAAGATCCTACTTTGGAGAAGCACATCGGGACAGGTCCTCAGTGTACTCTCATTAGCTAATGCACCCAGGGGACAAAAAGAGGATATCAAACCCACCGAGCCAACACTTCGCCACACAGAGGAAGTGTCTAATGACCAAGACCTTTACACAAGACGAGACAGAGAGCAGACCTTAAAGAAAGCTTTGTTTTAGTTCCTGACATTATTTTTAGTTTGAGGTAACCGCTCATGCCTGTCAGCGAGCAGCTCACGTGAGGCGGTGAGTCCATCGCCTGCAGCCACGACACGACGGGAGAGCGAGCCGACCTGCACTATTGATTAAGGGTCTGGAGGCATGCGCATGTGGCCGGAGTTCCCAGTGTCATGAGCAGAAGAACTCATGGCTTTGTGGGCATTGGTCAGTTGAGCAGCTCACTTCAGGTGCATCGGCCATGGAGCAGTTGCACAGCTGCTCGGAGGGTGCTTATTTGTATTGCTGCAATATCCTATCAGCCAGGTGATATGGTGAGGCAATCCAGCTGATTGGTTTACCCAGATTAGCTCGTTGATAAAACAAGCAGGCATGACATGAGTGCTGATGGAGGCTTAGTTCTATGATGGTATAGATAGGACCACCATATACCCTGATATGTATGGAGGTGGTTGCATGATAACATACAATGGAGGAAGAACACATACAGATGGTCACTAAGTGCCTGGATATCATATTAGCATTGCAAGTCACAGTCACCGGGCATCTTATTCACTAACCCGAGCCATTTGGGTAGCTGTCGCAGATCTCCAGCACGCATGCAACCACCTGATTGAGCTCCTGTATCTGGGGCAAGGAATTCGAAAAGGAAAGGTCACCATGTATTAATAATACCAATGGCAAGATACAGCTTGGATATTTTGTAACTATAGTAGCATAATAGACTACGCACCTTGGTACAAATATATTACATATCTTAGCCATGCACTGAGGATACCCAGGCCTGAGTGACGCCCTCATTAACCTGCCGCCAATGTAACAGTAGACGTAAGCAATCAGTGGCAGCGTGTTAAGTCGGCCAGCTCCAGCACTGGGAGTCAGTGTTGGCTACACACAGGAGGCAGGAGGAGGGGGTCTACGCTCCACTCACTGGCTGATTCCTGCCATTGAACCGCTCAGGTTCTGCTCGGCTGACCAGCTCCGATCAGCTCACACGGTGCAGGATGCGGCACCTGCCGACACCTCTGTTTCCTCCAGGCGGTCGGCGGACACCACCTTGCCCCCTGGATGCCTACCTGAGGGTGCAGAGCGGTGGTGGCGGTGGTGGTGGTGGAGGTGGTGTTTCAGGGCAGGTATTGCCTGGCAGGGTACAGCACCACCCTACAAGCTCCTGGAGTCTACAGGTAGCCCGATCAGCTGTCTGCTCCATGTATATTAACAGGTGAGTTGAGCAGCAGTGACGGGAGGCATTATTAAAGCAGTGCCAGGCGAATCGCAATATGGGCTCATGTATCCAAGCTGTGCTGAATTATTGACTCATTGCTCAGGAGAACTGTAAATTTTGTCTTACACGCAGCAGGATTAGAACGATAGGTTATTAGGTTTCAGTGTGATAAGTAGCTTTTTTTTTATCCATGTATAGCTCATGACAGTCTAAAACAAAATTTAATATAGTATTTGATTATTTAAGGTGGCAGGACATAAAGATTACCACATGGTACATCTGCGCTGTAAACGAGTTTCAGTAACAAAGCGTTATGTCCACAAAGATAGGCGCCATTGTCTGAAGCAGTGACAGTAAATATACTTTGCATTTCACTTTCTAGTAGTGGTTTTGGGGCCTTTCCATTCCCCATTCATCCCCATTGAATGACAGCTGTGTTTGATATATGTAATTTGAACTGCCCAGTTGACGTGTATAATTACGGTAGGGTAGTCTAAGTGGTGGTTTACAGCCTGAGCCACAGTGTAAAGACACAATCACAGCTGTCAGCGTTAATGCCAGAGTACATTTTTAGAGCCCCGCCCCCCCCCCCCCGCCCCCGCTCAATCTCCTCGAAGAGCCATGTTTACTTTAAATTTAGACGTATCACAGCAATTTTAGCGACAATAACAGAAAGTAGCAATTAGGAGGTATTATAGCCGAAGCTGTAGTGAAATGAGCAAGTAGGGATTTGTCTCTGTGATGGAGGAGTGAGAGGCGCTACTGATACCCCGACAGGGATATCATCAAACTGATGAAGCCCACCAGTATTTTACAGCTCAAAGTGATCAATTCACTGAAATGTGCCTATTGCGTGTGAACCCGTGATTCCCTCACGTATATATATTGGAAGGGAACGCACTAGAAACGGCCTAGAAAGGTATAGGATTAAGCAGACTTGCAATTGAATGTACTACTATTGCATAATGTATAGCAAGGGCCACCCATGGCAGCCATTTGGGGCCTCTGTATTGTCTGACCCTGTGTTAAACCTATAAGCTGCTCAGCCAAGACTGAGCTGCTCCCAACACTAACGATGGGCTCTCAGTGCTGATTGTTTTGAATCAGGTTGAGCGTTGCTAAGTTTTAGTTTTAGTCCAATTAGACTGTCTTGATCTGCCCCCATTTTAGGGTGACTTTGGCTTAATTGTATCAATCAAAGTTGGTGAATCTGTGTATTGAATATAAACAGATTATTAGTTTGAGTCGATTCTTTTGAACTTTAATTCTTATAAATATTTAGTTGTCTTCAATAGATTGTGCTGAATAGAAGTGGCTCTCTATAATCAGAATCTCATCATGAGTTGTATCTGATCCAAATGTCAACATAGAGAGAAACCCAATCCGATTGTTCTGACCTGTGCTGAATTGCTCATGATTTCTGGGCGCCCTATCAACCAGGCAACCTTCTATGAGCTTTAGTCAGCTCAGCCTGAGCTGCTCTTTGTATGGCGGGAATGGTATTTACGGCATGTGTTCCTGACACTGACCAGCTCAGAGTAGCATTGCCCAGGGGACAAGTTTCTGCGCATGTCAGCATAACATCCATATAGCCTTGCACTGGTGACCTAGGCGCAGACTGACCAAGAGACACTACGACTGGGGTGTGTCCGGGTCTCTGGTGGACTATAGTGATCACATTGGTAAATGGCATATTGACAGGTGGCATGAGGCAGCATGATAGAATTGCCGGATTGGACTCGATCAATCGGTGTGATCAATGTATTACCCTGTCCTGGCTATGAACCAAGAGTGTGATTCAGTATACACACTACACTGTATAATCATGTACCGTTTCCCCCTGTAGTGTTAATATAATACTACTTTGATTTGTCTGCCATATACATTGGCAGAGCTCAGTCAGCCCATGCCTCTGCCGTAAGCAATAGCAGAAAGACAACTAAGTGGATGTAGGATTGCTTTAAGTGTGTGTGTTTGGCCGGGTCTGCATTTCCCGTCGTTAGCAGGCAGTGCCCAGACCCTGGGACACTATAAGTAGCACAGACAAATGTCGCATTTCCCATGGCGAAGCCCTGCACCTGTCACACTTAGTCCTGTTAACCCAACCCCATTATAAGCTTCTGTAATGTATTCTAGACATCATTAAGGCTTCTGGGAAAACAGTTATAATTGGTTTTGTGATTTCGTTCTGATTGTGATATATATACGGTGTCCCTGTGGCAGACAAAGTGTTCCTCGAATATGGTAGTCACCGTACAAACGTTTATGCTGCTATGGTACTTCAGGCTTAATTGCAAGGTTATTATCAAGCTCATTAAGCAAAGGATGCATATAGATTAATGATGCTTACTCAGCGTTCTTGGTATCCATATGATTACTTAGTGTGCCATTGTCTTGTAAATGGCTCATATTTGTGTCCGATAACACCGCTGTTCGAACCAAATGGAGACAGATCTAGTTGTTTGCTTATGCTTATCCATATAGCTTGTGTAAGGAAAGCTGATACTTCAGATCCTTTTTGTCACTAAAAAACTAAACACATTGTAGGTCTGAGAGTACATGTTGAAAACAGACTGTACACGCATCAACTTTTATTTGAATTTGGGGGTTGTCACCCCGTTGAACACACTCAGCCAATAGAGTCTTGACATTTAAATGACCTTTTGGCTTTATGTGATGCAACTTGCATCCCTTCAGACCCCTGTTATGTCGGGCCAGATGTGGTTAGGGTGTCAGGGGATTGGGGAAGGTGGGCAGTAGGTCAGAGATGTTGAAGGCTCTAATAGGAGGTAGTTGGGCTATGCAAATCTTTTGAATAAAGGCCCTGAACTTTGGACGGGCTTTTATTATGATGATGCTTGCTGGGTGAATATTAGTGTGACAAATATTTGGAAATGTACTGTATTTCTAAAGAATATCATACAAAGTAATCACACCAATAAGCACCAGTTTTAAAGACTTGGACATCTCCTCAGAATCTGGGAGACGTAGGCAACATTGTGATTGTAAATTAGGATATAACTACCATTCTAGAAAGAGTCCATACGATTTTAATCAGCCTAATAGGCGTCTCTATCCAATTGAGTACAATTCAGCTTCGGCATTAGTCAAGTATTCAAATTGTAAATGCAGTTTGGTATTACTAGTAGGTCGGAACCAAGGTTCCAGGGAATATCTGTGTATACATGCTTATCAAAAGCAGGCCTTCCATTAAGAAGGGTGTAGCCTGTTAACTGCTGCTCGCACATTGGTGGACACCCCAAGCTCATTGCTTGCATCAGTCGCGACAGATTACTGTCACTGTCCCAGCAGTAGCAGCAGCAGAGCAAATACCCTCATAGGCCCACTGCTCCCATTGCGCAGTCCCTAACCCGCCTCTAAATCAACCGCGCTCACCACTATCAGTGTCGCACACACGTAATGCCTTTCACCCACATCCACAGTCCAGTTAATCGAGCTGGATCAGATACGATCAGTGGGCTGTGTTGAGTGATGGTCGAGTCAGTCACTTCTTGTCAGGTCATTAGATGTTAATGAGTGGACACATTGGTTCTAGCCTCTATGAGCAGGCTTGTTAGTTCAGTTATTCAACGAGTTAATTTTAGGCCATGTTCATTTTTTTTTTAAAGGTACTGAATTTTATAGTTGTTGTTGATTGGACGTACTCTACCAGTACCTAAACATTCATCCAAAATTAGAACAGCCGTCACTTTCATCAATTGCCCTACTATGATAACTTTTAAAAATGCCTTTGAGGGTTTTAGCTAATTTCAATTTATACGTAACTGGCCAATAATTCATAAGGAGAACCCATGGGTTTTATCACATATCTGCCTTAAAGATGTAGCAGCCACAGAGCTCTACTACTAATAGATGAAAATTGTGATGCAGATCAAACATCTATGTAAAAGGATCTCTATCTGTCTAAGGTAAAATATCCATTGGTTGCACCACATTTCTGTCACTACTGTTTTTAGGAGTAATTGAATGAGAGTAGTCGCGGAATTCCTTGACCAGTGGCCAATAAAGGCACGCCGAGCCCAGATGGCCGGCTGCGTCCCACACGCCAGTCGCTTACACGTGCTTCATCAAGGCAGCAGTATTTGAACCATAATCATTAAACATCTAATGAATGTAATCTAAGCTGGGTGCTCCTCTGATAGCATTGCTTATTGACTCAGGGTATTAACCCTGAGTAATATACACCTACTAATTTTGCGTTTTAAGACAATTTTGTGACATAGGAGAATCTTTATATTTTGGTTATCGTCCGACATAGACAAAAGTCGACAAAAACATGAGACAGGCAAGGTCGGGGGACAGGATCTAGCGCAAAATTTTTTCTAAAAATCTAAATTTTTCTTGACTAAATTGAACTGCGATCTTTACGAATTTATTTCTCTCTTTCGCTATTATGTAAATGTATGAAAACAAAGCTACCGCCGCCATGGGCCTCCATAGGCTGCAAGGCATTAAGTTTTTGGGTGCAAGATAGAAATGACATTTTGAGCGAATTTGCCCGTATTTCTCTCTTTCTACCCCCAAAGCGGGCAAAATCTGGGCACATTCTACCGCCAGGACCTATGCAACAAGTCACATCCACTCTATATCTATGTGTTAAGACAGGGGATGCACGGCAAAGGCATGGACGCGTAACACACGCCGCCCTGTAGCCGACCGACACAGCGAAACGGAAACGGCGATGGTGTCGCTGCTGATGCTCCGATCGACTCGCTTTACGGCCGAGATGTAAAACAGCGGTTACGCGCTGCTGGGCGCTGACGCCGACAGCCACCTGCTCGCCCCCAGCCACCTGCTTTCCCACAGCCACCTGCTCACCTACAGCCACCACCTGGAATTTGATTATATATGACTTCCAATATATGAAATTAGGGTAGCTTTTTCTGGCGATTACGATTCTGCCGTCAGAAATGAGAAATAATGTATTGTGCTCAAATTAGATCACTCATTCGAATTCATTTCTGATGCCAGAATTGACAGATTACCCTGAGTCATCTGTGAGGACACTCACACACTCCATTTTCTGTTTTTATACATGGCTTTACTATTTGCCATTTATCTCAAATCTAAAAAAAATAACATTTATCTGATTTTAAATATTACACAGCCCTCTGTAACTAAGTCATTAGATACACGAGTAAGATAAGTAAAAAGACATTGCTACACGGCTAGTTTTATCTTTTGTGGTTCGAATTGGAAAATCAATTTGCGCTGTAACAAATAAATGGTCCAGTCGTGTGCAATATTGTTTGATTTCTCGTCTCGTGATATCATTATTCCCTTCATTGATCACCAATCAATCAATAGTTGGAAGTTCAAAGTGGAGGTTTCTTTTACTATGTCCCTACCAGGCTCTCTATCAACAGCCCATTTTATCTAGAGTGGGCATAGGTTTAACTTCAGCAGATATTCGCGGTAAAGTCCCCATGCATATGGTGCATACGTGTGAGCAGTACACAGAAAGAATGCACCTTGTCGGGTTGCATGACATATCTTTTCTGCTTGGCTGCTGACATATTACTTGTACCCTCATAACGCCCTCCATTCAGAGTTGGTCGTTCAAAAAAGGTAGTGGGTAGTAGATGAGAATTGAGTTAAAAGTAGTTTTGAAATCTCGGCATCATGAATCATGATTGGATGATTTCAAACCAATATTTCACTCGCTAAGAACATAGATGTACGGTAGTAGCGTGCACTTGTAATGCCTGTCTATATATCTTGCTGTTACCTGTTTGCTGCCTGCTAGGTTACCTCCCCTACCCCATATGGCCCAGCTAGTGACTGATACCCCCTGGGTGTGTAACAGTATATATTACGATAGACATGCTGAGTTGACAATAGAGCCAAACATCTTGGCTCTCCAGGATTTATAGGTTTTTGTCTCGCCACTGGTTAGTCGGCTAGCATACAGATGCAGACAGCCGGAGGAGGGGAAGATAATAGCGCTGGTTTCCTCTCATGCCTTGCGCTGTGCCACTTTATACCATCGTTTTGGGGATTCTTTGCTGTTTTTGAGACCCCATACCAGTAATGAAGTATCTAACACAGAGTTCTTTGTGTTGTTACAGGTCAGACACACCACAACAGGACAAACAACGAGAACAGAAACACAGCAAAGACGATGAAGAAGATGAGGAGGAAGAGGCCATCCTCGGCTCAGACGATGATGAACAGGAGGACCCGCGCGACTATTGTAAAGGTGGGTAAAATACTGCAGACAGTTTATATGTGTTGTTATGGCGAGTTAAAGAATAATGACCAAATATAATGGTCAATTTTGAACAACGTGGAGTGGGGTGCAGATAGCGAATTTAAGGGAGGAGGGGGGACAAAGCTAAATTTACCCGTTAGTCTTGATCTATTTATAGATCTTATTACTCTTCCACATACTTAGCAGTTTTTGCCACAGTTAGCTTCACCATCGAATGTCGTAAGGACCTATTGCAAAGTTTTTATGCGTTTTCAATACTAACGTCACACTGCCGAACCATGCCTCCGGGACATATGTTTCACAGACATGTAATTTGTCAGATACATGAACCTTCATGTTGCATCCACTGCAGAAATATTTTATTTGGAATGATTCCTTTTATCTTAGTGCGGGTTGAGCTCTTATCCTTAAGGATGAATGTCAGTACTAAAACTGAAAGGCTTTCATCCTTTTCAAAGAACATCATCGGTCGAGATTCCTTAGAGTTGATACAGCCAGCATCATGTTAGCACTCTAACCTTACCATGAGGCACAGATAAGGGGGCATGTATAACCGGGATCCAACAAATGAACTCTAGGTCTGGAAAGAAATTTCCTAATAGAGATTTATACTTAAAATAGTAAAGAATAGTGTAACTAGTGCTAGTCCTATGAACAGGTGTGAGTAGGGGAGATAGTTAAATGCTACATATACACTACATATAACAAGTGTTAGAAGTTCTAGAATATTCGCTGTTGGAGCTATTAGAGGCCTGTGCCGAAAGGAACAAGGAGCCATCTTGTGGGGTTGAGCAGCTCTATAGCAGTCTGTCCAGCTGAGAACGCCCCAGTCTATTGACTGAGCAACTCTCCCATCCGTCACCATTGTGTCTCTCAACCCCCTGAGCTGCTCTGTTAGCTGAGTTTTTACTTGGTGCTTGCGGATGGTCCTGTCTGCCGAAGCCACCGGTGAAGCCATTGTGGCATCCTATGGCCCATTACCGGGCATGGACAAAAAAAACACGTTTGTTGCCACATTGTGAGGGGGGAGGGGTGTCTGGTATGTCTGGCGAGGTTGCTGTAGAACAAGACTTGACACTGGCATGAAGAGATTGCCAGAAATCGATGGATTCTATTTCCCAAAGGCCAGACATGACCAGTACAGATGATTTTATCATTCCAAGATAAGGATGATAGATAGTGAAGTTGGGCTGAACCTCTTTCTTTTTCATTCAAATCGATGTCTGTTTTGCTTCTCTTAACACGCATCGTCGGGGACATTTCACGTATTAGTGTTTAAGGACGTTTGCTATGATGGCTTCCGACAGTGCCTATGCGAACACATACCTGTGTTCTGAGGGCAAATATCATTACCTTCACACCTTGTCACACACCATGCCCCGCTGATTGCACTCACCCTTTGCAGCCTTAGTTCTAAAGTCACACATTGCGCCCAACCAAGTTGGCATTGCTGATTCGTTCACACCCATCGTCGTGCCAAGAAAATTGCTTTCGCACGCTTAGATCCCCTGAGACCACAGCGATAGAGCATAATGAATGACCTCTATGCAGTCCGTGGCCACCTGTAGTAGTCCCGAGACATCACGGACAGAGTCATTCAATGCATCGTTGGAGGTCTTCTCTGGATGTAAGGTATTATCCAACTTGGCAAGATCATAGGATTTTATATCAGGGAAAAGAGTTTTGTGTTACAGGTGCTGTAGACAACAAGGGTAGACTGGAAAAATAGGAACCCTCCTGAGTAGTTAGGGGGCGGGGAAAATGGGCTTTGGGCCACATCAAAAAAAAAGTTGGTCTAAGGATTTCACGTTTGAATACATGTAAAGGGTGCGAGCAAGCGGAGGGGGGGTGGAATGTTATTTATTTTTTCGTTAATGGATTTTATACATGAAAAAGTGGACGGAGTGACTTTGTGTACAGATGGATCCAGGGCTCGGAGCTGGTGAATTTAGATCTATCTGGCTGCAGGATATCCGTCAATATCAGTTCCAGATTGCTTCTATTGACTCTGGGGGGTATGATAGATGCTGACCAACACCAAATGCGAATGCTGAAGGCAATATGTCATGTGTAGATCCTAGTAGAGGTATCTATTTCGTTTGAATCACTAAGTAACATAGATTTAGTGTAGGCTTATCTAAAGGATCCAATGGCAAATACCATTGGATTCAGATTTTTCAGTCAGGAGTTAAAGTATTTGAGGCCAATATTGAGAAGTCCAAAATTCATCCCTCAGGCACCACCTTACCTACCTACCCAAATGTGCATAAACACATAGATCACTAGCACACCAAATAGTATTTGACAATATCATATCCGTGTAGTGTCACTGAAAAAGGCTACAAGTGAGGAGAAGATAGAGCAGGTTGAAGCCAGACTTGATGAGATAGTCGTTAGCGAGGTCAGGTTATTTTGATGCGTAGTAAGCCGCTGTAGAGGTACAGTGTGCGAGTGCGTGGGAGGGAGTGTGGCACGCGGTCGACACCAAAAGATTGACAGAATGACACCTTCTCTGGCTGCTTCCTGGTTCAGCACCTCCCCAGGCTCCTTGCTGGCTTCACACAGATGTTTTATCACTCCCAGAGCGATTGCCAAAGGAATCTCTCGTAGACTGCTGGCACCTCTGCACTGTTCTAGCGGTGACCCCCCTCCCCTCCTTCTGTCGGTAAGGACTCTTGCGATCCTTCATATCTCTTTGCCACTTCCAACAACACTAAGTACTTCCTTAGCTATCTGTGCCGGGTTTCAAAAGGGCGCTAGTGTTGTATGAGTAGAAGGGTCTTGAAATATATTTGTTTAATTAAGCACTAAAATTAGTGAAAGCTGATATCGCATATAAGCGCCTGCCTTGTAATAGTGTCAGAAGTAAAGCCCTTCCGAACTAAAGAGCACCCCGGCTCTCTACTGCTACAGTATGGTACTCATATCAGAGACTTAACCTGCTTTTGTAGGCATTCTAATTTCCTAGGGTACTAGTATCCGTATTAAACTGATATTACCACTGTTTCTCTGGGCCAATCACACCACAGCCCCTTTTCATTTTGTTAGTAAATTCCGGTACATTGTACTAACGAAATGTATAAAGAGTGGGAAATAGAGACATGTGAAGAAGATATGGATAGATGCTTTACAGCATAGAGTTGGAAGACCTCCACTCACCGCAAATAGATTTAAATTATGGATAGACAGACTATTAAAGGGAGGCAGGTTTGAAGGCAGACGGACCAGGAAATGGGATAATAATAATGCCAATGGCTTCCATGGCAGCTTCACAGGGACCTGATGTAGACCAGACAGGCTTCAGAATAATTGAATTTCTCGGAAATCCTGAGGTTGAGAGAGTGGCATTTGGTGTCCGTTGTGGCATCAACTATTTTCGCGGCGAGGAAGGACTTTGTCCAAAATTGGGGAAATCTTTCCTGTAGATTTTCAGTTTACCATTTCAAAGATAGTGCGGTAAATTGATCATGAGTTTGTCTCCTTCTTTTCTTCTTTTTTTTTTCCATCAAGGTAATGTTGAAGTGCGGACGGTCCACACATTTGTCCTATTAGATAAATTTGTGTTTTGTGTAAGAGTAGAAAGGTTGCCAGATACTGGTTAAGGTGCTTACTCTGCACATGCCATGCAGGCCAAAGGCACACGACAGGATACCTGCCACCAAGTCTCGTTTATAACCCGCACCTTGTGTATAACCCGCATCGGCAGTTTGCAAATATTGTATAACCCGCAACTGGGGTTTGGTTCGGGTAGAACTCTGTAGGGTTATACGTGAGACTGTATTCGTGTATATCACCCCGTCCTATCCCCCTTCGCCAAGCATAATATGTCGTAGACCGCTCCCTTATAGGCAGCCGTATTCTGGACCAAGCACAGTTTTGCGGTACACAGTGGCAAAAAATTCATGTATCCGATGGCTGAGCTGTCCCTGCCGTCCTATCAGCCCGATCGGAGCCCCGTCTATGGAGGCGCTCCGCTGGGATCACCAAACGACGCCACGTCCACATCGATTTGACAAGGACGGCCACCCCCTCAGCCAAGTCCCAAAGGAGGGGGTGATTGGTGCGTAGAGACTGGTCTGATACTGACAGAGCACTGACCACAGCTGACCTGTGATTGGTAGACAGTGGCAGCGATAGAAACTTTTTTCAACCATTCTGTGATCACCATGTATCTAAGATCTGTCTTCTACAGTGATCATTGTTGGCCCATCGTTGTTATATTTCGCTCAATGCCAAGGGGTCTTCGTTTGTGGGATATAGGAGACCCATCTCAATGGGACTGGACTTGACTTCTCACCAAATCCCAGTCTTATGTCTGAGATTGGTTGGTCGGAGTAATCCTCCAAAATATTGCCCTATTTGCCTCAGGGTCCCCCCCCCCCCCCTGAGTCAAGTGAGACGATTCTGGACACCTCTTTTCCTTCAAAAAATGAAATTGCTCCCATTTGGTCAATATTACACTCTTTGCATCTTGCACGGTCTCAATAAATCACTTTCCACAATATCTATCTAATGGTGTATTTGTTTTTCACAAATTCCTACTATAACCCCAAAAAAAACGAAAAATAATATTAGGCCGTAATTGGTGGTAATTTGCTTCAGCATAGAGCTCTATGGGAGTGCGAAGATAACCGACAACCCCAAATTTGGATAGTTCGTGACAACCAATGCTATCTCTGTGGGAGGGGTAGGTGAGACGCTTTTTTTTCAGACATCTATCAAACACTTAAGTACTAGAGGTAATTTACAGGGGACGTTACTTGCTATTATTTGTGTAATAGGGATAACCCTGATTCACTTTGCACTGACAACGCACATATCGCAACAAATACTATATGGAAATGTGAGTACCCCCCTCCCCCTCTCTCTACCGGGGTAATTGTTTACAATATGGACATGGGAGAAAGCTTTTTATTCAGTGTGTGTCGGGCATAGACGTGAGAGGACAAATGACATAGAAAGCCAAGATCGGAGGACATGAAAATTTGAATTTGGGCTCAAGTACCCCCCCAAAAAAAAGTCAATGTACAAATTTTTTCTGAGTATACCCTTTTTACTGGACATCGATTCTCTCTCTTTGTAGCTCTATAGTGATCGATGCCCAGTTTTATACTTCAGACCAGTGGCTCATTTTGGCTGTTTTTTGCCTCACAGATTGCTTCTAGGGCAAAATCCTGACTAGGTGCCAATATATTCTCTATGCCAATGTGTAATATGAGGGTAGAAAACACTGGAACCTCAGTTAGAAAAAATCCTACTGAACAGTTTTTGAGAAAATTAGGGTTTTGTTGCATATTTTTGGTGTTTTTAGTACATTTCCTACATAAACTGTGAACGCCAGCATTTCTCACTTTTCAGGTGTTTAGAATCAGAATTTGACTTTTTTTTATTCGCAGTAGGATTTCTGAGTATCGAGCCATTCTAGAAAAGCTATTCTTTGGAAAAAATACTTAGTATTTCTTGATGATTTTCGTTGCACAAATTTAGGGTTGTAATATAAAAACTGCATTGTCATCCAATCAAAGTGTTTATGCACTGTTGATGGTCACCCACTTCACTCTGTATTGAAGGAGAACAGGCAGGGGAGGTTCATGTGTCCGTATATAGCTGTTGACCTGGGTGGTGGGTGCATTTTTAATTCATGGGGTGCCAACTGTTCATGAAAGAAAAATCAAATAGAATTTTTTTTTTCTTTTAGTATCAGATTAATGCAACTACAATTCGTGATAGCACTTAAAGCATTGTATTTGCATTAATATGAATAGTAGCCACCTTATGGGGTGCCAACTATTCATGAAAGAAAAATCGATAAGAATTTGTTTTTTATTAGCATTAAATTGATGCAACTACAATTCAAGATTGCATTTTAAGCATCTAAAATGAATGGTAGTCATCTTAAATATATGGGGTGCCAACTGTTCATGAATTAAAAAAAAGAATAGGATTAGTTTTTTTATTAGTATCAGATTAATGCAACCACAATTTGTGATTGCACTTAAAGCATTGTGGCATGCAATGACTGGTAGCCACCTTGAATGTATGGGGTGCCAACTGTTCATGAAAGAAAGAAAAGAAAGTATTTTTTTAAGAATCAAATTAATGCAACTGCAATTCAAGATTGCATTTAAGCATTATGGCATTCAATGACTGGTGGCCATCTTGAACCTATGGGGTGCCAACTCTTCATGAAAAAAACAATTAAATTGGATTTTTTTTAACAGTATAAAATTTATGCAACTACATTTCAAGATTGCATTTAAAGCATTGTGGCATTCAATGAATGGTGGCCATCCTAAACCTATGGGGTGCCAACTTTGTTTGAAAAAGGTATCAAATAGAAATTTTCTTATATGAATTATACAAATTAATGCAACTATAATTCTTCATTGCCCTGAAAGCATTGTGGCATTTAGTAAATGGTAGCCATCTTGAATGGGTTGAATGAAGGAAAAATCAAATAGGATTTGTTTTTTTGATAGTATCAAATTAATGCAACTACAAGTCAAGATTGCATTTCAAGCATCGGGACATTCAATGAGTGATAGCCATCTCGAATCTATGGGATGCCAACTGTTCATAAAAGAAAAATGGAATAGATTTTTTTTTATTAGTATCAAATTACTGCAACTGCAATTCAAGATTACATTGAAAGCATGGTGGCATTCAATGAATGGTTGCAATCTTGAATTTTTAAATGAACATACACACAGACATATTCATAGGCATGAACATGGTGCTCTCCTTCATATAGATATTCATGGATTTCTACTTCTACTAAATATAGATTTCTGTTGGAAGGATTCTGTTACATGGATGTCGATGTCCAGTTTTAGATATATATCCATATAGTGCATTGGAGTGCTATAATGTTGGACTGCTGTATATTTTTGCGTGACTTGCCTCACTCGGTGTGACTTTCTTAGGGCACCTGCGTCATGCGACCTATAGGTTGTGTGGTGCAGGCCTATAGGTAGTTGTCAGTTCCTGATATGCTATACTTGTGACGCACAATTTGGGTATGCTATCCGAAACGGTCCAGCCAGGATATATTAAGGGGAGCTAGTCAGGAATCCTGGAGAGAACCTGGTATGGTGACCAATGGATGATATGGATAGTGGACTAGTGTAAACCAAAGGTGCTGAATCCATTTCTGTTATGTGTAGAATGATATCTAGGTTGGAAAAAGGTCAAAATCAAGGTCAAAGGTCACATCTTTAATAATCCCATTAGTACAAGAGTGCACCCTTTCTCTTTCTTACTATGATAAATGATTCATTTCCCTTCACACCTCAACCTGACCCTAAGTCTAGTGTGATCTCAACCACACGTTCAATCTTTCCAAATATTGAGGGACTGGTATGTAATAGTTTTGTGTACACGTCCATTTACAGGTAAGCGCACTACGGCCTCTGTGCAGTGGCCAGCTAAATGAGTGTTGGCTCCTTCAAAGATAGGACATGGTCTGGTACTGGTTTCTCCCTCACCCAGTTCATCCAAGGGAGGCGATCACTGCTGTGGTGGATGGGCTGTCAATGCGAATTACAGCTGTCCTATAATGTCTTTGGATCAGTCTGTACACAGTGCCTTGATCCTGTAGAAACGTACCAAAGTGGACAAGCAGCATTGTACATTCCTGTGGTCACTACTGTAGTGGACAAGTAATATGACATTGTCATGTCATCATTTCATCATATATAAAAAATACAAAAAAACCAAAGTTTGGCAAACTATTATGGGTTATGACTGGTACCAATATGTATTTGGATTCTATTATATTAGCGTTGTACACACACTGGATTGATGGTCGTCATTGTAGATGTATAAAGCCATAACTGACAGTAATTATGAACCTCACATACGCCATCATGAGAGCCTCTGTTATTGACAGACTTGACCTGAGACGGGACTAAAACTATCGCCCTTAGAACGCGTCGGGCTAATTGCGCTGTCTGTCCTTAATTAAAGGCCCCGAAAAAGCCTCGCGTACTCAAATGTCAAATTCCAAATTTACTTACTCAGCATAAATGTCATTATTACTAGAACTTGTTTTGAGGGACTTCCTTGCCAATGTGTTGATGTTATATTATGGGAAGTCCTAGGTTGGAGCGGATATTGCTATTTATTCGCATGCTTTGACATTTAATAATGTGTCGCGTTTGTGTTGTAGGTGGTTACCACCCCGTGAAGATCGGAGACCTCTTCAACAACAGATACCACGTGATACGGAAGCTGGGATGGGGCCACTTCTCGACAGTGTGGCTCTGCTGGGACCTACAGTAAGTGATGTAGCAATTTCTCACTTCATCGATTATGTGTCATCCCAGCCCTGAAGGCTGATGTGATTGCCTCTAATAGCCTAAGCCAATCTCCCTTTAACAATAGAATCGCTGTTTTCACTGTTATTAAGGGTGTTTAGTTAGTTTGGAACAGGTTTTTAACATGAATAAGATTTGTTGAATTAGGATGGTGCGGAATCTACAGACTGTCAGTCCGAATTCACTGTAAATTCAATACAGTGACAAAGCTATTGAAGAAAAATTCCCAACATGCACTTGGGAATGGTTCTTCAGAAAATGTTATCGGGAAATCTAGTAATATTATGCAGCAAAATATGCATGTTCGGAACAACAACATATACTATAGATAATATCATAACTGATAAACCCACCTTCTAGCTAGGTTGCTTGTGAGGCCACTAGACTCAATAAACCACTTAAAAATATATATTAAAAAAGCTTTCAGCTAGCAGTATAATGTCTTAAAGTCCCCAACCATCAACCCGAAGATATTAGGTATTAAATCAACATAGTATTTAAAAAAAAGAAAGGTGTACCCAAGGTATTTGTGGAAAAAGCTGTTTTGATCAAAGATGTGGCATGTTAAGAAGTGAGCTGCTTTGATGACGCTTCTTAACGTATTGATTCCGCCAACATCACTGAAAAACGAGTAAATTCTAAAAACAGCAGTCACTTTTCAGCTAGGTGATGATGGTGCGCATTTCTTGTGACGCTGGAGTCCACCAAATGGCCAGACCTTTCCCAATACCTGGTAGTGTTTATAGAAGGCGAGATTAACCCTTTAAGGGCGGCATAGTGCTTTAATGCATCATACCTATTTGTCGTAATGATGCATGAGTAACTCTTTAGAACTGCATTCAAGCATCATAGCCGATACACTACATTACCGTACCATTACTTGTCATGTGTGACAACAGCATAGTGCGTAAGCAAAACAACCCAGCCTAATGAGCAAACTAGTCCTGACACGGGCATTAGTGCATTACGGCCTGAGAGAGGTGAGAGCTGCTCAGTGTAGCTCGCAGATGCAGGGTGGAAGCAGGGCAGATTGTGTCTGATGGGGAATACTAAGACGCGGGCAGGGCCTAATGAGTAGACTGCGGGAGGAGGAGGAGGAGGAGCCGGCTACTCTGAACCATCTCATCCATTATACAGGCTGCACGTGAGGGGCACACAGCTGGATGGCCACCCAGGCTTACGCCAACTGTCTCAGGGAGATTACAGCCAGGGACAGAGCAGCCACTCCCTAGGGGCCCGTCTATAATATATATACCTGTGTCTGGTGTATGAGATTGGTCGGTGGTGTTGCTGAATGACAGGCACACAGCGAAAATCTGTGGGAATACAATATTGTTGTGTGGTGGATTATATGGAAGTGATAGCCCAGATACCTGCTTGGCGTGTCTCTAGTGTCTGCATGATCTGATATTGGCAGTTATTTTTAACAGGTAGATACCAGCGATTGACCATGGTGTAACTTCACGATTGTATACTTTAATAGTGATCCTTGCGTAGTATATACAAAATGTAGTAGGCCGGATAGTGGGTCAGCCAGTCTATAAACTCAACTATACATTCAGGTGGTATCACCATGCAGGTGGTAGGGTGGCTCCCTTGGCCAGTGGTCAGGTTTGGTCGAGACAGGGGTGGATGGGGTGGAATAAGAATTAATGTAATGTGGATAGAAAGAGAAAGCATTAGGTTTTCTTCGTCATCGTGTAGCCTACCATGGGGTCCCGTGACCAGTAATGGTTGGACATTTTGAGGGCGGCAAAGATGTGAAGAGAATATAATAGAATTATAACTACATGTAATTCTGACATGTATCAGTATACGCCTGTCTGCACCTTATATATTTACATTGTTAGCAGGTGACGTATGTGTGTGTGTGGGGGGGGGGGGGGGGTCCAAGACTTTTTTTTTTAATCGTGAATGAAGGTTTTAATTGATGACATTAGGCACTTGAAAGATATCGTTAAAACTTACACCCATAACAAGACAAGAAAGTTGCATAAACATACATGGATTCTAGGGTGACGATGGGTGTGCTTTCTCTCCATCTCACCTTGACGCTGCCTGATACAATGAAGCTCTACCAGCTCTGGCCCAATGGCAGTAGTTTGCTGACACACACTAACTGTTTGTTATGTTCCTTGCAGAGGGAAGAGGTTCGTAGCGCTAAAGGTTGTCAAGTGCGCTGCGCACTACACAGAAACGGCCCTTGACGAAATTAAATTGCTCAAATGCGTAAGTATGCCAAGTTTGTTCACACTCTGTGGTTTTATCGCCACGTCCAACAATAAGAAGCAATGACCACAATAAGAGAAACCTCCGATACCATTCAGAGGAAATGTAGATTAAATCTTGAAGAACGCTTGCAATTCATGGCATTTATGGATCCGATTTCGTTAAACTACAAAAAGAAAAAAACATTTTTGTAATGGGTTCAGCATAGTTTTGTAGACTTAGCCCATTTGTAACGGTAAATATACAGTGAATTCGTATAAGAGAATATATCACATTGTGTCTTATAAATTAAAAGTATTTGAATGAATGCCAAGTTTCTTTCTATTCGTTCAGGTAAGAGAAGCAGATGAGAAGGACTCTTACCGGGAGAAGACTGTACAACTGTTAGATGACTTTAAAATCTCTGGAGTTAATGGCACACGTATCCTTTCAAATTCCAATCGAAGAAGGTACTAGATGTAATAGTCAATGATATGTTGATAAGATAAAGCAAAATAAAAGTAACTTCTATGCCCAATTTAGGGTAGGCCAACATTTCAAAACCGAGATATTGAAAATCAAAATGTTTAATAATCAAAGGTAAAATTTGGATTTATTTACATTGTTCAGTGTGTAAAATTGCCTCCTTAACCGTGAACTAGATGTATGTATGGTGTTTGAGGTACTCGGCCATAATCTGCTTAAGATGATCATACGATCAAACTACCAAGGTATACACATGCGGAACGTCAAGAGGATAGTACAACAGGTAAGAACAACACGTATATAGTAACAAACAATGGAGTCTATTTCCTTCTCGTTTTGAAAAGTTTAAAACAGAATCATATATACGATTGTCAATAATTTTCTATTGATGAACAACAATAACTTCCCGGTATTATAAGTATAGAGACGTCAACTGAGGAATATACTGAAATCATACCATGGCGGCCTAAGTGATATTTTAGTGAATAGGCATTGATGGTATTTCAGTTCCAATGTTTGACTCACATCGCCTTGAGTAATGTGATGAACATCGTGCTTTTCTTTAAAATATACACTATGGTCTTAGACTACCTAAATTGCTGCGTATAACTCCAATTTGCCGATAAGCGACACCGTGAACTTTGACAAATCCTATATTAGCTGCACAGGCTTCAGGAAATTTCTAATTTATTACGGTAGAATAATGTACTTATCAAAATTCTTCCACACAGACACTAGAAGGCCTCGACTACTTACACACAAAGTGTAAAATCATCCACACCGACATCAAGCCAGAGAACATCCTTGTCTGCGTTGATGACAGCCACATCAGGAAGCTGGCGGCAGACGCTGTCGAATGGCAGAAATTGGGACTCAAACTTCCCGGCTCAGCAGGTAAGTACACGCAAAGGGACGCGCAGGGGAATGACATGACACAATTTGATGATTATGTCAGATGTTGTGATGTCACTCGCAGCAAATGACGTTGTAAACTGTGCAATGTCACCGATTATGACGTCATGGTTGAAGGGTAACATCATGGTCGGTCGGTTAGGGGTGCTGTGGCAGCTGAGAATGTGAGTTGAATTATATATACTCAGGGAGACTAGTCTATAGGCTCCCTGATATACTGTATGAGATATATAATCCTGGATCAAATTGATTTTGACGTCAATGCTTTAAAAGCCAGAGTGACGTCTCAAAAGTTCATTTTTAGAGGAGGAGAATGTGAGTAGTGGACTGAAACAGTGCAAAGAGAATAACTGGTACAATGTATTTGAAAAATGACCAAATTGTGCACACACAGAGTTTCCCCTATAGCGCTGTGTCTGGTTGTCTCCGGCAGACGGTGCAACCACCTGGTGGTTTCTCCACACACTACCCCTCAAACTCAGCCAGCTAAAACTGGCCTGCCTGTGTCTAGCAATTTACAAACTCTGTCTCACATGGCTCTGCTAGGTTGAGCCAGCCTCAGCATTCTTCACCGACCGTGTCATGGGAATCCCTCTCCCAGCGAAAACTCGCTGGAACTATTTTATAACAGATTAAAATATAAGATTGAGGGAACGCAAGAGATACTGTATGGATGATTACAAAAAATTGAAACTTAACAATTCTTGTGCACTCGCTTCTCCAATGTTTGTCTTTTGGTAGTTTATCATAAAAGGGAAATTAGTGCCTGGTAGTCTCCACAGGAGTGTTGGCAGAGAACCCTGCCTTTCTCCTCCTCTGTTTGGAACAGACTGCCTGTTTGTAGTACTAGTGACAGTCAAAATTGGATATAAATATTATTTGTTGCCGGATTCATGGAAAGTGCATCACACTGTCCACACTACTGTCGTAGACTTTAACGTGTGAACAAGGTAGTCTCCATGGAGATATATATCATTTCCTATAGACTTTAATTAAGGATTTTTGCATCTTGAATCATTCCTGTAGACTTGGAACTTTTTTGTCCACGAGTTTTGATCTATTGTTTCACTTACCGGTAGATATTTTGTCATCATACTTTACATCAGAGCTCAGTTACTCCATGTGCACGAGAATTATAATTCATAGTATTTCTAAGCTCATTTTCAATTTTCCGGATCAAGCCGATTTTTAGGAGAGAGAAACACGTTGCTTTGTAGATCATAACGTTACTTTGCATCCACCACTGTACACTTAGAATTGATGTGTTAGTTGAATGATTGTAGCCTTAAGAACATGATATCGATTGTGCTTTTTAATGTGGCCTTTAGCTGTATATATTCTAATAGCTGTTCACTTTTCTCACATACACTTTACTGTCTTGTATCTAACTGTGTGGTTGATGTTTATGCCCTTGACAATGACACCAATATCACCCCAATAACTATCCACTCATCCCTTCCTGATGTGATTTTACACTATTTCTATTAGATAGATTTCTCTCTTCATTCTCTAATTTGTTAAGGAAAGTAAAAGAAGAAGAGTCATTTAGAAGTTGGTTGGTTCTGGGTGTACGACTGAATTGCACCAACACACTCACAAATTGAAAGCTGGGGGGAAAAACACGGAAATTAAATGCAAAAATAACTCCACTATCAGGGGTTTCCTTCTGGTCATTTCAATAGCAAGTATTTCTTTTTAAAATCGGGATATTGGATTCTATTGGCCCCTACAGTATCTCTTCCAGTGACAAGTTTCTATCGGGTACATCAACAAACAGGCCACTCGCCTCTGAAGCAAAACCCTTAGGCTCTACCGTTATATACTCTAGGTTCTAAATATACAACTAAAATGGTTTTCACTTTCAGAATTCACAGATTTTGTATTGGAGTATATATACAGATGTCCCTGAAGGTTTTGCTTGGAGATCGAACAGTGTATAAGCTAAGGACTAATGATAAGTGGTCACTGATGTTCCCTAATATTCAACGACATTCTGAAACTTTTATCTATTTTCAGTCAGCACCGCTCCAAAATCTTTATTTCCAGTGAGTACAGCCCCCAAGGACAAGCCCAGTCAGCAGGACCAAAAAATGTCAAAGAACAAGAAAAAGAAGTTAAAGAAAAAGCAAAAGAGACAACAAGAGCTCTTAGAGAAGCAAATGCAGCAGCTCGAGGAACTGGATATGCAAGCCAAGACCCAGGTTAGAATTGAAAAGTTTATGGTCTAAATGGAAGATTTGTGGTGTCCACAACGGTTGCAGTTCAAATGGTTGTCATCGGATTACCCCCTTGTCTTGTTCATCATTAAAGAGAAGGGTGATGCGTTTGTTACTTATTTTGTCATCGGTTGAATACCGTTATATCTAACCCTTTAAACCCCTTAAGCTATCACTTCCTAACCACTGGGGAATAGGTTCGCCACGTTGTATTCGCAAGGGATGCAGTCCTGCAGAGAACCAAGGGAGTAGACATTATTTAACAACAGGGGAAAGGGGGGGGGGGTCTCAAAGATTTGACCCCTCCAGGCGGGGTCACCCCTTTTCAACCCAAAAAAAAGAAAAGCTAGCACGATAGTTCAAAGAGGGGCAGAAAAATATCAGTGTACTCGTGCGCAAATCTACCAACCCCCAAACCACTCCCATTGATAAATATACCCTTGCATAAGGGCCTATCATATTAAAGCACCATGCTTCCTTAAAGGGCTAAAAAGTTATGTCAGGTGAGTCCACGATCGTAACCAGACTTTGGTTTTATGCACTCTCGAGTATCGTTGAAGGGACGCTTAAAATAAACTGCATTTCAAATCTTTTATCGGTAGGGGTGATCAGAGTGTCTCAGAACAAGAACAATTTATTCTCCATGAAAAACCTGCAACATGTGTTTCACACCCTGCATGGTGTATCATCATAGATCCCAACACTCCTACCACTAATATCTGACTTACACAGTACTTGGCAGTTCGAGACGTGTTTCCTGTGGTGATGACAGGATATTTGGGAATCTAAAATAGAAAAAGTACATTCTGTTAACAATGCGGTTCATCCTTTGTACAGGACATTTCTTCAATCTGATGTCATTTAGATTCTATCTTGAATGGCAATGTGAAATAATTCTCCCAATATTATTCAAACCAAATGACTGCATATAAAGGGCTTTCTATTATCGATTAGGAATCGAGCACATTTATCAGAAATCTTTTAAATTAAATATATAAGATGTCACGACAGTCCGTTGCCATGTGGTCCAGCTAATATTTGGTCCTGATCTCCCTTGTACTATAACTTGGCCCTTCCTGGACTATTCTGGTGTTTCGCATGTTGCCAACCTTTACCTATTTGTATGCATGCATCCCAGGACCCCGCGGAGGACGAGTCTGGATCCAAAATGGACGTTTCAGTCGGTGAGACCGAGAAAGAGGAGCATGCGGCGGATGAGGAGGTACAGTTTGGGTTGCTCTGTGTTTTTGCCAGTGCGTTAATATCTTCATCATTCTCTTCGCCCAATGTAGTTTGTGGGCACCTGTTGGGTAAATAGTGTATTGCATTGATTGTGTGTGGCAGTCAGTTGCTGTGTTAATGATGTACATACCCTTCGGCTTCCCCCCAACAGTCTTGAGGTTGAACATTGACTGTGGTGCCTTCAAAAAGGTAGCAACCAACTATCAATCTATGCCTACACTTGAATAATTATAAGTGGGTTAATCACAAAATAAACGTCACACTAAAAATCAGTTGACTGCTTTCATCAATTGCACCGGATCATGTCTCAAACAAAGGTGGAATAACTTAATTGGCTTCATATAAAATATTAAACACAAATACCAACTGCATTGATACCGTCTCTGATGTACTTCACGAGTGGGGGTCCAGGCAGTATCAATGGGCATTGGCATATGTCCATTTATACATTATTGTCTCATAAAAGAACATATGGCTTCTCCAGGTCAAGATGCAGCAGGACGTCGCGGTAACCAATAATAAGAACGAGACCGGTAACGATGAGGTAAAGCCGGAGGTCTCGGGTGAAGCGGATGGCGCGGGTGAGGGAACAAAGTCATCGGAACAGGATATCACCACGACAACAGAACCGGCCCCAGCGCAAGAAACTCTGATTGTCCTTGAGAATGGAGACACCAAGTCTGACAGTAAGCAGAACAATAATCCAGGTTAGCACGTCACTGGTGTGGCTTCATCCCTGATCCTCCTGCATGGTGTTATGTGCCAAACAAGGACAGCTGCAATCTCACTGTGTTGTTTAATGTTACTGTGTAATAGGATTCTTGCCATTTAGTTTTTCATAACTACCGGGTAAATTCATACCCATAGTCTTAGTTTTGAAATCTTTTTTATCTTGTTAACTGCTGTGTCCATTGTAATGTATGATAAAATGAGTACCATACGGATAGTTAATGTGTTTAACCAGAAATATGATATTTATTTGAACGGCAATTTCTATATTAACATGGGGTCCCTCCAAACATGAGCATTCTCTCCTGATCCTGATATCTCAATGAATGTAAATTAACATGCAGCTATACTGAGCCATTTCCTCCTATTTTCATTTTCAATCTTTTCAATCTCTAGACAAGGAGACGGATCAAGCGGAGTCAACGACTACCTCGACTCCGCAAATAGATGACATGGCCCCAGCCCCGGCCAACAAGGTGGAGAAACCCACAACACTCTGTAACGGGCACGAGACCCAAGACACAAATATGAACATGAACGATGCCACGTCGCCGACCGACACCAGCAATGACTTGACATCCCCGACCACCCCAACCTCCCCAATGTCACCCACATCACCTACGTCACCGCTTGGTCAGAACGATGAAATGCAGGAAGGGAAGGAAGAGGACGCAGTTGAAGCTGAAGGTATTGATATTTTTCCTTGAATTTTAATATAATATCATTGCCTATTATTATTCATAAAGGACCTCCATCCAGGGAAATATTGTGTTACTTGTTTTCAATGGTTCACTTTAATTTCTTTTGAGAAAGGAAATGGGAGAAATGTACGATTAGTCTAGGATTGATACATTTGATATGGCATTTCGTCTGATATATGGCGCTTTCAGTAGTGACTTTTTTTTATTGTTCTGCAATTGCCTTTATAGATCCCCGATCATTTGCCTGATGGATAATAATTATAGTAAATGTATTTTTTTCCAACAGGAAAAACTACCGCCGTAACATTCGATCCAATGAAGGACATGGACATCTCTGTAAAAATTGCAGATCTTGGCAACGCTTGCTGGACAGTAAGTTGGAATATTTGGCCCAGAACTGATATTTGGCTAGTGGCTAAGAATGTCTATTTCTGACAGAAAAAGATTCTCCGCTTTTTACACAGAGCATAGATAAAATGTTTCCTCCGGGCCCAGTAACAGTAAATCCTGATCCAGTCTACTGTCCCATAGATATCTTTCCCGTCTGGATATGGATGCGGTTCTTGGTCAGGGTTAAATCAGTAATACACGATGTATACCTATGCAGACCAATAACACACTGAAAAGTATGGTGTCGTAAAATCGAAGAGATGTAATTTCACTACATTACAGCATAAGCATTCTATGAGCAGGAAATCGATGCCAACAGAACCGATCCTATGGCAACAAAAATTGTACTATTGTTTGTCTTGTTACAGTATCATCACTTTACGGAGGACATCCAAACACGTCAGTACCGCTGCCTCGAAGTCCTGATTGGGGCTGGTTATGGACCACCCGCTGATATATGGAGTACCGCCTGCATGGTCAGTACCAAACCTGCACTCTAAACAAAGATCCACTAGTCTATACTCTCAATAGTATTGGTCAATATGTTCTCGGATATGGTTCGGCACCATAGCAGGCTTTTATGTTAAATTGCTTTGAAATTGGGACCAGTCATTCTTATCATATGTTGAACACTAGTGATTGCTTATTTGCAGCAAGACTAAGTCTTCTTGCTGTGCTAATAATACATTAGAAAATCACTAGGCAGCTGGAAAGGAAATTTATATACAATATTAGCATTTGAAAAAATCGAGAGATAAAAATACATACATGATATATGCTTAAAGATGGGTTGGCAAACATGTGTAATGTGTGCTTCTGGTCCCGCAGGCATTTGAATTGGTAACTGGTGACTACCTGTTTGAGCCGCACTCTGGAGAGGATTACTCGCGGGACGAGGATCACCTCGCTCACGTCATCGAGCTACTAGGCCCAATACCCAAACACATCTCACTCAGCGGCAAATACTCCCGGGACTTCTTCAACAAGCGAGGTAAGCTCCTCTTCATTATGATAAAATCAAGTTTGTTTGATCTAAAGGAAACGCTATATCTATCTTTGACAGAAAAACACCGCTTTCGAAATGGGGTTTGACTAGAGCTAACTCTGACCATTGCTTTGTCGTAGTAGTATTTTACCAGAATTTCACTTGTATATGGTTATTTGGGAATCTAGTTTTCTAATCTTAGATGATAGAGAAGCTTAACATCATATTATTTCTTCTTTCGTACAGGAGAGTTGCGGCACATCACAAAGCTGAAACCATGGGCATTGGTGGATGTTCTCTTGGAGAAATACGGCTGGGACCCCATCGAAGCGCATAAATTCAGTGACTTTCTTCTACCAATGCTGCAGTTTGATCCCACCAAACGAGCCTCTGCGGCAGAGTGCCTGAAGCACCCCTGGCTTCAGCTATAATATATCTCCACCTATAGAAAATTGTACATTTCCCTCTCTACAATGATCGATGAACTTGTGAAAGAAGCGACGAGGCATGTGTGTGTACAGAGTAAAGCGTGCCCCCCAAGCCGCCACAGTTGAGTTGTGACATGGATTTATGCTGTGAAAAGATTGGCGGTGACTCGGATGAAGATATTCTTTACGACAAATGTATTAAG
Source organism: Harmothoe impar (assembly GCA_947462335.1). Lineage (NCBI taxonomy): Eukaryota > Metazoa > Annelida > Polychaeta > Phyllodocida > Polynoidae > Harmothoe > Harmothoe impar. Next base: position 68,712,255 of record OX381704.1, on the reverse strand, counting down.
GAAATGGTGAATAGCAGTCGTTAGTGATATATGAAGCAGTCACCGGCAAGATTGATCCCCATGTACCGTTATCAGGTAACCTTAACTGATAACTCAAGATGTAAAAGGCATCAACAGAACGACTTTCTAGCAGCCGCACCACCGTTGATGACCAACTATTTCAAGAGGACTTTGATTAATAATAATATACCAGGTAGACTTGATCTGACGTTCATTGTTCTTGGTGTCATATCTATCATCATTATAAAACTGAATCCAACCCTTAAATAGAATATGTAACAGGTTTTATTGTTTATCGTGGGGAATTTGTAGGTGTTAAAAGACAATTGATAGTGCAAAACATTTGTACCTGATGGTGATGCAGCAGTGTGTGTAGGACATACATAACAGAAATATCTACGTTGCATATTACTGATAGTATATCCTTAAACGTTATTGTGACTATCTTTGGATATATAAATCGCTCGGAAAAGCATAGAAGATGTGACTCCTAACACAACTGCCCTTTATGTATGGAAACACTAATGCTTCGTAGAAGCAGTATGAAGCTGGTATTACGCTTAGGAATACCGATCACCCTCACTCTGTAAGGCTTAGGGTTAGAGTAGAACGGATTAAGCTCCAACTTGACATTCAAGTTGACTCCCAGGCCATGGATTCCTCTATAAGGAAGCTTTGTCTGCAAATTGAAGACTGTGGACACTTTGGCACTGAACAATGCTCTTGGGACACTGTCCTTGGATAGAGTTGATACAGGCCAACCTATTGTTCGATTTATAACGGTAAGCCTACCGAAGGCCAAGTATTTTCATTTGCGAAAGTTGGTACCGATGTTTCCTCGTCGAACATGTTAAGCAGGTACCTAAACACTCTGAGGACACTGCCCCAAGCATGCATACCCCAAGGCCTCTTTCATAAGGGCAGGGGAAAAAGTGATCGAAAACACCATTTGCCCGATTGAGTTACATTCTGTTTGCAAAGACGAGAGTAAAGCTTAAACTATACAGGATGGCGCCAGTTGCATCGAGTTAGAACATGTGAACACAGCAATATGGATATGAGAAACTTAAGAAATGTCTCAATTTGTATTTTGATAACCTTCATTAGGAAAATATCCATTTTGGTAATTTGTTTCTTTTGAAAACTAGAACCGGTATGTAATTATATATAGCCAGTGTTACTTACACCACATAGAAAAGCCAATTTTAACCATCAATTGGAAATTCCAATGTCGGTCTGGTTGTCTGCGCCTGTTTAGCATGGGGTTCTTCTCTTTATCGTAGTATCTTATTTATCGTTTCCTCATTCTTTCCAAACATTGGCACCCACATACCAAAAGGACCCATGCTAAATAGAAACGACATTAGCTGCATCTATTCACTAACTGCCCATACATGTGAATATATAGTATATTTGGGGTATGGTTTGACAGCAGTTGGAACCATCATATTACGTAACTTATTGAACTTCTCGTCGGTCACCAAATGCAATGAACATACAAAATACATATATATGACATGATCCGTGGTGAGGGAGACATATTTCTAATACCTGGTAACTTATTTTTGCTTCCATCTCATCCTAATTATTAGCCAAACAATCAGCATCGTAAGCTATTAAATTTTTACTAGCTTTGTTCTTGTGGAGGATGGCAAGAAAGAAAAGCACTTGAGATTTGTATTGCGAAAGAAATGCATTGTAACGGATTGGAACCCAACCCGCGATGGTGAAAATTGTATGTGACCCGTAACATTACTTGGAGGCAGATTAACCTTATTATTGGCCACCCCTTTATTGTGTTTCATGTCAAAGGGTGAGGCCAGCTCTGTCACTGCGGTCTGCCAGGTAAAGAGGTTAGTTTATGTACAATTTTGCCAAGTGAAGGATAGAGGCGTTTGTATCCTGTGTATTTGGTATACCGTGATATTATCAGCAAGATAATCTATATGATTACAGTAACAATCTTAGGAAAGAATTAAGTACCATTTCGACTGCCTGGTAAATGTACATACCAACCATTAACGGTTAACATACCACGACTATATGAGACTGCTTACAGAGCATTAAAAAAAACAAAAAAACAATTTTATCATTCGACATAAATGAACCTGATAGGTATTAAAGCCATGTTAAAAGAAAAGCATTGCGTATCTGGTTGGGAATACATTAAAGAACAAGCATGGTAATAAGTGCACATGACCACAAACATGGGTTCTGCCTCCTCAAAACGTCTACTTTGTGTATATAGTAAAACTCCAGATACGATTGATGTATCATCGTTTTCACCTCGATCACCTTCAATCATACCCACACAGCGCGAGCAGTCTTGTGTCAGTGGCAGGTTGCCACGTAACGGGCCGCTCGTGAAAATTTACAGGGCGCTTCCCTGTCCTAGGGAAGAAGTATGTATATTAAGCACCATTAGAGAGAGCATCCATTTTCATTGTTACATGTGTTAGAATATGGTCTATCGTATTGCATGAGTAACCTTGCTGACATACATATCCTCTAGTTGCACCAGTTGTCCATATTTCATGATGATATAGATAAAAAGAACTAGTGTCACTTCTGTTTCTCATTGTAAAGATTGACACTTAACACAATGAGGAGAAGACTCAAGATAACCTTACAAGGTGTAACCGGCTTGACCGGAGATGCGTCATGATGTACCACCCGAAAGGATAGGAAATTTGTGTCCATTCGTAAACTTTGTATGTCTACAAATGTTTCGAAGAAACCCATTTTATACCAAGGTAGAAGAATTCCCCTATAAACTACACAGAACAATTATAAATGGTGATAAATTGAGTCAGAAGATGGGTATATCCACCATACTAACTGGCCAAAACAACGCGAAAGCAAGATGATTGTTTCGTGTTTTTAGGGGTGATGTCTCCTGGAATGTCGCAGAGGCCACATTTGTGGTTGGTTGGTCCGATGAAGATTTGGGTAATGTTGCCGTGTTGTATATTCTACATGTTGGTTCATTCGTAGCATTCTCCATTCCAATGGACCAGCTTATGTGCAAGCCACCAGAGGCGTCTCGGCAGCAGCGTCCTTGCTGCCCTCTTGTGGAGAAGGCGCAGACTAAACTTGGGTTGGAGAACAGTAGTTATCATCACAGTAGATACTGTGCTAGTTTAAAACCCAATACTACAGTGATTTGACATGATCCAGCCGGGATAGCTCTGGCCACAAGTTGATCAATAAAAGACCTTTGAATACATAAGCGTGTAATGTTTTCTGAGCTGTTGACCTATGTTGATATCTGGCCACTTAGAGTCGATTATCAGAGTTGCAGATACGGCGTGCATCCTTTAAAAAGGGCGGCCCTGTGGTTTTTTTTCATCTTTTGTGAAAAGTCCCAAAAAGGGCGCATATTTAAATAATTGAATACAAGTTGCAAAATGTTGAATATTTCAGCTGATATTTGGGGTAGAAACATAATTTGAAAGGTATTTCAGACCGTTGCTCCACGCAGTGGGGCCGATGTTCAGCTTTATGTGCATCTGGGATACACTTGTAGAAGTGTATCTGAGATACACAATAAACTGACCAATCAGAAGCGAGCAGCAGATGCATCTGCTGCTTTCCAAGATGGCTGACCTGAAAGTGTATCTGGGCTACACATGGAGGAAGTGTATCTGGGATACACTAGAGGACAAGTGTATCTGGGATACACTCATTAAGAATACACAACCTGATGTGTATTTCATATAATGCTAGAGTAGTGGGGTCCTTAACCATATTTATAAGGTGGTCATGTATGTGTTGTCTACCCAGTAATTACAATCTGCATTTAAGTTATATTATGATCAATAGAAATTTTAACCCTTCCTACCCTAGTGTATCCCAGATACACTTCTGTCCCCCAAGTGTATCCCAGATACACTTCAATCCCCTAGTGTATCCCAGATACACTTCCATCCCCAAGTCCCCCAAGTGTATCCCAGATACATGTCCATCCCCTAGTGTATCCCAGATACACTTCCATTCCCTAGTGTATCCCAGATACACTTCTGTTCTCCAAGTGTATCCCAGATACACTTCCTTCCCTAGTGTATCCCAGATACACTTCCAGGTCAGCCATCTTGGAAAACAGCAGATGCATCTGCTGCAGCAGGTGCTGGCTCCTTATTGGTCAATTTTTAGTCTATCTGAGGTGGAGATGGTACACTACTGGAACTGTATCTCAGGTGCACAGAAATTTGAACATCGGCCCCACTGCTATATGCAGATGCTTACAATCGATGTTTTAGAAAAATGGAAAAAGGCCCTCCCGCACCTTCAGAAAATAGAACAAAATAAAAGGCGCCTTCCCTTACCCTTTTTTTGGGATTTTATATTGTTTAGAACCCATGTTATATCGTATTCAGAACGATTAAAATCTCCAGCCCCTTATTAACTGTATATGCGTATGTGGGTGTACAGAAAAGTGTCAATGGTTCTGCTGTCTGCTGTCCAATTGATGAGTGGCGTAGATCAGCCATTTTCTAGGCAGCTGCAGTGTTTTCCACCCGGGGTGGGTACTGGCTCTTTGATGGTAGGTACCGAAACATAAACTACAGTCCACAAATTCCATGATGTGATAGCCCTCTTATTCTCCCTTGATCAATTAACAGCCCCCCATTTTTCTTAGATGTCATCTGACAGCTTCTTGCTAGGCCAGGATATTATTGTATAAACATTTTGGAAAGCTAATTACAGTTTCCTGGGCATGAAATATGAGTAGAGTTGACTATAACAACAGCCTTGTTACCATACATCTTCCAACAGCCCCCTGTTTCAGAGCCTTTTGGTGAGTGACAGCCCCCTTTTTCTTATCCTACGGAGGTTCACTGCCACAGCTCCCGGGGCCCGTTTTGCAGTGGGTACCCAAACTGAGGTTGAGTGCCCTCCCCCCGGGTTTTCCAGTGGATGAGTTGCTGAACTACAGGCTCCAAGATGGGTGTGGACCACCAAATTCGACATGGCGAAATGGCTATTTCTTAGAATCGACATGAGGCCTAGTGACATTCGACATGGGCCCTTGAAAAGTTAGTGACATGGGACATCGGCAATTCTTAAAATCGACATGGGACATGGGCATTGTTAAGCGACATTGACATGCGACATGGCTATTTTTTTAAAATCAACATGCGACATGGGGACTCCCCATCCAGAGCCCCTCCAAGGTTAGCTTGGTACAGGCATCCTGATTGGCTAATGAGTGATAAAGATGCAAGCGTGAACATGATAAACCCTGCTGTGAGAATGGGATGAGCTTCCAGGGGTTCGTGGACAAGATGAATCCTGCTGTGAGAATGAGACAAGCGTCCAGGGGTGCCTGGACATGATAAATCCTGCTGTGAGAAGGAGACGGGCATCCAGCGTTGCCTGGACATGATAAATTCTGCTCTGAATTGATTGATTTCAAAGTTGTATGCAGTGTTCAGCTTAAAAGAAAACTCCCCTCCCGCACTTCCAGAAAATACTATAACAACCAAAAAAAGCACCTGGCACCATCACCCTTTTCCAAATATTGTTTGCATAATTTTCAGCCGACTTAACCTTCTTTACCCTCAAATCACTCCCAATACCATACTCACCATCCCTGCCAACTGCACGGGGAAATCTGCACATTAGTTTACAAATGCCACTTTACTCTCTGTTCTACTTGTTTTCCCAAAAAGTGTCTGCAAAGCTGATAATTGACTTTAAGTGGCCTTACATGATGAATTCAGGGTTCACTATAATAAAGATGTTTTGCTTTGAGGAATTTTATGCTAAGGCAACAAAGCATTATCACTGTAATAATACCTGTAGCTAAATTACTGATAACTCTTTGCTGGCCATACCATCACTTACACTAGCCCGACCTATTCCACATTGCTTTTCCTCAGTGTAAGGTGGGTCGATCATTTGGTCAAAGAGTAGCTAGATTTTCACTAGGTTTTCACCATAAGAGCATGATAGCATATACTCCCCAAAGAAGCCAAGAACATAGGGAGGTCCCGAGCTATTTTCTGAGATATTGAAGCTTTAAGTCTATGTATCTACATGAATTTGTATTACAAAGTAGCTAAATTTTTATATAAATTTCTCAGAGCATAGGCCTTAATGTTTCCTTTCTTGAAAATGTATTTTGGATATGTGGTCCCACACATAATAAGGTTTTGGGTGATTTTAAAAAAAGTTGTAAAGAAATGGGAATATACCGAGAGACTTATCAGACTGTAGAGCTTATGAGTGCAACTTCCTCCACAGACAGGTTGGTGCAGTGGTTTGATGCCTGTCTCACAACGCTAAGGTGGAGAGTTCTAGCCTAGGTCAGGCGGGTAATGTGTGTCCATGGAATGTCATGGAAAATTAAAATTATATAATTAGTATCAATTAAATCTCCTAGAATGCACCATTTGCTTTCTAGATTTTAGAAGTTTTCTCAGGGGTCAAGCCCCACAAGAATGTCATAAATAAATAAATTGAGATTTTTGTCATGGAATTCCAATCTAATTGAACCAGGGCACAGTAGTGCCAGGTTCTTTAGAGACAGGTATTTTTGGACTTTTTGTCAAAAAAGTCCTTTGCTTTCTGTCCCTTTTTTTCCTGTGAAACATTTGGAAATAACATATTTAAATGCTGCCACAAACAAGTTTTGATCAATGCCAATCCATGCCATCAAAGATTGAAACCAAAAAAGCAATATTTCATACATAAAATTGATATTGAAAAAGGGTCACTAAAATAGCACAAAACCGACTTTTTCAGGTCAATGCTAAAGGGTGGGGTTTCAAGTAAAGCACAGACCTTCGTGAAGTGTCCCTTTACACAGAATCCTCTATGTTCTTATATAAAAACAGGGTGAGACGCTTTTTGAGACGCTCTGTGGGCTGAATATTGCATGTACCTTCGGTAACCTTCATGAAAACGAAGGTAAGGCAGTAGTTTACACAGAGAACAATACAGTGAAATCTCGTTATAACGAGGACGGTTATAAGGAGCAAACGTTTATAAGGAGCAGATTTGCTCTGCCACTTTCTTTTCTATAGTTTTCTATAGTGACAAAACCTCAATAGAACAAGTATTTCTAGCCAAAAATCGTTTCTAAGGAGCAGATTTTGATGTATACTTCTTCAAAATGATTCATTATTTTCAAGAAAATTTGTAACCAAGTGCTTTTTGTCATGGTGGGGGGGAGGGGGGGGGGGGCTTTGAAAGGACTTCCTTCTGTGATGTGGCGGCCTCAGGGGGGTAGGAACGGACCATGAGGGGGGGGGGGGGGGCAGGGGGAGGCAGACGGGGGGGGGGGGGGGGGCTTTGAGAGGGCTTCCTTCTGTGATGTGGCGGCCTCAGGGGGGTAGGAACGGACCAGTGAAGGGGGGGGGGAGGGGGAGGCAGGCGGTGTGGCATCCTGCTTTGCTGGATGTCTTGATACTTTGTATTATTATAAGTGACAACAACTCTGAATCTTCATCTCAAGATGTATTGACCGACCTCCGGTGTATCGCATAACACGCACGATGCACAGACAATTCCCAGACGCTTAGTCCGCCTGTAACTCGCTAGATGGCGCAGCAGTAGCTGGCTGCGTCCGTGAGTCTTTCCCGCGCTCTGCAGTAGCAGGAGCTGCGTCATACGACATCTCCCTTTTTTAAGGAGTATTATGTTAAGACATACTTAGAAGTGTTCTTGAAGTGTTCATGACATAATAGTTACTATGAAGTTACTCTCAAGTAAAGATATATATGTATATGTATGTCTCTGGAAATAAGTCAGTTACATGTTACTCAATGTTCAAATGCACTAGTCAATGTTCAACATAATAGACAATGTTCTTTTGTCACTTTAGAATATTTCTGACTTATTAATGTATCTGAAAGGGAATAGTTATTAAACTTCTTCAATCAGTCTCTTGGTCGCGACTCTAGGTCTCGACGACTTCCTTGGTCCCGGATCGGGCACACGGGGTGTGGCACCTCGATCAGGAGTCGGTGGAGTCGGTGGAGGGACCACTGGAGGTATATCAGTGATCTCCACTGGAGGCATATGATCACTAGGCGGTGTGACCACTCTGGTTAGTATGCTGGTCGGATCAATGCTGTCATTTTGTCCGGGCCCGAGATTTCTCGTCATTCTGCGGTTACGTCGCACTAGTCCATTCGGTGTTGAGATTATATATGATCTCGGTCCGGGGCCTTTTCCTATGACCTTCCCTTCCACTCGTAGGTCGGGTAGCCATGCTCGGTCTCCTGGTGACAGTTCGTCTGCTTCTGTGACTCGGTGGCGTTGGTTGTAGTTCACTGCCATCTGCTTCCGATATTCCTTCTCCTTCCTTCGAACAAGCGCTGCATCTGGGATGCGCGGTTTTAGTTCATCCGGGTGACACGGCACCAGTGATTTTAGTCTGCGACCAATGTTCAGCTGAGCCGGGGAGAATCCTGACAGTAGAGGGGTGTTGCGATAAGAAATAAGGGCAAGGTACTCATCGTCAGCCTTATTAAGGATCGCTTTGATGGTTTGCACCGCTCTCTCTACCTCTCCGTTACTTTGTGCGTATCTTGGAGATGACGTGATGTGTTCAAATCCGTATTCTGCTGCAAAGTTTTTGAACTCCGCTGATGCGAATTGAGGACCGTTGTCGCTGAACAGTATGTCGGGTATACCTTGATGGAAGAATGCTCTTTTCATCTTCTTTACTGTCTCAGTGGTATCAACGTTCTTGCCAACTTGGCACACTTCCACGTCTCTAGAATAGTAGTCTATGATGAGGAGGTACATGGACCCCTTATGGTGGAAAAAGTCTGCCGCTACTCTAGACCACGGTCGTTCTGGGAACTCAGTTCCTTTCATCGGTTCGACACGTTCACGTCTGTACTTTTCACAAATGTTACAATTTTTCACTGTCTTTTCGATGTCTTTGGACATTCCTGGCCACCACACTGATGCGTTGGCATTCTCATGGGTCTTAGTGATGCCCTGATGCCCATCATGTAGATGGCGTAAGACGTCAATCCTCAGACTTGCTGGGATGACAAGCTGTTTTCCTCGAAGGAGTAGTCCATCGTGAACTGTAAGGTTGCCCTGTTCGTTCCAGAACTTAACCAAAGGTCCATAGACGTCACGTCTGTTCTCCGGCCACCCATGTTCAATATGGTGTATCACTACCTTCAGGACATCGTTTTTCTTTAGCTCTGACCGTATCTCGTCGAGTCTCTGGTCAGATGATGGTAGACAGACGAGTACTGCTTGTACGTATGCGTCAGATTCCTTACGTAGTTCTTCTTGCTTATGAAGTTCTTCGCTCTCCAGCATATTCTCACCAAGAGGCGCTCTTGACAAGGTATCTGCGGTCATTAGACTTTTACCCGGCACGTGACTGACAGTGAAGTCGAACCGCATTAATCTCAGTCGGAATCTTTGGATCCTCACTGGCAGTTCGTCGATCAGTTTGGTTGAGAATAGTGGCACAAGCGGTTTATGGTCAGTCTCCACATGGACTCGCATACCGATAACTAAGTTACTCCAGTGTTCGAGTGCCCATGTGGTCGCTAATGCTTCCTTCTCAATTTGCGCATATCGGCATTCAGTCTTTGTCATTGACCTGCTGGCGTATGCAACGGCTTTCAGTCTTCCATCTTTTTGACGTTGTCTCAGAACTGCCCCAAGACCGTAGCTACTTGCGTCTGCTGACACGATCGTTTCACGTTCGAGGTCATACAAAGCGAGAGCTTCGTCCGAAGCTAGTTCCTGTTTCAGTTTCTCAAACGCTTTCTTTTGTGGAAGATCCCAAGTCCATGCAGAATCTTTCTTGAGGAGATCTCTGACTGGTTTGGTGATTTCGGCAAGGTTCGGCAGGAATTTCATCTGTTGATTCACCATGCCGAGGAATCGTCGGACGTCTGGGACATCTTTGGGGTCTGGCATCTCTATGATGGCTTTGACCTTCGCTGGATCCTTCCTGATGCCATCGGCATCTACCACCTGACCAAGGTAGCGAAGCTTGGTTGTGGAGAACTCACACTTGTCTTGGTTTAGAGTGATGCCGCTCTCTTGGAGGCGGTTCAGCACTTTCGCCAAGCGTTCATCGTGCTCTTGTTTGTCCTTTCCAATCACAAGAATGTCATCCATGTGACACAACACTCCTTGTAGTCCAGTCAGTTCTTTGTCCATTCTCTTTTGGAAGTGTTCAGGAGCAGATGATATACCGTAGGGAAGTCTCCTGAACATGTACCTTCCGAACGGTGTGATGAATGTCGTCAGCTTTGAACTCTCTTGAGTCAACAGTACCTGGTGGAAGCCAGAATTTGCATCTAGCTTGGAGAATACAGCTCCGCTTGAAATACACGCCAGGGTCTCCTCTACATTTTCATCTGGTAGAGTTCACGTCGGACGCCCTGGTTGAGTCTTGTCAAGTCCACACACAGCCGTAGGTTCCCGTTTGGTTTATGTACAACCACCATGGGTGCACACCAATCTGTTGGTTCGTCTACGGGCTCGATAACTCCTGACTTTACTAATGCTGCGATTTCCTGCTCTACCTTTTTCATCAGAGGCTTTGGCACACTGCGTGGAGTATAGAGGCAGAATGGTTTAGCATCGTCTTTGAGTCTTATAGCATATTCACCTTTCAGCTTACCAAGTCCTGTAAAGAGCTTTGGGTAAGCTTTGACCACTTCGTCCTTTGTGTCCAACTTCGGGATTTCACTGTTCACGGCTTTGACCCTATAGGCGCCAGGGATGTTAGGTATCAGTCCTAGTTTCTCGATTGCAGGTTGTCCGAGGAGAAGCGATTTCACGCCTCGCACTACGTAGACATCTTCGTGGACGGTAGTGTCTCCGCGACTCAACTGCATACGAGCACATCCTAGCGTCTGTAGCGGATGCTCGCCTGTAGCATACAGCGTCTTTCTTGTTGGTTGGATCTCTCCGTAGGACTTCTTGTAGTATGTATCGGGCATCACCGATATCTCGGCTCCAGAGTCTATGTACCATGGTAGAGTATCGGAGCCAGTTCCGAGTTTTATGTACCAGCCTTTGCTTGAACTCGATTTGTCGTCTGGGACGGATTTTGATGAAGCCGCATTTACTTCGCTCGTTACGCTGCCGATAAATACGTGCGACACTCCGTCATCGGGTATATCGTCTCCCGACTCTTCCTCTGCGACTTGAGAAATCCGCGCTCTTGAAGTACGGCAAACTTGGGAAAAATGTCCTTTTATTTTACACTTCTCACAGGAGTGATTCACTGCGGGACAATTTTTCTTCCCTTTGAGGTGTTTGGTACCACAGAATCCGCACTTGATTTTGTCACCAGTATTTCTCTTTTTCTCGGTTCTGCTCGGGTCCGGCTTCTTCTTGGCCTTGCTGTGGACTACGTCGATATTGGCACTCTTTGACTCTTGGAGCTCATAGCGCGTAGTCTCCTTTTGGTAGAGTATCTCTACTGTTCTCTCCAGCGTAAGCCCTGCACCGGCATCATAGAGCTTCGACTTTGCCGACTGGTCGGTACATGAAAATGTCAGTTTATCGCGCACAGCCTGGTCCATGTAGGTCTGTGGGAATTTGCATTCACCTGCACTCTTCTTGACTGTTAGCACCCATGACTCCAGAGTTTGAGATGGTCCCCTTTTGAGGGTGAACCAAAACTTTTCCCTTAGTAGCAGTTGGGGGTCCCTTTTTCCAAAATATTCTGTGAACTTTTGTAGCACAGTATTATAGTTATTTGGGTCCTCAGCTGGTATGGGAGCTTGTCCCTGGACTGGATTTGGATGTTGTGGGAGGAATACAAAACTGTCATAAATGTCTATCCCATCATCCCCAATATGGTTCAGTAGGAGTCCCACCTTTTTTTCATTTGGCTCTGTGCTGGAGCCTGTGGCCTTGAGATATATCTCAAACCTTCTCTTCCACAGAGACCATGAATGTGATGGGTTACCCCTCTCAATTCTGAGGGTGTCTGGTGGTTTTACACTGTTGGCAGCCATTTCAAAATTGTCACTGCTTCTAATGTAGGCCTACTGACAGTCTACATTATACACACAATTAACAGCTTGGGGTCTTGGTAAATGCTCCTGGAGGTTTTAGAAAAGTTCTCTACTCACAGATTCTTGAGAAGTTGAGTTCATCACTTTTCAACACCAACTTGAGTGTCTCACTTCAATTTGGCACTTTTCTTGTAGTGGGCATGGAAGATGACCTATTCTGACACCATGTGGCATCCTGCTTTGCTGGATGTCTTGATACTTTGTATTATTATAAGTGACAACAACTCTGAATCTTCATCTCAAGATGTATTGACCGACCTCCGGTGTATCGCATAACACGCACGATGCACAGACAATTCCCAGACGCTTTATAGTCCGCCTGTAACTCGCTAGATGGCGCAGCAGTAGCTGGCTGCGTCCGTGAGTCTTTCCCGCGCTCTGCAGTAGCAGGAGCTGCGTCATACGACAGGCGGGGGGGGGGGGGGGGGGGTGCTTAGAGAGGCTTCCTTCTGTGGTGTGGCGGCCTTAGGAGGGCTTTGAGAGGGCTTTCTTCTGTGATGTAGCGGCCTCAGGGGGGTAGGAACGGACCAGTGAGGGGGGGGGGGGCAGGGGGAGGCGGGGGGGGGGGGGCTTAGAGAGGTGGGGGGGGGGGGGGAGGTCAAGGAGCAAGGGGAGGGGGGGGGTCATCTAAGAGCTACATATGACCAAAATCGGTTACAAGGAAGGTTGGTTACAACGAGCAAATTTGCCTTGCCAAAAGGTGCTCCTTATAACGAGATTTTACTGTATACTGTAAACGTATTAATTTTCGCTCAGTACTTATTTTCGCGTTTTTCGCGCACATGCTTAGGTGCGCGAATATATGATGCGCGCGAAAATTATGCCCAGGAAATTAGCTTTCCAATGATATATAGCACTCCATACTAAGATACATACTTAGTACCTATGGTCGGGATAACCCTGGGTCAAATAGTTCTTCATAAGACCGATTTTATTGCATCAAAATAGCCTCAACAATCCAGTTGAATAATTCCAGTGGGATAATATAGGAAACTCCATGTGTCTTTAAAATGTACCTTTCTAACTGGCTCAGACCAAAGGGGCTAAGGTAGTAATGGGGCAGAACCTATCATCAAAGGGCAGATACAAATAATGGACTCTCGGGCTCCTAGCATCATAACATGTTGTTTAAATACTAAAAGACACAAATTAACTTGTAAAAGTTTGTCTATTTTTGCCTTCAGATTTTTTTATATGAATGAACAATAGGAAATATATTGTATTGTCATGACATAAAACAATTAATTGTCATGATGTGCTTTGTCTGTGAATTAGTGGTTGTGACAGTGAGGGGAAGAGGGATGTGGGCTGGGGGAGGGGAGGTTAGCCCATAGCCTATTCGTATGACCAGAGAGGGGACAGATATTATAACCATATAAGTATGACTTTCTTTCTTTCTAAAATCCGTAATAATTGTCCGATTTACAAGCCGTAAAAACTGACATATAGCTTATCATGTATAGCATACAGGTGCGCGAAAATAAGATTGCGCGAACACGCCTTTCTATGCTAGGTGCGCGAAAATTTAGCTGCGCGAAAATATATACGTTTACAGTATGCCATTCAAGGTTTCAAGGCTACAGGAGAGGTGGAAGCGAGGCTAGCGCATGCCACACGTCAAAGAGTGGCGCTACTGGTACTTCTTGTACTGCGTGAGATGTCAACGTGTGCAGACGAAATTGTACCACCAATATCTCCGCTGTTTATCGTCCGATCGACTCGCTTTTTGATAGGGACAAAAGGCGGTACATGCCTGCAGCCTGCAACTGTTGCGCACACCCACCTGCACGCCCACACCCACCTGCTCCCCCACACCCACCTGCTCACCCACACCCATCTGCTGGCCTGAAAAAGAATAACATACATGTATGACACATGACTTGAGGGTACTTTTTTATCAAGGAATTCATTTCTAATGCCACTCACACGCTCAATCTTACACTCACACATCAGGGGGACTGCCCTGGTTCACATGTGATATCAATCACATATACTTTTGTGGGAACCCTGGGCAAGGAAGGATTGTGGGAATCTTAAAACTGCTATACATAATTGGTAAACCCAATTCCAAATGTCCGGAACCTAAGGGGCTGATCTGAGTGGTTATTTGGCCTTGGACAGGAAGGAGATCCTTGGGAGGCCTGTTGAAACCACCCGTCTACTTCCAAGTTTTTTGAGCAATTAAAACAGTTTTTTAAACCATTATGCTTGGAAAATAATAGCTGCCACTCAATTGTAGCCAAAACATCCCAGACCATTGATATATAATTGACCCAGGGTACCTTGGGTCTCTGTGAGACGGTTTTCCCCCAGAAATCATTGTTTGGTCAGCTGGCTTTGCACTTTCCCCCTGCTTCTATTTTACACTGTTTCTACATGAAACAACGCTGGTGTGATTCTCTTAAACAACGTCTGTCTTGCTGTTTTGTTCAAACAGTGCCAAATAAATTATTTCCCGATGACAAAAATAAATAACAAAAATGTCAAAATAAGCTAAAATGCAGGTCTGTGTGAACTAGTGCTGGAGCATAGGCCAGTGACCTTGAATCCACCCTTTAAAAGATGACGCGTTCACACAGACACCCATAGGGTTCAGTGTTAAAGAGTAGGTGAGACATTTTCATGAGGAGAATTTGGTATCATTTCAACTCTAAAGAAAGATCAGTGAGATCAGCAGAGTGATCTGTAAAGGCCAAATCGCCTGTACATTGCTTAGAACAACAAAAGTGTGTGGTGAGGGGGGGGAGGTGCGTGATGGAGGGACTTGGGTATTGGGTATTGCTACTTGGGACACTGTGCCATGAAGTCGCCCTGTGAGGTTAAGCATATGTACATTACATCAAATTGTCTGTTTGTTTCTTAATGGGTTATCATAGCCGTGGGTCACATGTGATGTATATCACACAATCAATCTTTTATTGATATTTAGTGTTATAGGAAAACCTCAGATGGCACCATTGATCTCTCAGACAGCAATGAGCAGAGATCTAAGTGCTCAGGAATTTACCTGAAAACAGGGATTTCAAATATCATTCCGCTGTTTGAATATACACTGAAAATAGCGGTTCTAGGGTAATTGGGTACCTTTTCAGGGATTTTCTCATTACCCAACTTACATCTCTGAATGAAGTCATCTAGTTTGAGCTAGCCTATATTTAAAGGCGAAAGTCCCTATTGTCCCCAAATTGCAACGACAGGTGATAGGTCTGTACACACCAGTGTGCACCACCACCTGGTAGGAGTGCTGGTCTGGAGTGTTAAATGTGAAATATTCCTAGATCAAATCTTGCCAGGGTATCCTTTGGTGGGAAAAAAACTCTGAAGAAAGTGATATACCAGTAGCGCTTCATTAGGAATTATTGCTTCCTTATGGACATTAGAGACAACTTTGACTCTGTTCATGAGGATGTCACTAGATGGGGCTATGGTGACTAGGTGTATAGTAGCTGGCGAGTGTGGGAATACTGGCTTTAATTTTTAAAGGGAATTGCTGGTTGCTACATAGAAGCCATCCGGCGGCAAAAATCGAAGCTCATGAAAAATATTCTTTAAGCTGTATTCATATTCCTACATAGACCACTTCCCTAAATCAACTATTTGTATTTGCTACTTTGACAGTATACCTCCATTGTTCACATATATTCACTGCTAGGACACCTAAAGGATCCTATAGTTAGGGCAAAAGAAATATTTTTCCAAAATGCATGCCTTTCTCATTTTTAATCTGTGACCACCTGTTTTATTGGTCCTAAAATGTCTGTATAGATGTCCATTATACATTCCCAAGTTTTGGTTGCAATATCAATAGAAGAAGGGGATTATTCATGACAGATAATGTGAAAATGCTGTTTTTTCTATTCATTTCTATAGCTAAGGTACTCCTTTGTTCAAATGGTTGTATCATGAAAGTTAGTACCGTGACATGGCAATTTCTTTTAATTTCTATTAGATAATAAATCAAACTAATATAATCCTGAGTTATATGCAAAAGTCAATAGAACATCAGTAATCCTGATTACAAGTGGCGAGTCCCTTTAAGGACTTACACTGTGATAAAACTGTATACACCATGTTACACATGGATGTCCATATGCTGCACACTACACAGCTGGTGGACTCTGATATGATAAATATTGCATTTCTGGCCTGTAGTAAAACTAACAGCCTCTGGGGTCCAGAGTTTTCATTGCTCGTGCTCATCCGGGGTGCTCGTTCTCATTGATGGAGTCTTCAACAGCATTACTGCCATGCGAGGACCAGAGGGACATCGTCCTCTTCTATCTTTGCCTCCACTACCATCTCAAACCTCAAGCATGATGGCGAATAATCTGAGCATGTGGAATAACCTGCTGCCCAAAGCACCTTACGTGCACAGCTATGTGAGTGTGTGACGACCCTGAAAGTATTAAAAGATGTACCCATCACACTTTGAGAAGTCATCTTGTAAATGCAGGCCATATGAGACAGCTTATCCAAAAGAACCGTTAATAGCCATAACATTCCTTACAGACCATGGGCTAAAGTTGGTAAGGATGTGTTCACCCCTGTATAGATTATCTCATCATCATCACCTCTGGGAAGTTGACATGCTGCCTGTAACAGATTCCACCAACATGGGCAGTCTGCGGCAGAGAGTAGTCTCTGCGCGCCTCAAGTCTCCAACGTAGCCTTCACTCTCCAGCAGAGGTTTGGTATTGACTAACTATGGGTGGCGGCCATTATCCACCGGTGGATATTGGAGAGTGATGGAGAGCTGAAGCTTACAGAGATATAATTCAGACCCACGGGTGGAGACGTCTAGCGTCAATATCTCGCGATAGATTGCAACATGGGCCCAACATCATAACTTTCTCTCCTTCACTAGGTGGCGGTAGTGAATCGTCAGCGGGTTTCGTATTTACAGTACGCCGCCCCTACATACCATGAGGTAAGAGAATACAGTCAACTCCCTCCTAACGACCACCCCTCTACAACGAACACCTCGCCATTGCGACCACTTTTGTAAAGTACCAACCATTTTCCCCTTTGTTTCAATATGTAAAACTCCCTCTACGGCGACCACCCCTCTAATGCGACCACCCCACCCTCCGACCACTGAAATTCCAGTCCCAAAGAAGGGTTTTCTCCCTCTAATGCGACCACTATGTCCAAGAGTAAACCTTTTATTTTAAAATCTTATCATAGAAACCCCCTACCCTCACACATTCACTTGATAAGCAGTCGAAGATCAGAGGGCCAGAAGGCCCCTGCCCTCACTCATGCACCTGACTAGTGGTTGCACATCATAGAGATAGTTAAGCCCCCCCCCCCCTCCAACACACACCTGACTAGTGGTGGTCGCACATCAGAGGGATAGAAGCCCTCCCCCCCCCCCAACACACACCACCACCACCACTCACATCTGACGAGTGGTCGCACATCAGAGGGATAGAAGCCCTCCCCCCCAACACACACCACCACCACCACTCACATCTGGCTAGTGGTCGCACATCAGAGAGATAGAAGCCCTCCCCCCCAACACACACCACCGCCACCGCACACCCCCCCCCCCCTCCGCCGCCGCCACTCTGTCACTCATGTGGTCGGACCAGAAGCCCCCCCCCCTCCCTTACACTGCCACAGGGGTAGACGCTAACGCTGGCCCGGGAGCCTATGGCCCGTAGCTTTGGGTCGGGCCCGCAGTTTTCAGCAGAATAACACTCCCATAGGCCCGGGTGGCCCACAGAAGTATTTGGAAGACCTGATAAGAAAATTTGCTAGACAACTATTGTCATGCAATATGTCGTTGGAAAGAGGGACATATGCCCAAATTAATCATATTAGTTACACTCTATCATCGACAAACCAGAAATGTGTATGTTATTTCCTATAAAGAAAACACAATTGTGACCATTGGCCAAAAGATCTTGGTCCAGGCCCGTAGCTTTCTGGATCTATGGGCCCGGGTCGCCCACAGGGTGGCCCACAGCTGAAAAAGTTAGTGTCTACCCCTGCTGTCACCCACTCACCTGACTTTCCCAAACTCCCCCTACAGCGATCACCTCGCCATTGCGACCACTTTTAGATAGTCCCAAGGGTGGTCGCAATAGAGGGAGTTGACTGTAGCATAAAACAGGTAAAGAAGTGTGACTCCCCGCTTGGGGGGCGGGAAAAAAGAATCTGGTACCTTATGCCAATTGCCCTTCTTTTACTTTTCTTTTTAAAACTAACGCAGATCTTCGGGTTTGCAGGACCAGGTTGCCAGAAATAATCATCTTGTTAAAAGTTTAATGGCAATATTATAAGTTGTGAGAATGAAATATTTCCACTTTGATACCAAATATGTCCATATCTCATACTGAAAACCGATATCTCAAACCCTGATTTCTATGACTTCCGGAGTGATGGGTTTTTAATCATGGATGGCACTATATGATCTAAATGATTACTGGGACATTTGGCTTTAATAGTGACATCAGAATAATTATGAGGCTACTAATACGAAAAACACGATATTGCACCAGAATAAAATCTGGACATTTACAATCTTCATGGGGGATGCCCCCCTCCCCCTACCCAGAGTTCCCGATAAGAGGTGACATGGGCTTTCCCTCTGACACGTGGGACATAGGCACTGGCATTTCTTCAAATCTACGTGCGACATGGGGAGCCCCCCCCCCCCCCCCATTAAGGGCCCAATTCATGGGCCCTGGATCCCCTGCATCAAGCAATAGAGGGAGGGGGTATCTAGCCTCACAATGATCCCATACATTGCTTTAGACGAAAGGGAACTTTCAACAATTACACCACCTGTACTAAGGGAGTGTTCATTTATTAATTACAGGGGGGGGGGGGGGGTGGTGAGATGTTGGGCAGAGGGGCGAAAATTTTTTACGCCCCCCCCACACCCCCCTCGAGAGCGCGGGGAACGTTTTGCCCCCCCCCCCCTTGCCGAAGGCACCGAAATTTTTTCGCCCCCCTCCTTTGAACTATAGTAACGCGCGGGCTCTTTTGCTAAAAAGGGGCTTAAATTGTTATGCCCCCCCTCAAGAGGGGTCAGAATTTTTTACGCCCCCCCCCTCAGGAGGGGTCGGAAATTTTTACGCCCCCCCCCCCAAACACACAACCCCCCTGTAACTAATAAATGAACACTCCCTAAGCTCTATAGGCTAGTTATAGTGAGTATAGCGGGGTACATGGTGGGCCAATGGTGGGTCTTTTGGTTTGAGTTTTACAGTAGGCCATAGGGGCTAACAAATCCTATTTTGGAAAGATGGAAATGGGGTGGGTGGGACCTCAAAATGGCCCAAAAACAGTGACTAAATCGCTGAACGTACCCATAAATAACTTTGAAATGGGGGGGGGGGATCCAAATTGGTCCAAAATACCATGACATCCCAGACGATCACAAAGTCTCTACCAGAGATGGGAGGAGTAATTAAGTAAATCTTATTTTTATCCCATGTCTCCATAAGGAGCGTTGGGCAAACAACAGGTGCGCCCCATTTTAACTGTCAGATTCCTGATGGATCAAGATGCAACTGTTGGCGAATGACACAGATCCATTTGAACTTCCCGCAAAACACCGCCCCGCCCCCCATCCCACGCGCGCGTTCAAAGAGGCCCTGATAGGTGATACGAAATTTCTTGAATCGGGCCTTTATCGTTTTTACATATCGTTCCAAGGTAGAATATCGACAACAATTCCCGACACTCAATTTTATTTGACCGTTGTCCATCCTAAATGGCCAGACTCCTAGATTGAGTAGAAATATAATAGATGTGACATCTGAGTGCCCCCCTCTCAGTGCCTCCCCGTGACCTCGACCCATTATATCCGGGTCACGCGTCTGTTCGCGCACCTGCTGCCGAGAGAATGAGCGTAACATCCGGGGAGTCGGTTCAAAATCGAGGAGTGAAGGAACTCGGCCGGGGGAAAAGAGTGGCTGCAAAAGAAGTGGAATATTACGCGTTCTAGTTTCATTTACGCAGTGGCGGGTCCATTAGTGGGCCTTGGGATATTACGCTTTCCGGGAACATAATTCCAGAACTGCTGGAACGCCGATTTTGGAGTGTACACTGTGTTTTGTAAAGGAGTATTTTGTAGGAAGTCGCGATGGGCTGTGCGGTGAGCTCCGAAGACAAGCAGGCCATGGAAAGGTCCAAACAGATTGACAAATCTCTCCGTGCCGACGGAGAGAAAGCCTCCAGAGAAGTGAAATTACTTCTATTAGGTAAGGAACTAAGGGGTTTAGAACATACATGTACTTCTGATAGTTATGCGTGTCGTGGTTTGGGTGCATTTCAGCTGTTTCCACTGCCGGACGGACCGGGATTCGGCCCAGCAACATTGCCAACTGGAGAGTGTGGTGGTGGGAGGGTGAGCCACCGCTTGTGAGTGTGTATTCGGCCGGGAGCACTTGTTGACGGAGCGGAGTGGCCCAGTGAGCCTAGGAGTGGAAAATAATAGCCTAAAGCAAACACTTATGATGCCAAACATTATCATAATGTCATCTACATCAACTAAACACTCGGACTCGGCTGTGAATCTGTGATCATCCATTAAACATGAATGGCATGATTTCGGGTAGGGGGGGGGGGCCGTCAACGAAAAATTTAATTCCACCCCCTCCCTGCATGTGCCACTGCAGAGCAGGGAAGCAGTATTGAATATCTAATAACAGGGGGGAGGGTGAAAGAAAACATTTTTTTCAGCCCCCCCCCCCCCCCTTCTACTATCCCATGGGCTCTAGACTAGAGCCAGGCTTTGGCGAAGGCGCCAACACCCCCCCCCCCCTGTGTTTTTTTTTCTTTCTCTAAAAACGGGCATAATCTTTACCCCTCCCCCCTCAAGAGGGGTCCGTTTTTTTTTTGCCCCCCCCCCCCCCAATTGAAAGATGAACTCTCCCTTAGGGACTACCTTGGCCTTAGGCTTAGTAAATATTGATGCTTCTATTAGTATTATTATTAAAGTCCTAATACACGTGCTACATGAAGAAAACTACACTACAGACTACGATTAGTGCCCCCCTTCCCCCAACCCCATAATAATCTTGACATTCTTGTGATCCAATCTATAGGCCTATGTGTATCATCTCTGTGGTATAAAGAGTTTCTCAGCTCGGACTGCAGTCCACTATATATGTAGACTATACAATCATGTACTTTAATAGATATACTAATGTCTTGCCTAATTACTACATCTAGAATCTACACAGAAACACATCACTCACAAACTTTGTGACAAAGTTAACATGATAATATACAGCTACCAGTACCTCACTCGTCAATGTTATAGGCCTACATGTACTCACACAGTTACATTTCATAGACTAACAGCCCATATGGGGGCATATGGCCTACACATTTCCAAGAGCCATCAACCCATCCCAACTTAGTAGGCTTTATGTCCAAGCATATAAGCCTTATCCTGGCCCTATTTATAGACATGAGGATTGAAGTGACTGTTGAGACTGTTTGCCAGTGTGGTCTAAGCCGACTTAGGGGTGTAACCTGACCCGTGAGCTGGCCAGTTTGCTCTGCTCTGATCCTCATGTATCTTTGACACCAACACTGAGAACATGTGACGTACCGTAGAGTTAGTACGCATTTAGAGATATATAGACTCAGCATTACTATATAGGCCTGCGTAGGATTAATTCTTCCTCCTGTATCCTCCCTATGGCATACTTATAAATCTCAAATACCATGGACCAGGTAGATCTATTTCCATGGCAAACTGGCTGCTGGATATATTAACATTGTGCCTCTACATGGGTAAAAATCGACACGGGCGACACGGCGACACGGCCCCTTTAAAAATCGACACGGGCGACACGGCCCCTTTAAAAATCGACGGACACAGACCATTTTATAAGGCCTTAGTATATTCTGTATGTATAAAAATCGACATGCCGACACGACACCTTTGCTAAAAATCGACACGGCGACATGGTCAAAATCGTGGGACCCCATGTAGAGGCACAACATTGTCAGTTGCCATTGATATTATGTGCCGTGAGGGTATGTACAAAGTTTGATGGACTTTCAATCTAATCCCATATCGAAGCTATCATTCCTGGTCTGCACTGGATGTTGGTCATCCACCAAGCCACATGTTGTATTAAATGAATATGCCAAATTTGGATTTAGTAAAGCACATCATTCAATGAAGTGCCTGTACAGCCTGGACAAGTTTTGGGAATTGATCTCCAACGTTCTAATCACATATAGTTGTACACCAGAGTAGGTTTAAGGACTCTCAGCACCCATATTGCAGTAAAACAGTTTAGAGGGTGTAATTCCAAGTAAATGTGTTAAACCTGTGCATATGATACATCATTTCAACCATCTATAATACCTTTATCAAATTCCTTCCATCATTTGAAATTTTTGTCACTGTGGAATGTGAATTGAACAAAAACGTTCCATTTATCTTCTTTTCTTTTCAACAGCATTATGGGATGAAAATTAGGCCCAATACTAATGTTTAACAATTTGAAACTAATATTGATGTCAATACCTGGGGTCCTTTCTTTTCTTTTCTTGATATTCCAATTATTAAGTTCTACAGAGCCCTTCAAAGTTGCATAGTTACTAAAAAATGGTAAAAATGGCTATTTACCCCTATTATCGCCCATTTTTCAGCTAACTATACAATTTTGAAGGGCTCTGTAGACCTTAATAATTGGAATATCAAGAAAAGAAAAAAAAGGACCCCAGGTATTGACATCAATTTTAATTTTTAATTTAGAAATCCAAGAAGTTTGTCCAATTTCCATCCCATAATACTGTTGGAAAAAAAAGAGGCTGAAAATGGAACGTTTTTGTTCCATTCACGTTCCACAGCGACAAAAATCTTTAAAAATGGAAGGAATTTGATAAAGGTATTATAGACGGTTAAAATGATGTATCATATGAACAGGTTTAACACATTTACTTGGAATTACACCCTCTAAACTGTTTTACTGCAATTTGGGTGCTGAGAGTCCTTAATAGCCTTTTAATGACATTGATAATGCGCAACTGTATTACTTTGTGAACGTGTAGTAGAGATTTCATATTCTGGCCTCATATGATACTACCGGGTAGTAATAAGTATACCGCCTTCATGAGCATACAAATTCCAGCCATATAATACAGTATCATATCGTTTGTGCCCTAGAAACGTTGGAACACTGACATACTAAAATCCTGTTTAAATACACATCTCAGTCTTTATTAAAGGTTTTCAGTCTAGATGTGGGTCATAGTACTAGAGGTAACATGTAGGCCTACTACATGTGCAGCTTAAAATGAATACAATAGGTGCCACAGCACAGTAATATAACACTCTATCCTGGGACAATAAAGAACCGGACCTTTTTAGTGGCCTAGAACCATTTTATAAGTGGTACTAAAATAACACATGAGTCACTGACAACCTCTGATATCATTTATAGCGGACTCTTAGAGCATCCAGGGTTCTGTCATGTCAATGTCAGCTATATAGACAAATGTTCACGAATTTAATCTGTTGAAGGGGTTATTTCACGAGTTTAAGTCGAGTTAAATCAATGGAGCTGGCGTATTTCGTTAAAGGCCCATATTAAAAGGTTCTTGAAATCAATGTGTTATTGGGTCTGTGTTATACAATTATATGGGGCTTCCTGGAATTCAGAGGACTGACTCTTTGTGTGTCTTTGATGGACAACATTGTGGCCTACAGAAAAAAAAGGCAATAACACATCAACAGTGCTCCAGGTCCCCACTGCCCATGCCGCCCCCATGCCACCATGTGCGGACTTTGGGTAACCTTATCAGATAAGGACTGGTCTTATCTGACGTATAGCATACCGCAAACAAGGCTCCATAGTGCTGTTTTTGAACTCGCCATTGAACTAGTACATCTGAACCAGTCATTCCTTGAGTAGTATGTAGACCTACTTGATATACTGACTCATCGAAAAATGCATGCAGTTTTGCACGCTTGGGAACGTTCACACATTTCGTCCGATACTAGAGATTGGCGGTCTTTGGAAACTATGGCAGAATTTCTGGCAAAAGGATGAAAAATACCCCAAAATCGGTGAAATGACTGACTTCATTGTATTCCCTTTATAGTGAAGTTAGCATGTAAAGATGTACGATGAGCAACAGGTTAGTCTGGGTCAACTTTAATAGCAATATTTACAGTGCTAATGGGCCAACCAGAAAGTATGTGATAATATCAGTAGCTGAGTCATTAAATATATACCACATACTCAGTCAAATTACCTTTAATTAGCTACCTTTATATGATAGCACTACCTGAAACAGGTGAAACGGTATACGGGAACGTTCATAAATCTCACTGCCAAGGGAGTGTGGCTCTTTGGGTTTTGTCGTGAATTGTTCAACTGATAGCTGTACTTTTTTTTAAAAGTGATAATGGTGTCATGGGGGGGGGGGGGGGTGGTGAAAATGATCCCAAATTCGGGGACGTGATTCATGAACATTCCCATACACGTTATGTGTTAATTAGATCATTTATTAGTTTATTTAGTTACACCTTAGCAATGTGTCGGTTAAATCTCATCCTTCTCTGTCGATGCTCAGGTATTAAAGATCCCAGTCAACGCTTGAGGAGACAGGTCTAGCCCTGACTTGATGCATATGTTCATAGCCAAAAGGACATCCAGGGCAGAGGCTGGGGGTGTAGGATGTGCCAGCGCATGTCAGTCACATGCAACTTCAAAGGTGAGAGTGGTGTGAGGGGTAAGCTGTGGGACTGGGGAAAGTAGCAGAGGGTGTGGGGAGGGTGGAGGGGCAGGAGGTGGGTGGGAGTTGTAAAGGCCATACTCCCACAGGGCATTTGGCCACATATTATAGCCACCCCACTCCTTTTTCCTAATGGTTGGTGTTGTGCTAGATCGTGGTAAATTGGCCAAATCTGCAACTTTAGAGGTGAATCTTGTTGCAGTCACTTCTATCTGAAATGATTGTTTACTAGAAACCTCGCAAATGATTCCAAGAAAATCCAGCAGTTATTTGAAAATGGGACTTGATGCTATAGGAAGTCATACTGGTATCGTGTATGTAGAATAACCATTTTTAGAAAAATCATGGTTTGAACATTGTGTTGAGGAGTGCACATTTGAACATCTTTTGGACGAGCAGCAGCATTTTAGTATGACCCACGGTTCAGGGTTTTCACATGATAACTTGGAGTCACGCTACTGGCGTGACCAGAGAGCGGTGTGCCGGGGGCAGACCAGCTTTTATGATGAATTATAGTCGGACTATGAATAGAATATGATCCACAAAGCAGGGTATGGGATGTGGAGCGGTTCAGGGGCTGGATCTGGGAGTAGGAAGGGGTGGTAAGGAGAGTGTATGCAGTAAGTGAAAGAGGGAGGGGGTATCACCTGGTGGGGGTACGGTCGTATACTGAAGGAACCTACTATTAAAAGTGGGAATTTCAACCTCAAAAGGATGTGGCACTACATGGGTACCCACAATTTTGACCATGTCGCCGTGTCGAATTTTTGCAGAAGGGCAGTGGCATTGTGTCGAATTTTAGGTATACATGTATAAGAATTTAGAGAAA
Organism: Harmothoe impar; assembly: GCA_947462335.1. NCBI lineage: Eukaryota > Metazoa > Annelida > Polychaeta > Phyllodocida > Polynoidae > Harmothoe > Harmothoe impar. The sequence continues at coordinate 68,686,686 of OX381704.1, read as the reverse complement.
AAAACCTGTGGGTCGATTTTTATCCCGATTTCCCTGTGTCCGTCGATTTTTAAAAAAGGCCTGGGTCGATTTTTACCCATGTAGAGGCACAAGGATGGATGGAGACAGGAGAGAGGGCATCACCAGGTGACGCTGACAGGGCTGGAAACTGGGCAGCGCGTGGGTATGACAGTAGATACTGATGAATCAGTGACATGTAGATTATAGGACGGAGGTAGAGAGACTGAAAACCTGCTGTCTGAGTATTGAGGAGATGGAATTAGTGTGGGCGAATCGGATGGGGGGGGGTTCTTTTGTGTATACTTGCTGGGTGCTGATCAGTTCTCCCCCGTCCCTCAGGTGTGGGAAGATGATATACAATGTCCGGCATAAGGGCTTGTTGGGGTACCCTAGATTTCTTTGCATTCAAAAGTTTGTTGATCAGTTCAGTTAGCGAGTACACATCGAATGTACCTCACCTCTCACTGGGTCAATTAGCACTGCCTGGTAAATCACAGGCTACTATGTTCCATGTCTGGCCACTGGATTTACTCACTCCGTGCATACATGTGTTTCTACTTACACAAACCCACTAGCCGTTGTAAATACACATGTGACATTGTTTCTTTATGTACCATAGAATATATCACTTCATGGAGCAGTGGTTAAATACTTAAATTCACAGTGTGTCACAATGGGTTCATAAAATCTGACAATAGTGCTCTTTGTAACAACAGTGTAACATCATGTCAATGCGTTAACATTCGCCGGGTGAAGGCTTGTGCTATTTATGTGCTGTGTTTTAATGATTTACAGGCTATAGACTGATATGTAAATCTATAGCAGTATACATAAGTCGTAATATAACAGCCAGATACCTATAAATAGTTTAGGTGGGCAGTAATCGTGATTCAAGAACTGAGAGGTGTCCTCTGATTGATATCGATGACAAGACTGACATCCTATGTCAAGTATACATTGATAAGGGACACACAGATACGTACCGGGTATGTAGGTTATAACTTGATGCAAAATTATCACAAGACTGTCTCAGAGATATGTTATTGATATCATTGATACCAGGATAACAGTTTAAGTATAGTATACCTAGATGGGTATCTAGATCCCACCTTTAAGTTATAGAAAGGAAAGAAGAAAGAAACAGACCCACGTCATGAGAAAAGCGAACATAATGCATCTATATAATTCAAAATTAAAGCATGTACAACATCTATATATCCAAGTTTTGGAATAAAAAGAATTTGAAACATGATTTGACCTTTTTTGACACACTTTTGCAAATTGGCATTTTGAGTTCATGCCATTCACCCAGAGACATTTTGCTTGAGGGGTCTAAACCGGGAGCAGCTTATTAGGTCATACTATTCAGCCTGAAATAGGCAGCATTGACCTTAGCTTAGAGCCTACTGAGCTCGGCTTAGGTCTATTTATACAAAGAAAATCGGTTGAGATGACCCCTTCTCAAAGCTGAAGCCTCACGTAATGTTATCTGACATCATGTGAAAAACAAAACATTCTCTTTTTAAATATCCAAGATATCATTCTTCTAACAAATCAACTAATACATGTGTGCATGTGCATTTGTACACATAATATAAAGAATGTGAGTATAATTATGTGCGCGCACAAATATATAATCAGAATTTATACATAAATGAAGGTTGTAATATTTGTAAGTTAACACGTGTTATATGGTCTGATCTTAATCAGGGGTAGACACTAACGCTGGCCCGGGAGCCAATGGCCCGTACTTTTGGGTCCGGGCCCGTAGTTTTCTTCAGAATTACCTTCCCATGGGCCCGGGTGGCCCACATGAAATTTTGCAAGATATTTGATAGGAATATAACTGATCAGTATACACATTAATATGTCGTTGGAAAGAGAAAACCGTGAGGAAATGAAGCAATTTGGTGGCATTTTAACATTGGTAAATCAGGAATTTATATGATTTTCTCTTTGAAAAAAGTAGTAAAATACATTTGCTGGCCCACAGCTTAAAGTCCGGGCCCATAGATTCTTGGAGCTACGGGCCCGGGTGGCCCACAGCTGAAAAAGTTGGTGTCTACCCCTGTTAATAGCCTCAAAAGATGCTATTGTATCTTTTATTCGCCGTATCATAAAGCACTAACAAGAGGACATCATCGTGATGCAACAAGTGCAATTGATCAGGGTGCGTGACAGACCTAGAGGCGTGTAAACATAAAACGGTTGTCATGGAGAAGGTTGTTGTCGATCGTTACCAGGGAAGAGCATCCTTGGGGGGCAATTTAAAAAAAGTAAATCCTGAGCCGCTTGGCTTTCACAATCGCTCGGTAACAGAAGGTGCTCACATTGAGTAGGCCGCCATCTTGTCTTCAAATAGTTCTGTGTACATTATATAAACTTTCTCCTTTTTGACTCAGGGTAACTGAGTAATACTAAACGACCCAACCAAGGTTTAAGACGTTTTTGTTACATAGCAGAATGTCTGTCATTCAGCCTGTATGACAGACAGACATGAGATGACAAAAAAGACAGATGGGCAAGGTCGGGGGACAAATGTTTCCTTCGAAAAGAAATCAAATATCTCTTTTTTTCAATATGATATTGAACTGCGATCTTTCGACATGAATTTCTCTCTTTCTCATAAACTCTTAACTACTGTTAAATTGCTACCCTCTAAATGAAAGCCACATAGGGTTCAATGTTAAACCAAAGATAGAAATCACATTTTCAGCCACACTGCCCCATATTTCTCTCTTTACATGCAGAAATGCCATCTTGTACACTAGAAATACCCTCGAACACACAGTAAAGAACCATCTAGCTACTTTAATCTAAATTTAAATTAAAGACACCATCAAGCATATCACTAAGTGGAGGAAAAGAAACTAACAAGGATTCCCCTAGTAACGGCGAGTGAAGCTCTAACTGGCTCTAACTTTCTTAATTATTGGAGGTTTTTCAAAAATTCTTTCACTGGTGGAAAGCTGGGATCATGGCCGGCCATTGTGGCCGGTGTCTAGAGCACCCACGCCGGCCATTAAGATTCCATGCCCGCAAAAGCCGGCGTGCCGGCGTGATTTTGGCAACACTGATATAATAGTTCCTGTTGCAACTGTCATGCAGAGGGTGGCGCCACTGCGACTTCTCGTGCACTCCGAGAACTGCGTGAGATGTCAACGTGTGCAGACGAAATTGTACCGCCCGTATCTCTGCCGTTTATCGTCTGATCGACTCGCTTTTTGATAGGGACAAAATGTGGTACATGCCCGCAGCCCTCAACTGTTGCCCACACCCACCTGCACACCCACACCCACCTGCTCTCCCACACCCACCTGCTCATCCACACCCACCTGCTGGCCTGAAATGGAATAACATACATGTATGACACATGACTTGAGGGTACTTTTTAACAAGGAGTTCATTTCTGATGCCAGAATTGACCAATGAATGGTTATAAGGGAGTACTATATCTAAGTACATGATAAGCTCCAGCTCTAGCTTACCCTGAGTCATCTGTGAGGCCACTCACACGCTCAATCTTTTTTGTGCCCCGGGAGAAATGTTGTTCTCGGCCATTTACAGATCTCTATAGCTCTGTATTTTAACCATATTTCTGAGTCCCATTATTATACTTAAAGCCACACTATGGATGGTGGTGGTTGTATTTACTACAGCCTAAATGTGACTAGGTGAGAGTGGTATAGGTTTGATCAATGACTCCCGGCTTGAGGTATAGTGCTCACATCAACACCACCTCCCCCACCCCCATGTGTAGGTGGATAAGGTTACTGGTGCAATACTAGGACTGCTACAGGGGAGAAGAAATCATTAAATACTCCCACAATGACATTAACCTGTGCATTTTCCTTACAACAGTATGGCATTTCATGTATTGATCCATTGTGTGTACTTCTGTACCTGAACACAAAAGTATGGGGTGATAATACAGGTGTTACCTTGCAGACATTGATTTTACCTGTTGATTTCATGGTGAGCTACTAGAAGCTCTGCCAAGATCTACCCCTTTAAGGGAGTGTTCATTTATTATTATTTAAGAATACTTTAATAGATGCCAGCTTCACAGCTGCTGATTAAACGAAAGACTTGAGAAGGAATTGTCCATGTTGTAAAGCCAGCGAATATGAACATATTGGACTTAAAGGCCTTTTAGCAATTTAAGAAGCCACGTGATGACCCTGTATCTGATAATATAGTGTATCAGTCTGCATATCAGTTACAGTTCTGAGAATGCAGCACACATCACAGCACATAGTAGGTCAGGACGTACACGGGCCATTGGCACCGGATGTGGAACTAGTCAGCATGCCTACTAGACCTACATGTGGTTATTAGCCCCCCCCCCCCCCCCCAACACCCACTCACCCACATGCATACTGATTCTCCTTTCCTGCCCCTACTCACCACAAATGTCCATTCTGATTAAGGCAGTGGTAATTATTAACAAAAGGGAGTGGTTGATTTCTGCGCGATTTCGCATGATTTCTTTCACCCCAAGAAAGGATTCATCCACCCCCTGGTCCTGGTCCCTATTGTCAACAAAATTATCACTCTATTAGTCTCAGCAATGAGTATATTATATATACTCATTGGTCTCATTTACCTATGCTGAACCAAAGAACCTTCCTCAGTTGTCTTAAACCCTAAATTAACATTCTCTGTAATGTAGACAGTGGTTACCTGGAACTGGCAATAGGAGGTGTTACATTCCCTTCACCTTGCCTTACCTTTAGCTGTACCTTCCATATACTTTAAAGGCCCTACTCTGTATAGTCCCTAATGAACCCTCCTGTATGCTTACCTGTGTACCCAATACCTGTCACATTGCCGGCAGTGCTAAGGGCTCTAGATCTTTACAGTTTACTGCAATAAAGCTGTAGCCTGAACTGAACCTCAACTCTCCTCCCTCTTCTAGTGGTACCTAGGCTACAAGCGGTTACCCTAAGGTCACCCTATCCATGCCGGCTCCTACAACACCCATAGCAATAGGCCACTCATAAAATAGATATGATTCTATCAAACCCTGAAACTGATCTTGCAACTATGGCCGCATATAATCCTGCGCCATCCTCGCCCCTACCAGTAGTATCCTCGTTGCAGGATAGCAATGTCCAACAAATAGGACAAAAAGAGTACTTTGGATTTGACCTTATCCAAAGGCCATTTTGTTGATCTTTGTCAGAGTCTAAGTATTAAAGATGTGCGAAAGCACACTCCCTCTTCTGTTTATACCACCCTTCCACCTACCTCCACACAACACCAACTGCCCAGAAGGCGAACTTATTTAAAGGTTCGCATTATACATTACCCATCTAAACTTACTGTTTTCTGTTTAGCCATTTAAAGACGGCAAGATACCTCAAGGTTTCATCTTCATTTGTCTCAGGATACACCAGTGCTGCATCGGAGAATAATTCACCGGCACTGTAAGTGGTGCATCATGACGACCCGAAACGAGTGTATCAACCTCATCGGCTAGCCATGATGCGTGAAAGAAGCATTGGCCAGGCCTTAAGATATTACTTATTAATGCACTACTCTCAGTACGCTGCTTGCTCCCTGTGTATTGTATACTTAAAGATGGTATATTTCACAACATACATGAAGCTTTACTCCCATTAGCCATACACAGCCAATAAGAAGGTTCCAGGAATAAGAGTGATTACAGCAAGTAATGATGTATAGCTGTGTATGACGGCCTCAACATCGAATACAGTGCTAAACTCACCTGTGTAGCTTCTTCTATACAGCTGGGCATCACTGAGATGCCTCCCTATCCTAGACCCTAGATGCTATAGACTGCATTGTATGCATATTTCTAGTTATCTCAGATTCAGCAATGCCTCTGGGGGACAAAATGGCGACCTGACCAGGGTGACCTATTTTCTCACGAGAACATGCTCTGTGGGAGGTGACACATTTGAATAGACAGACTCTATAGGGAGGCAGGGATAGGGTAATTGGCTCAGACGAGCTGTCACCTCTGTCTACCTACATAGTGCATGTTCTAGAGCTACACTACACCACAACAGTCCTGTTGTAGGGATGTTACATGGTCATGTCATATACCACACATGTACCGTATGCCGTATGTATAATGTAAATGTGATACATGCCGTAAAAACTGACATGTGGCAATTTATCTGGAGATTCACAATTTCATTTTTAGTGCAGGGGTTTTCAGAGTAGTGCGGCGAGCCTTTAACCCAAAGAATAAAAAAAAGTGTGGTCTAACTGGTATGGCAACCACTTTAGAACACCACGAATCCCACTTGTATTTCAATTTTTTTTATAGATAGTTACCGACCCCTTCTTCTCACCGAACGTAAGCAGGACACAGCACATCTATAGAGTATAAACAGGCCCCTCGTTATCACGTCTAGAGGTAGTAACCTAGGGTTAATGTAGAAAAAGAACCCATGTCGAACCATCTCACCCAGAAGCAACTCACGCATATGCTCCTATGCTTGTGACCTCAAAACTAATCCGATTAAAAACTTGGTACATTATTTTAACTTAATTGTAATTGTGAGAATGAGAGGGTTGTGATTAATATGACCACCATTAATAGGGGGTTAATATGATTTCCCGATTGTGAGAATGAGAAAATTTGTATTTGATGTGATAAATGAATAATTTACTCACAATTTGTGGTTATAATTTACATTTGCTAAATATTAACAGCCCATATTATAGAACTTTCATAAAATGACCGTCGTTCCATAAAATGACCGTATCTGCATACACTAGGCAAAAAAAACCGGTTTGTTTCAGGTCAGCCGACCGACCCTATCAAAACGGCCGACCCTACTTTTTTTAATGCAATTTTGAAGACATTCTTGCATTTCTCCCCTTTTTTGGTCAATTTTAGGGTATGCAGAAAGACTGGCAAGTACATTCATGTTTTAAAAAAGAAGATATAAAATAATCCGACCTACCGACCCTACATTTTCCTCCTATGTTACCTGAAACAAACCTTTTTTCTGTCCTATCTACATCACATTTAATACCTCCCTGTTACAAATCACCAACAGGATGATACGGCTTAGGGCTACTACATCTCTGATCTTACCTGTCAGGTCACATGACCACTGCACATGCGCAGTCTGTCTAGATGTTGGTGGGTTTTGGAGCTGCTCCCACCACCACCCCACCCCGCAAACCCTGCAGACATTGATAACAATCTGACAAGTCTAATGAATATATCTCATCCTAGATTCCCTCTACATGAAACACTAATAGTGCTTTGCCATGGCAATGGTAATATTTTTGTTTTCGTCGATTTGCCACACAAATGAATACCAAATAGCATTACAAGAGCATGCAACAAATCATCTGTGTGAAAATAGAAGATGTTCACTCATATGTTGCAACAGGTCTGAAACTCATGTCACGTTTTCTTATATCAGTTGAAATTATAACTTGAATTAACTCTTTATTCCTCCCTTCCAATCACTTGTATTGATGGATTAAGTGTGTGTTGAAGACTACAGGCTATATACAACTAACACTTCACTGTGTCAGTGTGACCACCTTAGGTTTATGACCAATCCCCAATCTCTGTGTGCCAATGATTATTTGCCTGATGTAATAATATATAAGACCACACCAACACCTTCATTCATACTTATCTCCCCGAGATCTCCCTTAGAAGTTGTGTTCAGAACCTCTGCAATATTACCGCGTAGTCTGATCGTTCAAGACTGGTTATTACCGTGGTAAGAAACTTTCCTACCCTAGATTTAAATAAAATCATGTAAACTGAAACACCATTTTTGGGGTACTATAGTATATACTCGTATTCAAATACAAATGTAGTATACCTATACATTGTATGAAGCAACCAGCCAACTCACCCACAGACTGTAGACTTACCTATATGTTATAAAGACAGTGTCCCAACCATATCCTCCATTTAAGTACCGATAGTATCTAATGTATTACAACAATGTACATGGCAAGGCCTCCATTATATTAATTCAATAACAGTTGTCAGCTTGAGAGGTCAGTTTTGTGTTCATGGGAGAACCTTTTGTAACGTCAATTAGACTGTCGTATAGATTGTGGCCGACCTTGTGTTGTGGTACACTGGTTCTTATCTATACAGCACTGTTTACAACCCTGGTGGCGCATAGGGCATAGGGGTGTGGTGGGCTGAAGAGGTGCCTGGGGCAAGGCGGTAACAAAATACAATGTAATCTAGGAAACAGAATGCATTCCCTAGAATTCAGAGAGTTTAAATAGATAAAATAGCCACAGCAGTGTTGTGAGTATTGAGATTCCTACATGGTCTGGTTCTTTCAAACCACAATACAATGTGCAACCCTTTACCCAGATTTAAATGATCTACCCACTAGACCTCTCACTCACCCACCCATTCTCCCTCTCTCTCCATAACCCATCTCCACCTAACGCATGAGAAATGGTGCTAGTAGACAGGCCTAGAATTCACGTCTCGTGTATTTAGACATACCTCTATAGCGGGACCCAGTTTCACTTACTGTTCAAGCAAAGTTCCTGGCCAGGATCCTCCCAACATAGGTAGACAAGGAGGTTGGTATTCTGTGTATGTGTGCTACTGATAAATACGACAGGTTAATCCGATGCATACAGGTAAATACATGATTATGGGGCTACCCAAATAAAGGTTTTGTTGGTCTCTTGCATCTAATAGATATAAGGAAATGATCTCCAGTCTCCCGTTTAGCCCTGCCTGGGGAGATACTCGCCAGTGCTGCATCCATGCATCATGATCGCAAAAGACATATTGAGCATACCGGGTAGTCATGTCCATTTTGATAAGAGACCACCAGGATCATTGGGGATGGGACTTTTGAAGTTTTCACATCATGAGTAATAGAAGTGACCTCCCACCACCAGCAGCCCTCAACATGACAAGTCTGGCCGTGGACTGTATTGTTGTTATTGGCCTCGGGACGGTCCAGCTTCTACTCTAGTTTCCACATGCAGGTGCCAGTACTAACTGGCCGCATGAAGTGTATTTGGCAAGTCACCACTTTAGAGCCAGTGCCAAGGACTGCTGCCAGAGAGAGGTCTCACAATAAAACACATTTTGTCAAGTTATTTAGACTAGAACAAGGGAGGTGGGGGATGTTGATACAGGATTGAACAAGGCTGCTTTTGAGGAAAATATAGTTATATAAAATACAGTTTTAGCTACCCAAACGTTAAAAGTTTAGGGTGATATTCACCACACCATATCAATGTTGAGGAAAATGTCGTTAAAATCGCAGTCAGATGTAGCTACCCAAAGTGGGGCCAAACGTTTAAAATTCAGGGTGATATTCACAGCACCATATCGATCTCATATTATATGCATCTCAGCGATTTTAAGACTTCCCAGAACTGTTTGTATGTGACCTCTATTTGGACAAATCAATGACTTAATCGTTGTCCTTGTGACATGTATTCTGTGTGAGTCACGACTCATGGTGTCTGTTGGAGGGTATACTCCCTTTCAGGCTGGTGGGCGACCTTTTGTTGTGAAGCATGGCCCAGTGAACAGAACACAACATGGACCAGTACATTTAAATACACGACTGAGAACCGCCGCCCACATCTAGACTAGCAGGTGATGTGGTCGTACCTGTGTGCACCTTTATACAAAGCCAAAGTATTAAGTGGTGGATTTTGAGTGGTTTTATGCTTTTCATTTTTTGATTTTTTAATTTTGCTTTGATAACGATATTAATGACCAAAGCAAACTGAAAGTCAGAACCACTTTCACTTTAGGTATCCCATGGGGGCTTATTGAATAGAAAAACTGCTGGCATTTATTCCTTCTGAGTAGTTGTCCATGGTATAAGAGAGTTCCAGGCTATATTGAAAAGAGCGGCAGATGGGTGCGGCAGTACTTTCTAGTATAAAGCAGCTCCATACTAACTAAGTCTTATCTGGGGCCGGGGAATGCCCCCCTGTCCTACACAGACTCCCTACATGATACATGACTGAGTAGACCCGAGTGCCTCCCCTAGTGTCTGATAACAGTATCTACCGCCATAACTCAGAGGGCTATCTGCCCCTCCTACCTCTTCCTGAAAGTATAATGTAAACATATAAACCTCCCAGGTATCAACAAATTAACCCGCCGGCCTCGGGCTGTTTTCTCTCACTAGAAGCAGGCTGGGATGGGATTCCTTGAAGAAGAGAGTTGCTCAAGCCTCTTGAGTTACTACATTTGTACAGACTCATACTTCAGGGTTAACTTGAACCTTAGTGGGGAGCATTGATATGTAACATTTATTTACAAAATGAAATAAATGTATTTTATAGGAATCTGGAGCTATATAACCAGTAGGTCCGCCATTTCGCTGGTTAAGGTTAAACCCACTGATAAGACGTACCACTATGGGGACAAACAGAGGACAGGCTTGTAACAGTTATCAGTGCTTGTCGCCGTAACCAGCGCACCTGCCTCCTGACCCCTATAAGAGCAGGGTGTAGGAGATACAATCTAAGTGAAGTTCATTATACGAGGTAAAGCATTTGGGCGGCAAGTGGACATTCAACTGTATAAATGCATCTCTTATGCTCTGAAGAAGACCTGAGAAAGTCTAATCCAACATCTGACAGCTGCACATGGCGGTACCAGCAGGCAGTCCAGCAACTAGAGCTGCGACAGATCAGCAGGAAACCAGCAGTAGCCATGTTTCCGGTTCCGGTCAATACTCTCAGAGGCCAATGAGTTATGATATGGAACCAACACTTGGTTAACCCTTTAAGGACGGCATGATGCCTTAATGCATTGGTACATCATGATGCACTAATGCATTGATGCATCATGATGACAAATTTCATCTTTTAGCGACATGCTTCCTTAAAGGGTTAAACACTTTACATTCCTGAATGCTATAGGAACAAATTGGAATAATCTTCACAAATTCCTCTCTGAGTTAAGTCAGTAGGGGAACTTATTGTCATATTTGTCATCATCATGGCAACCATTATGGCATTGCCGACCAGCGTGCCATAACGGAATAACGGAAACAGCAGTGAGATTAGGCCCCATTCACAGTCATCAGTGTGGTGCCAACAGTGCTTGGCTAGCACCCCATATTATTGTTGTAGTATTATAAACCCCAGCCACCAGGGATCATGTTATGGTCCATAATGCACATACAGTCCTATTTATGGACGTATGTATGTATGTAGAGGGGACATGGTGGTTTAATACCAGATTGGACGCATGGTGCACTGGCTGGATGACAAGTTTCTATACTAGTAGATGGCTGAGCATTTGCTGAATGGTCCTTGGGGTATTAAAGGTCTTCTCACCCAACTACTCTGCCTCCGCCCTCTAGTACAGACTACTGTACTATTAAACAACCTTTCACAAAAGTGAAATCGTAGTTGCTTTGGGAATAAACGCTCAAAATGATTCACTCAAGTGAATCTGAACTGTCCTTGCTCTGTTACTGACTAGGATACTCAGAAGTAAAGTACCATTAGTACCAGCCACTCAGAAGCCATGATTGGTCAATATCTGGCCGTTAGTGTATAATGGAATAAGTGCTAACTGAATAAACACAGACTGTGGCCCTAACAGGAGGGTTGTGTAGACAGAGTAGCTCCTTTATCTTGTTATATGATCAAGCAGTTGGGCTTCTCATTGATTTTGTTTGTCTTTGTTTCAGTCTTAGAACTGTACTTCTTAAAGGTTCATGTCGGCAGGAAGCCTTGGAGAACTGACACCGGTTATGACGACCCATCTTTTGTATCTAGGCAGCTAGTGTTACAAGATGGCAGTATTATATGTTGACAGTTTGCTGCTTTGAGTTAACTAGAGCATTACAAAACGAGCAGATGCAGGGGGGAAATTGTAGAACATTATAGATATTCATGAGAAAAGATAGAAAAGTCATAATAATGCACTGTACAGGAATTATAGATTCCTGACATCACAAAGTGGCCCCACATCATGGTGATGGGATGTGCTGTAGAATAGATGTAAAATGCATGGACCCCCAGTGAGTTTGAAATATCCTTGAGCACAGTCTCTAAATAAGTGATACTTTATGGGCGCGTTGGCTCTTAAAGGAAAAAGAAAACTAGCTGTTAAAAAGTAAAATAAACACTAGCTCTTACAAAATAAGCTGTTACAGAGAATGTATTTTTCCCACCAAACATAGGTTGCTAATGGGTGCCCTGAGGGGAATATTAATAACTACCTGCATGTTGACTTGAGGAATTGGAACTAGACCATGTCTCTAATATACAGCTGAGAAGATACATGTCTTTATGTCTTTAGGACGTCGGGTTTATTTGACATAGGGTTTAACCTACTCCGTCAGGCTATATTATGTAGTACAAGGATAAAAGCTATTCACTGCAGCGCAAGAACATTATATATTACAAGAGCAGCGACAGTAAGAGAAACTATTCTGACAGCACTGGATATTGTAGATACATTGTAGATTTCCATTGGTTCCCACAGAACTTTAGCTCTGTTCCACCACTTAATGAATAGTATTTGAAATATATATATTTAAATATCGACAGGACCGTTTTCTCTGGGGGACAAGATGTCCACCTGCACAGCATTGACCAGTTTCAGTTCTAAATGGTTGCACCTGTACATGTATTTACCTACTGTATAGGGTGATTATAATAGTATAATAGCCCTACAACCTTTAGTTGGGGTCATGAGAAAAAGGCACCCTGCCAAGATGGTACTGAGGAAGTGGTTGTGAGACTGGTGTACCCAGTTACTCATGGCTGACAGGAGCCCAGTTCTATTTAACCCCCTGACATGATAAATAGCCTAGTTAGTGTTCATTCAATAGTCAATGCAAGAAATGGAATGGAAAGAAATCGTATAGAATTATATGAGAAGGGAACAAAATGGGAACGACAGGAAATTGGGAGATGTTATCCTACTGTATCAAGTGAAGTTTTGTATATATTTAGCCTCAAGGCTAAAAATAGAAACAATTTCAATTGGAAATGTAAACTCTGGAAAAGGCAAAGTGGATGACAGATGGATACTGAATATAGCCTTGGCAGAGATTTCTTTATACTATAACGACTTTCTATTCTCACGCAAAATCCAAAGATTCGTTGTTACATGATGTTTAATTCAGTTAATTGAGATGTCATTTATATCCGTCCTTTTAATTTACATATTGTATATTCAGCTTTTATTGAAAGATGTAACATTGTATCTACATTGTGTCTCCCTCACAGGTGCTGGTGAGTCGGGCAAGTCCACCATTGTCAAACAAATGAAGTAAGTACACACCGCCTCTGGTACCAGTCCATCATTAACCCTTTAACGATAGCATACTGCTTTAATGTACCAGTATGCCCTTAGGTCGGCACGATGCACCAAAGCAGCATCAGCGAGTAACTCGCGAGCGCTGTGTTAATGAATCCTACAGACCCCAAAAGGTCAACATAATGCATCATACAGTCTTGGCGAGTTGCTTGACGACGCTGTGTTGGTGCATCACATTGACGACCAATGAGCATGAAGCATTGAGGCATCATGCAATCCTTAAAGGGTTAATGACATGTAAATGACTTTTTGTCTAGGTCAGTCTAGGCCACCAGGCTTGATTAGCATCGTTTTTCGTCCATTGTCACGCGCCAGGCGTTGTGTCCATCTAAAAATATTCTTTAAAAGATTAAGGCCATACAATTTGAGCCAACGGTCATTTGATACTAGATCTAGTAACCTCCAGGTTTGTATAACACAACACAAATTACAAAATAGTGGAATGCAACTTACCAATCTGCCTTTTATGTCAATGCAAGTTATTATGCAACAGCGATGGATTGTTTTGACTAATACCGGTAGCTATCATCGCCGTACATGTTTAATATATGATAATTATTCCAAAAAAACGAATTATTATGACACCAGGGATGTCGGAAGCAACTTGGCTTTGGGGGGGCCACGGCCAAACCAAATGAAGTTCAGAAGAGTGCGCGATTCCGCGTGTTAAAAGCGACACATTGAAACATGTTTTTGGGGTCTGGGGGCAAGGCCCCATGGAAAATGTTGGGAAAATTTGAAACGATTTGGTGCATTTTAAGGTCGATTTTATATAATTATAGAGTAAAGAATATAATTCATTAGCATTTCCAAAAATTTTGGGGGGGGGGGGGGCAGAGTATCTTTAGGCCCCCCCAAAATTTTGGAAATGCTAATGAAATATATGTCTAGGATTTGGGGGGGCCCCTGTTCCGACACCCTTGGACACTTAGCAAGTCACAACAGCTACTCAATATTTCTTTAATGCCGTTCTAGTACATGTATATAAATGTTGATATTTGGAGAATATCTGTATTAATCCATTGTCGCTCCTCTTTTCAGAATTATTCACGAAAAAGGTTATTCAAATGACGAATGTCTACAATACCGACCGGTGGTCTACTCCAACACCATACAGAGTATGATCGCCATCATCAGAGCTATGGGACAACTGAAAATAGACTTTGGACACCCTGACAGAGCGGTAAGTCATTTTAAAAGAACCTACTATCCCCATTATTAACATTAACATCGTAGAAGGAGGTTGCATCCTTTGCTGATTTGAATGTATACGGTAGCAATAGAACAACTGATAATTTAAGCAGGAAGCCACAATATGTATAGAATAGATACTACCGGTAGTACAGGGTATAGTGAAGATGTGTCATCCATTTACTTGGCAACGGGCACAGTATGTCAGTCAATAGGTTGGCTCTATCAGAAAATACAGATGTTTCTTTGAGATTCATTTTATCATCGTGGGAGTTAAGTGATACCTTCCCACATACCTATGTCAGTTCAGAGGGCAGTTTCACTAACATCCCCTTACAGCCATTATTGCCTTTACTATAATCGGTGTGCCTCCCTCCAACATAATTACACAGGACCAATGTGACCCCAATTTCATTCAAACTGGCAACAAGTGCCAATGGCATCCAACGTCATTCCTTTGTGATGGTTTGTGGGACGTGGATGGTGGAGGGAGGGGGTATGTGTGAAAGTGATTAGATAATAGTAAGAGAATCGTGAGCTACTAATTACTATAGAGGAATATACTCACTATTTAGGTAAATCTGTCTACCGGTGAAATAGTAATAGACGTGTGTGTGTGTGGAGGGGGGGGGGTTCTCACTATCCGTACTGGTTTAGTCGAAAGAGTTGATGATATTGGGGGAAAAGGGTTGAAGGGAACTAGTTCAGAATACGGCACCCTATCTAAGTATACATTTAGTTCCAATACAGTTAACATTAGACTTTTTAACCGTTGACGAATTCAAAAAGTGCCATATTTGGCGGCGGGGGCTTCCCCTCGATCTTCCACTTCTTCCCTCAGACCACCAGCTCCCTTCTCGCCCTACCACACTGATCTCACCGTAAGGTCTATTTGCGGGAATGCATCTTTTATTTGAACAGAGAAGACACTTCTTCAAGGGGCATAGATCATGAGCCATCTTCAGCGGGGGGCTTACATGATGCCGGGTACCACAGGAACCAGTGCTGATAAACTACCTTTCCCAGAGTACATGTATCTGCATCTTTAATAATGCTGAGTCACGTTAATAATGATGGAGCTGGGATCGGCCTGTGCTGCCCCGACAGGTGGTTAACTGATGCTGTGTACGCTGGATCCCTGCGCCTTACCTAGAACACACCTGTCTGGCCTTTAGCTGGTTGCCTGTGGCGGCCATTGTCAGAGAGACATTCACCTGGTGGTAGCTCCCAGGTGTACCGCTCAGAGAGCACCAGGTGGGCGACCAGAGACTCAATGGGACCCGGCCCTCCTATACAGCCACGCTGTTGCAAATATGATAAGTGAAGTGTATTGAGGTTTTATAACCGACCACCATAACGCAACATTTGTATAGCCTGTGTTAGCACGGTAGCATTCAACTGTTATGGTCTGGAAACTGCCATCTGAGCTCTTAATAGGGGCCATTTCTGGTTGATCCACGAGTCCTGGGAGTCTGGTGTGCCTCATGCCTAAGTGGTTTAGGGGGTCAAGATTCCCTTTTAAATATACAAAAAAAAAGCTATATATTTTGACCTATGTTTTGACCAGTTGGTGGTATAATGTCTGATAACTAAGCCCTCGACAACCATATAGTCCTCTCCCCTACATGACGCATGTGTAAGAAGCCTCTAGTTTCTCTCATATGTTTATACCCCGCCATGCTTTGAGTCTTCAATAACGACAACCCTGGTGCTTTGTGGTCATGTTTCAGTGGCGCTTGATCATCTGCGAAGTGTGTTTTTTTTATGTCACAACCAGCAAAGGGGTGAGGCATCTCAGCTTGTCCACAGATCCTTCTGAAGCGGTATCAATAGATAAGTTGAAAGGGGTATAGAGAGGCCGGTAGTGTCTGTATTATGTTTTTGTGTAAGGAGACAAAGTAGATCAAGCATTTGGTCGTGTTAGGAATTGGGGACCCCGACCTTCTACGTGTAGTATACTTTCACATTTTGTTCAGTCTCTCGGTGCTTAATGGATTTGCATTAGTATGGCAATGTATGCCGGTAGGTAACATCTTAATCTGGTACTAAACTTAAAGATGGATTTGCGGTGTAGGTGGTCAGAAGGGTTTCCCTCATAAATGAGTCAACTCTTGAGGTTCCTCAAAACAAGGGGAAGTAAGTTGAATTAGATTACCGGTACATTTTACTTATACAAAAAAGCAGTCCTGTATATTTACAGGACCTTCAATATCCGTGAAACCTAGTAGTGTATATCTACTGTCATCAAATTGAGATTGTTTAACTGTCCTCAATATGGGAGTCAATATTAAGTGACACGACCTTTCCTTGCACATGTCACCTACCGGTATATTAGCACTGAAATCATTAGTGGCTTCTCGGTACACATGATGCCCACAGGGGAAATTAATTTATGCCACCGTTGGCGACTTGAAGAGACCTCCTACTGAGGTGTCAACGGACAATAAGTAGGTTAATTGTAATATGGAAGGGCCACTTCTCCATCTAATGAATAATGGCGTGTACTCATAGTTGTTCAGAGAAGCTACTTTTTCTACTTATATCAATTTCCAACAGAAAATTGACCGAAATATAAAGATTTCCTACTTTTTGTCGACCAGAGAGTGGTATCTCTTGAATTTATTCCATATTTGGACACTGGTATGCCTTGATTGATTGGTTTGCTATGAACAGATCTTCCAAATTCTAAAAAATCCATATGTTAAGCAGAAATATGGGAGTTCTATCTGACCCACAAGACCATTTCTGTTATCAAAATCTCAAAAGAAAATAACAATCATGCTATGATAATTCTGCCTTTCGCTAGATATCTCTCTGCTTGCACAGCGTTCTATGGGGTTTGACAAGATGGCAGCGTTATCCCGTATGACCAGTTAGCACATGTAGTACTAGTAAGAGTTAGAATGTTATAGGGCCAGCAGTTTAACTGCTGTTGTGCCTGTTACCGTTGTACATGTATACTGGGTCAGGATAAGACAGGGGACAGTCACAGCTGGGCCCCCTTCCTACCCATGTAACACACAAACACACCAATTAAATTGTCTTTTTATTATATGGGGTACACGCATTGTGTCCCAGTGACCTCAGCAGTCAAGGTCTTGTAACTTGTAATTGATATCATCTTTCATTTTTGGCAAACTCAGTGTTTGCCATACTGACCCGAGATGAGGGCATGGCTATGACTATAGTTGACAAGACCTGCTCTAATGAAGACTTCATTGAGATATCATTCTCACTTAATGTCACTCCATGATGCCCGTAGCCAGGTTATAAAGGATAACTATCAAAAAGAACTCAGTAGGCAAAAAGATAGTGCACTTATGCCAAATGAACGTTCTTTGAACTTGGTAGTTACTAGTAAGTTCGTAGCAGTGGAGAAATTGCTATCGCCAATTCAAATGAATACAAGGAATTAAACAACATGGAAAAAAAAATAGGCTGATGTTCTTGATACTAATCAACTCCTGTAATTGACCCCTTTCATAAAACTACCTCACACAGTAGGGCCGCCAAGTCACATGATGTGACAGGGCCATCTGGGTTCCCCGGCTTGGTTGGTATCGTCGGCCATAGGCAATCGTGTCAAAGCATCCGCAGAGATTTTATGCTTTATGAATCGACAGAAATATTGGGAATTGGCCCTTTATAAATATCATACATGTATACAGAAGAGAGGCCCAAACTGTGCTCAGCCTCACTAATTAGCAAACTTTGTATTAGCATTGTATTAATAAGCCAAGCTGGAAGTGATATAGGCATTAGATTGTTTCTGTGATGCAAAGAAGTCATATATGGACGAAAAATGGTTTCAACACGGGCACACATTTGCAGTTTTGGACATCTGAGAGATAGCTGCTAACTTGGGGGCTCTTATAGCCAGTTTCTCAGGCAATTGTCCTAATAGAGCGGGGTCCTTTCTTTGTAAAATGATATTATGAAGCTAGAAGCAAGCGACATATTCGGGGTAAGACCGGGTACCACGTAGACTATAATCTACTGGGGGTATGTAGTATATCCCACTCCCCGAATTAATAGAGAATGGCTGGTGGGGGAGGGGGGGGGACAAAATTATCTCATTGAGACTGAGATATCCAATACGTGCCAGCTAGAGCAAAAAGACAACCACTAAGCACTTTTAATAAAATCCACATTATCAGGGAACGTTCAAAAACGACTTCACCCGCTAGTGTTTTTTTGTTTTGTTTTTTGCGTTTAGTGACGAAACGTAAGCTGGGCCATACATTTACATACAAATTAATTTGCAAATTTGCCGAAAATAGAGACAGGGGGTCGGGGAGTCTTGACAAAGATTCCAAAATAGGTGACATCCTTGTGCCTCTACATGGGGTCCCACGGTTTTGACCATGTCGCTGTGTCAATTTTTAGCAAAAGGGCCGTGTCGCCGTGTCGATTTTTATGTATATAGAATGTACTAGAGCCTCATTGACCCAGGGTTACCCTGGGTCTCTGTGAGACGGTTTTCCACCAAAAAACTGAGTTTGGTCAGCTGACTTTGAACTGTTCCCCTGCATTTGTTTTTTCATTTATCAGATCAAAATAAAGACATGCATATAAATTGAAACAAACTGTACCTCCCTCTTTTTTTCAGTTTGTAAAAAGAAAAAGAATTGTAGTAGAAAAAGGCTCTTGAAAAAATGTCAAAAACTACCCGAAAACGGAGTCTGTGTGAACTAATGCTGAAGATAGGCCAGTGACCTTGAATCCTGACTTTAAAAGAGGCACGTTCACACAGACTTCCTATACCTACAATGGTTAAGAGCAGGTGAGACGTTTTTATGAGACGCTTTTGAGCTGAAATTAAAGGTACACACAGAATAATTAAGGACCTTTCATTTGATGTGTAATACATGTATGAGGGGCTCACCTCACCTTGAAGGAGGAGTGTGCACAATGGCAAACTCCCATGTAGGGAGAGGGGGGAATTCCCCCCCCCCCCCCCCCCCACCACGGTACATGTAAAGGATACTTAGGCCAAAAAAAAAAAAAGTTTGTTTCCGGTAACACGACCCCCAAAAGAAATTGAAAAAAGGGGGCCATGTTACCTGAAACAAAATCCCTCCACTTTTTTCTTTGGCCTAAGTCCAGAAATATAGCACTATGGTCCACCCTGTTTCTCCCCCCTGAAGAATGACCAGACCTAGAATAGTCTTAGCCAGGGTCTTAGCACCTGGGGCCATGGTCCATTCTTCAGGGTGGGGAGTAGTGGTGTTTTGACCTATGTGGACCTTCTTTTCTTTTTGATCCTCTTTCCGCATCTGCACCAAGCCCTGGGTCATTTGTGATGTATATCACACAATCCATCTTTTATAAAGATGTCTGTGTCTGTTGATTTTTACTGGACATCGATTCTCTCTCTTTGTAGCTCTATAGTGATCGATGCCCAGTTTTATACTTCAGACCAGTGGCTCATTTTGGCTGTTTTTTGCCTCACAGATTGCTTCTAGGGCAAAATTCTGACTAGGTGCCAATATATTCTCTATGCCAATGTGTAATATGAGGGTAGAAAACACTGGAACCTCAGTTAGAAAAAAATCCTACTGAACAGTTTTTGAGAAAATTAGGGTTTTGTTGCATATTTTTGGTGTTTTTAGTACATTTCCTACATAAACCGTGAACGCCAGCATTTCTCACTTTTCAGGTGTTAGAATCAGAATTTGACTTTTTTTTATTCGCAGTAGGATTTCTGAGTATCGAGCCATTCTAGAAAAGCTATTCTTTGGAAAAAATACTTAGTATTTCTTGATGATTTTCGTTGCACAAATTTAGGGTTGTAATATAAACACTGCATTGTCATCCAATCAAAGTGTTTATGCACTGTTGATGGTCACCCCCTCCCACCCACTTCACTCTGCATTGAAGGAGAACAGGCAGGGGAGGTTCATGTGTGCGTATATAGCTGTTGACCTGGGTGCTGGGTGCATTTTTAATTTATGGGGTGCCAACTGTTCATGAAAGAAAAATCAAATAGAATATTTTTTTTTTTTTAGTATCAGATTAATGCAACTACAATTCGTAATTTAGCACTTAAAGCATTGTATTTGCATTAATATGAATATTAGCCACCTTATGGGGTGCCAACTATTCATGAAAGAAAAATCTATAAGAATTTGTTTTTTATTAGCATTAAATTGATGCAACTACAATTCGAGATTGCATTTTAAGCATCTTAAATCAATGGTAGTCATCTTAAATATATGGGGTGCCAACTGTTCATGAATTAAAAAAAAAGAATAGAATTAGTTTTTTTATTAGTATCAGATTAATGCAACTTCAATTTGTGATTGCACTTAAAGCATTGTGGCATGCAATGACTGGTAGCCACCTTGAATGTATGGGGTGCCAACTGTTCATGAAAGAAAGAAAAGAAAGTATTTTTTTAAGAATCAAATTAATGCAACTGCAATTCAAGATTGCATTTAAGCATTATGGCATTCAATGACTGGTGGCCATCTTGAACCTATGGGGTGCCAACTCTTCATGAAAAGAACAACTAAATTGGAATTTTTTAACAGTATAAAATTTATGCAACTACATTTCAAGATTGCATTTAAAGCATTGTGGCATTCAATGAATGGTGGCCATCCTAAACCTATGGGGTGCCAACTGTGTTTGAAAAAGGTATCAAATAGAAATTTTATTATGAATTATACAAATTAATGCAACTATAATTCTTCATTGCACTGGAAGCATTGTGGCATTTAGTAAATGGTAGCCATCTTGAATGGGTTGAATGAAGGAAAAATCAAATAGGATTTGTTTTTTTGATAGTATCAAATTAATGCAACTACAAGTCAAGATTGCATTTCAAGCATCGGGACATTCAATGAGTGATAACCATCTTGAATCTATGGGATGCCAACTGTTCATGAAAAAAAAATGGAATAGATTTTTTTTTTTTAGTATCAAATTACTGCAACTGCAATTCGAGATTACATTGAAAGCATGGTGGCATTCAATGAATGGTTGCAATCTTGAATCTTTAAATGAACATACACACAGACAATATTCATAGGCATGAACATGGTGTTCTCCTTCATATAGATATTCATGGATTTCTACTTCTACTAAATATAGATTTCTGTTGGAAGGATTCTGTTACATGGATGTCGATGTCCAGTTTTAGATATATATCCATATAGTGCATTGGAGTGCTATAATGTTGGACTGCTGTATATTTAAAAGGGCCGTGTCGACCAGGTCGATTATTACCCAGTTTTACCTGGAGGCACCATATACTTAAAGCTTCATGGTTGGCAGTATGGGGGGGGGGGCGTTTAACGGTTACATATTTACAGTATAGTTAACAGCCCTGACGTGTATATATCTAAGTGTATGGTATTTTGATCTCATGGATGTTATCATTTTAACATGCTCACTCTTAAAGATACATGCATTTGAATAACGAGCCCCATACATTAGTTGTTATCATCTCCATTTAACCATGCATTTTCACCATGTATACCGTGTGAGTGGGTGGGCGGCGGCTATAGCAGGTGACACAGTCTTATTATTGAACCTCAGAGTGACGTCATTTGTGAACGTAACCGTGTGGGTATCATGTGGAGGTGGTGGTTAAACTGCAGGTAATTCCCTTTGACACGTTGCCATCACAGCCCCTGCATTACCATCATGCCCCGCTTGACTCTGGTCATGGGTTCATCTCTCACCGTTATCCAGTGCCAAGGGGTCCGCTGGAATTTGGAAGCCTCGTAAAGTCTCTTATCTAGCAGACCAAGACCATTCTACTAACTTGGCAGTCAGTTCATTCGAGGTTATCCAGGAAGGGTGTTTGGGTACATGGCGGTTACCTCATGTTAAATATGAGAATGTGAAAGATTATCTTTCTGTTTCTGCCATATACGATTAAATATATATTTTTAGGGCGTCCATAAATTGCGCCACAGTGGGCCACTGTGGGGTCTGAGTGCGACATAAAATGCTAGAGGTAGGTCGGTGTAAAAAATGGGTCACTTT
The DNA here is from genome assembly GCA_947462335.1 of Harmothoe impar. Taxonomy (NCBI): domain Eukaryota; kingdom Metazoa; phylum Annelida; class Polychaeta; order Phyllodocida; family Polynoidae; genus Harmothoe; species Harmothoe impar. Next base: position 68,664,203 of record OX381704.1, on the reverse strand, counting down.
TGTGTGATGTCATTTATGGATAGCCCCTGGTAAATTAAAAGGTGTTGTACCGATTAAACAAAAGATTACTTGAAATATTCGCAGGCTAGTGTCAATAGTGGTTAGCAGCTACCTATAAGGACTTAACGTGCTAATTGTTTCAATAAAGGCTTGATGGTTTAGTATGCTATCTCTGACGTCACCGTTGTCAAGGCATTAGTGGTGCATGACCGTCATATTACCTTCCCAACTTTAACAAACAAAAACACATAACCACTTATTACTGAACGACACCTGAAGTAGATGTGGGTTCTGGTACATGTACAATAATTAAGAATGCTACCGGTAATTGATTTTTGTAGAGTTGTATCCACGGAGGCCGAGAAGTACAAATTGATCGCAGTCGACCCCTTTAAGCTATAGTGACGTGCAGGTTTTTTCGCTAAAAAAACACAAAAGAAAAACACCCAAAAACAAACAAAAATAGAGAGAAAAAACCCACCCCCTTAGCCAGATCAGGAAATACATTTGAACGACTACCGGGGGTACTGCTGATAAATTATGCTCCACATCTAGATCCATAACCTCTATGATAGATAGATTGCTGATAGTCTTGTGTATGTACAGCGTACCAGATTGGCAGAGTGGTTTAGTTTGATAACAGATCATGCCATCGATATGATTACCAGAGTGTTGTTGGGACAATAGTGATAACGTGTCTAGTCATCTTAAATAATGCCATATTTAACCAGCATAAACTTTATATGCTGGTTGGAGATTGCCCATCAAAGGTGACGAAAGTTACCATCCACTACTATATTTTGGCTACTAGTATATGGTTGAGACATGCCACTAGTGCTAACTAGTATCAATAGTAAGAACATGCTACTGTTGATTACATTAGATAGGCATCGATGAACATATTTTGTCAATACATTGAACCACGAATGTGGCATATATGTCCTGCTTAGGCCCCAAGTATTACAGGGTTGTAATCTAGGACTGCAGTAGGTTACCAATCAACACCCCGCCACATTGGCAGCCAGTTCCCAACTAAATGTAGCCTATATTGTAGGTGGTAGGTTCGGTGATGTGTCCAGGGTAGGACGATCGGTATACTAAAATAAGTACTGAGCGAATTAATACGTTTACAGAAGCCGATTACGACAACCGCAGAGTACAAAATGGTTGCCTTCACAGGGCAAACAGGTAGAGAAACATATGCCATGGAGTTGATATGGACATGCCTTGCAAAGAGTGAGAGTTTGATCTAGGATGGTTTAGGGGTTATATAAGTAGCCCAACAGAAGAAGCCTGATGCTATCTGAAGCCTGGAGCTGAGCCCACCCCGCATACCGCAGACATCCAGGGCCTCTGACCCTATCTATGGTATTAAGTATGGGCAAAAGCATGACGTGCTCCCCACTACAGCAGCACCTACATGGTCAGTTGTGACTGGAGCTAAAGTCTGAGAAGAATTTCCTATACTAATACTGAGTACTTTCATGTACATGTATTCCTCTGTTCTTAAATGTGAAAACTACCGGTACTTTAATCAGGACCTCTGTTTAGATTACACGTTCTCTGGAGAAACCAATTTTCATTGCACAGTATATTTAAGTGTCAATTTGAATTGTAGGGTATATACCCAATATATAGCGACATTGCAGAAACTGTATCATAAGCATATTAAGGCCCTATGAGGCCCCCATATCCACAATCTGGGTAACTATTGATGACCTATTTAGCAGAGTTTATCTGACCTGGTAAGGAGCAGGATATGCTGGCTGGTAGACGCTGCTCGTGCATTGCCTCCCAGCAGAGGTTGCCCTAGTCGTGCCATATGGTAGTCTGTCTGCTTGGAGAGTGTAGCACCAGACGAGTGGATAATAGCAACCAGCTGAACTGCCACACGCAGTGCTATTTCTCATTCATAACAAGAATGTTGTACTAAGATATATCACCGAGGCGATAATATCACATTATTCCACATTTTATGTTGCTACCATTTTGTAGTATAAGAACAAAGGGATTTGATAAGAATGTAAAAATACATAGCAGGACATATATGCCACATGAGTATGTATACCGGTAAGTGGAGCTGTCATCATTGATAATGATACTGCAGCCCATCACCAAGTTTCAGGTATACATGCAAACACGATGTTTATATAATTGCAAACCTACCCGAACTGTATTATGATTTACATAAGGTGATACAAGCTCTAGCACTGACTGTAATTACAATTACACCACAGTTGACTGAGAGAACAAAAGAAATGGCCTGACTGGATTTTACGTACATAGTTGTATGTTGATGTGGTCCACTGAGCACTCTCTCCTACTGTGGGTGTAAGTCAGATATGATATGTGTGAGTAGCTGCATTAGTATTATATGTCTTGGACAATGGTAATTATCCACGGCTGACGCCTTGGCTTATATCACTCATACAGCAAGTCACTTGTATCATATCTACCACTTGTAAATTGTGGTCAATAAAGATAAATTTTAAACTTCAAACTTTAACTTCAAACTTCATATAATCAGAGTGCTTCATGAGACCCAGTATACTTACCTAGTCTCACCTTAACACTCGCTATACTTGAGATCATCCCTGGGTCAGAAAAAGAAATGCCCATCCCAGGCCCTCACACACACATCGAAGGCTTGACCTATCAACATTCACTTCTCGAGAAGTATTATGTACTGTGGTGTAATATAAAGCAAACCTGTCCTCCAATAGCAATTACCGCACACACCTGTTGGTGGCTTCCAGGAAAGCCTGCTCCAAGAAATAATTCACCTGGAGGAAAATAGACTACATGGCCCTGTGTGGATTGTGCATTTTCGTATAATGCTTTCATGCAGTATGCCAGTTGTTGAAATGATGAATGATACCCTTGCCAAGGGTCGTAATGATGCATGAATGCAGCCCTGTGAGTATACTCCCAGGGCTGCATTCGTGCACCATTATGATAAAGGACATAGTGCATGAAAGCACTATGCAGTCCTTAAATGGTTATTTTCCATGTCTCCTGTCCTTCACCAGGGCATGTGAATAAATAGAAGCCACTCCGCTGCACCACAGCTTCAGATCAGGGATGCCAGTTTTCAAGTTTGTCATGTTAGGAAGACCTATACGTACCTAGTCTCAAGTAGAAGTAATTTCAGGGACCTTCAACCCGGTCAAATGCATTGCAAAGTGGTGAAGTTAGAATAGAAATATAATTATATAGGTGTTGATGGGGGAGGTTTTGGAGATATATATACATACATGTACTAGCAGATTGTCTGAAAATACTTGAAGTGGAAGAATAAGCCCGGATGCTAACACCATGAGACGAGAGTTGTCATGGCAACACGAGCATGGATGGGTGGGATTGGCAGCCTGCAGCAAGTGAGATGGACGTTCCCGGAAGTAAGGATGACGTACTTCCGGTTCAGTCTGTTGGTGTCTGGTTGGTGAGGGTGTGTTCAATAGGAATTAACCGGATTCTGTTTGTAAGAAAGAAAAGGCCTGTTTAATTAGAATATTTAAAAGCCACAGCGTTGATAATTTGAGCCCTGGGGTTGGTCCCATCAAGACTGATGTTTAATGGTGAATCGGCTTCACCCGTTGTGTCTGTCGATCACAGCAAACTGAAGCTTGCTTTGGAGTTTATGGGGCTTGTTTTGTGGGACCTATTGAGCACTAATACAGTATGAGCAACCTGATTGATATTCAATTTTATAAAAAATGATTAATCCAACTCTTTACATTAATTTTGGCCTTTTGATGTCGATCTAAATGATGACTCAAAAAAAATGACCTGAAACGCTGAGAGTGAGACACATATCCAGGCACATTAATTTAAACACATGTATGTGTGGAGGTTCATCGGTTACCTTGGAATTAAGCAATTATCCACATGGCACTAATCCAGGTAATGGAGGTCGTGCTAAAAATAGAACTCCCCTTTCATGCCTGAGTCACTCAGTAGTACCAGGTTCCATTCGGATCCATTGTTGATGTGTTGCTCTAGTGACCTCATCACCCGAAGGCTGCATTATACTGGAAGTACTGTACAGCGAGACCTCGATAATCCGACCACCTCCCTTTCAGGAAAAAATAAGGCCGGAACTTGAATTTGCCGGATAATTGAAGCATATTGATATGCCAGTGTATAGAACTGTTCCCGGCTTCGCAGCCGGATAATCGAGGGTGCCGGATTATTAAGGTCCGGATTATGGAGGTCTCGCTGTACATGGATTGAGGAATAAAGATCAAATAATCAGGGTTTTATGAGCCCAAAAAAGGATGTGATTTTGACATAGATTCTGAATTTGCCTGTTCGGTACTCTTATGCATATGTGGTGATTTCTTTTCCTACACATCTAGAACAAATGCTCGACATATTTAGGGTTATCACTCAAAATGCTTATAATATAGAATATGCTTTAAAAAAATTACAATTGTTAGCAATCTTGGTTTACGGACCCCGGGAGTTTGGAAATGTATTACCGTAAATTCTCGCGTATAAGCCTAACTCGCGTATAAGCCGCACCCCTAACTTTGACAAATTATATAAGCCGCAGAGGGGGTCTGAATATTGCGATTTTGGTACTGTAGTATACTAATAAAAACTCTCGTATAAGCCGCACCCTATATAGGCATGTTTGGTATCAAAAGAAAGCTGAGTCTGACTCGCGTACAAGCCGCGGCTTGTACGCGAGAATTTACGGTACCTAAATTGTATATCTCACTTTCCTAAGGGAGTGGTCATTTTTTAACAACAGTGAGGGGGGTTGGTGGATTTTCGTGTGAGCTGGTCAAATATTTTTGGGTCCCCCCTCCAGGTATGTTGAAATGGAGCGCGGCCTACCCTTTGGGCTAGAGTAACGCGCGGGCTTTTTCACCAAAAAGGGGCGCACTGTTTTTGGTCCCTCAAAAGGGGTCCACATTTTGTTGGTTCCCCCCCCCCAAAATCACCACCACCCCCTGTTATTAAAAAATGACCACTCCCTAACCTAGAATTAATTATTCCCTTTATTAATAGATACCTATAAATATATACAGTCTTCATTTATAGAGTCACCAGAGACATACATGTGGTCTCATTGGAGTCACTAAAGCTCCAAGGCACTGTTAATGAGTCGCTGTCAACAGACACGGTCTTTGTTGACAGCAACACCAAGTTCTTATGAATTTGAGACCACTGGCAATCTAATTGTCACTAATTTAGCGCTAAGCTGATGCCTGATGAGTCCATGATGTTTTTATGACGTCTTGGCTTGAATGACGAATGCCATTAAATGTAGTTGCATTGGGCTAGCAAGTCGATATCTCACTAGCCCGGTTGAAAAGATTACTAGTTATGCTAATTAATATGAAAGGTGGTGGTTGTTATTTAGAGTAGTTGGGTTAAGCAGGGATTACAGTTAAAGACTTCAGGATGTTCCCTGATTTCGATTCCTTTTCATGTTACAAAGTCCTGTATTTAAACTGTATTTAGGGGTCTTCATTTGAGCACTTCAATCTTTTACAGATTGTCACTTTCATCCCAGGTCAAGTTATTGTCTATGCCTTAATAAGGGACGTTGTTATGGCGACCCTTCATTGCGACGTGTCAACTTCTAAGAGTGAATGAAAGCATCAAGAACAGGGCATATAATCCAAAGGGACAGTGCTATTCACTGCAATGTGTTCTTCGAATAATTAAGTGTGTTCTATAATGGAAAGAGATGTCTTTAGATTAATCTGGTTGCATTACTGGTATTGTATAGTAGCACAAAATAGTCAGAAGATAATGAAATGTGCTGTAGCTACATTCTATGTACCGGTACCCTTTAAATATATTGGAATTGGCATAAATTCTTGTGTTGAACATGTGCGAACCAAACCACAGGTGTGGGTTATAGGAAATGCCAGGCCAGAGTATGGGGTATACGAGTTTTTTGAGAGGTATACAAGAATACCAAGGTAGCGATAATCAGAACCCAGGTGCGGGTATTATACATCATTCTCGAAGCCTCAACGTAGGTTATACACGAGATGCGGGTTATACGCTGGAAATTATGGTACTATAGCGGAGCAAGCTTTAGTATTGGGTGACATTTTTGGACCACATGACAACTATTCCGATTCTTTCTATTAGAAATTAATATACTAACATGTGTCAACTCTTGGTGTTGTTCTAGGACGATGCGCGGCAACTGTTCTCATTGGCGGGTGGCGCGGAGGATGGAGAGATGACACCTGAGTTGGCAGCAATCATGAAGCGACTATGGAAAGACTCGGGAGTGCAGGAGTGTCTCGGCCGGTCCCGAGAATACCAACTCAACGACTCTGCAGAATAGTAAGTTCACTTTCTTTCCTTTAATCTTGAGGGCCTATAACAACAAAATTGCATTAATCATCGATTGACATGGAAAGGGAATTGAATAGTATCTCAAGATGTCTTCATGCGTGTGCAATGGAATTTCTAATTGAAATGGAATTACTGTGAAGGTATTTATATTCACTGCTATGCATTTTCGCGGAAAAGTGAAAATCGACAATTTCGCAGGTACTTACAATGTAGAGCGTACTGTAGATACAATAAAAATTGGTGGATTTTAAATTTCTGTGAAAATATATACACTGCTAAATAAAGTATGACCACAGTACTGCCTTCGTTTATTAAAACTGTAAAGCTTCATACTAGTACACACAGTTAAACATAAATAAAGGCAACTGGGGACATGTATGTCTTGCATGCGTAATGTTACAAGATTCCGCGAAAAACACATTCCGTTATGTAAAAAGTGCATTATCTAAGTGTCTCCTCCGAGTGAGGCCATGTTGTCATGACAGGGCCCGATCGGCCCCCGCGGCGTCCCCGAAAAGGACATGATGAGACATGACTAGTGGCGCCACCTTGACAGCATCATCTGAAGGGCGTCTCCTTGGAGACGGTGTGTGTTGGCATGACAGAAGGGACTTTTAGTGGTGCCCCGACAGGGGGGCTGAATGGGGTGTTGCTCTTTGATACCTGTGTCTTGTTATGGATCAATGGCTCAGGGATTTGAAGTGGTGGCTACTGAGTGCAAAGGGGGGGTCTAGGGTGGGGGTTGAAGTGATAAGACAGGTTGAGCCCACCTGTATGGCCGTATCACCTGCTGGGATGGCCACACCTGTAGCCATCTCACCCCATACTAGTTAGTATAAGAGTGCTTCTTCGTCGTACCTGTTCGCTTTTTCATGACACATGCATTTGGTCTGTTCGATTCATTATTAATCATTCAGTATGACATACACCGGCACAGTGTTGTTCTGTTCGGGAAGGCAACCTCTTGCACTTCTCTTGAAAGGAAGTTTACCGGTACATTTCTGCATTCTTTTCTATTTTCTAAAAATACATGTGTACATTTCATCCACATACAGTACAGAAAACGTTATGAATTTGGATGAGTTTCATGGTTAAACATGCATATCATTTGATCATTTAAAACATAAATTGATAAGGCTAACATACTTGAAGACAAAGGGTGATATGATGAACTATGTGCTGCAAATGATCAAAATGGCACGGCACCGTGAAGCGCGTAACTAGGAAAGGGACAATCGGGTGGGTGTATCCTGTTGTCTATTTACTAAAGTGCACACACGTGTGCATCGATATTCCATATCTTGGCAGACTGGAGATACTATCAGAAAGTTGGTTTCATTGACTGCACCACATGACACTTTGCATCAGCAGCATGAACTTTATCTATGCTGATATATGACATATCTTATTATATGTGGCTAGGATAAAATCATGGAGAACCTGCCCATCTAGGGACAGATAGCTAGGGACGGTACTCTGGCAAGAATTGACCTAACGCAATTAACGAGAATAAGAGCTACACAGACAGTTATCAAGGTGACCTTACTCAATTAGAGAGACTGAGAGCTACATAGACAGTAATTATGGTCTACAAATAGCCCCTATGTACTACCGTAAATTCCCGCGTATAACCCGCACCTCGCGTATAACCCGCAGCCAGACTTTGAGAAAAGCCTATAACCCGCTCCAGGGGTCTGGAAATTGCGAATTTAGTACTGTTCTATACATTCAAAAACCCTCGTATTACCCGCACCTAGACTGGGAATAGTGTATAACCCGCACTAGAGGTCTGGTTCGCGTATAACCCGCGGGTTATACGCGGGAATTTACGGTACATAAGTTTGATTCGCTCCCTATACCCTGGTTTACCCCTCTACACCTCTCTTGACTCAACGAACTTCCATAACATCCCCACACAATCTAAGTTAAATTACAGTGCCACCAACCTTTCACACAAATGCATTGAGAAGGAAAAAAAGAAAAAAAGTGAATGGAGAACTGTATGCACATTTAGGTATAGAGGAAGAAAAACCACCAGCGCTGCCTACACCCGCCTCCTATCCTTCAGTACTGGCCTCCAAAGCTGGCCCTTTGTGCCGAGTTAACATAGACGAATCACTAAAGAACAGCACCTGTATTTTTAGTGTGATGCGCCTGCTCTGTGAGTCTCATAACAGGGATCAAGGCCGGCAGTGTCAAGCTTCTGACAGACATCTGAAACCTGGCAAAGTATATCGAACCAAATGGAAATAATCTACTTAAATGTGACAAAGCATTAAATGGATTAGAACTTCAAAAGGGGTCTCTGCCTTTAAAAGTAGTACTTAGCTTTAAATATCTGTTGGCGGTGAGCTCTCCAATGTTGATTAAAAAAAAGCTAGATCAATATTTTACGTTTATATTTTATGCAGCATGCTTTAATATGTATGGGATTGATATGTACTTGAAAAATAGAGTTCTCATGGATTCTAGTCGCCTTCAGTACCCTTGAGATGACCTATACAACCCCCCCCCCCCCCCCCCCCCCCATCATGGCCTGGACACATCGCCAGCCACCTTACCCAGCATCAGTTCAATAAGTCAGCCTTTAGTAATACCACACATGTTTGACTTGGATAGATGAAACCAGAGCCTGACTCTAGTAATAAGCTCAGGGCTAGTTAGTCTGTGACGTCATCGGCTCTGTTTGTGTGTCCCAATCAGAGTCGCCATGTCGACCACGGTGCCCAGTCAATGTGGGTATCGAACTGTTCACAAGGGAATCAAATATATGGGCGGGGCTCTGTTTATAGTGGAGGCGAGGGATACTTTCTCTTCAATTAAGCCGTTTAAGGTATGATTAGAGGAGGCTGTGTTGTGTGATGTTGCTGTGTGGCCAGCTCAATGCAAAATGTACTATGGCCATGTGTCTTTGCACGTGGCTTGGAGACGGAATCTAATTACATGGTAACCCTCACCTCCGGTATGTTTAGAACATACTGTACTGTGGCATTTTATAAGTGTTGTACAACGAGGTGGGAGGCAGATTTGTTTATCTGTGCTAAATTTCTGAACTACCGTGATACGGATTTATACAATAACAGATTTGATGATCTGGGGTGCAGATTCTTTTTAGTCGGCCAATCAGTCAATGCTACACTTGTCCTTACATTTAGATTGAATTTAAAAAGCCCAATGCTTCAGGATATTACGTTTTGTCAAGGGTAATTCTTTCTGATGTATATGATGAGAAATAATAATTAGTCCGTGTATATGGTTAGGAGCCGTCCATAAATTACCTCAACCAAATATGACATATTTAGAACGCCCACCGCGCTTTTCGCCATACCTTCGACATTGTGTGTCACACTCAGACCAAGACATCCCCTTCCCACCACCCACGTGAACTGATTCATGGACGGCCCCTTACACACCATTGTTCAGCTGCTGCTCTAATTGGCATACACTTACATTGGCTGCATGTGCATCATTAGTAATAATAGCACGGTTACATGACCATGTCTGCCCAGAACTCGCCCATTCTGACAGCTTCAACAACTCACCCGCAGTGACTGTGTTCATGGAACCTATTAGTATTCGTCTATACCTGTTAGAAATCGCCGCATGTTCAGCAGGTTGGTGTTAACTCAACACTGAGAGCTGTTTAATAGACGGTTGGTTGGTGCTGGTGGGTGGATACGTGCAAGGTGTACAGAGGGTACCAGCATAAGTCATGTATTAAACTACTTTATCTGGTTTTCATGCTAAATGGGAAATTAGAAAATGGGTCAGTAAAAATGAAACAGTTTTTCTTTGTACTCCGTGATTTGTAGTACAGAGTAGATCTTATCATTAAACTATTAAATGTGCGTGCTCCCCTCGCACGGGCTTTCCCCTAACTTCCATAATCCCCACCCCACGCCAATTAGGCCTCTAAATCAAGAATATGGGGAGGAGGTGACAGATATCACATTTGACACATTTCCCTTACAATAAGCAATAACAACAATCAGAATAGTTTAAACTTTGGGATACAATAACTCAGAATAACTATAATTAGAATAACTATAATTTCGATGCCTTTCCAATTTCTGAAAGTGCGAAGGAAGGCTTCATTTTTACAAGAAGGGAAGGGATGAAAGTTCAAACAAATTCAACAGAATTTGTATTTTGACTGTAGCCTATAAGGGCCTATCCCGCATACATGTATGTACCCAATGCGCATAATCATGCCAAGTCTATAACAGGTGTGAGGTTTATTCACCACTGAGAACCAGTGTAGTGTGAAGAGAATGCAGATAAAATACGGGTCAGGTAACCAGTATAATGTGAATGTCAAGTACACCGTGATAAATACCCATTTACCCATTGTCTAAACCCAAAGAAATGTTGTTTTAATGGTTTCTGGCTGAATGTGTCGTGCCTACAAGGTCTTGACACACCCTATTGTACCAACAGCCGCATGTTAGTGTCAAATACAGGGCCTAATGTTCATTACACCATTGTCTCCAGTAGCTTTGTATAGAAACTCAGTATTAGCCTCTAATTAATTAAAAACACACACGTAATAGTATAACATATACATTAAGGCGCGCACGGGCCTTAGCTCTGCTATGCCTTGGCTCACATTAAGGAAGCAGGGAAGGCGAAAAGTTATGGATGTGCCCAGCGGGGGGTAATGCATGCATATACCAGGGTAGTACGTGGGGATTTTATTTAACTGGGGCATTTATGTTACTTAATATGGGCAAGACTCCCAGTACATTTTTGTACATTACTAGTAGTATTTCATTTGTATTTCACTGGTCAATATTGTCCAACGATGCAAGGCACTTCTGGAACCCAATACCTCTAGCAATGAGCCCCCTATCTACTAGGCCCCGATACAAGGTCTTTAATAATAGTCTGGATAAGTATGACTCCCTACACCACAAAGGTTAATGAAGGGTAATGCGAATAATTACAGCACAATACCCCTACATACTAGTCCCATGAGGGGGGGGGGGGGGGTCTACCCCCTCCGATGTGCACTTTATGCTCCAATGTAAACTCGGGCTTAGTGTTAAAGGCTTAATCAGCAGTAATTGGATTCTCTCGGCATTGAATCGGATAAATCTTAATCTCTTGTAATAGCACAATCAGCAAGGGTCAGGGAGAGTTCTGCATATGTATGTATATATGTAATGACTTCCAGTCAAGGTATTCGCAACATGATGATGTCGGAATATGCCTTTGAAATACACCACCTTCAGGTCCTTTGTCTTATCTCCTCTCGTTGTATAGTGCACTTTCTATTACATTATTAGCCCGCTCTCAACCCCCAATTTGGATGTTTTAAAAGTATACACAACACAACTTGAGTCCCAACTTGGTTTTACTGATGGCATTTATCAAGGTGAATGAACCTACAGTTTCGACTTATGAAAAGACTTTGTCAGCATAGTAATCAGATAAAGGCATCCCCGCCCCGACTCTCCGTAAAAACAGATCGTAGAAACCTGTACCAAAGACTCAAGGTTTCTGACTTGTATCAGAAGTTGGTCGTATGGTAGTACCATCAAAGAACTGAGTGTGATGAGATGGCCCCCAAAGTGAATGGACAATGAGAGGAGGGGAGTCTCTGGTGCAGCTAGGGGTGGTGGCGGGTGGCAGACTGGGCTGGGATGAGGCCTGAAGAGATCAGACATACCGTAAAACTCCGCATACAAGCCACGGCATCTAAGCGAGTCAGATCGCCGGTGCGGCTTATAGAATCAGCCCAGAGTCAGGTTGCGGCTTATATGCGAGTTTATGCTGCTATGTTTCAGTATCAAAGTCACCATAATCAGATCACCAGCGCAGCTCATAAGATCGGACCAAAGTCGGGGTGCGGCGTATACGCGAGTTATGCTTATAGTTATACGCGAGGTTTTATGGTGGTAACGTCTATCAGCTACAGATCAGCACATAGACCGGTGAGGGATCTATGCTTGAATTCATCCATGTACACTACACTGGATCCGCCATTGCTAGGGGATGGGTCGGCCTCCAAGTCTGACTGATGAATACAGTTTAAAACAGTGACAGATGAGTGGATGGGTACTGAAGAAGTTTTTTAAAAAAGCAAAAAAGAAAAGTGACATAACTGTTGAACGTTAAAGAAATGTGTGGTGGTACAATGATTTACGGAAATTATAAATGCTCGATCGCTAATTGGAGATCACTGTAGATGTAGTTTATCATCATCATACCTTTAGATAACTGGTGAATTACTCGCTGGGTCATTCAGCAGTTAATTCGATAGATTTTAACTTGGACACCCACGCTACTTGTTTGTGTACCAATCTCGCTCCGAGTCTAGGCCTTAGTACCCTTAGGGTCCACTGAGTTAGACAGATGTGCGCATGGTGCCAATATAAGAGAAGTTTGAAGTAAAGCACTGTGCTGCCCTTATTAAAGGGTTCACAACAGTATCCATTGCCTCGACTTGCACTCCCTCCCCATCCCACCCCAGCATGCACACAACATCACCCAACCCCCTGTTGATCACAACCACCCTCCAATCAGAATTTACCATCAGTATGCGCATTCACTGTAAAAACCAAAGCGCATATATGCTTAGGATGGGAAGATGGCCACCTGGTGACAAGGACAGGTATTAAGACAGGTGTGTACTCCAGTGGACCCCCTCCCCTCCACATGACAGGTACTGGAGGAGAGTATACAGGTAGACTGGCCGGTCAGAAGAAGAGGGAGACCTGTCGGCAGTGCACTGCTAGAAATACCTTCTCCTGTTTGTCAGCTATAAACTTAGGACATCATCGAAGGAAATAAACCTCCTTATGTTACTAAAGGTGCAATAGTTGTTCCTTGAAACTGTAATGTATAACGCGATCTTAGGTGTAGACAGATGTCCGTTCATTGTTTAAAAAAAAGGAATGTGTTTCATACCAGCCTTTCTAAATTCTAGCCACACTTTTAGATTGAGAAAGATGGAATAAAGTCCATGCTATTGAGGTTCGGGGATTGCCTAGTAATAAAAAGCAGAGGAGGGGAGAATAGGAAAAAGCCCCTGGTCACCCCATGCTATATCTGTTACACGCCCCCTCCTCCCTCCAGCACTCTCACCTGCCTCAGCCCTCTTGTCCTGTGTATAATCCATGTTCGCTCACTCCAATGTCCAGACTTACGCACATGGACACTTCAGTATGTACCTAATTGGCCTAGTCCCCTTTTAATACAACACACCTTCTCACCCCCCACCCACTGAGATTTGTTCTCATTTGTTGTTTTTCATCGAGTACTTAGCCCTGCCCGATGCTGACCGTTAAATCCGGCTTTACAGTGTTGGTGTGATATAACAATAGACGCTCTACCTGTCCCGTATAAAAGGGCTGGTCATTTGTCAATAATGGGAGGGGTGGGGGTGAATCATTTGAGATGGCTATTGAAACAAGAAGTACTAAGAGTAGGGGGGGGGGTGGGGTTAACAATATATATCCCCTTTCTGAAACTATACAATGTGTGTCGCTAGAAGAAAGGACGCAGCTACTGGTTGACTCACCAAGCTAAACACTAGTACTGGTGCTGGCCGACCCCCGCATACTGGAGATTGACTATTGCTTATAAACTGCAGGTTCTTCTCTAAAGAGTACTGGTAACACCAAGGGTCACTGTAATGAATACAGTAAAATATCAAGTGCAACCTGTGGGCTATACCAGAACCCCAGTGCGGGTTATATAGGTTGCTCCCAAACCGAGATGCAAGTGGGGGTGGTTAAAACGAGGATTTTAAAAGCAAACTACAGTACTACATTCAATGTATTACAGTACTGTATAATAAAAAGTGGACATTTTGAGAAATTTTGTGTTAAAATATGACCACTCCCCTCATAGCAGAGACCAAGGCGGTGTGCCCCATGCTGTGGGACCAGCAGGGATTAGGGTCCACTCTAGGGTCATGGCACCTGCTCATAGCGGTCTGATTAATGAGTGGTAGATTAGGAGCAGCCGGGATATACAGGATCATCGCATCATACCACTAGCCACAGAGTACTCTGGCTCAAAGTCAAACTTCAACTTCATAATGATGATGACTTACTGCCACGAGCTCTCTTTCTGATAGGTGATTACCAGTAGGACACTACAAATGTAGTATTTCTGAATCAGACAGAAATTTGCAGATACAAAATGTAGTAGAGTAGTAACAGAGCGGTGTTTGTCCCAAATAGATTCATACACGAGAGTGTTTTGGCATGTGACAGTTAGTCTTGAGGTGAGGGATGTTGACCTGTGATGTTATCTGTGGTCAGGTGTAATAAGGAGGCAGGTGTAGCACCTGTGTAACCTGTGTGTAACCTACCACTGCCATCTCAGCTTACACCTGTACTGGTATCTGTCACATCTACACCACTCTGTGTTACATCACACAGGCCGCCTTCACTCTTTGTCCCACCTGCAATATGTCCACTGATCACCCTGCCTCAAGGCTTACTACCATTCGAGTTGGTCCATCTGCCCGCCTGTCTCTCCATCCCCTGCCTGCCTCTCCATCCCCCCTGCCTCCCCTGCCTGCCTGACTCCCTTCACTGTCTGACCAAAAGTGGCTCATTCGGCTATACCATTACACTGTGAGCTGTAGGAGCATAAATACTCAGAGGGGGTCATAGTTCTGTTGTATTAGATAAGTGGCTGATGAGACTGACGCGGTTTGATGTGGCAGACAGAAGCACCTGATCCCTCTGGTTCTGTAAGGTAGTACTCAGCTCACAATTCAGTTGATACCAACACTATCGTAGTGTAGTAAGGTAGGACTGAGCTCACAGTTTAGTTGATACCAACACTATCGTAGTGTAGTAAGGTAGGACTGAGCTCACAGTTTAGTTGATACCAACACTATCGTAGTGTAGTAAGGTAGGACTGAGCTCACAGTTTAGTTGATACCAACACTATCGTAGTGTAGTAAGGTAGGACTGAGCTCACAGTTCAGTTGATACCAACACTATCGTAGTGTAGTAAGGTAGGACTGAGCTCACAGTTCAGTTGATACCAACACTATCGTAGTGTAGTAAGGTAGGACTGAGCTCACAGTTCAGTTGATACCAACACTATCGTAGTGTAGTAAGGCAGGACTGAGCTCACAGTTCAGTTGATACTGGTACACTATTGTAGTGTAGTAAGGTAGGACTGAGCTCACAGTTCAGTTGATACTGGTACACTATCGTAGTGTAGTAAGGTAGGACTGAGCTCACAGTTCAGTTGATACTGGTACACTATCGTAGTGTAGTAAGGTAGGACTGAGCTCACAGTTCAGTTGATACTGGTACACTATCGTAGTGTAGTAAGGTAGGACTGAGCTCACAGTTCAGTTGATACTGATACACTATCTTACTGTTGTACGGTAGGACTGAGTTCACAGTTTTTCAATGGTTCCTGAATTGAATCTTTAAAAATTCTGATGTGCAATAGTAATTGTATTGTAATATATAATTGGATAACTCGGAGCAGTTGCGTCCCCTAGTTACAATCAATATAAACTGATTTAAATTCAATTGAATAGGACTTTGTATCCTGATATCTGTTTACTGTGCCAATTTGGAACGACTAGTTGCATGCAAACTGCACATGCCATTAGAATGACAGTCTATTTACCATACTATAGAGTATAGATGCAGTGTAAGGTATAGTTAGATAATGGCAGGGGCCACGCTAGTCGTACATAGGACTGTCATCGATACCCCCCAATTCGATACACCGACATTTCCAAAAGTCCGATTATCGCATCGACAAAAGCATTATATCGATACACCCATTGACCAATAGTTTCTCCAGGAATTTACCTTTCCAAAACTGAAAGAATTGTGTGAAAATTCCATCTAGAACTCACTTATTTATTAGCTTGAAAATACTGCCCTTAAACTGCCTAATATTTGGGGTATTATAACTTTCAAATGTGGATCATATTTGTACATAAGTTCTGAATGTAGCCACTATGTCTCCACACTTGATATAGCATGGGCTACCTTTTGTAATAAGCAAATAAAAACATTTAGTTATAAGCGTTTTTTAAACTTTGACCTAAGAATCAAAATAAATCGATATAATCGAAAAATCGACATCAGAATTGTGATAATCGGAATCGGAAAAAAGTGATACCAATGACAGTCCTAGTCGTACAGGACACAACGTATCCGTGTCGCACGGTGTAACCCATACAAAATGTCAACAAGTGACCCCAGGGTAGGAATGCTCTACTTCACAGAACCACAAACCATACTGACAAAAATAAAAGCAAGAAAGAAAAACTGTAGTTCACATGGTATATGGTATATCTAGACTATTAAGCACTCATTGTTTGTTTTGAGTTAACTGGAGCGTGTGGTAGCCTTATGCTATGCTATATACTTTACATGATAAAAAAGGCAGACACCAAGTGCAGGTTATAGAATTTCATCAAAGTGAAGCTATCGGTTATACGTGGGGTGAGGGTTTGTAGGATATGACGGTATACAGATTCTTCAACAACGTATGGACTCAAGGCTCACGGGCTGAATTAATGTCCACTGCTGGATATGTCGCGAATTGGATTGTTTTAGTGGCATTGTAGCAGGGTTGGCAACTACCGTAAAACCTCGTGTATAAGCCGTGGCTAGTACATAAGTCAGATCGCCGGTGCGGCTTATAAAATCGGCCCAATGTCAAGGTGCGGCTTATAAAATATGCAAGTTTTTGCTACCATGGTTCAGTACCAAAGTTACCATAAACAGATCACCAGTGCGGCTTATAGGATTGACCCAGGGGTGTGGCTAATACTCGAGTTAGGCTTATACGCTAAGTTTTACGGTAGTATGACTATAGAGCATTGAGAGAATACTAAGATTGTGAAGTTGTGACTTATGTTTGACATTTGTGTCTTTTACAGTTACCTAAATGCGCTGGACCGCATCTCAATGCCCAGCTACATGCCGACAGAACAGGACGTGTTGCGTACCCGTGTTAAGACAACCGGTATCGTAGAGACACACTTCACCTTCAAGGATCTCCACTTCAAGTAAGTTCTGGTCTTGACCTACCATTAAACTTAAATTAAAACACTTGGCGCCAAGCACTTCTCTGCTTAGCAGATGATATCAAGAAATGAATTGTGACAAGTAATGGATTGGTCAAGGGGCAATTTCCATTTTAGATTGTTATTGCAACAACAGATAGATAACATGCAACAAGCATAATGCATTGCCAACAGTAGATTTACTTATCCAAGTAAATAGAAAGCACACCCAGAGAGGAGAACCTGGATTCAATTTCAAAACATTACATTACCGTAACCAAAAAGTGGTCTCGTTCAAAAGAACACATTAATACGAAAAACAAGTAGAGCAAACAAAAAGAGAGGTTAAAACCATCTGTACCAATAAGGAAATGAGTTTTAACTTTTGTTATCCTTTTTAACCCTGACAGAATGTTTGACGTCGGAGGTCAGCGATCGGAGCGTAAGAAGTGGATCCATTGTTTCGAGGGCGTAACTGCTATCATCTTCATTGTAGCCATGTCGGAGTATGATCTAACACTGGCCGAGGACCAGGAAATGGTGGGTTTTAATGAGACAAAATAAATCTGTGTCGTGATACTGACATCATTATTAGAGATAACTAAGACTTATGATTCATTTGCAAACCTTTCAATAGCTAGACATTGATAAATAGGAAGGGGGAGGGGTATTGAGAAGACCACAATATGCATATACAAAATCAGTGCACATATGTTCTGCAATGAAAGTATCAATTTATACTGGTAGAGAGCTTGGTCTTAAAATGTATTTTATAATGAACGTTTGTGTCTATACTGATCAAGTTTTTTAATTTTTTTAATTTCAGAACCGCATGATGGAGAGTATGAAGCTGTTTGACTCTATTTGTAATAACAAATGGTTCACAGACACCTCTATTATTCTCTTCTTGAACAAGAAGGATCTTTTCGAAGAGAAGATCAAGAAGTCTGCGCTGAACGTCTGCTTCCCCGAATATACAGGTAAAGTACTGCTACTTGTCTTTAACACTTTGATCCTGTAGCCTTTATCTAGCCTCTAACTTCTTTCGGGTACTCCAGGATGAGTCAGGATGGGTGAGGATCGCTACTCTCAACTCTTGCTCTCAAAAAGCGACGGCAGGGCTTTAAGGTGACCCAAACATGTACCGTAAACCGCAAACGTGAGTTTGAGAGGGAAAATTCGGCTTATAATAAAAAAAAAAGTGCTTGAAAATTGATTTCACTATATTCCTATGAATATTAAAACCTTGCCTGTAAGCCGACTGGGAGTTTGGGAGTAAAAATTTGGCTCATAGCCAAAAGAAAACACCAAATAAAATTCGGCTTATAACCAAGGTTTTACGGGTAGCTTAAATTATTTTTCGGACTCGGGAGTGTAATTTTTGTATTTTTCCTTCCGTCAAAGTGAGGCCTATGTCACATTCTCATTAAACCGTACTTTCCTCACTCCCTCATTCCTTTCCTCAAGCGTCCCGTCTCACTTGACTTCAGCCTATCTACGAGAGTAACACCATCTCCTCATTCTAAATGTCACTCACCATCACCCTACCCAAACCACCCCTCCCCCAAAACCCCCTCCATCACTCTTCCCACCTTTAATACACAGACCACCCACCGTGCCCTAACCCATGTACACACAAATACAATCAATACCAGGATCGATTGGGGTCTCTTAGTGTTGACACTTACAGAGGAGTTAGTTGAGCTTCCAGAAAAGTTGCAGCCCCTTTGAGGGCTGCGTATGTAGACAGGTGCTAAACTTTAAGTGGATTCTGGTGTGGATCTTGGCCCTTCAATTTGGCAAGTTACAAAGAGATGACAATCCTTTAATAGATGCATTGTCACATAGACAGATTCAGTCCTCATAACACCCTGGTTACTTGTAGTTCGTGTCTAGGCGTGTAGATGTTTAACCTCTACATCACAGGAGGCATCTTGGAGCTATAAGTAAAGTACATGTATTGAAGGAGAATAACCGGAATATTCCCAATAGTCATACTGCGCTCAAACTGTAGATGCGCAATAACACTTTTCAATAAAAAAGTTAACCTGTTGACCCTGCCACAACATCACCACTTATACTGATAATGTTAGTGAAATCCGGATGGGCGCAAATCTATGCAATCAATCAATGACCATCAATGATGTGATTTCTCCTGCTCATGATAAAATAGGTCCTTGCGATTTGCCAAAATCCATCGAGAAAATTGTGTTCGATGTTTTGAACCAGATTAGAATCCCAATAGACATTTTCCAGTGAAAATTAAACTGTCGCTTAGTGACCTGCAGACTGAGGCGAGAACATTAATCCTTTAAGTACAGAATAATGCATCAATGCATCATGATCTTGGTCGTCATGATGCATCAATGCAGCCCTGTCGAGTAACTCACCTATGGGGCTGAGACACCCGCAAATGGTCGGCATGATTACTCGTCAGGGCTGCACTGGTGCATCATGACGGCAAATGTCATCTTTAAGCAGCATGTCGTCCTTGAAGGGTTAACATTATATATATATAATATGAATCATAACTGTTTTTCTCCTCCAGGTGCAAACACGTACGAGGAAGCCGCGGCGTACATCCAGCTTCAGTTCGAGAACCTTAACAAGCGGCGGGAGACCAAAGAGATCTACACCCACTTCACATGTGCCTGCGACACCAACAACGTGCAGTTTGTGTTTGACGCCGTAACGGACGTCATCATCAAGAACAACCTTAAGGACTGCGGCCTCTTCTAAATACGGTCAGTGCTGGCGGCAATTATTATTAGAACATACAGTCGGCCCTCACTTCCCCGAATTCGGAAAATGCAAGGAAAAACGTCTGAGGAAGCAAATTATTCGAGGGATTTAGTCCAAACATAACGGAATATGTGAGGGAAGTTCCTAGGCAACTGTCTGAGGAAGTGAGGGATCCGAGGAATTAAATATTCGAGGTAGTGAGAGTTGACTGTACCGTATTTGACGTAATTAGCACACAGTGCGCTTAGCAAATTATTATCAGCATTTCTCTAGTAGACTTTAATTTGGCTCAACATTCGACATAATTGGAGTTGTTTAAAATCTAAGAATCGGGCCATGTTAGGGGTGGGGGTGCGCTTACTAAAGGATGTGCACTGATCTAACTTACATACGTTAGACCTGATTATCATTTGAATCTCGGGTCATGACCAGCAGATCGTACGTGGCAAGAACTGTCAATCTATGTAGCCATGGCGACAGAGTGTTTCCAGATTAAGCTCAATCCATATAGATATAACTACGTTGATATCATTAATCATGTTAAGAGCCTTCATACTTTCGGTTTATTCTCTGTACAATGTTCAGTAGGGCTAATGAGCATACATCTTGTATATATGTATTTATAAGCTTGTCTCTAGTCTCTCTGGTAGGGCTAAATTTGTAACTGATGAAGACCCATTGTCGTGTCCAAATAAACCGGGGGAAAAACAAAACTAGACCGAATTGAGTTCAGTTACCGTGGAGATGTATGACATCACTGGTGTCACCAGTCTCTAGTAACTCAGTGTGTAGAAGTAGTCACACCTTGCACGTATGACCCACATCTCAATAGGATGTATGACTTCATAACCCACCACCCAGGAGACTGGCCTCCGACCTTTAGTACCAGCAGATAGGGAGAGTCCCTAGTCACCCCCCCCCCCCCCCCGCTATCCCTACCCACACATACATATCTCTATCACACAAATAATGCCAGGAAATAATACACCTCGCGTGTCCTTCATTGTTGTTGTAGGGAAGTCAGCCTTTGTCTAATCAGGGAGTGTATGCTTCCTAGTCTAATGGTCTATTATAAGCCCACATTGAACCCGCCTCGTATTAAGTTTAGTTGTATGGAGGGATTCACAGTAAGCCGAGGTTGTTTTCGGTTTATTATAAACCATATACCGTTGTTCTGTGCAATCTGGGATCAATTATGATGATCCTGCTTTAATAGGCCATATTAAACGTGGGAAGAAATGTGCGATCGAATTTCATGTGTGCAAGTCAAAGAAAAGCTGTAGCTAAAAATGTCAACCATATGATCACCCCAATACTAATTACTAGTATACCCCGTCCATGAGAAGTAAAGGTTGGTGAAATTGGCGGATCGTAATATGAGCTGAGAAGGGAGTGGGCAGTGGGTTGGACATAGAGCTGTGGTGGTGGGGGGTCCATATCAGATGGTGTCATGCATAGACTGAGTCAGCCACTGACATGAACCTCAACAACTAATGGAGTTGGCTCTACATGAAGCAGCAATTATCTTAATCTGATTTTAATACAGGGGATGAAGGTCCTAACAAGTAGAACGTTAGCAGGATAGATGAGATGGACATTTCTTTTTATATCAACTATTTTAATTTCCGATAGAAATTTGACAGAAGTCAGACGATTTCCTACTGTTTTAAGACTGTTTTAAGACTGTGATCAAAGATGGTGTATGCAAACTGAAAGAGGGGTGAAGTAGGAGTAGCAGCGGGTAACATTAAACGCTAGGGATACTTCGTGTTTGGGCTCTACATTTAGGAACATGTACTAGAATGAGCTACAGCCTCAACTATATACACTGCTGCCATCTCGTGGCATACATCAATACTGTAATGCTTAATGTCAACCATCCAGCATATCGACGGTGGTTAGTGAGAGGACTCGTATAGTGACTATATCTACATTATATGCGATTCATATGTGTACTACTAGTATCTGTAGTGCCATATACAGCATATATTAACTTGTATCACTACATGTAGCTTCAATCTGACTTTTTCTTTTTTATCAACAGGTATTCTGAAGGTCGCGGCTTTGAGAACTGGTGCAGAAAGAAATGAGGGGTCAACATTGAAGACTCTACTGTGTGCGATGTTATGGACAGTACCTGCCCTCCAAGCCATACTCTCTCTCTACTCGTGTCCACTTACTGCCGGGGACTTGACGTGTCGCTGTCTTGCCGACCGGCATGACAACATTCCTGTTATACGCTTTGCCAAAGACAGCAACACAACGACTGCAGTGCCAGTGAGGAAACGCGTCGCCGATATCATGAGGTCCCTTTTATATGGGAAACGTAAGGAAGGCGATACGCTATGGTGAAACAAAGAAACATTCCAAAATGATGTGAGTTGGGGGTAGGGGAACCAATGGTTGTTGTATGTCCATTTCACTTGCCAGAGAATAACAGGGTGCTAACATATGTTGGTCCTGTGGAGTGTATATTGTGAAGGATTCACCGAAAACGTTGAATTGTTATGTTGCTAGTTATGGAAGAATGCTACGAGTGCAGAATATATTAACAACAACTCGGAAATGAGTGGAATGCAGATTTTTGAGGGACCGGGTGTGGAGATTTTTGAGGGTCCCAGCCGAAGGGGAGGACATTTTGTATCTCCTTTTTCAACCTTTAAAAAGAATTAGCACTTTACCCTTACTGGTAAGAGATCCAACAAAATTCTCCCCCTTTGCCTCCGTAGGGGTTTTCCCTGTTTGGGGCCGCACCCTCATTTTTCGACTCTGTTCGTGGCAGACTTCCTTTACCTTACCCCCCGGTTGCCCACTACTTACGTTGTTTCTGCCTTGGCATGTTGTCACTTCTGACTTTTTTCTATGAGTTCCCCTTTAAAATAATATCCTAATCAAAGAGTAGAGTCACCCGGAGGGAGGGCCCCTATGGCTTGGCCCTCTCCTGGGCCCTTGTTTCTGTTTTAATAGCCTTAGCGCTGGGAGTGTGTAGAGCGGTCGGAGGACCTTATATCGCCATATGAGAGACACTGTCTGGACCATGCATGGAATCTGAGCCCTGGCCGTGTGTGCCTGTGTTTGATGGTCTCTGATGAATTCTGTAACCCTCCAAGATGAATCTGGTCTTGTATGTAAATATGTGCACACCATGTTAGAGCCACCCCTGCACGTGCCACCCTCGAAGCGCACCTCGCTTATTATACATAGCCGACCCATGTGTACGACGCACAACGCGAAAGTCATGGTTCAGAGTCAATACACGGTTCAGAGCAGAGGCTTTTAGGATCCTCGCTTTTGTTATTACTGCAAAGAAGAGGCGATTTACGCATTATTTATACATGTAGAAATACAGTATATACAAGAATGTATATGTATTGTGGACTGTGGCAACCCAACACCAGTCTTTCCCTGTTATGAATGTACATACAGTCCACCAGTTGACCATCCCGATATCTGACATTAAGAGTTACCTGATATGATAAGGGGTCGTGTGACAACAACTGTCTTAGAGAGCCGCCCACTGAGAAAAATCTGGGTTGATCGTGGTAGCGACATCACAGAAATGTGTGTTTAAAACGCCCAGAATGTTTTCTCGTTTCTTTCTTGTTTTAGTGAGGTTACTCTGGCGTTTTCTCAAACTGGAGTAAATGCAGGTTTTTAAAATGTACCACCGTAAATATGTTTAGTGGGTTTGGTCTTAGAATCCGCAACAATAGTGATAATAATAACCATTGCATGCTCAAATATGAATTTACTCATACTGTCTTAAGAACTCCGAGATTAGACTTAAATTACCCCACCGATGATGATTGTATTCTGATTTATCGTACATTTACTACCAATAGCATGTGTGAATTACCTTAAGTGAAATATACAATGATTGTGGACCATAACAAACTTACTGACCTGTCGTTAGTAGGTTTTGCCTGGTGTTTGATATTTAAATGACAGTGGTAACATATATTTTTGTAGCAATCATTTGTGGATATGTAAGTTATTGTTAAGTTGTCTGTGAAAAGCATACCAGTAAAAAATACCATATTTCTTGGTGATCTTTACAAATATGTGAGGATTGAGAATATATACTGCGAAAAATAACAACATATTGGAACATATTAAATGACCAAGAAACCTCGTTTGAAGAAAAGATTGAAAGATGATTTATCACTGAGGTATATTTATATTTATATGTGTGTGTACAAACAATATGTGTAATAATATCCCGAAAACTGAGCGTGTTAATATTATAATGATAATCATCTGAATCACTACTAAACCTCATAACAGGAGAAGCGTGTACATTTGTAAATCTTTGTGTAGTTAGTTCATAAACCCGTCACCTGGAGCGCTCTACTGCCTCACATTTTCCCCACCAGGTGGCGAAAGTTGTTGGGGAGGCCTACATGCGTTGCCATGGCAACAGCATCCATTCAAAAGACATTAGAACACGATATCCAGCAATGATAGTAGCTGTGTGATTATGTGATGTTTCCCTTCAATGTTATTAACGTAGCTGTAGTAACGCGTGTAGGCCCCTTCTATGTGTGCCTGAAATAAGAATTTTATAGATGTTACAGTCAAAACGACAGAAGTTCGTCCTGAAGTGTTAGTTTTGTGGACCTGTGTAGCCAACTTGTCCAGACTATTCACAACTAGAGGCCAAAGATCACCCACCATGGTATATCACTTCTACCCATGGCAGAAGGGCATTGGTAGAAAGAGAAAGCCTGCTATGCTACTGCTTTAGCTTCAAAAACTGATTTAAACTGTGTTTCCACCCTGTACTAAGGAAACCAAATGTTAACTGCATACCGTGAACATTTATCATCGGTACACTAATATGGTGGAATTTCCTCTTTTTTCCTAACAATTAATTTCCTCCCCTTTTATGTAAGGCTTTGAGAAATGATGGCATAATTTGTGGTGATATCTATTAAAAAGTGAAACAAAGGTTTGGCATTGCCCCTGATTCCCTAGGACATTACTTAACCATGAGGATGTATTAGTGCATTATATATGTAAAGCGATGTCTCTTTTATAGATCTAAATTGATTTGAATTTCATAAAATCGCAAGGGCAAAGCATCAAAAGGACTGACTTACAAAGCTTTTGAACTGATTTAACTATGTTAGCTTAACGTTTGAGCTTCTTTCAAATTGGTTCATTGTGATGCTTCAAATCACCCAAACTTTCTTGTTCGTTCATTATAAGTATATAGAAGTAATTGGAAATGAATGGAGTTTGAAGGTGAGAGTTGTTGATTTATAACGTATGGGGCATCCTGATAATTACTCTCATTATAAGAGCCTGCTTTTGGCAGCCCATGCCGATTGAGGGAAGCGGGCGTGCATTGATATGACATTTAAAATAACATCCATAAAAAGGCTATGTGATTGAGACCTTCTCATGATCTTTATCTTTATATATCAGATCGCAGGTATTCACTGTAATCTATTAAAGATTTAAATGGAAATAGACCTGAAGTAAACTTGGGCTTTTAAGTTGTATTGTCCTGTTTAAAACTGATAGTATACAGAATGGTAATAATTAAATCAAATACTTGGTATTAGGCCCATATACTCTCCTGTAAATACTGTTGCTTGCCACTGTACGGTATGCTAGGCATTATGGACCCACGCGTCCTGACTGCTTCACTAAAATAAGGGGGCATACACCGTCCGACATGGACATCACAGACTTCTTTTAAAACAGATGTCATAACTGTTATCGAAACTTGTTTTATCTTTCACATTCACCCAATTCACATTTAATTGACAAATTAATTTAGAAAATTGTGATGGATGCGAGAAGGGAAAGCGCGGACACGCATGGGAACGGATACCAGACAATTTGTGTTGCAACGAAAGGCTTACTCAGCTTAAGCGTGAAAGTTGTAATCCCAGTCAATTTGCTCTGTGTTTATCGACTTAATAGCATAAGGGGCCATTAAAAAAATGTAGCAGCTACGGAAGCGGTAGAGATCTGATATCGACCATTCCTGTGGCTGTTCAGTTTTAAGACTTTTGGGTACCGGTATTGATCCTATTAGCCTTTACATCAGTAGGCTCAAACTTGTCAGATAAATTGTTATGTCGGTCAAACAGTAGGCCTTTGGTGTTTTGGATGGCCCTAAGTTGTAAGAACACGAGTTGAGGATACTGCCTGCGTGGCCGTTGTAAACCCTGTGATTGGAAGTAGCAGAGACTGTGACATGAGTGTGACGTGTATATCTGTATCAGGTAGCATCCCGTAATCTGTTGTAGAAATGATAATAAAATGTCAGAAAAGTAAGCCCTCGCTTGTTTGTTTTTACTGGACATCGTTTCTCTGTCTCTTTGTAGCTCTATAGTGATCAAAGCCCAGTTTTATATGTCCGACCAGTGGCCCATTTTGGCTGTTTTTTGCCTCACAGATTGCTCCTAGCACAAAATCCTGACTAGGTGTCAATATATTCTCTATGCCAATGTGTAATGTGAGGGTAGAAAACACTGGAACCTCAGTTAGAAAAAAACCTACTGAACAGTTTTTGAGAAAATTAGGGTATTGTTGCCTTTTTTTGGTGTTTTTAGTACATTTCCTAAATAAACCGTGGTCGTCAGCATTTCTCGAATTTGAATTTGACTTTTTATTCGCAGTAGGATTCCTGAGTATCGAGCCATTCTATACAGGGTGTTATTTTGAAAAAATATATATCATTAGAAAGTGTATTTGGTCTCCGAAATAGAGGGAGTTTTGTCATAGCCCTTAACTGGATTGTCAACAATCAATTAAACTATTAGGTTCAGTTCAGTGCAAGTTGCAAAACAAGTGACTTGCACTTTTTAACTTGACCTCATGTCCACTATGTAGGTCTTCACTATGCATGGGTCTATCCAGAGTCTATCAATGGGATCAAGCATGGTACACCGTGCCCTACAGCGTCAGACTATAAAGCGACGACTCGGCGGAGCGATCTAGGCACCGAAAGCGTAGCGAGTATCAGTGTACACGCATGGAGGCAGATTCTGCAGCTTTTGGCGAGAAAAAAGTCAACATCACAAAAAGTGAAATTTCCCTAAAAACACCCTATTTGGCGAGAAAAAAGTTCAAAATCGCAAAAAAGTGAAATTCTAAAAACACCCTATTTGGCGAAAAAAAAGTTCAAAATCGCAAAAAAGGAAATTTTCTTTCATCTGTGCCAGGACTAGATTATTTACATGCACCATATATCTTTAGCCTAGTCTCCACGACTTATACACCAGATCGCATATATCATGATTAGAATGCTACTTTTGCACCCCCCCCCCCACCCCCCCCCCCCCCCCCACCCCCCGCGCCCGACGAGCGGCAACACTAGTAGAGTTCCGAAGACGCAATTACCCGCAGTTTTGGCTCTCCGCATGACTTGTGGCGCCATCTATTGTGAAGCAGTAGAACCACGCTCACAATATCAATCTTCAATAGCAGTCCCGCAAGTGCACATCACGAGACGGTGGCAGCTTGCAAGAAGGACGTCCCACATGTGCGATCGAGGTCGAATCTGACGCAAAACCAAACACCTCTTGGTCTAGGCTGCCATACCAGGGTTTACAAGAATTATAAGCTATCATGTCATACTGCAAGGAAGAAGGTTTGTGGAACATATTTACATTCATTGTAGAAGAGAATAGGCCGTATCTTCAAAGATATTTGTTATTTCCCCTATTATCGCTCACCGGCATTGTCAGTGGTTGGGTAGAACTCGTTGAACTTTACAAGTTCATCCTTACAAGTTCATCTGTTACATCATCAGAATCCATTTGAACCTGAAGATGCAAACTTGTTCTCATCGCCTGAGCAATGCGTATCTCAGTTGAAATGTGCTGCCGACCGTGAAACCCCGTCATTGGCATTGGCATTGCTCCGGGGCATTGCTCTAGTAAATCTTCAAAATTCTCATACCGGTACCTCATAGTCATAGGCCTATATTGACCCCTCCCCCCTCCCTTTCATAAAAGATTAGCACTCCATTGGGACATAGAGCGATCTGTTATCGGGATGAATATTATAGCCAAACTCAGTTCCAGCAGTGGACTTCAAGGACAATCGAATTAAACTACTAAACACAGGAGGGTTTTAGGGAGTGATCATTTTTTCACAACAGGGGGGGGGGGGGGGGGTGGGGGGTTTCCGTGCGGAGCGTGCGAAATTTATTACACCCCCCCAGTCGAGGGGTCAACATTTTTTACCCCCCCCCTTACGGCCGAAAATTGGCTCGCGCGGGGGCCCTTTGAAGCAAAGTAATGCGCGGACTTTTTGGCTCAAATCAGGTTAAATTATTTTGACCCCCCCTCCAAGAGGGGTCCAAATTTTTTTGCCCCCCCCCCCGGTCAAGGGGTCCAAATTTGTTTGCCCCCCCCCCCCCGTTGTTAAAAAATGATCACTCCCTTAGAGTTACTCAGTCTAAATGATTCAATGTAGATCGACCAACAATTTTTTTTAATGAATCTTTCTTAGGGATATTAGCCTGATGCTTAGTGAACACAAAGGAACGAAAAAAATCCTATGTCACAGAATTTATTTGCCTTGTGGAGGGTATTCTAATTTGGGTGCATTACATATAGGCCCTCACAAGAAAATCATATTTCTCTACAGTTTCCAACACAGAAAAAAATCACCCAACAATATCTCAATGAAAATGCCGGCATGCATTTCATTAGAAACATGAAAACAAGAAAATAAGGGGTCACAGGCAAAATGAAATTATCCTGAATCAATCAAAATAACTGCTAATCAATTAAAAAAATTATGGCAAAAAAGAAATCCCGGAAAGAAATATAGTGATCAGGATGCGTAGAATGCCATGGTGTGGCACTTGAATGGCAGATAAAGAAGATCATGACATATATGTGGGGGAAATCTCCAAATATCATGATTTTAGGTAGTTTCGTTTTTCGCCACAATGTGCCGATGCATAGATTGTGTTAAGATGATAGATCATAAGATGTAAAATGAAAAAAAGAAATGGTCATAACATTACATACATAGCCGGCCCCAGTCAAGGGGTCAAAATCCTCCACACGCCGAAAACCGAAAATCGGTGGTTTTGCCCAACCCGCAAGAGAGGTCGACATCCCCCACCCCACCCCTCTCCCCCACCCTCTGATCATCAATAAGCCCATTTTCTCAGCCCCTCCTTGCCTCATGAATGAGAGCCATGCCTCTTGTCCAGTCATTGTAGTCACGGACAGAGCACGCAACATTTTTTCACCCCCCCCCCCCCCACCCACACACACCCCAACTAGTACAGGGGTCAACATTCCCCTCCCCTCAACCCACCTCACCCAGCAGGTCGAATATTGGCGCGCGTGGGCTCTTTGACGCATAATAACGCACAGGCTTTTTTTGCTGAAAACAAATGAAATTCACCCCCCCCCTCCCTTCTTAGCGTGCCACAGACAAATTTAATTCAGTTATCAGTCACTTACTTCCAATAGGCCCTACTCCTCTAAATGTCTTAATTTTCACAGTGTTTGCCATAAAGCAATTCATAGGTTCTCATTATTTGTATTATTCTAGGAAAAGACAAGGTGATATTCCTCACCAAGGAGGATTATGAAAAACCCAGTACAGCACACCTAGAAGAAGATGAAGAGGAACCAGGTAAGAATTGCCGCTGTTAATGATGTAGAGCTGCACATCATAAACAATTTATAATAATTTTCAATAATCTTCCACGAAGGTATAAACTGACCGGGACATATTTATCTGTTTATTATATCGGTACATTTTTCTACGTATTTGTTGAATATGATATATTATGTCCTTGATGTGATGATCTGTGATTGTATCTATATTAAAGGTGTTAACATACATGTACTATTCTGTTGATAACAGGGTTAATTTTGGACAATGGCGACATAAACTGGTCGTGCCCGTGCCTGGGCGGCATGGCCACCGGTCCATGTGGCGTCGAGTTCCGCGAGGCCTTCTCGTGTTTCCACTACAGCGAAGAAGAAATTAAGGGTGCTGACTGCTACGACCAGTTCAAGAAAATGCAGGATTGCATGTCAGATTATCCTGCTCTCTACGACAGCGAGAAAGATGAGGAGGAAATAAGTCCGTTCGATGAGGAAAACACAGAGACGACAAAACAGACGCCTGAAAGTAATGAAGTAACCAGTGACACTAGTAACACAGAGAAGGCTGTGGATAGCTAACCCCAGTTAACACCGTAATTAACAGGCGTGTTAGGCACATTACCAGTCATGTATGTACAGGGAGAAAGCTGGTGTGATATTCTCAGGATACAACATGAATAGAAGAATAACTATCTTTAATATAGATCTCTATTATAAATGAGCAGACGGTCAGGGCTTCTTGTTAAGAACTAGCCTCTGTTTCTACCGTCTTTGTTTAGCCTGACAACATAGTTGTTGCCTTGTTACAAATGTATTTAGAAGACAAGCAATTATGGCCCAATTGATTGTATTATTCCATCACTGTACACAATCAGAGATGCCACTATTATCCCTCTCTGGAATTGCTATATTAAATTATGTTATTTCACTTCAGAGAATTGACCAAAATGAGAAGATTTCAAATTTTGTTGTTTACCCATGAGTGGCAACTCCGGTAGATTATTTGGCGTCTGTCTGGTAAATCAAAAGGTATTAAACGTTTCTGTGCACTTATTTCTCAGTATAAGTATGGTTGATAGTGATATGAATGTTAGCTCTCGCCTAAGAGTGCTTTATGCAACAATGTAATAAAAGACAAATCGGTATGTGGGTATTATCATTGAAGTTATTATTCTTTTGGAAGGTATACATGTATATGTCATTGTTTAACATGTGCAGAGATGATATACCGGACAAAACTAATTAACTTGAACAGGTCAACTTGATCCCTTTTGTCAAAATGCTTAGTATTTAATGACAGAATTTAAAATACATACGTACTACTTGAAGACACTCTTTACGATCTCCGTTACTTACACTGAGGGCAATAAGTGGATAGGTCTCAAGACGTATCTTCTCTTGGCCCCTATCGTGAAGATATCCAGAAACCAAACTAAACAGTAACGTATGTGTCAATTAGCATACCGTATTCAACGTAATTGGCGCCTTCTCCATTATAAGCGCCCCCCCCCATTTAAGGGGCATTTCTAGACTACAACAAAGGCTCAAATTTCACGATTTCGGAGACAATGAAACTCCTTAAGTAGTAAAACGCCATAGAATAATTTTATAAGCGCCCAGGGCACTTATCACGTCGAATACGGTAACTCTTTTCGATTTTGTTGATTGCATTATTCATTATAAGTCAGTGAATTGACAAATGATTTATTTTTGTTGTGTAAGTCACCGGAATCCCAATGTAGGACCATTCTAGTTCATGCGACCCAATTCAGATCCAAATAAATTTAGTCTTATCACCAAATTGAGTCTGGAATAGGATCTGAAATATATCAATTTCTGCCTGTGCAATGTTGAGATAAATATTGCAGGCCCACTACAGTAATGCGCCTCATGGGGCTCAAAGTGTTAACTCACGAATTCAAGGGGTACATCATGGATCCAGTGTTAGTCATGGACCCAAATGTTCATTCTCAAAATAATGATTTATTAATTTATCATAAACTTGAATATCCACAGAATAAAATGTCACATTTCCACACCAATTGACTTTTAGCGATCCATTAAGCATTAAATAACACTCACATTGAAACGCCAGATGTTTTCAAATCTAAGTCAGGTATACTACAGTGTTTCTCTTATACACCAATAGTATTAGAGTAATGTCTCTTCTAAACACTAGGGGGCGCCGCCACCGTTTATAAGGTGCCAAAGCATTGCACCGGATAGTGCACAGCTAGTGTTATCTGGATTGTATTGCACACACAATGAATTCTTCACCTCTACAAGTTAATCACATATCAGGATACTATCATAGAATTACACCAGCTGGTATCTATCACATGAACTGGCGGCGCTCGTGCACTATTACTAGTACTATATATAACAAAGGGAACACCACTCGATTTTTCAATTCCCAATAAGACCACTCATCAAAAAAAACTCACTCACTTGCCAATGCGGTTAAAAGAGTAATATTCAGAAGGCCCAGCCATGCTGTATTTTTGTTGATATTCCCACTATAACCCCCGCCCCCCTCCCCCCCCCCAAAAAAAAAACACGTACATATTTGGACAATCCAATCTCTATGGGAGGCGTAATTAAGACATAGTAGACAACTGAAGAAGAAAACCCCGAAACAGAGACAGTTACTCTTTATCATTTCCTTTATTCAACATCTTGCATACCCTCATCTCAATTATAACAACTAAACAAAGAATGACAAGTATCCGCCTTTGATGTTTATGCTCCGATGAACTTGATTATCGGCAGTGACCACTCCTGCGATCCACACTTAAACATATTGGACGTTGCATGTACCTGGAAGAGACAAGAAACTTTTAATAATGAAGAAGATATCCCTTTAATACAAGGTGATCGTTGTTAATCGAACTAGGAAAACGTTTCTGATCTCAAAATTGACAAATAATTCATTGTTCCTGAAATGGTTTACACTTTTAATCTTTCAATCAATCAATTCAGTCACGTGATCTCCCTGATCCTGAGTCATTTCTGATCTGCATCACTAACTCACCCACTCACCCACCCCTGACTCACTCACCATTTCGCTCGCTATTCCCTCAGCATCCCCAAACCCCTCATTCCCTTGCAGTTGGAACTAGGCCATCGTTACCTAGGTGCCACTAGTGCTACAGGAAGCTAATCTACTGGCTTCATTTCCTACCTGTCGTGGGCGTTGGTCACTTACATCCGCGTACATGGACAGGACATGCACAGTTAGGAATTGAACGTCCCTCTCAGGAGAAGGGGAGAGCCTACTCAACACGACCCTCTCAACTCACTAATATATAGACGAGCCTGCTTACGGTTACCTTTACACCTGACTATGTCTATTTAATTCATGATATTTTTGTATACATGTTTTAAACGTTCATATGTTATAACATAAATTACATAACATTACTCCATGAATTCTGAAGGTAATAGTCCAAGTAGGTAGTAAATGTATATTCCTCTATTATTATTAATTCATTACATGATCTATATAAGCCGAGGTTCATCTATGTCAAGATAGAAATGCCCACCAGAAATATCTACATGTATAATCAACCGCGAAATATATCTTTTCACCTCATTCCACACGGAGTAGATTCGCCATCTACTCACCCTTTAACATTTTTGTCCGTCCCCATGGTAATGCACCAGTCGACATCTCTATTATTCAGAGGAATACTGTTGAGGGAATTTAGAGAGAGCCGTTCTGTCATTCTAATTAGAGTCACATTAGTCCCCCGTTGGTTTTTGGTGGTTGAAGGTCAGAATGGTGTTTGGAAGAAGGCCTGCTGCAAACCCATGTTTCCCAGTACTACTTACTCCACCATTATCAGCCTATAGACTAATATGTACCACATAGGCCTCTACATCAATCAGCATTCAGGTTGCATGAAATTAATCAAGCCAAATCAATTAATTCCACTGAATGACATTTTGTACCATTGGCCTAAAAATATAGAGCAAAAGCACAATTTATTTATGTTACAATTAGCCAATATCATTAAAACCATTGTTCTCATTTGTTGTAGGCCTCCCCTCATTATTCCCCATATATGTAAATTAATCTACATCAGAGAGCTGAACGGGATATATCCTACCTAAAGCAGGCTCCAATACCCCAAGGGATTTCTGAATGCCCTCACTTTGCTGACACACACTGATGTAGGCTTATACTACTTATCAAAGAGAAATGTGTCGAGAACCTGGAGTCATTACCCTTTGATGGGTTTGATGGAAATGTCGCGGGAGGCCTATAGGGTAATTGTATGGCACTGCCTTCCCTAATATTTCGCTTTGATAAGGGAGTGATAATTTCTTCACAATATTCAGCAGACCTGCTATGGAGAATTCCACCCTTTCAGTCAAATAAGTAGAGGTCCTTTCTTCCCAACTCGAGAACTAATGTGTGGTAAATGTATTACTTATTGCCACTCCAACTAACGTTTAACGTCGAAAATATCTGTTGTTTCTTACATTAATTCTCACTTTTAACTGACAGGCTTCATCTGATGTGCTGTTGTTGACATATTTATTTGGCATAGAAAACTTTGTTACATGGGGACTTTTTCATTTAATCACAAACTTTTCTGGATGTGCTAGAACACTCAAGCTTTTAGCTGCTTGTCAAAGTCTTCATAGGGGAGCCATTGGACTTCAGGGGGAGCTCCTCCCACAGCGGAACTCCCCGATAGATGGGACTTCTGTCGAAGATCACTTTCTTTGATCTGGGAACCTTCGGCTTCACACCATTGTTCCTTGGGCGACAACACTGTCTTTGATAGTCCTGTGACATTTAATGTAGATGGGATAGTGCAAACGAGGGTGCAACACATGAGTGTAACTAATCCATAAAGGAGGTACTACAGTTTATATAGGGCAATGATGCAGCTCAACTTGCATAGCTATCAGTTGTTGTTGATGATGTATTTTTAGAGTGTGCCATGTCTGTTAATACGCTACAACGTTATAGACAATGGTCACACTCTTTCTACTGGTGCGGTGGCTCGCGTTTCCAATAGCATTGGGGGATAGGGGCCATTTTAAGACAATTTGTATGCTGTTTTTTTCCATGTTCCCATGCTTCTACAACCTCCTTCCTCCTCCTATAGCTGCACCACCTCGGGGAAAATTTTTCCACAGTGATACAATTAATGATATTATTTACATGTACCGTACAATTTCACATAATGTTTGACATGGAATAAACTCTTGGCGTACCGTCCGTCAAACAAGCACTTCGTCTTTTTATTGAGTTACTGTATTCTACCACCCGTCCTTTTCTACCCCTCTCTTTTCTTTGTCTATGTCTATATTGAATGTCATCCTCTTTCTACTGCTATCTCATTTAACAAAGAGTTATTGCATTAATCATACTCCCGAGCGCCGAAGCAAGTTGGCCGCCATTTGCAATGTCATTTCCACGTCGACAAAAAAACAAGTCGAGCTTGGTTCCCGTGCCACATTAACATTTTCCCTCTACTATACTACTGTACTTCATCTTCCCATCATTCATTCCAACCTCCCGTCTTATATTACTGTCTTATCCATAATATACCGCAACTTTATTCCGTGGCCCGAAACACATCTGACGCAGCCCAGTGTGTTTGCTGTCAACTGAACTGGCTGTCAGCTGCCGCCGTGCACCGTGCACAGCGGCTGTCAACTGCCGCCGCCGCCGTTGACAGCGCTACACACAGGCCGTCACTGACATTGATTGCACCATGCTGAACCACATCCACACCCCCGTATATTGTTTTGTCTTTCTATGTCCTGTTCTAGTACTTCATTTATTTTATAATATAGCAAATAGGAGCATGATTGTTTCTTGTTTTGCTTTCCTCCCCCGTACGGATGGTTTTCTCTGACATCGGTGTCACACAACACGTGCTGACGCGCTCACACGTCCTAGAACAGGGACAAGGAGCACGCGGGCCGTGGGTGTACATGTGTCCTGTTCTGTGATTGGTCTAATCCTGATTGGTCCGTTCAGACCGTCCGCTTTTCGAAATTGGCGGGAAAGCCGGACAGCGTGTTTACTCGTATCGCACAGAATTCGGCACTCTTGGATGTTTTTCTATCCAAAGAGAACGTCTCCTGCCAGTTGTCTTATGCATCTTCACTATAACATGACCTTAATCCTATTCCAATTACGTAATACAATATCACTATCAAATGCCAATAGAACAGTAATCCAAATCTAGTTCAATTTCCGTCTCTCTCTTCAACTGACGGCAAATAAATTGAACAAAAATAAAGTCATCTGGATTTCCCCGTGTGCAGAGCTTTATCACAGGGCAGTAGTGTACCTGGTGTAAATAAAATAGGAAAAATAATACAATTTTAAATTTAAAGTGGTATGCATTTCCCCGTCCCGAACTTTGAAACAGGAACAATTATACAATAGTTGTAGCATATAGGCCTATTCTACAGCAGCCACCAAACAAAGGCGTTCATACAGCTGTCCCCCCGCCTTTGCATCAATACAGCAACCGTGAAATAAAGGCCTAGGCCCTATACGTCAATTACACAAAATTTGTATAATATAGGCCTATCCTACAGCAAGCACGAAACAAAGGCCTACGGACCTCTGCGTGTCATACAGTATACAACATTGGTACGGGAAACAGCATTATTTAAACTAACCCCAAAAATAGGGCCTACCCCCCGCCTTTACATTTTTCTTCTTTCCTCACAATTTTTCTGACAATGTCACTAGGCCTATAACACAAAACCTGCATTCTAGCCCATTTTCTGCACTCTTTTTCATATATAAGGAAAACATAGGCCTCTAATACAGCAACCGTGAAATAAAGGCCTAGGCCCTATTTTTGGATTTTTTCTGTTTTGCTCAATTTCTATCATGGCATCCTCCCATCTTTTCCGACGGATCCAACCGAAAAAAAATCATGTTGTCTCTGCTTCTTACAATCAAGGAGATGCACGTTTTGGGTTGTCTGCTGGAAAGCAATGTGTAGCGATGTCCTGTGCTTTTGCCTGCCTTACTTGTTCGGTACCTCCTAATCAAATAAAGAGACAGGAACTGAACCTTGTGCTGCAGGTTGGCAACATAACATACAATAATTCCCAGCGACCAATTAATGAAGAATACCTTGAAGTGGATGATCTTCCAAAGGAAATAATTCATGCTGGTTTTTCCTATGTTCTAGTCCAAGGAACCTCTAAACATGGGATGATACATGACAACAAAGGAAGTATCCGATATAATTTGGTTTGTTCTTTTTCCTTCCACGAATACGCTTTCTTTATATGCCGGAAAAAATGTGTAATCATAAAATACAGGAATGGAACATATTATCTTTTTGATTCTCATAGCAGAGACAAGGACAATGGATTACCGTGTTCAGAAGGATATGCTTGCATGATTCAGTTTGCCTCATTTGAAGGGTTGTTACATCATATAGATGAATTGTATCGTGAAGGAGAAAACGAACAATATGATATCTTTGCCTATTCGGTCACAAGACAGGAGAAAGAAACATCTAATGGGCTATGGGTTCAAACTGTTTTCAAAGAACAGTATACCACACACAATAGAGCATTAGTAGAAGAACCAACAGTTACTGATTCATTCAGTCCGGGCAAAGGTACTAGGAATATTCCCTCTTCTTCCAATAGAACGGAACAGATAAGAAACATCAAAGCTGATGCCAAATTCTATGTAGTTGGAAAAGATGATGTTCTGATATCTGTTGACAATGAAATCGTAGACAACAACAGTTCTGGAACTGGTGGAAACACTAAAGCCGCTTCCTTTCAAACTGGTTCAGCAAAAGAGAATTCAAACAGTTCTAAGTGGCAAAATCTGAAATACAAGTATAAAAGAGAAGGGGGAAAGTGGCACTATGTCCAGGATACAAAAGGAAAGAAACTACATCATCTACCGAATGAAATCCAAAGGAAAATACGAAAAGCACAAAAGGAAAAAAAGATACATGTTCAGTGTAACTTGCCTTCCAGTAAAACACAATGCAATCAAGAAAGCATTGAACTAAACACCAAGACGCAACAACGGCGCAAATATCTGCATAAAACAACACAGCGTGTTCTTAAAAAACTTCCCAAAAAAATGGCGTTACGCAGTGATAAAGGAGAGGCATATCAAAGGAAACTGTTATACGAGGGAAAAAAGAAGGCCTACAGGAAGGAAGCAAACAAACGTGCATATCGTAAACGGATCCAAAAAAAAGAAAAAGAAAAAAAAGAATGCATGAATTTGGATGATGAGATAACACATAACACGGACAATCCAACTCAACCCAGTTCAGACAGTGAACAAAATTATTCTGATTGTAACAGCGAAGATGATGATCAAGATGAAAATTATAGTGATACAAATGAATCCAATGAAAAAAAAGAAAAAAAGAAAAAAGTAAAAGAAATATTATTAGAGGACATCGAAATCGATGAAATATTGGATACAGTCTGTGTTTCTTGTGGAACCATCTGTTTCAAATATCAAATCCACCAGGTATCTTTCATATTGAACAGGGAATACTGTAACAAACCTTACAACACTGACTTAGTTCCCATGTGTAATACATGTTACTACTATGTACAATTAAGTGAGAGCCCCCCTATAAGTCACATAAATGGAACTACATTTCCATTACGACCATGGCAGTTAGACATAACAAAGGAGGAAGAGCGCTTAATTGCTCTTAGACTGCCGTTCATGCAAGTCCAGATTATGAATCCTCTTCCTTTTGGTCAGTCAACATTGTTTGGTAATGTAGTGAATGTGCCTTCTAAATTGGAAGAAACTTTGGAATTGCTCCCACGGTATATTACAGACAAAGCAAATATTCAGGTTCAGATAAAACGTAAACTACAGTACAGAAAAGTGTATAAATCCATGAACATACGCCCAGTCAACGTCATGCATTCTCTACTATATCTTCGTCGTAATAGTGAATTTTATGCTACTGCAAACTTAAACATAGATGACAAGTGGTTAGAAAGGACTATAGCTTACTTTGAAAAAGAACCTGAATTTGACCAAGATATTGCTTCATCACAAGATGTACAGGAAGAAATGGATACAAATGTATTGCATGATACGATACCTGCAGATGACATGGAGGTGGAACAAGTCACAGATTTTTGTTCAGAAGGACATATAGCAGACAATAATTTGTCAAGTATTCCAGAAATACAGCCATGTTCGGATGATGCTGTACACATAGACGAATATGAACCATATGTTGGATCATCTGAACAACATGATACAAACTCAGAACTTCCAAACAACATACTTCCTACCCGAGATGAAGATGAACAGAGTGATAATTTTTCCGAGGTGGACAAATCTGAAACCGTTGCACCATTGAATACATTATTGGATAACATGTATGAGGACAATATAGTATTGAACATAGCTCCTGGGCAAGGGAAAAAACCTCTAAATCTATTATATGATGAAAATGTAATAGAGAAATCATTTCCCACTATACATTGTGGTAAAACTATTGATGAAGTATACAAGAACCCAAAAACAGGCCGGAAAAAAGTCGGTTTCAACAAAAGAGTAAAATGGGAACTGAAGAACACTGACCTACGAGCTAAGACAAACACAGAATATATATTCCTTCTTTTCAAGATATATCAAATGCGTCAAATACGTAGCACAACATCTTTCGCTATTCGTTCACTTTCTAATGGTAAAGAATACACAGCAGAGGAAGTATTGGATGTGGAGAAGAGAAAGCAACTGGCAGCAGTGGATGATGCTTTCTTTTTCTTGAAAAACATGAAAAATGGTCCACAGAGTTTAAAGGAACAGAAACTAAACTTATTTGCTATGATAAGACAAAATGGACTGCCTACATTCTTTATATCATTGTCGTGTGCTGATACAAAATGGAAAAACCTCCTGCAGTCATTAAATAAATCAGTACATGGTACATATCTGACAGAAGAAGAATTGGATTCTCTTTCTGCCAGAGATAAAACATTTCTAACTCAACAAGATCCAGTTACCGTTGTACGGTACTTTGATAACAGGTTCAATAAATTCCTTCACCGGTGTATTTTACATAATTCGAATCCTATCGGTAAAGTCTGTGATTATTTCTATCGCTGCGAATTTCAGCATAGAGGTGTACCTCACATACATATGCTTTTATGGTGTAAAGATGCTCCAGTCTACAGACCATACAAAGACAACTCTGATTTCATAAAATATATTGATACTTATATATCATGTGAGCTTCAGCCAGAAAACAACAACAGGCATTATGTTAAATATCAGTCTCACAAACACTGTGCCACTTGTAGGAAGGGCGGTCATCCAATATGCCGTTTTGGCTTTCCTCTTCCTCCATTCGAAGAAACAATTATCTTAGAACCAAACTCTGAAAGAACACCTGAAGAAAAAAAACTATGGCATGAAATTCAGGAGTACCTTCAGAGTAGTAATGTCACCGAGAAAACAACACTGCAAGATATGTTAAAGGTATTTAATATAACACATGCTCAGTATGTTCTAGCAGTTAGGTCATCCCTTAGAAATGCGAAGACTTTCCTTAAAAGGCGACCTATAGAGGCACGTGTTAACCCCTATATGAAAAATCTGTTACACATTTGGCAAGCGAATGTTGATTGTCAACCCTGTTTAGATCCTTACAGCGTGGTCGTGTATATAGTGAATTATATCAATAAAGTTCACCGCGGACTAAGTCTTAGCCTCGCTACCATGATAAAAGATTGCAGAAGCAAAGGAAACACAATACAGGAAACAATTAAAGCTCTTGGGTATGTTTTTGCTACATGCACTGAAATATGTGCGCAGGAATGTATATACTCTCTTCTGGGGTTACCATTGACTCGCTGTAGTCGGCAGACAGTTATAATATCAACCACAATGATAGACAAGAGACTGAAGGTGCTGAAAAATAATGATAAGTTATACCAGCTAGAGAAGAAAAGTCCAGATGTGTTCAACACAGATAAATTTGAATGGTACATCAAAAGACCAGAGTTCTTTGACCAGTACACTTTAGCTGATTACACCACTAAAGTGACCCGTAAGAAAAGATCGGCGGGATCTATCAAGAATGATAAAATGGGATTAAATAGTACAAGAGGAGGAGGTCAAAGATATGTAGAGCATGACACAATGTATATAATACGCAAGAAGAGACGTATCCTCCGATATTGTTACAAATTGAAAACAGAAAATGAAGAAGAATTTTACAGGATACACATTCTCCTTTTTTTACCGTGGCGTACAGATCCAGAGCTTTGGTGTAGAGAGAATAATATCTGTTTCACTGAATTCTATTCCAATCTTGGTGAAGTAGAGAAAGATGCTATGTTAAAAAACATAGAATTGTACAATGTACAGAATGTGAACTACTTGAACAACATATATGAAGCTTGTGTAGGATCAGAAAAACAAGATGATACTATGGCACCAGACACTAACTTCCAAAACGCTTGTAATATGGAAGACGAGGATGAGGAAGAAGGTGACAAGGAAGATTTCTATAATCCAGATAAGGATAAGGAAGATACTTCTGAAAAGAAACAAAATGACAAAGTTCTCCCATATGCTTCTATCATTGATAGTCTGTGGCCTACTAAAGATCTACTCTTCAACATAAACAGATTAAATCTTCGTCAACGTCACATATTTGACCACATAATGAAACATGTATACACAGTTCCAGAACCGCTACATATTTTTGTTACAGGTGGGGCTGGCTCCGGTAAGTCGGTCATATTGAAAACTTTGAAACAAGCTCTCATTCGGTATTACAACTTTGAAATTGACGCAGAACCTGCAGCAGAAAGTGTAATGACTTTAGCATATACAGGTAAAGCAGCTTTTCTCGTAGGGGGTAGAACTGTACATTCAGGATTACACATTCCTCGTCTGGATACCTATAAAAACTACGTTACTGTTTCTCATTCTCAAATGAATACCATTAGGTATGAACTAAGGAAACTTAAAGTATTGTTAATAGATGAAATATCATTGATAGGGAAAAACTTTTTCCATTTCATGAGTAGCCGATTACAAGATGTATTTGGAAACGAGTTA
Source organism: Harmothoe impar (assembly GCA_947462335.1). Classification (NCBI taxonomy): domain Eukaryota; kingdom Metazoa; phylum Annelida; class Polychaeta; order Phyllodocida; family Polynoidae; genus Harmothoe; species Harmothoe impar. The sequence continues at coordinate 68,622,460 of OX381704.1, read as the reverse complement.
CCATTTGGAGGAGTCCATGTCATATGCTTTGGAGATATGTTCCAATTACCCCCTGTCACAGAAAAATGGATATTCGAGGAAGAGGAAAGAAGGGATACTTTAGACGCTTTTTCCACCAACATATGGAAACATTATTTCAGGATACATGTTTTGACAGAGATAATGCGACAAAAAGATGACATTCCCTTTTCTGAAATGTTGAACAGAATACGAGTAGGCAAGCCCAGTCCATTGGATCTCCAGATATTACATTCAAAGAGCAACTGCAAAGAGGTGGACTTTCAAAAAAATACATGTCTACATTTGTTCTATTTGAATGACCTAGTGAACGAGTATAACCAGCGATGCTATAACCAAAGCACAAAGTACAAGACAAGCGTGAAATGTATAGACATCTTTCTAGAAGACATATCAGCAGCTAGGAAGAGAGAAATAGATGTATACAGGAAAGACATTAACTATACACAGAATATAGCATACAAGTTAGAGCTAGGAATTGGTTTGGTGTACGATCTAGTATGTAATATTTCTGTAGAACAGGGGCTGGTAAATGGATGCTCCGGAGAATTAAAGTACATAAGTTACTTTATAGGCCATATAAAACCTTGTGTACTTTGGTTTCTACTAGAAGAAGAAAGGATAGGAATAGAACAAAGGAGAACATACAAGCATTTGTACACTAACGAAATCGAGCCAAATTGGACACCAATATTTTCCCAGACAATTGACATCACAATCAAGAAAGTTAAAGTTAAAATAAAGCGAAAAACCTTTCCTATCCGCCAGAGCTCTGCTAAAACGCTACATAAATGTCAAGGTCTAACATGTAATGAAATATCAGCAAACTTTGAAAAATGTTACATTGATAATGCATTGTATGTGGCATGCAGTAGGGTCAAATCTTTGGACAAATTGCATTTAATAAATTTTCAGGAAAAAGACATTAGAACATGTTCCCTAGTAGCCGGGGAAAATGCGCGAATGATGAATGATATGCCAGTCTTATACAACTTCCCAATATATAAACCAAACGACATGAGAGAAAATGATATTCTACTGTATTATGAAAATGCTCAGTCACTCTTTACACACATAGAATGCATACGAAATAATCCTGTAGCCATTTCTAGTCACATAATAATGGTATGTGAAACACATTTAATAGACGCAGATGACGTGGAGGATTACATTATACAGGGCAAAGTATTGTATTCCTTCAATACTATAACCGGTTCTTGCAATCAACGTTGTTACAATGGTTTATGTATGTACATCCACCCAGATTTTGCTGTACACAGTAATTTCCAATACCGTGAAAAAAATAGAGAATTCCTTATATGTGACATAGAATACAGAGAGGAGCATTTTATGGTAGGTGTATTCTATGTGAGTCCAAAAGCATTGACGGATGAAGTTCTACAAATGTTCACTGACATTGTTCCTGTCATAAAAGATAGACAGCATGTCCTGCTGTTTGGTGACTTGAACATTGATTTCTCCATGCAAAAAAACAAAAAAATTATAAACAAAATAGAGAACATCACGGCTCTTACAAATAAAGTCAAGGAATGTACGACAAGAAAAAACTCACAAATAGACTATTGTTTCTCTAGAGAAGAGGTTGACACGGGGACACATTACCTACCACATTCCCATCACTTTGGTGTTTCCTGCATATACTGAACAAAAGCTGACGTCATTTCCAATCTTTTTAAAATGTCTGTCTATATCGGAGTCAGATTATATTTTGCACTATTTGCCACGGAATAAGCATAATCTGAATATAATGAATTTTTGAAGTGCCCCTTTATATTGACTCTTTGGTTGGATATTCCTGTACTAAAAATATACCCCTTTTGCCCAAAAATGGCCAAGAAAGGACCCCTAATAGCGGGTCCTGCCGGACCCGCCAGTGGGGCCCAAATAACACCCCTTTACCAGGATTTTCTGTACGCACATACTTACTTTACATAATAGAGGGAGTGGCCCCCCGGGTGCCCCACCCACATACGACCTTACACCCCCCCCCGCGCACACCCCTAAAGTACTAGCTGATATCACCAAAAATAGGCTGTAATAAGCAAAAATAGGCTGTGAACGCTACATATTGTGTACAGCCCCCACGACATCACTTAGTATAATATTACCAAATATTTATGGTGACTCGATTTGGTTAAGTGTAGGCCTATCCCTGCACTGAAGTATTATTCCGATTTTCTTACTAAGCCAACTACTTGCCCGTGACACATTTTTTTACTTTATTTTGTATAGGCCTATAAAATGGCTGACCAGCTTTAGCAGTAGGCCTATATATACTGCAGCCTTTTAATCGCATTTGTGGTAATCCTAGGCCTAGCGCTTCCATAAAAATAATCTCAGCATGTTTAATTTTCTTCATGTCATTTTACTTTATATCTCTCCTTTCTGCTATATCGACATGGACAATAAAAAAACCTTTTCCATGTTTACATATACACATGAATCAAATTAAACCCGTAATCATTATAACCCGTTATGTACCCCGTAGACAGTAGACGTTACAACAACATGCAGTGCTACATTTTGGCGTCTATTTTGGCATTTGGGCGCCGCCGCCCGCCCCAGTTCTCTGACCTTGACCTTGACCTTGGGATCATATCGGACCAATCAGCGCCGTGTTTACATTCTGCTCGGGATATTCCCCGGCTGGGCCACGCGCCTCGTGCCACTCACTCTCAATCTGCAGTCCAGTGAACCCGTATCTTGTACAACGCTGTAGCAATGGACGGAAAAGAAAATAAGAGGAAGGGCAGCAACAACACAAGCAACACAACTCCAAAAAGGATTAGGATATCCTCTTCCGTAGAAAGTGGAGGTAAAACTACAGCTGCTACGTGTCCTGTGACAAAGGGCAGCCCGCGTACACCTAGTACTGCAGGACGTTCAAACATGTCTGGTGGAGCTAGACCCGTGACAGCAAGATCTCCTATGATGGCCGGGAGATCCCCTCTATCTCAGCCTAGTACTCCACGTGGTATCAACAGCCGCCCTTCTACCCCAACTGCAGCGGAGGCATCCCCTAACTTCATGCCTCAATTTACACAAGGTACCCCGAGCAGACGGGCGGCTAGGCCGGCAGGGATGGTGGGGAGAGGGGCAGGTAGTCCCGCTGGTGCGGCTAGGCATCCCGGTGGAGCAGCACAGAACCCGCCCTCCACAGAGAGACTGACGGTCCGCACGCTGTTAAATCTTCAAGACAGGGAAGTAGCTGGACCTCTTCGAGTACGAATTATGACACAAGGAGAGATGCCTGCCTTTGAGGAAGGCGTACATAAATCGAGGAGTAAGATTGTGGTTGGCGATAACACGGCTCTTGCAGTCGGGTACGTTTACTCGCCAGCGTTGGAAATTGTCACGGGTGCCCACATCAACATATACCGGTTCAGGTTAAGCGGGCACAACCTTCTTCTACATGAAAATACCTGGATTGATGAGTGAGTAATTTACATGAATTTCCTACTTAAAGTATAATTGCTAAATTACATCATGGAGCGAGGTTATATTGCAGTTGGGAAAGTCAGAGTATTGTATATGTAACTATTACAGGATTGTGATTCACTTGTCCAGTCTGTTTTATGCCTATGTTAGCCTACGTATGTGCTATATAATATTGTGTACATTTTGCAGGACAAATGACTTCTACATACGAGAGGCTATCACGGAAATGACAGACCTCTGCTTCTCTTCGTGTTTCAAACCGGTGAGAACTGTGACTTCAGCTGTAGAAGAAGGTCGAGGAGAAAAGGGCATCTGGAGTGTTGAAGGAAAAGTAACAACTGTAAGTATTACTATCATTTTTGTATCATACACAATTTATTTACAGGAAATTTACACTTTTCAGGAATTTTTAAGTACACAGCGTCACCCCATATGATGCATTCCTCGCTTTTATTTCAGTTAAATCCTCTTTTTCAGCCGTTTTCCTCCCCCTGATCCATTTTTTAGAACCCTTTCAACCTTTAATCACATTTTTAATGCCTTTGCAGCAGGAGATCCTATTTATAGACAGTGAAAATGCACTTTTTAGACACTTTTTAGGCCTTTCTAGCAGGAGATCCTATTTATAGACAGTGAAAATGCACTTTTTAGACACTTTTTAGGCCTTTCTAGCAGGAGATCCTATTTATAGACAGTGAAAATGCACTTTTTAGACACTTTTTAGGCCTTTCCAGCAGGAGATCCTATTTATAGACAGTGAAAATGCACTTTTTAGACACTTTTTAGGCCTTTCCAGCAGGAGATCCTATTTATAGACAGTGAAAATGCACTTTTTAGACACTTTTTAGGCCTTTCCAGCAGGAGATCCTATTTATAGACAGTGAAAATGCACTTTTTAGACACTTTTTAGGCCTTTCCAGCAGGAGATCCTATTTATAGACAGTGAAAAGGCACTTTTTAGACACTTTTGAGGGGACGCCCGGACTTTTTCAGACTTTCCTCCGTGTTTTCGGTTAGATTTGGGCGAAATAAACGCGAGGAATGCATCATATGGGGTGATACACGTCATATGAGGATGGTATCAGCCAAAAAATATAGACAAAAAAATATATATTTTTTTACGATAAGCGAGTTGTTGACGAGGGCTGGCGGAGTTTTTTTTATAAAATTAAAGGGCTCTGCTGCATCATACAATGCAATGAGGGTATCACCAAATACATTCTTTCTGCACTTTTTAGACACTTTTTAGGCCTTTCTAGCAGGAGATCCTATTTATAGACACTGAAAAGGCACTTTTTAGACACTTTTTAGCCCTTTCCAGCAGGAGATCCTATTTATAGACAGTGAAAAGGCACTTTTTACACACTTTTTAGGCCTTTCCAGCAGGAGATCCTATTTGTAGACACTGAAAATGTACTTTTTATACACTTTTTAGGCCTTTCTAGCAGGAGATCCTATTTATAGACAGTGAAAATGCACTTTTTAGACACTTTTTAGGGGACGCGCGGACTTTTTCAGACTTTCCTCGGTGTTTTCGGTTAGATTTGGGCGAAATAAACGCGAGGAATGCATCATATGGGGTGATACACGTCATATGAGGATGGTATCAGCCAAAAAATATAGACAAAAAAAAATATTTTTTTTTACGATAAGCGAGTTGTTGACGAGGGCTGGCGGAGTTTTTTTTATAAAATTAAAGGGCTCTGCTGCATCATACAATGCAATGAGGGTATCACCCAATACATTCTTTCTGCACTTTTTAGACACTTTTTAGGCCTTTCTAGCAGGAGATCCTATTTATAGACACTGAAAAGGCACTTTTTAGACACTTTTTAGCCCTTTCCAGCAGGAGATCCTATTTATAGACAGTGAAAAGGCACTTTTTACACACTTTTTAGGCCTTTCCAGCAGGAGATCCTATTTATAGACGGTCAAAAGACTCTTTCAACTCACTTTTTAGGCCTTTCCAGCAGGAGATCCTATTTGTAGACACTGAAAATGTACTTTTTATACACTTTTTAGGCCTTTCTAGCAGGAGATCCTATTTATAGACAGTGAAAATGCACTTTTTAGACACTTTTTAGGCCTTTCTAGCAGGAGATCCTATTTATAGACAGTGAAAATGCACTTTTTAGACACTTTTTAGGCCTTTCTAGCAGGAGATCCTATTTATAGACAGTGAAAATGCACTTTTTAGACACTTTTTAGGCCTTTCCAGCAGGAGATCCTATTTATAGACAGTGAAAGGCCTAAAAAGTGTCTAAAAAGTGCATTTTCACTGTCTATAAATAGGATCTCCTGCTGGAAAGGCCTAAAAAGTGTCTAAAAAGTGCATTTTCACTGTCTATAAATAGGATCTCCTGCTAGAAAGGCCTAAAAAGTGTCTAAAAAGTGCAGAAAGAATGTATTTGGTGATACCCTCATTGCATTGTATGATGCAGCAGAGCCCTTTAATTTTATAAAAAAAACTCCGCCAGCCCTCGTCAACAACTCGCTTATCGTAAAAAAAAATATTTTTTTTTGTCTATATTTTTTGGCTGATACCATACTCATATGACGTGTATCACCCCATATGATGCATTCCTCGCGTTTATTTCGCCCAAATCTAACCGAAAACACCGAGGAAAGTCTGAAAAAGTCCGCGCGTCCCCCTTAAATACTCGTTCATCGTCGACAAATTTTATTTTTTTTTTGTGGTTTTTTGGGTTGATACCATCCTTATATGACGTGTATCACCCCATATGATGCACTCCTCGGGTTCATTTCGCTTTATTTTGACCGAAAACGACGAAAACACCGAGGAAAGTTCACAAAATGCACTCAATATCGCTCACTAAGCGCTCGCTTTGGCAAAGACGCTTTGACCGGATTCTGCAGTTTCTTTAGGAAATATGGAAAATACAAAGTTCAAATTGGATATTATGACATGTGATATGAAATAGGAATGGCTTTGGAGTGTAGCTTGAGCTTCACAGGTTGGAATATTGACAAGATGGAGAAAAAGGAGTGACCCCATGCAGGATAGAACCACCAAAAGTCAGGCCCCAGCTCTTCTAGTTTAGGAGCTTAGACCACTAGACTAACTGGGGCCTGACAAGTGGAGCAGGTGGGAAGTCAGTATGATATTTGAACTTTTGCCAGCTTTCTGTAACTAATGATGTGGACATCTGATCACAAAATTGAATGCAGAAACTAATGTTGATATGCAAAAATAATAAGAGAGGAAATATTTTGAGGAAGTGAAACATTTTGTAGAAAGCTGTAGAGATAGTTTAAAACAGGTATTGCACCACTCCTGTAATTGAATATATAATGAGGTAAGATGAATTCAGGTCAATAGGTCAATGGGTCATATGGATGCTGGAATGACCCATGTCAACCATGTCAGTCATATGCATCCCATGTCATATGAAACGCAGTACTATAATGTAGTGGCGCCACTGGCTTGTAGCGCGCCATGCGCCCAAAAAAAAATTATTTTTTTTTAATTAAAATTTTTTTTTAGAGGATTTCCTGAGTGGCATTAGGGCTGAGGTGCGAGTGGGCTGCATTGTCAATTTGTGTCAGGGCTGAGGTGCGAGTGGGCTGCATTGTGTTAGGCCTGAGGTGCGAACAGGAAACATTGGCACTGCCCACTCACCTCACAGGCCCCCCCCCCCCCGCCCTCCTCCCTGTAGCCCTGGGTAGTTTAATGCCTTTTTATGGTGATTTTTCAAATCGAAATTATCAGGTGAATAGGTCAATGGGTCATATGGATGCTGGAATGACCCATGTCAACCATGTCAGTGATATGCATCCCATGTCATATGAAACGCAGTACTATAATGTAGTGGCGCCACTGGCTTGTAGCGCGCCATGCCCTCCAAAAAAAATTATTTTTTTTTTAATTAAAATTTTTTTTTAGAGGATTTCCTGAGTGGCATTAGGGCTGAGGTGCGAGTGGGCTGCATTGTCAATTTATGTCAGGGCTGAGGTGCGAGTGGGCTGCATTGTGTTAGGCCTGAGGTGCGAACAGGAAACATTGACACTGCCCACTCACCTGACAGGCCCCCCCCCCCCCCGCCCTCCTCCCTGTAGCCCTGAGTAGTTTAATGCCTTTTTATGGTGATTTTTCAAATCGAAATTTGGAAAAACTCTCATATAAGCGGCACCCCGACTTTAGGCTGATTCTATAAGCCGCACTGGCGATCTGACTCGCGTACTAGCTGCGGCTTATACGCGAGGTTTTACGGTAGTACGTGAATCAGATCGCTGGTGCGGCTTATCCATGTATCCATCTATCCATCCATCCATCCATGTAGATCTATCTATATCTATCCATCCATATATCTACATAGATAAAAAAAAACAAACCAGGAAATCCTCCAAAAAAAATTTTGATTAAAAAAAAAAATCTATTTTTAATTGTAAATTCTGCCTGCTGTAGTATATACAATGTGTCAATCGTTGTTTTTACAGTTGTTCGAGGAGCGCTACTCCAATGACACTCACGGAAAGAAGAAAGCAACACGTGAATTGTGGATGCAGGAGGGCGAATGCACGCTCGTCATCAATCTATGGGAGTCCGCAGCCAAGATGGACGTACATGAATATGATGTGGTACGCATAATGGACGTGCCCATGTCGTATAACCGATACCGCGGGAAGGTTGCGCTGAACGTCAACTTCCTAGACCAGATTATGGTAAGTCTGTTGTTGCCGCAATTTGAATAGGAGAAATAATGCCGTTGTATAAGTTGGAAGGTGTATACAATAACTGCTGTGTAATTTTCTATATTATAAATATTTAGTCTCTATATGCTGACACAGCGAATGTTTCTCGCAGACAGTTTATCGCTTATAAACTGCATGCCATGAGACAAACTACTGCCGACTGTGACAGCAAACTACTGCCGAGTCTGACCACAATTTACTGCCGAGTATGACAGCAAACTACTGCCGAATCTGACCACAAGCACAAATCAAAACAATATATTATGTGATGATACTGCTCTGAAAATCGGCCATGATTTCTGAACACTGCATAAAGTTATTGACAGAGCCTAGCTCACTTTGAAAAGGTATAAGAAAATAACAAGAATTGATTTATAAAAGATATCTTGATTTATATTGTATATATATGTATATGAAAACCACAGAAAGGTCACGTTGTCAAGCAGTCTTCTTCGTATAAAGTACAATTTTAGATATTGCTATATAGTTTTGAAAAGATACGTCAAATGATAAGTGAAATTTATTTTATAATGTATAAATATATGATTGCAGATAGTGGAGACAGAGCGCGAGGAGAAGAAAGTTGAAGTAACCGGCATGTCCAGGCACGAGTGTGAACATATGGTCAAGATGAGCATTCTGCACGGATCTGGGGTCGAGAGGGTGGAAATAGAGAAGGCTGTGCTGTGTGCTGCTATCGGGATAAGTGAAGACAAGAGTGTGGACATGCTGCGCAAGTACATTCCTATCTTCGGATCTGTCTCACAAGTGGGACAAGTAGTGGAAGAATTTGTGATAGAATCCGTGACACCTGTGATTGTTGAGCCCGCGAAAGAGAAACAAGATGACTTCTACTTCAAATTAGCAGAGGACAAGGAGGAGGAAATGGAGGAGGGGGAGCTGGGAGAGGAGGACGAGACCCGGGATGAGGATGAGCAGGTGCTAGAAGAGGAGGACCAGGTGCTAGAAGAGGAGGACGAGGTGCTTGAAGAGGAGGACGAAGTTGTGGACCAAAAGGATGAAGAGGGAACGGGACTGCAGGAGGAGGAGCTACCTGTATATAACTGATGAAGTACTAGAATGAACTGGTATAGAAAGAAACAACATATAATACAAGACGGAGAGAGGAGTTGTGGGTAATATTTGATTAGTTAGTGCATCATCCAGGTCAGTTTACTGCCCCAGGATTTGGGCTGATATAGTTGAAAAGTTAGTGCCCGTGTAGATGATAGCCAGTTTAATGTTAGCCCACGCATAGTGAAAAAAACAGATCCAGCATGATGAACGCCAGTTTACTGCCCCACGATTTGGGCTTGTGTATTTGAAAAGTTGAAAAGCCAGTGTAATGTTAAGCCAGATGGCCGTATAACTATGTGAAAGCTATAGTTTCAGGATGCGACTTAAAGATGGGTTAGGAGCTAATTTGGGGTAGATTTTTATTTTTCATTCAAACAACTTAAATGTTTTCATTGTGTCGATATAAGAATGTATGTAACTTTTTAAATCATTCTGATACTTATAAACCCATAAAATATAGAGCAAACCATGGTCAGAATATTTCAGGGGACCCGTCAATATTACAAACAGTGGTCCGCTGACCTAGTTTCCTCTATATCTTACGCATCAAATGTGATAAGAATGATTTATAAAGCCACATACAGCTTTATGTGGACACTATGAACACTACTAAGTTGTTTAAATACAAAATCAAAATCTACCCCAAATTAGCTCCTAACCCATCTTTAGCTTATAATGTCTCTTTTAATATGAAACTGTTAAAGATGTACGTGAGGGGTGGACAGTTAGAATATTTTTTTACTTGGTGCTTGAATTGGTTATATTTGTTAACTTTTGTAATATATTACTTTTGTATGTACTACAGTATTATTGTTATAATGTATTATTTGTTTTTTGTTATGCTCCAAAGATGAGTTTTATTTCTGGACGTAATATGAATTTTGATAGATCTTACTTTTGTATTTTGTATAGTATTATTGTTGAAGAATGATGTAAACGACAACTCAGTATATTTTTGATAAAAGTTTAATAGTAGTGAGATAACATGACAAGATGGCTGCTGAAATTTTGGTATAGTATTATTGTTGAAAAATGATGTAAACGACAACTCAGTATATTTTTGATAAAAGTTTAATAGTAGTGAGATAACATGACAAGATGGCTGCTGAAATTGTTGTATGTGATTTTGATTGTGAAAAAATAAAAGTTTGTTGCTTGTAAAGTTGATCTACTTTTTCGTATTTACATATGCCAGAAAACAAATAAGATGACCTGCTACTTTTAAAGTAAAATAGATAAATAAATCTCTAAATAAAATCCATCTAATATAGCGACATGGCACACTCTCCAAGTAGACAAGTATGTCACTATGCAGTCTATATAGCGCTAACTGTTAGATTTTCTCAACTATAATATGGTGGTAAGATATAGGTTTCTCTGCTGGAATTTCTCAAGACAAAAACGTCCTTTGCCTTTGGCCGCGGCTTCAGGTTCAGGTGTGCAAGATTAGATCCGTCTGTAGAGGATGAGACAAAGCCATATCAGGCAGCTCTGTCGGAGCCTCCGTGCAGCTAGAATATCAGTACAGAGCAGTTCAGATGGGAGTGTCTGAAATGTAACTTCCCAGTAGTAACATCACACAAAATAGAAAACTATAAGCGCATAGAGAGAATACTAAACGAGAAACAAGGCTGTGTAACGTGGTAGTTATCTACATATAGTATAGGGGGTGCAGAGGGCCCCCCTGAGGTCGGAAAGTCGCCGAAATTAAGGGGTCCAGGTCACAAAGTCGCTTTTTTGGACCCCCTAGAGTATTGTTAATTTTGTCTAAAAGTCGCCAGGTCACTTTTATTATTGCATTAGGTCGAAAGTCGCCTCCAAAACGGCCCAGGTCGCCAGGTCGCTTTTGACCCATCTGCAGCCACAGTATAGATGCGAGTTTAGCTGACTAGAACACATCCACGCCTACGTAGCCGGTGCCACAATTAAGCTGCGCCTACCTCCCCGTTCCATCTTCACCCTTCACTCGGTAAGACTGGGGCCGTATCCCACTCAGCCTATGTCCTCGTGGGATACGGCCCCAGTCCCACCTTGGGGAGAACGATCCAAAATACCACCTAGCCATGGGCCTTTGTCTATATATCTCATTACCCTTTAACCCTTTAAGGGTCACATAGTGGTTTTATGCATTACTCCCTTCGATGAACTCACCATTGTTGCATTCAAATGTCATGCCTGCCATACAGGGTTAACACACTTTCAAAGGGTCAGCATGATGCATAGTTATAACGGCATCTGCATTCATGCATCATCACGACAAGGGAACACCACAATGACGTACGACATGCGGTGCTTAAAGGGTTATTATTGCTGCCCATGAACCCCATACCCCATGGGACAGAGACAGGCCTTGATGGAACTGGTTCATATAATTGAGTAGCTCAGTTGTGTAACTCACAGCTACTCCTCTGGTCTATACACCTTATAACCTCTACACACAGTCCATCATGAAGAGTGGCATCTGGGTCTGCCTAGTCACCTTATGTTAAACGAATCAATAGTGTTGTGGTCAGAGCGATCGACCCTCTGTAGTCACATTATGCTAAAGGAATCCGTAGCATTTGGTCAGAGGGTTTTGCATGAGGTGGCCTCATGTATATCGATCACTACTACAAGCAGTCTAGGAATATAATTGACCAGCCTGTGAACACAACTCATCACCTTACCGTTGAATATCAATTGTGAATGATCATTAACCCTGACTTTTATTGGGTCGGCCAGAAATGTTGTCTCGTCCCACTGATAATGCAGATTGATAGTCGAGATCACTGCACAATTTACACTCCATGGTTCTTCCTCCAACAAACTCGAGATGTATATATAACGCCAATATTGTTCACACTATATGCGCTGCTCTTCTTACAGCTTTTTGGTCATTAAATGGAACATTTTTCTCAATTTTATATATAGCTATTCTGCATTGCAATATTCAATCAGCGGTGTAATATTTAATCAACGGTGTAAAATCTATGGTAAAACTCAGCTCCTCTGCCCGGAGAGACAGATTTCTTTTTTAAATTGAGAGGACAGTGATAATGGTTGGTGGATGGAGGTCCGTATTGTCCCAATATACATGTATATGACCTATATGCACGTCAGCACAGAAACACTCCGAGCAACTGATACTCATAATGATGTCTCCCTAGATGTTTTCAGTTTCTTAAACCTTTAGTGTTCTATCTATACAGGGCATCTCGCCAAATAATAAAAACATGAAGAGAATATATTTGCAGGAACTAGGTTTTGGCCAAAAAAAGGTTTGTTTCAGTTCACCTAACCGACCCTATCAAAACAGGGCCGACCGTACGTTATTTTATGCAATTTTAAAGAGTTTTCATATTTATTCATATTTTTTACACATTTTTGTAAAAAAATAATATGAAATAGAAAGGCGTCAGGTTACATGGATTTTCATGCAATTTCGAATAATTGTTCACATTTCTCTATACCCTTTTAGTCAATCTTTGGATATGCAGAAAGGTTGGCTAGAACTTTCATGTAAAAAAACGATTTAAAAAAAAATCCGACCTACCGACCCTGGACTTTCTCCACCCATGTTAGTCTTACCTGAAACTAACTTTTTTTTGGGCCTAAGGAACTACAGATTGCATCTCCATTGGCCGGAACCTACAAATGGTCTAATCACGTAGCATCTCAACGACATGCTTTTAAGTTGAAAATCGAGATGAAGTCAAGGAGTTGCTCTCATGCTTTTAACCTATTATGCTATTTCAGCTTTGTGTACAACAATCTCATTTTCCATTAAATGTGCCCTTTGTTGCTGTCTATGAATAAAATAATGAAACATCCTTGGTTCAATTTGGACATCTTTGTTGCCGACATTAACCAGTGGAATGAGTTTAAGACTAGTGATGTTCGAGAAACTAAATTACATTGTAAAACATTCGAAATCTATAGTCCTCCCAAAACATAATTGACTCAGGGTCTCCCTGAGTCTTGTGTGATGGTTCAGAACACCTCAATCACCCAGAAACTGAAAAATGGTCTCATTTCAACAAAATTCCATGTTACTTAATGTACTTATGCTCATTAAATCACATGTTCTCCTGTCTATCAAATGTCATTGGATTTTTAGAGAAATTCCCCTAAAATTGATGGATTCAAACTTTGCTCAAAATGTGTGGTAATTTGCTACAACATACACTAAAAATTCCGGGGGTTAGTCAATGCTAATATATCTTAGTCAAAACCACTAACTTATCAGCATTATTAAATCGAACTAAGATTTTGCTAAACTATGACTAACTTTTTACTAACCAGCTACCCACAGGAACTCCACACCAGGTGACAGCACAAACAAATCATGAGATATTTATCTATATGATAAGATTGTGATTGTACATGTTATCATGCTTAGAGGTAACCTTTTCTAATTTTGAATATGACATGGGGTGTAACATAATGAATGTATCTACTTAGCCAGATTTTTTTTCAAACTGATCAACCTATTCCAATGAGGTTTTCTGAATGGGACACCTTTTTTGTGTTTTTGAAAGATGCATATATCAAAGACAGCCTCAAGTCTCTATATGGCCACTTCTACAGGACAATAGTTGTTATATAGACAGACAGGCTTAAATGGATGGAGTTACCATTGCACAGGTAACTCATGCTGTGGTTGTTGCATATTAACCAGGGCCATGCCACTGACTGGTAATAGATGTACTAATCACTAACAGTGACTAATGGATGACTACCATAAATTCCTGTGTGTAACCTGTGGGTTTTACTAGAACCAAACCTCTAGTGCAGGTTATACAATATTCTCAGGTCTAGGGGCGGGTAATACAAGGGATTTTGAAAGTATAGTACAGTACTAAAATCACAATTTTCAAGCCCTAAATAGAGATTATAGGATTCTCTCAAAGTCGGGGTGTGGGTTATATGTGAGATGCGGGTGTACACAGGATTTTATGGTAGCCTCATAAGTTCAGGTTACCTGGGCAATGCTAACTTTTAGCTAAGGGTTAGCAGCAAAATGCTAAGATAGGATAGGAACTTTGGGCACGTAATTTTCGCTAATGATTGTACAAAAGTTAGTTAAACCTTAGTACAACCTACTAACTTTGGACAAACATTTGAGATTCATTATTTTCAGTGTAGGACCCTATGGAAGCCTGCATATCGAGGGGGCTCAATACTTTCTCTTTGGGAGTACTGGAGGTAGCCGCCCTGAGTAGCAGGGGTGAGACACTTTTTTCAGACATCTCCAGCTCAGAACTCTGGTAATTGATTGGGACAGGCTACTCCTTATCATTTGTATACTCCAACAATCATCCAATGACTATCATACATAGATACAAATCCTTACTGTTGAACAAAGAAGAAGTAGCTCCTCCCCCCCCTTGTTTCATCTAATGTACACAACCAACCAGGCCAACCATGCGCCATTGTCCTTACCACATTGGGTAATTGAATACTTCAATAACTGCACGGTTCAGTGCAATACATGCATCATATTGGTGAACGACATAAGACAACAGTTGAGAACCCTAACACTGAAGACCCCCTAAATCCCAGTGGGCACAAAACATTGATTCAACGTTGACAACTGGTTGATATAGGGTTACAGGGTAGATCAACCGGTTTTCAACATTGATGCAATGTTATTATTTCAATGTTGTCAACCAACACCTGTTTCAACATTGATGCAATGTTTGGATATCAACCTTGAATCAACCATGCGTTTCCCACCTTTCCCACTAGGTGCCTCCACAACCTACTCCCTAGCATTTCTATCTACATGCTACATCTATTTTCCCTAATTGTAAGCTCTTATTTTCTCATCAATGTATACAATTGATCGAAATATCATTCATTTTTATTGACATCTATGGTGTGTGCATTTGGTTGACATTTGGAATTAAATGACAGGAATAAATGCATGGCTTCAGTAAGACACCCTTCATGTCGCTAAGAATAATAGATAAAGCCTCAGTCCTGACCAGGTCAGTTTGAATTGGATATGAACGCCTCTCAGTGTGATCATCAGAGGTCATGCATGTACCCCTACCCTGGATGGTGCTAGAATTAGCATCTAATCTTGGAGAAATCGGGGGGAGGGGGGTGTTGTAATGAATATATTCCCTATACAAAGATGAACAAGATACTGAGCACTTTTGCCTTAATCTGCGGATGAGGAGCAGGAGGCCTTTATTATCAATAAACACATAATAAAAATTTTTTTTATCATGTCGGAGCAGGAGGAAGAACTAACCTCGGCGCACTGGCGGGGACACAACCCCCCAGTCGCCACCTGGTGTACATAGACAGAACTCAGTGTTAACCGGTGAACCTATTCACCCTGGAGGAAACTTATGAACTAACATCACTGTCTGTGAATATACCACAATAATCCTATGTTGATTATTGTCCCCATATTCCCTATACAAAGATGAACAAGATACTGAGCACTTTTGCCTCAATCTGCGGATGAGGAGCAGGAGGCCAAACCCCAAACAAGACACACTTTTGCCCTATACCGTAGACAACTTTTGGGCCACCAACACATCTTTTTGTTTACGAGTATTATAATTGTCTGAAATATACAGTAGGACTGCCCATGACCTCCAATCTCCATAGGCCTTCACTTCATGAAGGGGCATGAACGATGCCAGAAAGGTAGCCGAACCTCTCCTCATGCTATGGGTGGTATAGTTCCCTTGTAGTCTGGCTTTGGCACACAGTTTTTTGAATAAGTTTGAGAACTTGGAATATGAGTAAGGGAATAGACTTGAAGAAGGCGGGAGATTAGCCCAACGGATGTACCTCCTCAGATAAGGACAAGGGCACAAAACCGTGCCTTCGGCTTTGATGACGGGAATCTTCTGCACACGCTCTTTATACTGAATGGTCTTGGACGACCTGATTGTCACTTCAATCCCTGTTTGCTCGAATTTAATGTCCTGCACCCTCAAGGTGTGGGGTGACTTTGTTATATGACTCACACGAAGTAAGCACCTGTATGCCAGAGTTATTGCACACCACAATTGTATATCACCGAAACTGTCCATATCCAGGTATTGCCACAGTTTCTTCATATCTTCAGGTGAGAGGGGAGGTGCATGAGCTGTCTCACAACCCAACAGGCGCTTAGCACCCATGAGAGTCGACTTGATGATGAACAGGGTGGTTTGTTCATGCACAAACCCCCAAAAGTCATGTAGGGCCCATAGACCACTTATATAGTTTGTGATGGTGGTGTAACAGCAGTTACGTGCCAGAAAAACTATGAACAGGCACACAGTTTCCGGTGATGCTGGTAATGGTTCCAGATTAAATTCAGCACAAAACCTAAAGTATTTGTTCCATTGACTACGCCTAGCTTTCAGTGTATTGTCCGCCCAGCAATGTTCCCTAACGTCCTGCCATTCTCCACGCAGAACATCCAGCTCTGCAACATTGAGAAAAGGAGTACAATTTAGACGAGCAAATCGTCACACAATCCTGATTATTTAGACGTGACAAGGAGTCTGCCAAGATGTTGTCCACAGAGCTGATACGGGCTGCCCTGATATTGATGTTATAAAAGGCAGACACCCAAAAGATTTCTCTCAACCATGCCATGGTGTAGGGGTTCACACTCCTACCGGTATTTAATGCAGCTTGAACCTGTGTGTTATCTGTCACAACTAGAACGTCTTGATTCTTCCAGCGTGATCCCCACTTGTGGATCCCCACCACCACCGGCCACATCTCAGTTAAATTAATGTGACTATCATATACCTCTACCGGTGGTGACTCAGAATGTTGGCCCCTGAGATATCTGTGACGGCCCCATAGTCTAGGTGATGCATCATTCCAACCACATTATCTACAGTTTTGTAATGAAATTTCTCACAAGTGGTAGAAATGAACATGTTAATATTTACAGATTCGGGTTGTGAACAATCAGTGATAGGTCTCAACTTGCCATTTGCTTTGGCAACACCCCCCAGGGCATGGACACACCTTGGGGCTTCAGGAACTACTCTAACCTTCCCACATTCCAACTCAGTTTTGACTTTCAGAGTCATTTCAGAAGCATATTTCTTGCCGGTGATGGATGAATAATTTTCACAATAATACGACGAAGAACAGTCTTGATCTACAATCCGTGCCCCTCTACAAGCACTGGTCAATACAAATGCATCATCCTCAGTTACATCCTCTTGGAACCCCAATATCGCTGCGGCGAATCGGCACGGTTTCAATTGACACTCCATACTACACAAGACATAGCGGCAGTCACACACGCCTTCGACACAATCACGGAAAACCGGCAAATAACAATCCGGCCCGACACACACAATCGCCTCCGGGACAACACAATCAAACAATGTCGAATATTCAACTCTAGTACGGTTAGTAACATCCATACTCACATATTTAGGAAGATTTTCCCAGAATTGATCGTCCACATTTGCAATTTGAACACACATGCCGCCATCTTGGATCAGCAGTGAACGCGCGATTACAGTTTCGTGATCTCCCAGACTCGAGAATTCAACAAATAATTCATCTACTACATTTTTCGATTCAACATGGTTATCATAAATCGTACCAATATTAATGTCATCGTCACAAGCCAAATTCACCAAGTCTGGTTGGATTAATTGCTCGTAAGAATTAATCTCTATTAATTCACTGACAATTTCACAGTCGCGCACCTTTGCCGACTCCACCAGAGTAAACATGGCCGGAGGAGGAGAAGTTGGAGTTGCATAACAATCATTGTGAACAACAAGGGGATTATCATTACAAGTTGCACTAACAACCTTAGAGGTATGAATGGCATTGTTCCCTACTTCAATTGAGCTATCAACCAAAGTGGTTGGGGCAGTAACGACGGCGTCACCTAGTCATGCCCTATTATCGCCCCCCCCCCTTTTTACAATTGAACATGCCATGCCCCGGACCATCACAGTACACACACGCATGTTTAAAGGCACATCCTTCACATGGCATATTTTGAGAGAATTTGAAGCAAAGCCCCTTCTCGGCAGCCTTTTTCCTCCATCCCACCAAATCACCAAATTTATCTTTACCCTTCTGGCTGCCACCGTTGTTACTCCTGTTTGAGTAACCACCCCGCTGGCTGCCTGACTGACCACCCCGGCCTTGATAGACACCTCCAATAACCCTTGTACTACCCGCCCCCAACTTAGTGTTGGTGAGGTGGGTGTCAGCCCCTTGAAAAGCACTCTCCCCTGCTAACCGGGCCCTCTCTAACATTTCCTCATCATAAGCAACTAAAGCCTTGATTTCATAAACACCAGATCTAGACATTTCTGACAAATACTCCATATGATCTAGGAACCCAGATACATCACAACCCGCCGTTATCATGTCTTTGAGTAGTCTACTGTGAAAATACCACAGATCAGATGGACAGTTAATTTGAAGTGCCTTTCTTCGTTCACTTGCAGGGAGGAAGCGACGCTAGTCAAACTTACTCGTGATGCCGTCCTTCTGATGATTGCAGCAAGCTTGCGCTGGAGTATCCGGGGGTGTCCAAGCTTGTCCTTGCCCCGGACCGTACCAGTCGTTGACGCCCGTGGGTGACGGCTGACGTGTGAATCCCCCTGGGTAACCATACCCCGGGGCCGTTGAGTACTGCGGAGAATGATGCTGACTCGACGGAAAATACTGCGGGTTTGTAGGAGTCATCCCCCCCGGATGACGTGGAGGACCATAGTCATATTGAAGGGGCTGACGTGCAGGAGTGTAGAACTGATGACCAGCCCCACCGTAGCTCGATGACGGCACACCTTGTTGATAGCCCGGCCAGTGCCCAACTGGATACTAGCCATAATAACCCGGGTTATAGCCCTGTGACTGATCCACAGAACCTACAGGAGGAGTATAGTAGTTAACAGGCTCAAGTGGATATGGAAGTTGACTCCCGGCCCCAGGTTCCTCCAGGGCCGTCTTTGTAGGTTTCCCGCCTTCGCCCTTTGCAGGAGCAGGAAGAAGAACTAACCTCGGCGCACTGGCGGAGACACAACCCCCCAGTCGCCACCTGGTGTACATAGACAGAACTCAGTGTTTACCGGTGAACCTATTCACCCTGGAAGAAACTTATGAACTAACATCACTGTCTGTGAATATACCACAATAATCCTATATGTTGATTATTGTCCCCATATATATATATATATATATATATATATATATATTACAAAGAATACGAAAACATGACAGTTATACTGAATCTCAAATTATGCTTCAGCAGTCAATATTAAATCAATGTAAATCATCATTTATTATGCTTATTCATTGTTGATTGACAATGGCCATATCAACGTTGATGACCTCATCAATATCAACCAAATGACAATCCTGTATCAACTGTTGATATCATGTCGCTCCACACATTGAATCAACATTGAATCAACTGAAGTTTGCCCACTGGGATAGAGGGCCAGATTCAAGATTATCAGAACTGCAGATGAATTATAGGATTCAATCAGATCATTATATGAAAATTCACTCATTACCCCTATGGAGATATGGAGTACACTACCAAGAACACCCGTGTGAACTATACAAAACTGTATAGCCACCTCAGATAAAAAGGTGAGATGAAAGTTGGTGGGATGAACGTTGGCGGGATGAAAGTTGGCGGGATGAAAGTCAGTGGGATGAAAGTCAGTGGAATGAATTGAGATTAACAAATGATTGATTGTTCCTGAAATGATTTACACCTTCAATCATTTTTTTAATCAATTCAATCAAACCTAATCACCTTGACCCTGAGTCATTTGTGATGTAAAATCACACATTCAATCTTCTCTTAAATTATGTAGCATATAGACAATTCATCAGACCTACTTCACCAAGACAAGTGTAATGATTATGATGTCAAAGGCCCATTGATTTGTGCAGTGCTAACGAAAGAAGGCCAAAGATGCAAGTGGCAACCCAGGATAACCCAGGATGCATTATTCTCTATATAAGTTTCATGAAGCCTTCCTCGTTCTCTTTTCATTACACTAGATTATATCCCTATCCCAACAAGATGAGAGAACACTTAAGCACCTTTCACTTTATCACAGCATGACATATTGTACCAAGCAATCTAAAATGATAGCATATCATCGTAGATGGAAGTAGAATACAGGTTTCCCCTGGGGCCCTTTAAGACAAAATGTCATTTGCCTCTGGTCCCGGCCACTGGTTCAGGTGTGCGGGATGGGAGCAGTCTGTAGAGGATTAAGCAAAGCCACATCAGACTGCTCCGCCAGAGCCTACATGCAGCTAGAATATCAGTACAGAGCAGTTCAGATGGGAGTGTCTTGAGTGTAAGAGCCCACCTAACAGAATAGAAAATAGAAAGCTAAGTTCACAAAAGAGCACAGAAAGCAGTAAACAGGACAGAACTCTACTCGATGCAAATCCTTTCATAATTGATCTGTACAGTTGACACCACTGATCCTTCCTCCCCCACGAGCCACAACCACCATTGCCCCATGTTGAGCTGCTCACTTCTAGTCATAATTGAGTAGCTCAGTTGTGTAACTTGCAGCTGCTCCCCTGGTGTAGGCTACACGCCCTACCCTCTGTTCACATTTCATCTGAGTCTGCTACAGTAGCAGCTAGCTAAATCCCAATAGTTACATTTGGGCATATGTATGCTCTAGTTGCTGAAATGACTATCGGGCAGTAGCATCAGGAAGGGTGGTCATGTGGTTATACCTAATGAAACTTCAACCCGGAGCTACATTGGACACGGCTACACTCAGTATAGAGACAGATTTTCCAAAAGCCTATTGCACAGCGTAATTATTCTATATAGACGACCAAATGTCTAAACTCCATGTAAATCCATGTCTGCCTAAATGGAGTAAGGAGACAGTAGGATTAGTCTTCTATCAACTATTGATGACCTCTCCCTGCTTCCGACTGATTCACACCCAGGGGATTCACACTACCAGACTTAACCTGTTCAGGACATAACTCACTCACTCACTCTCTCACTCAAGGCAGAGGCAGAGGCAGAGGTAGAGGCAGAGCAAGTAATGCAGATGGAGATATGGAGGTTTCCTGCATTGTGGTCCTGCTCCTCACTTTTAACTCCCTTTATCTCCTGTGCACAGAAGCACACCTAATTGTGGCTCGCTTTTGAATCCATTTAAAGGGACTTTCTACCTGTCGCAGGATTACTGATGTTCTATTGACTTTTGCATATAACTCAGGATTAGGCCTATGTTAGTTTGATCTATTATTTAATAGAAAATCAAAAGAAATTGCCATGTCACGGTACTAACTTTCATGATACAACCATTTGAGCAAAGAAGTACCGTAACTATAGAGATGAATAGGAAAACAGCATTTTCACATTATCTGTCATGGATAACCCCCTCTTTCTATTGATATTGTAACCAAACCTTAGGAATGTATATAATGGACATTTATACAAACATTTTAGGACCAATAAAACAGGGGGTCACGGCTGAAATGAGAAAGGCATGTATTCTGGAAAAATATGTCTTTTGCCTTAACTATAGATCCTATGGGTGTCCTAGCAGGGAATATATATGTGAAAAATGGAGGTATACTGTCCAAGTAGCAAATACAAATAGTTGATTTAGGGAAAGTGGTCTATGCAGGAATATGAATACAGCTTAAAGAATACTTTTCAAGAGCCAGGTGGCTTCATTGTAGGAACTAGCAATTCCCTTTAAAAGGGGTTACCTGCAAAGCATCAACTGGCTGCATAACAATGCCACAGGCACGAGCACACACGAAATACACATATCAACGTTTCTATTCCCTTCCCATATTAAAGAAAGGAGGAGAACGTGACCCTTCCCTGGTGTTGCCAGGGGCATAGGGCTGAGCAATTATATATACAGATGATTCAACCATAGACACTTTCTACAAAAAAAGTCAAACTCTGTGAAGCTTTAGAATTGAAACGTTATAAGGACATTGTATTGCATGTAAGTAGATGCTATCAAACGCATTTTCTCACGTCCTCTCAATTGCCTGTACTGCATTCTCAATTTCTTCCCCCATTTAACCGTGTCCTTTGTCATCCTTTGTTATCATCTATAAAGTAAATGAAGTGCACGTGGAAACTGTAACAGGCAGAGAGTTCTGTATTGAATTCCAGGTCTTATTCTGGCAATACATTTAAACGAAGGAATTCTATGCCACTATTTTAGGGCCGATACTTTCAATTATATGCATCTTCTGTACAAAACCCTTAATAACGAATGTGTTTTTGCTGAATGTAGAACGTGCGGATGAGTTTGTGTCGCGGAGATCATTAAGAATGACAATGCGCACTGGGTTCCATTACAGCACAAAGGTATATTTAAGAAGCATATTATTACTATCATTATCAAAGCACAGAAGAAATGAAAAAGAGTGTATTGAATGACTGTTTGGAAGTTTGGATTTAATGGTAGTTCTTATTGTGTGACATTCCTTTTAAAATCTCTCTCTCTCTCTCTTTACCCAAGAGGAGTTGATGATGATTCTTATTGTGTCTCATTCCTCTTAAAGTCTCTCCCTCTTTACCCAAGAGATCCCATCAACATGGACAGCTTTAATAGGATTTAATTGCCTGCTAGGAATCTAACATTGTCTAAAGGCTCTAATGACATGCCATATTACCCGTGTTATTTGCAGGGTAGAAAAGGGAAATGTCACAGACGCCAATTGTAATTATTTCACATGAGCTGTACATAGTGGCGTGATGAAGTGACAAAGCATAACGTCTACAACGGTCATTACATGAATTGTATTCTTAGGATTTGGGGATATTGTAAAGTGCAGCTATTTATTTTGGAATATCGTTCGTGCTTCTGGGAGAATTCATTAATCATATCCCTTCTTAGCTTCGTGTTAGGGATTTATCCTACGAAGTATCCTACACTACAGCCGACGAAACTACACCTACCGTATTCGACGTAATAAGCGCACAGTGCGCTTAAAAATGATTATGGACACCTTTTAGTAGTTAAGAGTTTAATTGGAGTAAAAAATTGAGATATTTTTGGTTAATTATAGTATAAAAGTCGACCCAAAACAGGGGTTGTGCGCTTATTAGGGGGTGTGCGCTTATTATGTTGAATACGGTATATGTTTCTAGGATAAAGACTGCCTTTATCCTATGCATCCTACGAAACATCTGCCAGGCTCCTGCAAAACTGTTTTAATGACATTCTCTGTTCTGTAGGATAGGGACATCTGTGACCCATCTAGGGAAAACACCCCTTCAGGCGGGATTTTTAGCTCTGGATTTGGCCACCAGGAGGCACCATAGATGCAAAAGAGTGTTAAATACATGAAAAGAAGTTCTAAGGCCATTTTTTATGTAGAATGCAATGATCTTCATGAAATCATTCCATCTTTGGTGCTTACATTCTATATTTGGAATGCAAAAGGAACGTTTTTGTGAAGAATTAGCACATATGACACTTTCTGGTTGCCATGCAAACCAGCCAAAAAGCCTAAATTGGGGGTAACAATTTAAATTTCCTGAAAAATGCTATCAGTTACCCAAAACTGAAAACAGAATGCAAAAATTCCTTCTAGAACCAAATTTAGACTTATAAATCCAATTTCATTTGCTTATTTCTAAATAATACCATTTTTTTATAATTATCATCAATTACTATGGAATATAATGCAATTAGAGCTTATTTACCATTTTCAGTTAGTGACACATACTAAAGTTTGAAAAGCGATTCCCACAAAACTACCAGCAACTTTTTAGCTCATGATATCTCATTTTAAAGATTATGACACCAACTTTAATTACTAATTTCCCCCCTGGAGGGGTCTTTTCCCTTGCCTGGTCACAATTCTGTTTTTGCATAATTAGCCTATTATGTTTTGTTCTTATCTGTAACAATTTATAAATTATTCATAAAATCTGAATACACTGCACCGTTAACAGATGCATATATCGGGCTCCTGGCAATCAATACTGCCATGGGTACCCCCAATTTTCTTCACCCTATGGATTCTATTGTATAAAGAATCATAAGGAACAATCTGTAATTGGCAGGCAGCCTGAATCTTCCTTCAATCTGGGGGAATAGGGGCTTTCACCCTCAAGACGTTATTATTGTCATGGGATGTGGTGTGTACAAATTACCTCAACATCTCACTACTCAAATGAGAGTGGCTGAACTTTTTGTTTCACATTTAACATGGTCAGTGAGATCCGTTTATGTGGATGGGGGAGTGTATGCGTGTGTAATCTGTTCCAATGTCCTTTGATGATTGTAAGAAATAGGGCGTGTCACTTGTCACAAAAGTTGAACAGGATTTTCGATTTTACGCGTCTTGGGCCCTACTTTTGTATTGTGCCTAATGGTGAGTTTGATGTACGGTCAGAGCATCAGTCAAGAATACTTGAGCATGACAATATTTCTTCGATGCTTTCGTCACATGTAGGAATCTGCATTTAGCCATAGAACTACATTAGATATTGATAGATAAACGCAAGCAGGATGCTATACCTGATGCAGTGCCAAGAGTTTCCTCCTTCCCTTCCTACCTCCAGGCCTCCCCTCCCTTAAAGCACACCCACACCTTTCCCACTCCCCTCTCTTGCCGCCAACGCATCACAATAGTAATCAGTGGCGCGCTGATAGGCCGGGGACACGCAGAGGAGGCAGTCACCGCGCGGACCTCTTAGAGAGCAGTCGGAGCGCGGACCTCAGAGGAAGTAGTGTGGTTGATGGCGTGCTCCGTATGGATGTTTGGTTAATGTTCGTGTCTCACAGCCTGCGACGTCAAGTCGACACCACCGCTACCACACAGCTGCACAGAGCCTGACGAGGGCTGCTGATGCTATGGCCGACACAAACATATGCTGATATAGTGCTGTGAGTATTAGTGACAATTTTGCTATTGTACCATTTTACTTTCATATCAATTCCAAGTTTGAAACCCAACAGCAGCAGACCTGATAACAATTATATTAAACTATACATGTATTTGTATTATATCAAGCTTGCTGATCTTGCTCGTTCCACCATTGTCAGTGATTCTGGCGAGGTCCTTGGTTCTTTAGTTATATGTGACAACTCTCTTATGTAGCTCATTTATGCAACAAAAACGAGCATGTCGGGGAAGGTGCTGACGATTTAGTAAAAAGATAGTGGACATGGCTGTGATGAATATTACTTCTAGATGTAACACAGTGTCTTATGGCAGGGAGCTATTGTAAATGTAGGCCCATGAGAATAAAGTGGAAAAAAGCCATGCACCTTAATTTATTATTTTCCACTGCATGCCATTGTATAGAGAAGATTAATGGCTCATATATATGTTCAGTAATTACACATTAGTGGGAGGTGTTGGCAGGCATGGACTGCTCGTGATGAGGGAAATTCATATGTTATGTGGAATTTGTGCCAGTCATTAGGTGAGCGTGTAAGAAATACTGATTTCTGTGCAGCCATGACTGATTTCTTTTTTAAAGTCTTAAAGATGAGTCCTCTAGTTAATTTGGCATGCATAGACAAATCTGTGTCAATGTGTACTGTCATGTAGGACATGGAGATTTTGAAACGTCAGTTAGGGTAATGCAGGCCAATATTAGTATTTCTGTGATGTACGTTCTAAATATATACACTCATGCACAGAAAAGCAATATGAAAGTGTATATTGCACTTCGCGAGGTCAACATACGAATGGATTGGTGATGTTCATTATTATATCAGTTTATTCCTGCATGTTCGTACCGATATGATTATTCGCGTACAGAACTATCAACGCACAGATTTATGTCGAAGACACAGCTCTCGATTCGCAAAGAAAAGATGTAAAGAAGGCGTTGTATACCTTAAACAAAGGCTTTAGAGACAAACACCCCAGCAGATGGAATTAATCATGAAGCAGAACTTTACATGCCATTGAAACCTATCACATTGCAGCTGTCATCTATTAATGATCTCTACCCGGCATTAATATATAACTGACTATTTTGGGTCCAGCAACCCCTTTCCTATATAATATCAGTATGTATAAATCCATCCAACGCAGCCGTGGCTACTATCTGTAGTGTTGCACCACTGTCAAGTGGCCAACAATATCATCATTATATGCTTTGTGGTTATATCCATAATATATTTATTATACACATAATTTAAACAGGACCGACGCTGGTTATGTATTCATGGTTTCATTGATGATACAGTAGGGGATAACGCTGATATTGAGTGCTTCTATTTCGTATAAGTATACATTTGGTAAATACAGGCAATGTTAATAAAGCTATCATAGCATGCAATAGGAGATGGCAATCAGGAGACATGATAACAAAAGAAGCACACACATGCACCTGAGATAAACTAAACAGAGAAAAGAAATGAAGAACAAAATTATTGTGTATCCTTAACTGTTGCAGACAGTATAGGTTGTGGGTGGGACAAATCATGTCCTTTTTCAAAAAAGAAAAAGAAAACATTGAAAAGGAAACCTCCTAGTCCATGGGCTTATACATGAAGAGGGTAATAACTATTGACAAATAGCAGCAGGGGAAGGCATTGAGCTGTTCCTAATTAGAGAGCTACTCATTAAACACACACCCTACATCACCACACCACCCTCGGAGGTGCTCTTAATGAAAGTAGCAGCAGGACCTGATAGTGATTGAATGTAAATTATGGGGATCTTTCTCTGCACAGTGATTTTTCTGTTTACATAATGACACATAGGCCTACATGTTAATTTCATGCCGGATACTACTGTCAATAGTCAAGTACTAGAAAATGCTGTATCCCATGGCCCCTATTGAGTACAATATGGCCGTATTACATGACCTGTGACGTCATCAGATCAGGAATTATTTGTTTTGTCCTTTATAGCCTAAATAGTGGCAGTTTACATTGAAGATGACATGATATAAAGGCAAAGGACAGTAACGGCCCAAAAAGACCCTCTTCCCATGGCCCTTTGTCTATAATGTTAGAGCGTGCCTTTCTTGTCTTTAGATATCGAGGTAAACATGTATATATGCATGAGTATTACGTGTATGAGGTATGTGATGATTGAGTATGAAAAATAATATTTCTGTGTTGTTATTTTTACCCCCATCGCATTATTCTGCTATGACATTTAGAGTGCTATTTCTGCTCACAGTTCCCACTAAAATTCATGCCCTTTGGCACCGAGTCTGTGCGACCCCATCTGTGCTACAGATCCCATGGCACCCCGGCAATTTTGCATGGCCAAATGAGAAAGGGACGTTTCTTTGAGCATGAACTTTAGGATGGAAAGTTGATTTTCTGATACGACGCTGTATATTATTATCTTTGAACAGTACTTCATCCAGTAAGATAAAAGTGTAAAGGGGCCATACTACCTAGCATATCGATGTGTTCAAAACTGGAAACCTCATTCACCCTACGATCCCCCCCCCTCCCAATTGATTGTCAAATCAATCTTCTTTCTTTTTGGAATGGGGGGAGGGGGGAGCAGGTGCCTAAAAGCAGACACTCACAGGGTATTTTGTGAATAATATACCTCTATAATTTATAATAAAATTATAAAGTCCATAGTTGTCAGTTGGCGTAATGGCATGCCATCTCTGTGCTAAGAAATTAAGAATGGGATAATGTATCTTCAGAAAATAATACAGGATATGCAGAAGACACTATGGTCTATGGCCTATTATATGAAGAGGGTAATAGATATCGACAAATAGCAGCAGGGGAAGGCATTGAGCTGTTCCTAATTAGAGAGCTACTCATTAAACACACACCCTACATCACCACACCACCCTCGGAGGTGCTCTTAATGAAAGTAGCAGCAGGACCTGATAGTGATTGAATGTAAATTATGGGGATCCTTCTCTTCACAGTGTTTTTCCCCAGATCATGATAGATACGTGTATGGCAGAGCGTCATTTGCTGTTGTATACTTCTGCTAATGTATGGGCATGTGTACATGGTTATTAAGGTACCAGTATGTGGTGATACTGGTGATATAAGAATTAAGATAGGATGCATGTACTGTTAATTCTATCTCTATACAGGGACCTTGTAAGAAAATATGCTACAATGACCTTTGGAAATATCATATGAGACCTCTCCTGGAGAATAGTTTATGCTAAAGGTTTTCACTGAATCTCCTGCCTTTCATTCACTGTTGAAAGTGGCATTGTATTGCAATAATAGTAGCATCTTTGACATTTCAATCAAACACTTTATTTGGTGAGTTATCATTGCCCACAATTCATACAAGAATCGGGATACAACGGTTCTGCAATTTGAATATTGCATACAGACGCCATACATTATTTTGATATTAGGGCATTTCCCTCGAAGGAGGTCCCATATACATACGTTATACAACGACAAATCAACGCTCATGCTTATCAGGCTCTTTTATTTATTTTATTTTAAATTTAAATTCTTTTTTCTTTTACAAAATTAATGTTGATGGATGACGTCTTTAGGAATGACCTACTTTTCTGCGAGCCGAATTTCATACACATCTATTATGTAATACAAACCTAGAAGTGACAAAAATAGACCTTTTCTGTCATGGGGTATTCTGGGTATTGATTCAAGGAAATAATGGGTTTGGCAAATAAGCAAAATGATGAGCAATATTAATTGTTTTTGTAAACTGCTGAAAATTCTTATAACCCCTTGGGCCTACATGTGTATTTACAATAGATAGCAGAAATACAACACCCACAGCAGACTGGTTAGGGTGATGGTATAATTGTGATAGGCACTGCTCAGGTTACAAAGACAGATAGTTCATGATGCTTCTGAATCCACTATGTGTAGCAAGAACCATCACATCTACAGACTATCAATGCTCAGTACCACCTAATAAACATTTGTGGTCCCATGATACCACGTGTAACGTGAAAAGTGAACAGATAAACAAACACATAACATGTATGGTTTATTGTCTGCTGTCCAGAACATAAGTTCACTGGCCTCAATTGTAATGGCCTTATTAGACAATGGTAGAGGATCCAGCCCACCACAAATAAAAGAAGGAACGAGAAATAAATCAGCAACAGGACAAAATGCAGCTGTATATGCTAGCTTGGTTGGTCCCACAGGTCTAGTGACGCAAAGCTCCCCATACTTCTGTAGTAAGTAGAGTGG
Organism: Harmothoe impar; assembly: GCA_947462335.1. Classification (NCBI taxonomy): domain Eukaryota; kingdom Metazoa; phylum Annelida; class Polychaeta; order Phyllodocida; family Polynoidae; genus Harmothoe; species Harmothoe impar. The sequence continues at coordinate 68,593,097 of OX381704.1, read as the reverse complement.
CATATGCACATATGTAGACTGAATCCCCACTTGCCATGGGGTATTTCTAGATAATAATCTACAGGAAGGTATCTGACCCTATCCCGTTGAATTATTCATGGCTTAATTCTGCTGCTCCCTTCCAAAGTATAGTAGCTAGTGCTTTATTTTAATCATAGGTGTTTCTCATGGTTTAAACCATCGTATATTGACACCCGTGCATAGCATCAGGAGGTAGCTTAATTTGTGCCATGTTAAACACCTTCCCAGGTTGGTTGCATATCAATAGCAAAATAGATCTATAAGTCATAATGTTGACTGAGGTCAGAACTGCCGGACTGGGGAAAACACAATTGAAACCAATTTAAGTTATCATGCCTCTTCCCAATGGACAGCCTACCTAATTCTAACACAACTCAGAGGTTTCTCTATATTAGTGTATATCATGGTCAGTAAAACATACGGTTGGTTTACAGTACAAAGTGACGTGTTTTTGGTTTCACTATTTATATATATATATACAGTATATATATATGTATAGATAGATAGATAATCTGCACTCCACATGCAATAAGGATATGGTAGCACATACCGAACTAACCGAATATTGCATTCTTTAAAAAAAAACTATTTAGCACAGGGGTCTTATCATTGGGATTTTATCTTTAATCATTGTAACACTACAAACAAGACCCTCACGGACAGATAACACAACTACCAGCTTAGTACAGCTTAGGAGGACATACCAAGAATATCTGTGTATAAGATGATCTCCTTGTGTATTCTCTGAGTATTACACCTATTGGCGATACTCACTGACAAGCTGTGCAGAGGTCAATATAACTGTCACTGTCCAGATAGTTATTGGAGAAACCTCAATGGATAGAGCAATTTAAAGTTATTAAGGACCCAGGGATTAAGCTAATCCGAGAAGAACAATACTGAATACTAGGTGAGTGATTCATATGCAGAGGATCGTGTATAGCGTCCTGGAAAGCTTCTCTATACACTGAAAATCCATAGATTGAAAGGGTTACTAGTAGTCAGTTCAGACTATCCTAGGTTGGTCATATGAGTGTTAGTCATAATGGCAAAGTTATATTCAAAAATGACTGAGGGGTCAGTCAGTAGTGGCTAACCTAGGTTCATCATTGGTGTGTTGTATTTGTATACCACTAGTTGGGGCCACCTGTCATGACCACTCGGTGGCTCCCCCTGGAAATAAAAAGACTAAGGTCGGTTCGTCAGTCCTGACCAACCTGACAATAATAACTGACCTATGTTGGGCGTATAGGGATCCAAAAAATGACTAACTAGGTTAGGCACTAGTGACTGAGAGGTTGGGCGTATAGGGAGCCTAGGAATATCAGTGTAGTTGCATTGCTAACCATAGTATACATACCACTCACTAATATTCGGCAAAAAATAATGACCAGTAAAAGTTTAAGACATATCAAATTAATTTAGATTTAGATTTTTGATTTAAATGCTTGCCCTTATTAATATTTAGAAAAATCAGTTTATTTGCTTTTTTGAACGCTCATTAACTGGCATTTAGCAAGGAATAATATGGACTCAACAACCACTGGTTGCTGATTGTTGGGATCATTGAAATATTCTATAGCCCATGTATGTATTGCATAATTAATTCTCTCAAGATTACATTTTTATATAGCATTCCTTTGAAAACATACTTCACCTATCAGTAAGGAAAGCTGGTGAAACGTGTGTTGCTACGTGGGGATTCATTAGAAAGACCACTGGTGTCTGACCAACACAGATTGTGTCCCATAATATTACATGGAAAGGTATTGTCTCTACACTTTATCAGTGCATATAATATGTGAGATGTTCTGGGGAAAAGGACTCTAGTGCACCCTGCACTAAGGGCCCTTTTTGCAGATTGTGTCACATATATGTACCACAGCCTTGACCCAAACCCATGCAAGTACACGAGTGCCCTGTGTCAATAATCTTATTTCTAATGCTTAGTCCCATTAATATTCCAACTAGCCGGATAGTAGGTATTCATGTTGGGCTGGAGGGGGAATCTCACTAATAGAATGCTGTCGTATTGACTATAGAGGGAAACACAATGGGTTGGCCTGGGAGGTGTTGAGTGTATTTTAGCTCTTTCAATATGATCTACTCAATATAGTTTGTCTCCAATGTTAGTGGTGCTCGGAATTCGTTCCTTCATTTGATTCCTCTAATGGCCAGGTAATGCATTAATGTATTCCCATAGATAACTGGATAATGTTCTCCTGCATCCCCAGCGGAAATTAGAAAATGCTCCAATGTCGTGCTGAACTGAGGTCTGAATGTGTGGATTATCAATGTCAACCAGAAAGAATAGGCAAAAATGAGATAAGGACTGATTTGGAGGAAGGTATCGCTTGAATAATAACACTGATTTCGGATTCGTGAAAATGTCGATAGCCAAGAGAAGAACCCAGTAATTCAAACTGTGGATATTTGACAATGTATACTATAACATGTACACTCTATATGGAATATAGGCCATGAATTATCTATTCTAATGCAAGTGTGCCATAATCAATACAGGCCTATCATTATTCTGCCATTCACTCCTGAATGTACTGATCAAACTGCCCTTTAAATTCACAGTTGAATAGCATACCTTTAGTATAGAATCTATCAAAATCATATCATGTCGACACTCAAATAATATCTACTTATTACATGGTGGTATTGCCTTCTCTATGCTAAGCCTATGGGAGTTCTGTACTCCATGCCCCCATGAAGTACAGTGTAGCCATACTCCATGGCCTCCAAATTTGTTGATTTTCTTCATTTAACGACTGTAGGGCCATGTAATAGACACAAAACCCCACTTATTAACATACACTTACATCATACATCACTCGTTAAAGCTGGGTCATATATCACACTCAGCCTTCGACATCGTGTGATATGACCCAGCTTCAACTCGTGAAGTATGATGTGCATGTATGTCAATGGCGTGGGGTTTTGTCTATATAGTTTACTTACCAACATAATAATGCATGGTGAAGACGTTCCATACTGATGTTGTCGTGTTTAGGTAGACAGTTATCAGTCAATATCTCTGCTGGTATAAGGTGAGATAAAAAGGGAGGCCGTTTGGCAGGGGGCCCACCTAACACGTGTAGGACAAGGTCCGGGTTGTCTAGACATTGCCAAAAAGGTACTCTATCCTGAGGTAGACTTGTCTCAGTCACTGTGTCTTCAGAAATGTGTAATGCACAGGGAAAAAAATATTTAATTTTTTTTTCTTTATTTGTCATGTACATAGTGATATACAAGACAAAAGATCATTGTCTTTGAATGAATAAACATAAAGGTCAATAAATATTTGTCGGCATCGATAGGATAAGCTAACGAAGTAGGAGAATGTCATATACCTTATGGACGTACATATAGGCTCTATTGGTTGTATGAGTAGTTGGAGGGTAGTATGAGTAGTACGGTGTGGGCCCCTCTAGGAAAAACAGACTTCTCCTATACATATAGCTGATCTGCATCCTCTCTGCTTTCCCTGCATTAAACCGTGTTAAATGTCATTGTCATTATCCCCCTGTCAATTTTTATCAGCCACCCCAAATAAATGCAGGCCTATATGTATGTCAGCACCGTATAACTAGCTTAGTTCCTTCACTTGTCACTGATACCGCCATGATGGCGCTGCAATGTCTCTTCGCATTGATATACATAGATACACCCATTACCAATGCCCATAAACAACCATATCAGCTTACGCTTGGGTACAGGTGTAATAACGATGACAGATGAAAGCAGAATCATGCTACACCACCAAGGTGGGTTATATCTAACCGTTGGCATATCCCTTATGGGCAATATATAAGGTCAAAGTATGTGCTATAGCTTTGTATAGGAACTCCTTTAGTGAAAGATATGACCCCCATGTTTGAAATCGGTATTATGTAGTTAATTGGGCATTTGCGAGGTTTTCAGTAAAACCCCACAAAATGCTACATTATATCTACAATTATTATTGTCACTACACAGAGAGAAGTAAAGGCGTCGCCATGACTCTTTTACCATGGTCAACTCTAGTTGACTCTGGTAGTAGAGTCATGATGACTCTGGTGGAGGTGTCACAGCTACTCCAGTTATACCCCTTGCTCCTTGTGCAAATTGACTCCACATCTTGACTCCATCAGTACAGAATGAAGTGCAGTTGATTCTGACCACAATAGAGGCATTTGTAGTTTGACACGAGTTTGGTACTAGTGGCACCCAAAAGACAGAGCGACTATCTATAATTTAGGTATTTGTTACATGTTACACAGTTTTGATTCATTATAGAAAGGTCCACTATGTCAAAAAAGTGTGGTTAAGGGATGTCAATAGAAAAGCTTTCAGTTAAATTACCTGAATCAAATGTGATGAAAACTACACAATTCATTCCAAGAACATCAATAGTGTAGATCGTAGTCACCATATTTGTGGGTAAGGGAAATAGCATTAAGGCTGGGCACTTGATGTTTGAGATATAATGTATGGTACTGCTTGCTATTTCATGTACTGATATTGGCATCTAATATGTGACAAATGGTCAGCAGAATAAGAGATCAATAAATAAAAGTACTATGAGGCAGATAACTTAGCCCTTTCACACAGAGGGAAGTGGTGGACATGCCAATATGTCTTGTTGTTGACCTCTCATGGGCAATAACCTCACCTACTCACTTCTCTCACAGGCCTCACATGGCCTGTCTACTAATTATATACACCTGTTGCCCCCACTCTACCCTGCCATAAGTACACAACCTACCTCAGCTGCATGCCACTCATGTATTCAAGTATGTGCCTCTACATGGGTACCCAGATTTTTAGTCGCTGTGTCGAATTTTAGCAGAAGGACTGTGTCGTCGTGTCGATTTTTAGGTATATAAGAACTTAGAGAAAGATCCCTGTGGGTCGATTTTTATCCTAGATTTTCCTGGGTCTGTTGATTTTTAAAAGGGGCAAAAAGGGCTGTGTCGCTGTATCGCCTGTGTCGAATTTAACCCATGTTGAGGCACAAGTATCAATTTTGACTCCCTCTCTTATGAGGGGTCAACTGCTGTTGAATGGAGAGTCAAATTAATTTGACTCTCCTCTCTAGGTGTCACATGGGAGCCAAACTGTGACTCTGGCTGTCAGAGTCGTGGCAACTCCTTTACTTTTCTGTGTGATACTATAAATACCTTGCTAATTTACCTATCTAAGTGTGGCAATATATAACGGCTCTCTCGCAATATGGCCGTGTACGGAGACATGCATAATCTTCCTTGTTGCCTATAAGACAGCAAAGCATTCCGCCTGCTGCTTTTCGCTGGAATCCTGTCTCCATCGAAATCAGCTTTTCATTGCCCATCTCCTATTTCGCTCCCAGGTAATGACACTTTCTATTATTTCTGATCCAAGGATGTTTTAGCCTATTTGTCCATCTCTTCATCATTTTCCCGCCTACAGGTTGAGACATTTCTCACCATTTTGTTGTCCGAGTCTGTGGATACATATGGAAACCTTTGACTTGCAGTCACTATGGCCTGAGGGCGTGGCCATTTTATCCGAAGGATTTTCATCTCCATCTTGGCATTTAAGTGCATGAACGCGGGACATTCCTTGATACTAGCTCGATATCTTGCGCTTATATTTAGATGATACAGTCAGAGTGGATTGTAGACTGTCTAATTTCTTAATCCTATTCAAAACTGCCTCATAATGTTGTTTAAAGTATGTATTTCTACGGATCAAGCATAAATGAGGGCCAATAATGATTCATGTCCTTAACTTTTGTCCTTCGCCGAAAGGAGCGCCAGAAACGTTAAGAACATTCGTTCAATTAAATACAATGTCCGGACAGCCTAAAAAAAGACCAAGTTAACACAATAAGAAGAGTTTTGCCCCCACACAGCGTTCAGAAACACATGTCACATTGTACGACCTTTTAGGACAAATAAGAGGAAAAAGGATATGATAAAAAATGAAGCAACCTCTCAATAAAGAGTAGCCGGCGGAGCCTGTCTGACCTTTCCCCAGAATGCACAGTGCACTGGGAGATTTCTTATCAAACACAAAAATCGGTTCCCCTGTTTTAACCAACCACCCACAGTACATTTACTGACGCAGATGTTTCTCGGTCCTTCTGCCATGCATTTTCCCTCCCATTTTCGACAGTACATAGGGAAAAATGGTGCTCGAGCTGCTCCCATGTACTGCTCTGCATTATCTCTTGTCTCCCCCTTTCCTGCATCTCCGTCGCTCTTTGCTGTCATTCTCCTCGACAAAGTCCTGTTGCCCTCTCTCTTTCTTCTCAACCATCAATTTCCTCATCGAGTCATTTAATTATTCATCTTAACCATCTGTCTCATCATCGTTCCTTATAGTTTCATATGCCTCTGTTTTACATGCAGTATTTCGAACTATCGCTGTTCCATTCTCTGCCTCACTCCCTCACCTCTCGCCCCTCTATATCCTGTTACAGGAGTCCAATGCCTCATCATTCTAGGCGGTTATACGATAGTGCCTAGCTGGGGGCAAAACATGCTTCTCACGTTCACACCATCAACATGGCAGCACATGAAATGGCAATGCGGCTCCAATAAGAAGTGTCAGGCCACTCAGGTTATGAAGGGACTGCACAGTCCTCACAATATTTGTACATTATGTATCAGGTGACCGGTGTGATATTTCCTGTGCAATGAATATAAATTTCTGTATTCGAGCTGGGAATATTGGGAATGGTCAATACTGTATGGAAATCAACACGGTCCTCTGATACTAAATGTGAACTCGAAAAGGGAGTTATGACGAATGCATGTGAAAAAGAAAGATATACTGGTGGATATTTCAATAAGCGTCTTGCATTATCGCTCATGCTGGTTGTTTACTGCCATGTTTGTTCAGGGAAGATTTCATTATGGCGAATTTCTTATTTTGTCATAACTCTCGTGTAGCTGTGGACCAACACGTTTTGAAGAAACCATTGTTTTAATTCTATTAATGGGGAAAATAGTCCAAGGGGCCCAGATGCAAGATAAGGAAACCTCATACACAAGTAATCAAATAGGATTAATTAGAGAAAAAGAAAAACGGAAAAGAAAAACAAAGTCAATAAGTTAATAAGGAGCGAGCCATGCTTAAAAAAGGTTCCGGTTGCCAGGAGTGACCATTACTGTGACAGTGGGGAGAGGAGGGTGGGGTAGCCTATTTGATCCATTCCCCCAGCTGGCCTTATTTATTGATGAGACAATGGCAGGTGGCATGGAAAACAACTTCTTCTTACATTCACCATGACAACTCTTAATGTCAAAATGGAGTTACCACAGGCAGGGGCAGGTTAACCACATTATGGTGTCTAGTGACTTAAATAATTAGCTTCTGACCAGCAAAATGTGCGTTGCAGGTCACCAGACCATGCTCTGCAGAGTTAGACTGGCCTCATTCATTTATGCCTGTTAATTAAAGGTCCGCTTTTGTATTTGCAGGTTCCCAGCAAAACGCTTCCCCATTCTTACTATGGAAAAATAAAAGCAAAGAAATACGAGCTACCTTCTGGCCATAGTACCTGAAACACATCTTCTTTGTTTGGTCACATTGAGCCATAGAAAGATGTTTGTGCAATATCATTTTTCGTAGACAAGGCATGGAGAGATAGCCAGGCTCTCCTCAGCCATGGTGCTATTATGATATTGACGAAACTAATCACAACAGTTCTGTTTTCATTAATCATCATTATGATTAAACTGCAAGAAAGAGGTCAAATAAATCGATTCTATAAGTATGCTAGTTATTCTTTACACCATTGTCCCTTCCCTCCACAACTTTGAAGTGTAGCTTTTTTCCAGCATACATGTATATCCTGAATAATAAATGATAATAAAGCCTTATAATTTGCATTATGTTCAGCATTCTCAAGGTTTAAGAAATAATGAAAAGAAGGGATCTTCTGGCTCTTCCATACATGGATATTCTACTACTTGTATTACTTGTTGTCGTAGTACTTAAATAGCGTAAGTGAATGTAGCCTATTCTACATATTCTAAAGAGGCATAGTTTGTTTTATAGAGCACACAATGTGACTGTTCAACAATAGTAGGCTACTCATACTGAGCTACACTGCAAAACAGGTGACACTTAAGGTACATGCATTAACATAAAACACAGATTCGTATCACAGTGAATAGCATTGATCCTAATGGCTGCATGGTTGACTCTGCCAGTCACCCTAATATTTGTTAGATAATAATGGTATAGTTATTACCTGCAGCTTTGATCAATTCTATAGCTCATTCCCTATAAGATGCAAAGCAAGGGTGCAGGATAACATAAACCAGGGTTGGGATGCAGGAAATTACCCTCATAAAAGACAGCAGGGGGTTCAAGGAGTGCTGCCACGAAAGGTCCTCAACCCCAAAGTTCATTGCTGACATCACTTGCGATTCAGCAGTGTCCATGCCAGTGATGCCATAAATTCAGGACAATATAACTCCAGGGGACATGGCGATATTGTAGGTAGAGGGAAGCTAATGCTGATTATGTTATGGTGTAGTACTTGTATCTAACCAGACTTGATAGCATTCTAATTAAATGAAGACAGGTTAATGTTAATCATATCACCCGTCCCCTTTCATGTCTGAGCCCGATTTCACCTTAGCCTTGACCTTGAGATACTGGACATTATCACCCAAGCTATTTCGTAGTGCCCCCTTATGGTAGGTGCCCTTCTTATATCCTTTTGAGTCATTCCAGCCATTTTCATCAGATTCAGAGCATAATCCCCACCTGACCTCCTCAGATTTTAATGTGCTTCCTACCTAATCTAGACACATATAGTGACTAGAGCTATGTAAAATATTTAGGCAGAATTCCTATTATGTCAGATCCTACAGGCTCGCAAACAGGATGAAGCAAGTACACTTATTCTATACCTTATTTCTGAGCCATTTCCGAGGGCCTATAATTTAGAAATCGCTTGGGTTGAGGAAGTGTCGTTCTCTGAACTGGTTCTTTGGGTTACTGGCATGAGGCAAATGTAATATCACAGTATATAATATAGATTTTCCCATATTGCCATGTGGTCAAACTTGGGAAATACACCTTTCCCTTTGAGCACAAAGGCAGGTTCAGAAAGCTCCTCCACCAGTAGTAGTCATTACAATTGGGCCACAATTGATTTTCTGTGTCTATATAACTATGTCAATAGGCATATGTATTACCTTAAGTAAACAAATATTATTTAGGGAAATATGACTGTCTGAAAATGCCACAGAAATAATATTGGCACTTTTGATCACCGAATATGGCCATGTGGGATAGGTGAACCCAAACCAGAATGTGATATATTTGAAAGAGCTATATCTCCCCCTCATATTGATGTAATAAAAAAGTTGGGTTCTCATTTCCTTCATAGTGTTGTAATCCAATGAAAAACACTGATTTTCCTTGAAATTGACTATAAGGGCATGTTTAGGTACCTCTCCTATCAAAAGTAGTTTTCATGAAGCGTTCCTCTTTTGGTTTCTCTATATACCTAAAATTGTCAAAAGGCATGCTCAATACCATTGGTAAAACATGCTTCATTCAGGAAATATTACTGACTGAAAATGGCTGAGATGTGAAATTCACACTTTTGACCCATTTAAATATGAGCATGGAAACCAGGTGGGATAGGTTACCCAAATATAGAATACCATGTATTGAGAACAGCACAAACAACACTATGAAGGAAATGAGAACCCAACTTTTTTATTACATCAATATGAGGGGGAGATATAGCTCTTTCAAATATATCACATTCTGGTTTGGGTTCACCTATCCCACATGGCCATATTCGGTGATCAAAAGTGCCAATATTATTTCTGTGGCATTTTCAGACAGTCATATTTCCCTAAATAATATTTGTTTACTTAAGGTAATACATATGCCTATTGACATAGTTATATAGACACAGAAAATCAATTGTGGCCCAATTGTAATGACTACTACTGGTGGAGGAGCTTTCTGAACCTGCCTTTGTGCTCAAAGGGAAAGGTGTATTTCCCAAGTTTGACCACATACAAATATGGGAAATTCTATGTTATACACTTTGGTATTACATTTGCCTCATGCCAGTAACCCAAAGCACCAGTACAGAGAATGACACATCCTCAACCCAAGCGATTTCTGAATTATAGGCCCTTGAAAATTGGCCAGAAATAAGGTAAAGAAAATGTGAACTTGCTTCATCCTGTTTGTGAGCCTGTAGGATCTGACATAAGAGGAATTCTGCCTGAACATTTTGCAGAGCTCTACTCATTATAAGTGTCTACATTAGGTAGGAAGCACATTCAAATCTGAGGAGGTCAAGTGGGGAGCCGTTAATGAAATTCAACGGAGTTACTCTTTTGAAATTGGTCTGATTACTGGGAAATCTCTTTTCCAGTCCTGGGGTTTAGAGGGGGTGGGAGCTTCTTTGACACTGTTGATAACAAAATATCCTTCTTCTGATTTCTTGTTTAGGTGTTTCACACAAGAGATTTCTTGCCAGTAGATTTCTCAAGCACACCTACCTTAAAATTCTCTTTTGTTTTATTTGCAGTAGTTTCTTGACCAATAAAGATGGGAACCTGCACATTAATCATTCGGTATCTAAGCTTACAGTGTTTAAAAGCAAGTTGACTTATTGTAATCTGCAGTTTCACAAGAAGAAGGGTCCATAATGATGACAAACATGCCTTAAAAATAGTTAATAGCCAATGAGTACACAGAGAGTCTCTGGCCTGAATCTGTAACAACGCCACTTAGAGTAATGACAAATAGCCTGCACTTATGATAGTCTTTCACAGGGCGAAATCTCCGCACAAATCCTTCAGCTTCTCGGGTGTTCCCATTACATTTTACCTCTGGGAGGGGTAATGTTTCTTCCCAATCCGCTTGTTACTCTGCTCTTGGCTGCATGTAATCTCCACATTTAATTATAACCAATTTCCATCAACAATCATCTGCCACAATTCTAGGGACAATGTGACCAATTTGGGTGTAAATCATCATGGTTTCAAGAATAGAAATCAGAGCAATTCTATCCATATGGGCTACATTATTGGCTAAATCACCAAGGCCCTATTGATATAAGCATGGTAAAATATGAGCTCTATAACCTGCCTACTAGTGTTGATATTTGTTTATCAGCTATCCTCTCAGCTTCAAGAAATCCAGAATCATACCTTTATAAATATAGAATTGGGGCTTTAGAAAATTGTACAGTAAGACTATTATCCTTCCCGAAGGAAATTTGTACCACTCACCAACAGCTCCCATCATCCCAGATGATGAAAACCAAATTCCTTGACACCTTTAAATTTTCAAATACAAATATCTAAAAGTGTCTGCATGGAGGTGCTTTCACCTGCTGTAAAGCAGGGAGCTAATTTGCCGGCAAACCAGAGGAGTAAGGTTACCATGCAGCCACAGGGGTATTTATATGTGTGTCAGATGGAGAGGCTGCTGTACAGTTATCAAAGTGACACAAGGTGATACTGATGGAGTTGAGGTTTGAGGGGTTACTGCCATGATATCTGTTAACAAAGCTATACTGAGCCCCTTGGCTACAGCAAGAGATAATGTATACATACTACAAGTTATCTTCCTCATAGAACAGAGGCCATAGACTACTAAATAATATAATTGTTTATAAGGCTGAGGGATTGTGCTACACACATTTTCTCAGCTGGTAGCATGATATAGGCTGTAATAACAAAAGCATGATAATAGTTATTTGTACCTATTCATTATAGGTAGCCATTTACATCACTCCAGACAGTACCTGGACGGATTCAGTGAGGAAGCAAAGACATTATGTAATCTGGATGTTTGTTTTCTTCCAGTTCCACATCCCTGCCACAGTATAGGCTTAATACGTCTCTTTACACAGTTGATTGATATCGTAGAAAGGTTACCCATACACTAATCAACTTTCCATGTTAAGGTTCAAGTTCAAGTTCAAGTTCAAGGATAATTTATTCACATGAAGACTTACAAGTTACAAACAAGCGTAATATATATACAGTATGCACAAATATACAATGTATAGTAATGCTTTATAAATATCAGATCATGTTCAGTATGACCCTTCTCACATTATAACATCAGTCAACATTTAGAAAAGGCTGCATCTAGACTAACAGTCTGTTCTCGTCTGCCACCTTTAAATAATTAAATATAATAATGATGTAAGGTGTGAAAATAAATTCACATATTATGATATTAGTGTTTTATCCTTATACAAATAATTGAATAACTCTTAATATAAAGTATTATATTAATAGAGAATTATTATAGATCATCTGATCATTCATTTGATATATTATCTAATGTTATTGTAGAGCATTAAACTCTATATATGGTAATTACAGGACAATACATGGACTTTACAATTCAAGATACTATAATATAGTTGAAATCAATACGTCAATTTGAGGCTGTGTACAAAATCTAAAAATAATGACTATCACAGTATGTTAAAGGTTAATGAGAATAATTTCTTTGTTATGCTTGATATACAAGAGGAATTAGATATCTCCTGGTGAATTATACCTTTATGTTTTGTATTGATTTTTCAAGCATTTAGTCAACACATACATATAATCCTACCTCAGTCAAATGATTAATATTGTGGAATCAACAACTTAAGATCCTTTTTGACAAAAGATCTAAATGAATTGATATCCTGTATATTTCTTGTATCTGGACCCAATGAATTCCATAAAATTGATACCGTATATTCCACACTCCTTTTATACATTTCCTTTTTTGGCAAATTATTTTTAAGTAATGGACCAGCAGCACACCTTAAATTAACATTAATTTTCCTTAAGTATTTATCTTTCCTAGACCGTTTAAATCCCTCAATCATGGCATGAGCGTTCCTTCTGTCACTAAGTAGGTTCACCTTTGCTGAGCTGTGTATCAAAACAGTGCTAGTCCTCATTTTAACTTTTAAGCACACTTTCAGTGCTCTGTTTTGTATTCTTTGTAATTTGTCTAACAGGTTTTTTCCTGAGCTCATAAACAAGATATCGCCATAATCCATGATTGGTAGAATATAAACTTTATAAATTCTCAATAAACTTTCCTTACTGAGAAATCTAGAAATTCTGTTTAATTGGTATGTTCTATAAGCAACAGTACGCATTTGATTTTTAACAAATACATTATAACTTAATTTTTGATCCAAAATAACCCCAAGATACTTATATGTTGAAACTCTTTTCAAGTTTTTACCTTGTATGTTTAAATTGACATTTTTAAAACACTTTGATGGGCCAAAACCCATGAATTTTGTCTTATCAATATTTACCGTTAGTTTATTACTATCACACCATGCTACAAAATTATCAATAGCCTTTTGCATCAATGACACAGCTTCTTTTTCATTTTTATGTGAACAGTACAAGACAGTGTCATCTGCAAAAATACTTATATTCACATCTTCACAAGCCCATTCAACATCATTTATATAAATTAGGAACAATAGTGGTCCCAAAATAGAACCTTGTGGGACTCCACAGTCAACTTTTGCATCATCAGATACTAGTCCATTAACTTTTGTGTGCTGTTTTCTATTAGTCAAATAATTTTCTATCCAGTCTAAAAGATTCCCTTTTACTCCGATATATTTTAATTTTGAAATTAGAATTTTGTGATTTACAGTGTCAAAAGCTTTTTTAAGATCAAAAAAGGTGGCAATAGTGTTTTGACCTAGATTTCTATTTTTAAGAATGTTATCTGTAAGATTACTAACTGAGGTAATAGTTGACATGTTTTTACGATATCCATATTGAAATTTTGATAATAGATTATTAGATTCTAAAAAATGTAAGAGTCTCGAGTGTACTACCTTTTCTAGAATTTTTCCCGGAAGAGCTAATAAAGAAATTGGACGTAGATTTTTTACTTGACGACTGTCTCCACCCTTAGGTATAGGAATAACTGTTGCACTCTTCCATAAAAGTGGGACTGTACTAGTTTTGAATGAGCTATTGAAAATGTGAACCAAGTGTTTTTTTGTGTTTAGGAAAACAACTTTCAACACTTTGGCATTGACACCCTCTACCGCAGAAGACTTTGATGTCACAATATCATTTATGAAATCTTCAATATCATGTTCATCAACAACAACATTTTCCAGAATTGTGGTATCATTAATGAACCCTTCAAATTTCCATTCTGAGGTCAGATTTTTAGCCAAAGCTGACCCAATGCCAGTGAAGTAATCATTTATAAAGCCAGCAGTATCTTTATCATCAACTATATTATTATCTTCATCTAATAATTCTATCTTCCCATTTTTTGATTTTTTTGAAGGTAGTAATTTTGAAATTTCTTTCCAAAAAGCTATAGGATCATTCTTGTATTCTTCTGTGATCTTATTTATGTGAGTCTCACGAGTTGTATGCACATTTTCATCTAACAGTTTACGAGCATCCACAGCATTCTGTTTGTCTAATGGTTGTTTAGTTTTATAGGCTCTTGACAAAAGTCTGTCTTTCTCAGCTATCTCTTCCAAAAGTGCTTGGGATACCCATTCCTGTTTAGGTTTCTTAATATTAAATTCCTTAAATGGACACATGCCATCTAGAATATCCCTCAATTTTTCAATATAAAAATCCCACAAGAAATCTGGATCATTGTTATTGAAGAATTCATTCCAATCTGCAGCAATGAAAGTATCAATCAATTCATTAGAATCAAAATTCTTCATAGATCTACCTGAGAACTTAATTTTACAATCTTCTTCTTTTGTATTCTGTTCAATAATACCATAAATTATATAATGATCACTTAAATCAAAAGGCAATACATCTGCTGCGCTCATATAAAGATTATTAGTAAATATCAGATCTAGACAAGACTCTTTATCTTTGACACGTGTTGGTTTTTTTATCCAGTTAAGCATACCATATTGCATAAACATATTTATAAGTCTATTACTAGTTTCTTTTAACTTAGGATCCAGTAGGTCTATGTTAAAATCACCCAATATATACAGATTTTTGTGACATTTTTGCGATAATCTATTAATTATTGGTTCAATAGTATCAAAAAATTTATCAACATTGCCATTTGGTGGTCTATAAACAGTGCAAACAATTGTAGATGCTTTGTTGTTATCCTTCATTGTCACACAATGAGTCTCTAAATAGCTACATGAATAGTTTAAATAAGACAGGTCTTCCTCTGTACATGTAAATCTATCATTGACATATATACCAAGACCTCCTCCTACCTTCGGTTGTAGGTCAGTAACATTTTTTTTCCATTTTCTATCATTACGGTAGAAAGTAAATCCCGGTATGTCATAGGTAGATGTACTGTCCTTGTCAGTTAACCATGTTTCAGTTAATGAAATGAAATTGAAATTTGTACCAGTATTTACATCTCAACTTAAATTCATCTTCAGTTTTCTTAGGTCTAATACTTCTTATATTAAGATTAATGAAATGTTGACCTTCAGCCTGATTAAGCAATGATACACTTGTTATTGTATTATCCATCAAAATCATCAAAAACCTCTGTTACACATTCATCATACCGGTAAGACAAAATTTCAGATAATATGAACCTCTCTTGTTTCATGACATTAGATTTCAAATATAGTATCTCAACACAAATATACACATTCTTACAACTAAAACATATAACATTTAACTCAGACATACTGATAATCAGCTTTCGCATAACGAATATGTCTAATATGTGGATGGAATTTAGTACCTGTCGGCTATTACTATAAGTTAATTTTTAAGAGCTAAAGTTAATTTAACTAACAGTCATATTTAATTTTGATTTATACAATTTGATTTTAAGATTATAATCTACAGATTTAATGATTTGATATGTAATTATAATTCACAGTTCTATGTACAATTCACAGTTCTATGTACAATTTTATTTACACTAAGATTTGATACCCAATATGCCAATTAATTGATTTATAAAATTTCTAGACTGAATATGAATCTAATTCAGTCAATATACCTAAACAGCAGACCCATTAAATATTTTAAACAATCAGATCTGTATATGTCAAGTAGTTGATCATTAAATTAATGTAATTATTGACGTATCCACGTAAACGTTACATCTCTTTTGGAGTTCTAACATCTTGATGGATTCTGTGACGCACATCACTCGGCTTGACTTGACTGCCACTAGGCCCAACGAGCGATTAGTTTGTTGGTCAGTAATGTTCGTCATACCACAGGATCATTGTCCTCATCACCATCATCATCATCATCTTCATCATCATCATCATCGTTGTTGTCCTCGACACCATCATCATCAACGATATCGTCATCACAGCATTCTCTCAAGCACCATAGCTGTCAATCAAACATATATATTTGAAGAAAGTTCATAATTATGTGCGTGTAGAGCCCGTTTGCTAGGTTAGGGGTTTATTGAAACAGTATTACAAGTGTAGATTTTAAATTCAGTGTGAACCAAGAGCAGAAGCAGGCACAATAATCAATTCTAAAAGTTATTATTTATAGCCTA
The DNA here is from genome assembly GCA_947462335.1 of Harmothoe impar. Taxonomy (NCBI): domain Eukaryota; kingdom Metazoa; phylum Annelida; class Polychaeta; order Phyllodocida; family Polynoidae; genus Harmothoe; species Harmothoe impar. The sequence goes on along the minus strand of OX381704.1, from coordinate 68,576,570 downwards.
TGTCATTTCAGAGTTAATACACACCTTAATACTGTGAAATTACATGCTTAATGCATAAACACACGTATACTTTCTCGAAATATGTTATGGGAACCTGGATAACAGTCCAGAACGTATTGAGTGATTTATGCTCTTTTCTCCCAATGTGAAACACTATCTAGCCCGCCCTACACTGAAGACCCAGGCATATTTGAAGGTCGTCACTGCAGACGACTTTAAGGTCGTCATGCCATGGAGACGACCTAAGGTCGTCATACTGATCACCATATTTCTGCCACTAGAGGGCTCTACTATGCTATGGTGTGATATTTACACTCCCGTCAAGTCGTATATTGATTAAAATCGTCCTTGGTAATAACTATAATAATCATAATACTTATATAAAAGATGTTCACTATTATGTAGAACTATATCTGAGTACCTTCCAGTATGATATAAAAGATAAATTCGACAGGTAATAACAGAACAGATATAGTTAGAGCATAGGCACCTCTTATGTATGTAAAATCAGGTATATAAGTCTGAAGATTGACTTCCATTGGTAATATTATCATACACACACGTACCTAGGTACTAGGAGTACTTATTCTCCAAATAAGGGCTTGATGATGGATGGGGGGGGGGGGGGGCTGGTGGTATTATGCCAACCCCATTTTACATATATTCTACTGTTAAAAAAGATTACACTCAATTAACATGTATGTGATCACTGGTGAGGACCATAGGTCGTCATAATGACAACCTCATTTCATGAAAAAAAGTACTCAAAATGACGACCCTGGGTCGTCACTTATGACGACCCTAATGACGAGGGGGTACGCGCCCACGACCCCAGCACCGTGAGGGTCCTAAGGTCGTCACCAGTGACGACCTTATGGCCTCATAGGGTTTTCAGTGTAGTAGACATAGGCTGTTTGGTCTACATCTCCTCCAGGGGAGAAGAGGCATTGTGCTGGTGTTACCTCTCATCTCCCCCGACCATCTGGATCACCATCTCCTATTGTATATGGGGTGTCATAATCCAGAGCCTTAATGCACGGGTGTGTATTCTGTGGTACAAGACCTTCCATCGAATAGCCACCCTGTATGCATATATGACTTCTTCTAGACATGGAGAGTGTGACCTTTTGGCGCAGACTGCTATCCCCTGCATCAATACTTTTATGTTTCCTCACCTGCGTCCTTTTCCTCTTTTCTACAGTACCTTTTTGCATCATTACTCCTAGTTATATTCACCTCAGCAGCCTGTCCCCTCTCCACTTCCTTCATGTTTCCCACTGCATTCTAAGCTTTATTCCCTTTCTCCTGTTTCTGAATTATCGTCTATCCTTCCTCATCAATCCCCTTCCTCTCTCCCTTTCCAATTACCCCCCTTCATGAATCCAATGCCTCATCATTCTAGGAGGTTATTTGATAGTGCCTAGAACCTAAAACATGCTGCTGATTTTCACGCCATCGTCATGCAAGCACATAAAATAAAACATAAAATGGCAATCAGGGACGATAAGAGACCTCGTGGTTACCTGAACGTTTGTGAACAATGTATCAGGTGGTTGGGCCGATATTCACCTCTGAGGCTCATATAAAATGTTGATTAATATCCTTTACGCTGATATTGCATATATATACTGTGATATGATGATTGAATACCTGCCTCCAATCTCTATGGTATATAGTATATATAAATGACCCTACTTGAGATATCATCAACACGTGGGACATAGGATAAGAATCGTGTTCAGAACCATAGCTTTACCTACATAGAGCTATGCTTGGGCGTCGAATAAACATTAATCACATCCCAAATGCAAGTTTAGAAAAGCTTATACCGAAGTAATCTAATAGCAGAATTAGAAACGCTGACAGGTGGCACAGTACACTATTTCTGCTGGCATTCAATATGACAATAATCAATGTCAGGATACAGACAGGGAGAGGTTAACATAATGTTAGCATTACAATATTGGATTAAATATAGAGCTACTAGAGGTGTCCATCTGGTCACCTACACACAGAAAGTTGAAGGAGCCAACTGTGTCTCCCACATGGCTCTGGTAAAATAGAGAGTCAAACCGCCAATGACTCTGCTTATATGAAGGATCAACTTGAATTGACTCTGTACTATCAGTGCACCTACCTCACACGAAGTACAATAACATAGGCAATGATATCTTATTGATTTACTTTTTTCTCTCACTAATTACCATTTTGACGACAACGATTAGAAACAATTAAGAGATCAAGGCTAAGGCAAGGCGGGAGTGAGGGGGGGGGGGGGTACCAGAAGCCATTGGACACCTTCAATCACTAGACACCTTTTACAAGAATTCCTCACTAAGTCGCCTATCATTTTATTTTGAGACGCTACAGATAAATTAATGCAACTATAGTACCCTCAAATGTAACATCCTAAATTGCAGGTTAGCCAAATAAATTGGGACATCCACATGAATACCCCATACGAAATCACGTTAAGGAAACACGTTAAAGAGTATTGAGGATGGCCCCATGTAAGGGAAAATTCACAAATGACGTCACCTTTTTTTGGGCCATTTTCAGGACCCCCCCCCCCCCACCCCCTTGTCACCTTTTGTCACTTACCAGCAATAACCCCCCTAAGAAAGACGTCACTAATTTTGAAGACCCCCTCCCCTGCCTCCTTCCCCCCGCTAGGAAATCCCCACACAGATCATAATTAATACTACCTCGGCGGTACAGGTAAACACCCTACTCTTTGACTGAAACTCTCATCAAGGATTTCTGTTTCTCTAGCTGGTACCTCTCTATGCAAATTTGCTAATGCAAATATGATACTCAAATATATTGGACGTTCCAAAATATCCTTAATTCTCCTGTGTTTTCTTATAATGCAATGTCTTATAGAGTAGTTAAGCATGCTCGAAATCAGTTACCAATAGTATTACATCCGTACACGTGCATGTGTTTAACTTCGAAAGCAGAGATAGGTCTATATATGAAGTAATAGGATATAAATATAAATTAACCATAGGGCTATGCCGATGGATTGGACAGTGTAAGATTTATAGCTGTACAATATAACGCATGCGGTCATCGCTGAAATAGGATACAAGTGCTCACTTGCTGAATAGGAGAAAAGTGTGTTAATGGTGAAAATCCTGAGATATATAGCCAATTTTGTCAATCATTGCCCAACATATACCATGTCACTTTGAGCAATTACAGTCATATTGGATGTTTAGGACATGACCACCTATTGACACCAGGCATTTACTACAATAATTGACTACATAACCAGTTGACCTTAGCCATAGTAGTACAAACGTAGATAATATTCATAAACTGTGCACTATTCTGCAGCAGTCATGAAAACGCTGTTATGGAGGTGTGATGTTTTGCTATTTGGTTTCACACTAAAGCTCTCAGCTTTACAGATTTAGGATTTAAAAATGATTAAATGCTGATAGACAACATAGAAAATAGCCAATCCTTTTCAATAGTGGATAGGTTTATACTTTGAACTACATGTATCTCAAAACTATCATGGCCAATGAGCACACCCATGAATATCTGGCCTATAATTGTAACGAAGCCACTTAAGCTAATGGCAACAAGCAGGCACTTGTCTTTCACAAGGTGAAATCCCCACACAAATCCTTCAGCTTCTCAGGTGTTGCCATCACATTTTGCCCATGGGAGGTGTATTGTTTCACTGTCTCTCTTTTGTTGCCTGCAGCAGTTTCTCCTGTTGCCTACTCCTCGTCTTAATCCACGTTTTACTCTAACATCGGCTTCACGTAATGGGGAATTTCCATACAGGAGTAAATGTAATTTCCACGGGGACTTATCTGCCGCAATATCTATAGTTTTTCATGCCTGCTATATGCCAATATTTCCCAATATGTTGCTGATAATACAAATCTATCTCTCCCACTGAGGTCTCCAGGAGTAAAATAACTGTCATTGTCATTATTCATATATGTATCTAACGGACCCAAATCCTGTTTGATATTTAGGATTCAGGAGCCTGGCAAGCAGTCTTAAAGTAGGGGGGGAGGTGGGTATATGACCATTTTTCACCCCTTTTCTCTTGACTTTTTGGGTTTCACCCTTTTTGGGATTGGCCAAAAGTGGGGGAGGGGACATGTCCCTCCCCCGGTTGCCACGTCCCTGGGATTTCAGTGGGAGTACATAATATCAGCATGATGTTAGAAATAACTAGGGGGTTGTATACACAGAAAACCAGACACAGTCAAGTACAATTATGTGGAATTTTATTGCTGGGAATATGGACAGTGGCAGAAACATGTTTGAGAAGATGTTGAACGATATCGACATTTAGGCTAAATCCTCAGGAAATAAAATCAGATGGAAATAGGCCATTAGAAGAATGTACAGTAAAACTATACACACATACATCCTCATCCCACCTGAAAGGGATTTGTACCTCTTAACAGTAGTTTCCATCAATCCACATAATGAAAGACAAATTCCTTAACACTTTAAAAATCCCTCTCACAAATATCTGACAATGTCTTCACGCTGGCATTTTCATTTGCTGTAAACAAGGGAGCTTAAATTGCTCGCTGCGCCAGAGTTAAAATTTGTTGGCCGAGTGGAAGGATAAGGTTACGATCCACAGGGGTATTTATGTGTGTCAAATGAGGAGGCCTATTAGGGCTGCCATTATCAAAGTGATATAAGGTAATACTGATGGATCTGGGGTTTAAGCGGGTAAGGGCAAGATATCTGTTTCTAAACCTATACTAAGCCCCCAGGTTACAACATCAGAGATAATAAGATATGTGACCTATTATCTGATAGCATGGATACAGTAATGGCTACGAAATACAGGGATAAATATTGTATCTAACGGTAACCATACACTTGTACACATGAAGAGTCGTAAAAAAAACAATATTGATGCCTTATGCTAGTAAGGGGTTGATGGCTTAGCACAAGCGAGGATTAGCCATGGCTGACCAACCTCGGTGCTGCCTTAGCCATTAATTAATCCGTTTTTACCATACGGTAGTTCTAACACTATCTATAATCTATAATATTTCACGATGTAAATTGACCGCTCCTGTGCAATGTATATAAACAAATCGCCGCTATCTTGTAATATTGTGACGTCATAGCAGTGTGGTTATCCAGTTCTATTGCACGTTGGTTATCCACTTTTTGGGTGAGTTGAGTGGATAACCGTGGCATAATGTTTCATAAAGATACCTTGGGGACAATTATAGTTGGGGCCCTTGATGGGGGATGCCCATGTCACATGTCACTATAAGGGAAAACCCGCCACTAGGGTCACTAAGAGAATCTGATGTTGTTGATAAGGCCGACACCAAGAACATTTTGAAATCTTTAGAACTGAAATGGTGCATTCTTAGAGCATGAGCTCCACGCACTGCATGCAGAGAAAACAATGAGGGTTTGGGGGGCACCCTCCAAGAGAATTCTCCAATAATTTTTCTCATGTCACTAAGGCCCATGTCGCATGTCGAATTTAAGAAATGCCCCATGGCCTATGTCACTTACATGGTCATGTCTCTTGTCGAATTTAAGAAATGGCCATGTCGCCATGTCGAATCTAGGGGTTTAGGGCCACTTTTTGTTATTAACAGAGTACATGCTAGGCAGGTTTTAATGTCATGAAAATAAATTAGATTAGAAAATTATTTGAGGATTATCCCAAACCAATATAGCTTAGTCATAGTTTTGGTCTCTTTTCTGAAAATGATAAGGCTCTTCACATTTAATTCCTTTCCCGACAAATGTGTACATGCATGTACAGTATAGTACATTGTGAATACCTTCGACAGCCTGTATTTGATAACAATTCAGAAGGTACAAAGTGATCTGCATTTTCACGTCAAGAAAAGTGATGCCCATGTAGACTAAGGATGTATGGGCTACATCTCCTCCCAGCAGATGCAGAAGAGGCATTGTGCTGGTCTTACCTCTCATCTCTCCCAGCCATCTGCTATTGTATGCAGGGTGCCATAATCTAGAGCCTTAATGCACGGGTGTGTATTCTTTGGGATGAGACCTTAGATCATAAGATGGGCACCCAGTATGCATAGCCGGGTTTCTTCCACAGTGGTCGATTGTACAGGCCTGTGATGCTGCAGTGAATGAAGTATCACCAAAATGTAGTCAGAAATATTAGGCTCGATACTGGTAGTATCAAAATACCACATTCGTGTGACTATTTTAGCAACCCTATCAAGATCAACATAGCTCAATTTTAATTATACCTAACCTATACCTAAGTTTGCTGAGCAACTACTCATCCTAGCAACAGACAAATAACACTATAGTGATTCCTATATTTGGGGTAGACTATAGGACTAGGGACTGTCGGGGAACTGTCCAAGTATCTGACTTCTAATAACTGTAAATATCGTATGACTTGAAGCTATTCTCCCAAGAAACGGACACAGGTGGTTGTACAGTTAAAGAGCCTTCTTTATTCAGGTGTATGAAGCAGACAGGTTTCAGTCAATCACGGCCACACTTAGTGTACATAGACTTCTTGCTAAATGTTCTGGCAGAACCTGGACCTGGTGCTTTTTAAGCCAATGGGTGGATGGTCCATGTGGGGAGCAGGGTTGGTCCTAAGTTCTGTCTGTGGGACTCTTGTAAAGCAGCAAAACCTAAGAGGTACTCAATGAGTATCCTCATAGGTCTGAGCTCCCAGTGGGAACTGCCAGTGACTGGCAGTGGCCTGCACTGTTAAAAGCAAGTAGTGTTCCTGTACACCAAATACTGTGGGCAACTTTGGTTCCAGTAGATTGTGCTGTAGACCTACAGCAAGTGAGCTTTTGTATATTTACAGCACTATGTACTGTACAGGGACAGCATAATCTTCTGTTACTGTACAGCAAAATTGATTGTAAATCATGGTCTGAAGGTCCTGGGTTCACCTCCCAGTGCTGGTGATATTTTTAATCGTCCATGCGAGGGGAAAATGAATTTTAGGTGGATGTAGATACAACAAGAGAAGTGGCTCGACCAAGGATTGAACTCACCACCTGTGGTGTTGGAGACAGTCCCTGATCCGTTGCGCCACAGAGCCAGTGTTACAAATTGTCATATTGGGATATAAGCTACCTCTGCCATGTCTGTATTAAATGAGCTACAGCCTTGTTGCTAAAGATTCCTAATGACAGGTGGCTAGAGGTGGCTGCATCTACAGTAACAGAATTGTACATGTACATTAAAAATTGCTGTATTATTCTTTACAGCTAAAGTACTGTACATTTACAGCAAATTTTGCTGTTCACGAACAACAACTCTTTACAGTTTGCCAACGGTGGCGACCTCTGGTTGTCCGGGCCGGATGGGGTTCATCCGGGCCGGGCAATCAGGGGAAACTGCACAGTTAGTATTGCAGTTGGGCTGGGCAGGCAACCGGGCCGGGTGACGTAACTGGGCCGGGTTGAGTAACCAGGCAGGAACTGCAACTGCGTAATACCAGCTGGCTCGAGCCTTAGCCGGGCCGGGCTGGTAGTACTAGAAGAGGGTATAGTATAATGGTATATAATTAGGTACCACAGGTATTTTGAAGATAAACGGCCTAAAGATTCGGCAATAGTATCATTAGAAAGCTTGAAAAGAATGTGAAGGAAGGACATGAGTTATGTTGAGATCCTTTGAATGGTTGATTTATTATGATTTTTTTAAGAAAAAAAGTTTTACCTCAATATGTCTTTTTTTCCTGATGGGCCAATCGAGCATTTTTAGGTTGTTCATACATCAAATATAACACAGCCAGATTGTGCTTGATAGCTAATTCATGATAAACCATATGCTCCCTTTGGGAAATGATATTGGTATAACATATATTTGCACACAAATTGACAAAATATGCCCCTCAAAATGCTACTTTGGACAGGAAAGGCTAGTGAAAATAGGCATTCTTCCATTTTCAGGCCATATACAACTTCAAGGGTTTTAGATTGAGCACCTTTATATTGTGGAAAACATATGTTCAACTGGTATAGAGTGTCTTGAATTTTTTTTCATCGCATTCCCATTGAGATTTAGTGACCTACTGATGTTTAAAAATGACAAAATCACTTATTTATAGCATTGTCCCAGTCATAAGCCAGTGCTCACCTGCAGGCCCATCCTATATAAAGGGCAATAGAATCAGAACCAGTGGTCGGATTCTCTTGAAATTCGAAGCGTAGAGTATCTTGAAAAAATACTTTGGGAGAGGACCCAAGAAAAATTCACCCCCCCCCCACCCCCCCCCCCCCTTAAAAAAAAAATTCCCAAATTTCTCAGAGACAAGCCTATATATTTCTATAGATAAGGGAACACAAATAAATTTTGCATTTTTGGGGGCAGATCCCCCTTTTTGAGGAAGGGGAAGAGTTGCATTGAGACTCTACCATCTGCTCTATTCCCTTACTCTACCATGGAACTCAGCACATAATCATATCTTAGGAGTCTATTTTAGATCATAATGAAAGCAGGGTTAGTATCACAATGCTTAAACTATAGAAAATAATATAGATCACAAAGTGGTGTTTAGCTTGGTTTTATGGTAAACATATATGTACACAGGTAGTGTGAGTGGAGTGGTAGTGGCTGCTAGCCCCACTCACCTGTCCTCTGCCATGCATGAGTACACCTGGCCCCAGCTGTAAGTCCAGTAAATAAAGGTACTGCATTCAAACTAATTGCAAAGAAAGCTTGATCATTGGTTATCACCTACTTCAAATGAGTATGCAGCAAGAAAATTATACACCACATTCATCCCTAGGAGTGCCTCCAAAACCAATATGCCCACAACAAAAGTCAAAGTTAGAGAATAATGCATGTATGGGATAAATCATAATCTCCATATAATTCATCTATTTAAATATGTATGGAAGGATCTATTCTATCAACATTTTGAGATTCATGTACTAGAGTCAAAACACCTGGTACCAGCGAAGAGGGGTGTTTGTATGTTCAATGAAGATCCATAGCATGTGAAATAGCAATATTCAAAATATTGATAAGAAATACTCCCATGGAATTCCAACTGAATGATCATATCATATAATTATAATATAATCCTCAGAGCTAGTGAGTTATTTAATGGGGTCTGCCTTTGGGAGAATAATTATTTTCCTTATGCATGCGCTGCCACATTGTTCCTCCAGTCCATGGTAAAGGAACCACAGATGGTTCATCCATATTTGTATCACTGGTGGCCATGTCATATCTAATCCACTTTCCCAACAGTAATCTGGTGCTGAATATTTTTTTCTGTCAAGCAAAGGTGCGAAACAGTTAAGAAACATATAAGAAACCTTTTCTTGCAATTTTGTTGACTCTAAGCTATATTCTTCCCTTCACTTACTGGAATGTGGGTCTGTAGTGAGTGCCTGTACCTAATTGTGCTCCCATACACTTACAGTGCATACACTTACTCAATTTAGGACATGGCCAGGGGGTTATCATACTTATTTTACAAAGATTATTTCCTAGATTTAGTCTCACATCGGCCCCATCCATCGAATTGCATAGCTGTTTCAACACGGGTATTCTAGTGAATTAGAGCCTCATGGCATGGTGCGGCACAATCAATTCTTTTGAGAATTATTTGTCTATTTAAGATGTTTTATTATTGTTAATGCAGCCATAATTTCAAAAAAAATTATTCATAATTGTGCCGGGGATACAAATAAAGGTTTGAATCATAGCTATCCAACGGTGCCTATATTGTATAGGTCCAACCCATGGTGGAATGGCAAGACCACTGGAAAGGAAAGGTAGGAAAATAGCCTGGTAGAAAACAGGTGACAAAGTATCTAACTGATAAAGAATCAGCCTTCAGTAAAGACCAATTTTTATAGACTAAGGCTGCACAAAATTCAGAGCATTGATAATAGATATCACCAGGAGATCCATATCTTTCTGGTGAGTGGTCTGCTATTCCTGTATGATTATTGGTCTGGCTGTGAAGAGCATGTAAAGATTGCTCTTATGCTCTGACATTTGGCCCTTTTCACGGGAGCGCAGCGCTCCTCTGGGGTACCTAATATAATGGTGCATCACCACAACACCAATGGATTTAGAGGCCACAGCGAACTGGGGTGAGGCTAGGGCATGCTAGTGACAGCTAGGGCGAACTACTTTCGTGTCTAGCTCAATGGGTGAGGTAGTGTGAGCTTTGGGTGAGGTGCCCTAGCCCTTCCACATGCCCACCCAATTCCACCCAGTGGCTAGCTGGTGGTGGGGGAACTTGGGTGAGAGGTGGGTAAGGGCTTGCACAAGGTGTGGGGTTGTCCAATGTGCAATATATATCAGTTACTCATATATCACCAACTCATACCCACACTGTAGTATAGTGGTCAGCACCGTCGCCTTGTACCCCAAAGGTCCAGCGTTTTTGACTCGGCCATGTCAACCAACCCACCATTTTTTCTTCATAAAAATAGAGAATTGAAGATAAAATGGTGGGAAGGTTGACATGGCCGAGTCACAAACGCTGGACCTTTGGGATACAAGGTGACTGTGATGACCACTAGACTACCATGTGTTTACGAGGTTGTGATATCTAAGGAACCTATATGTATTGTACATTGGAATGTTTTCACCTTTTGTTCCTAACATTGCCGTCACACAAACCTGCATCTTGTGCTAGCCCTATCCAACTCTCTGTCAGTTTGGCCAAATCCAGGCTTGATGGCTGGGACTGTGTGCCACTGTGGAAGAGTTGCAACAGGGGCTTGCAGTAGCACAATGAAGGCCCTTATGCAGCTGTGATGCAAGTTCTCCGAGTTGCCCCTTGTTTTAAGAACAATAGCCCAGTGAGATGTATTTTGTGGAAAATTGTAAAGTTAGGTTCATAAAAATAGACAATTAAAGATAAAATGGTGGGTAGGTTGAAATGGCCCAGTCTCGAACCCTGGACCTTTCACATACAAAGCGATAGTGATGACCACTATACTATTTATCCACCATGGCAATACACAAACTACTACTAACTACTGGTGTGCATGCCTGGGTGACCTTGGGTAAGGTGGTGTGTCAGCACGTGTATGTGTGTACAGACCAGAGGGTCACCCTCAGTGTGTGTTTGGGCAGAGGAGGCTATAGGCACAAGGGTTGCCCCGTCTAGCACATAGGGTGAGTTTCTTCACACAGGGCTCACCCTACCTTGCTCTATGGGCATGCTCGCACTAGTCTCGCCCTTCCTAACCCCAGTTTCCTGGGTAATGTTAAATCCAATGGATTTTGGATTATTTGGTGGCCATCCTCGATTTTGACTTGTTATAGGGCCCGGGTGCTGTTTCTCCACCAATTTGTGGAATACACATTCCATAAATTTGTGGAGAAAATAAAAATGATGAATAAAATCGTTTTTGGTACTTATACATACAAATACGGACCTATGTATATATTTGCGGAGCTACACACGTTTATGGAAACTGTTTCCGCAAATTTGTGGAGGTCCACAAATTTGTGGAGAAACAGCACCCTTTAGGGGTAAATCTAATTGGCAACATCATTATTCTTAATATCCACCTCTTTATAAGTACCGCGCCCTTCTTGTCCTTTTTTACCTTCCCCTTTTTCCCCTTGTCCTTGGGCACTTCAAGCACCACTTCCTCATCATCCTCGCTAGGATCTTCTGCACTCTCTCCCTCTTCAACATCACTCTCACCTCTAGCAGCCCCCTCCATGGCATCCTTAATCCGCTTCTGACGCTGCTCGTCCTTTTGTACTGCCTGACCCACCAGATTGTCCCGACGTTTGGTTTGCACTAGTACCTCAGCGTCACATTCATCAGCCATATCTTCTAGCGTCACCTTCTTCATCTCACTGATAACAGACCGCCTCCTAATATGCCAACTCTGCTCGTAACCTGGCTACCTCTTGGCAGTCCTCATAATCATCCAACCTGGCTTTCTCCTGCTCCAACTCATCCCTTAGGGTGCTTATCACCGCCTCTGTAGCATTTCGGGCTCTATCCGTCTCCGGTGAGCCTCGAAAAACAGTTCCTGAGTGGCTGTACGTTGGGCCACCAGCATGGCCGTCACCTCCCTCTGTATCAATGCTACTTGGTAAGACAAGTCCACGTCCCTTAGTGGTACCAGATCCACCCAGATGACTTTTTTTCTCCGTATCCAATCCTGCGGCCCTGTTTCTGCCTTGCACACCAGTTTCACCCGCATCCGACGGATGTCGTGCCTCTCCTCCATTAGACTTAGAGTTGTTTTCAACCGGCAACGATGCACAACTCCGGCATAACTTACTCTTCGGGTATGAACGGCCATCAAAATAAGAGTCACACGCCTCACACTCCGGCATAACAAACGCACGTGGACTTGTTTTGAACCACGCTTCTCCCTGCTCACACAAGATGGCGACACCCTTCTCGCACCGGTATCGCACAAAACCTGCTGATTTTCGATGAAATACGCCCTTATGCTTAGGCTGACACAGTTATCCTCCACACTGATACATGCACAGTCTTATTATACCACATTGCTCCTTTCCTGAGTACTAACAAACCTCAATTCAGGCTATTAAACCCATGTCTCACGCTGGCGACTGTTCTCCCCGGTGCCTTTCCTCAAAATGGCCAACACGACCGGACAAGGCGGAAGTAGGTCGACCGCGCATGCGCAAAGTTGACGTAACCCGGTGGTTCCCGCCACCACTCGTCTCTAAGGATTATATCCATAAAACATCAAGTCGTTTCCTGGTACAATATCCACCTCTTTATAAGTCAAATTTTGCCCTGTGGCGAAGATTTCTATCCCCATAAGCAGGTGTACAACTGATAATGTAGGTTTTGTAGGATGAGGGAAAATTTTGTTGGATTGCCTAAGAGGTTGACAGATATAGCCCTTAACCTAAAATCTCTACATTTTTGTAGGGTAATGTGAGTCTCTATACATTTTGAGACTATCTATACCAAGGTTACTATCATGGTCACACAACTATAGCATTTTGAGACAGTTTTCAGCCTATCTAGCCTAAAACAAAGGAAAGCCATCTTTGGTACCCAATAAGTTATAATGTTGGGAACACATTCAATAATTTCATTCCAATACATGTATTAGCCTTTACTTCCCTCTGTCAGAATTAACAGATCCCTTCCACTTGATGATAACAGGCTTGAATTGTCGGGTGGGGTATAAAAGGCCTGAGTACCTGTCCTCTCTCAATTACTACACCGGCAGTAAGATCTCACCATTAATGCCTTTCGCAATTCTGTCGGTCTCCTTCCCTGCCTACTGCCATGTAAGGTATGTTTGCACTGTGGAAAATGTTATGGTATCGTATAATATATGGTTTGGCGGAGGTAATAGGACCTACTTATAGGAGGTGTTTTACTGCTATGCCCCTCACAGGTTTACTTTCAGAGGGATATTCGTGCGTTCACTCCAATAAGGCCAAATTTAAAAAAAGAGAAGGTTTGTTTCGGATAACATGGGATGAAAGTATAAGATTGGTAGGTCGAATTAAGAAAGCCCCTAAAATTTACCAAAAATGTGTAAAGATGTGAAGATTTCTTACAAATTGCATAAATTTGCATGTACCATGCTGCATTTCTATTTCACATTATACAATATAGTTGAAAATGGTAGCCAGCCTCTTTGTAAACCTAAAAATGACCCAAAAAAGTGTAAAAGTATAAAGATTTCTTCAAAATTGCATAAAATACGTAGGATCGGCCCTGTCTTGATAAGGTCGGTCGGGTCACCTGAAACAAACGCTTTTTTTGCCTAATCTGGATCATTTTGTGGGTTACCAGTATGCAACACTCGATGTATAAGACACTACTTGGTACATGTGTAGATGCAATAGTCCTATGAAAGGATACGTTTTCACCATGCTTTATTACAATACTATTTTTACAGATTAGTATTGGTCTATATGTGGGTAGAATACTGGAAATGCTTAAAGGGGTTGCATGTAGAGACAGTCAGTCTGCAAGCAGATAATAAATAATTTCTTTATCAGCAACATCGATCAATAACATAGTGTTTATCGTTTATGCTTACTCGGGAAGAGTCTTTTATTAATAGTCAATAGATCCATTTCGTTATTCTATTGTCCCCAGTCTCCAATAATTCATATCACCCCCTCCTTGGGTGCACCATCCTACTATTAGCTACAGTTCTACAGCTCACAGATATTTGAAAACGGAAGGGTGTCTAGGGGTAACTAATATTTTACTGCTCCTTAGAAGTGAAACCAGAATGATACAATGGCTCAGGAGTCCTTTGTTCCGGACATACTAAAGATGCAGCAAGCTCAGGGTGGGTGCTGACACGATCAGTGGGAATCACCAACCATGATTCTCCAATTTTGTCCCTAACTTCCTAAGGCTAATCTAGCTAAAGAAATATATGCATGTAAAAGAGAATGTGGCATTTTCAGTATGCCAATGTATGGTCAGAAACAATATTCCTATGCAGATCACAATGTAGGAAATAATATTATATATATATAACTGAATAGAATTGCCTACATGCATATCGATACATAGATATCCCCCATGTATAGAATCCCCCATTATCTGGAATCTCCCACGTTGGGAATCCCCTGAAATCGTTCATATTAATACCATATTATTAGAAATTCCCCGACGTTGGTACCCCCCTCCTTCCATGCACGAGCTAATGTTTCCCCACTTAGAGACACCCATACAATCATGTATAAAATAGGTCATGTAACCCTATGAAGGGGGTGCAGAGGGGTCCCCCCCCTCAGGTCGGAAAGTCGCCGAAATTAAGGGCCCAAGGTCACAAAGTGGGAGTTTTTTTAGACCACTTTAACTATAGCCAATTTTTTCCAAAAGTCGCCAGGTCGCTTGAATCATGGTACCAGGTCGCCATGTCTATTGTATCTATCTAATGATGTAGTTGTTGCATATTAGTCAGGGCCATGTGCTGCTGGCACTGTGAGACCATTACTAAATCATTATTACCAGTATCATCATCTACATTACTAGTCATTTCAGGCAAGCCAAGGCAATACTAACTTTTAGCCAAGTGTTAGTAGCAAAGTACTAAGATAGGGACTCCAGAAAAAAAAGAGAAATATTAAATGATCAATTCTATTTCTTTTATGATGTAGAACGTCAGAGATGTAAACTAAATCTTTTGGAATTTTCTTTCTATCTATCATAGAACTCAGACAATCTTCAAATAGGTGTAAATAAAATCCACCCAGTTCCTCTAGTACATTTCCTATAGCAGAGGTTAGAGTTGTAGATTGCACCCAATAATAGAACTGTGGGGGGCAAACAAACGCCACGTGGGTAATACTTTATAGGGTATATGAACCATATCTCACATAGTGATAGTCACATAAATACATTTTAAATAATTATAAGATAAATATATGTGTCTACACTGTCATATACATCATATGTATAACCATAGTAAAATCTGCAGACTATACTACAACCCAGGTAAGTAAATATAATAAGGTTTGGTCTAATGATCTTATCATGGTACAACTACCTAACCACGTGGAGAGCTTTGTTTGCCCCCCAATCACCACCCTGTGACGTAGTAGAAGAGGAAACTCTAACCTCTGCTATATAATTGCTACCCAGCTTTGGAGTCCCAGTGAACCTGTGTGGGGGAGGGTGATAGGGTCTGCCAGGTGAGTGGGGTATGTGGGAGGTCGTTATATAAGGGGTTTGGAGGGCATTTGAAGTACTGGCCAGGCTAGGCCATGATTGACAGTCCCTCTTAACATGATCACCCATTATACTAGTAAAGAGTAAACCAATTGTCTTAATGACCCAATCATAAGTATTATGATGTTATGGTCGAGGAAGAGGTGAGAGGATCCTCTGATTGCTTTCATTTTTTAACATGATATAAAAACATATTGGATGAGATCACAAACCGAAAAGCAACTAAAAGCATTCATAAATTCATAGGGTTTTGATATAATCTATTTTATCTCCAAAATATTTGGTAACTTCTCTTGGCTGCAGTCACTTATTATAGGGATGGCTTGATAGGCCTTTCTCTTGAGTGCATTTCTGTGTGATTACCTAAAAGTAACAGATGAAATGTCACTCCCTAAGAGTGGAGTTTTTTTATTACAGTGTCTGTGAGGCACAGCTGCACCAAAATACTCTACTGCTGTGTGCACTGTGCACAGGGGCTCACCTATAGCGGATTCTTGAGTCCCTAGCTAAGATAGGAAAGGAAGTTGGACATGTGCTTTTCGCTAATGGTTGGTACAAAAGTTAGTAAAACCTACTACATTTTGACTACTATTTGAGATTCATTACTTTCAATGTAGCCTATACTATAGATGGGGGTCCTTATTTCCCCTGTCGATCCAAGTCCATCCCAAGAAATGCCCGAGTTGCCCTGCCGCTTCTAAGCAATGTCAATGTCAAATATCACTAACTTCTCAAAAAGTCCCCGTTAGAAATGCCCATGTCAGCGCCCCACCCCTTTGGCTTTGTCCCCTCCTAACAACTTACAAACCGGTAGTATCGTCTATGGCAAGCGATATATTCACCCCCGATATAGGAGTTTCTAACTTTGATATTGGAGTTTCCAACTTTGATATTGGAGTTTCTAACTCTGATATCAAAGTTATTACTTCGATATCGAAATGTTATACTCCATTATTATACGATAGGGGCGCACACCGACCATTTTAGGTGATATTCGCGTTCTGATATTGGTGCATACAGGAGACTTGGGGGGGTGAAATCGTTCTGATAATAGGGACCTTTAGCAAACCCGACGTAGCTCATTAAACGCAGACGTATCCTATACCTTCAGCACTGCTACGTCTGCGTTTTATGAGCTTTTACGTGGTTGCTAAAGGTCCCTATTAGGGACCTTTAGCAAACCCAACGTAGCCCATTAAACGCAGACGTAGTAGTGCTAAAGGGATAGGCTACGTCTACGTTTATTGAGCTTTTACGTGGTTGCTAAAGGTCCCTATTCTGGATATCAGAACGATTCTGAATGGGGAATTCAGAATCGTTCTGATATCCTGAATATCAGAACGATTCTGAATGGGAATCGGCAGCCATAAAATCCGAGGTTCTATGGAGACTCGAACACGCTACATCAAGACTTGAAGTCCGATGTGCTAACCACCACGCCGTGAAGGCGCTGGTAGAGGTAGGTGGCGAAACAAGGAGTCTACAGGCGGATTTCCAGCCCTGTAGGACCATTATTTACCGAGTTACAGAAGAAAAGGCATTTTTTGGTATAGTTTCTTTGAAAATCAAAATTTTTTTCTAATTTCTTTTTTACTATAAAGGTAGAAGTTGGACTTTACTTAGCCTTTCGTTAAAATAATTCTAGGGATTTTTTTTCACATAGAAATAGGCATTTTGAAAAAGGTTCGTTTCCACCTAGGATCGATCCGGGAACCCTTGGTGTGTGAGGCGGAGACGCTAGCTGCCATGCCTATCCGGCTGTGGTCAATGCGGAGGGAAACGCTGGTTAGTATATAACATAGCCCCAAGCTGGCCCCCTCACAAATTCTATGTTGAACTCAGTGTTGGAGATTGAGGGTATGACGTCACCAGGCTCCACCAATCAGCGAGCAGGGTTGGTGGGTTGGTCAAAACAACATGGCGCTACTGCTTTGCGAGTGATATTCAGTCAATAATCCTTCAAAATGGCCAAATTAGGACGAATTTAAGGTAATTAAAGACATTTGAATGGAAATATCGTATAATAAACCTAATAATATATGAATATCACCGAACTTAGGGTGTGTATTCATGAATAACAAACCTCGGTGCTACGCACCTCGGTTCGTTATTCAAGTATACACACCCTGCGTTCGGTGATATTCATACATTATTGGTTAAATATCAAAATGCTAAACTCTGATCAAAGTTTAAAGTCCAATATGAAAATTCTAAAGTCCAATATGAACGTTTTAAAGTCCAATATAAAAGTTTCAAATTCTGATATCAGAGTTTAAAACTTTGATATCGAGGATGAACAAAATGCTCTGTCCCATCCTTTTCTTGCGAGACCATGTCAGCTTTATTTATATTTTGCTGTCTAACACAACAATAGCTTGACTTGTAATATATGTACATGTAGATTAGTCACCTGTGTATTCAGGTTAGTCGTCCATTGAAACTACGCATGACAGCTATGTTTGTACAGTGAACACATTTATGTTCAACCTCATTATCATAGATCTGACTAGGAATGGTGCTACTCTATGTATCTAGTCCATTTATGTATTTAACTTATTTTATATGCTACACCTATAAAAACATGTTTATGGCATATATGTATCCGGTGATGCCAATGTAACTTTCGGCTACACCCGGCATTATCTTATCCTTTCTCCTTTGCCCCGAAAGGGGTTGTGTGTGAATAAAATTGAATTGAATTGAATTGGCTTGCCACAGTATCTCCCCCCACCCACCCACCTGGCATGTCACGGCTACCCCACCCCTCTGCGTCACGACCTCCCTACCTGTAAATCAGCCATCCGTAGCACGACCCACACTTGAGACATCCCACGGTGACGGTCTGTCCCTGCGTCCCACTCCCACCGTCCTACCTACATACCTCCCACCGTTCTCACATTAGTGCCAGAGCAGTCGGCCAACACGGACGTTGTACTAAAACGGCTTCCTCACACCGGGATTTAGTTCTGTGAACAAGTCGGTTGTATGGCCAACTAAGAGGGGACGAGGTAAGTGTGAAGAGTGGGTGTATATATAGCTTCTGTTGCCACTGTTGGTATCTTGGAGTACAAGTTAGTCACACACTGGGTTAATACTGTTAGGGTAGGTAGATTGTCGTCTGCCCGATGCTGCCCAGGCCTGCTGTCATTCAACAAGGTATTAAGCCAGGTGTGACGGTATTAGATTTAGAGTTGATTGGGTGCAATTGCTGTCTGAGAGGACGGTATTATTGCTAAGTGTTCTAGCATGGGACTACAGTCCCCGATCTAGTACATGTCAGTGCATCTTGGCGCACTTTGGTGGACGCTTTTATTCATTCATCTTTTTATGTTATAGGTTGTCAGGTATGTTCTAGTGGAATAGACCTCCCGGTCCGGGCCCCGGGGGCCATGTGAACTGGGTCAGCTATTTGGCTACCATAATAGGGCCTAAACAAATATCAAGTCTGTATGGAGCTGGTACAATGGAATAGGTATTGCCTTCATATGTTAATTGCCTGGTGAAAAGACCGGTTAAATACCAATGCATCCGTGTGTGCATATATATTGCATTTGCAACATGTATCAGGGCGTGATCTCGAACTCTATTCATATAATATTATCATTATATGCCAACATTTCAGAGATACGTGGATCTATCCGTGAGAGCATAATGTCAATGATGGTGAGAGTTCTCACAGTAGGGGAACTATCATGAAGATAGCTGTTATCGATAAGTAGGGGGACTAAATCATTATACGTCCTTAATGTACACGTTTATTAAAGGCTTTGAGATTGGTCAGGTCTATATTTCATCGCTTTGATTAGGACTCGACTCATCAACTGTTGAAGACTTGACAAGTCAACCGATATTGGCATTGCCCCCGGGCATTGCCACACGTGTCAAATGTTAAATGCCTGATGATGCAAGCTGAGTCAACGATAATTACAACAAGTGCAATATTTCTTGTCACAGTTAACTCGGGGAGAGACGCTTTGATCTTTGCCTTTTCGGACTAAAGTTGAAGTTGTCAGACCACCTGTACAACCGTGATGTGTATCAGAACCGTCACGTGATATGCGGTGACTACACATCACGGTCGGCCATGCCATACAAAAGCGTGATGTGTAGTATCTAATGTGATGTGTAGTAGTCTAGAGCACATCCAACCGTTATCTGTATCAATGAACGTTATCTGTATCAATGAATATTTACTCATCATGATTGCAACTTTGAGCATGTAGGGGAGGGGTAGGGTACCTTACAAGCAGGGTACAGGTAGGGGATAGGTAGAGGGCAATAAGAGGTATGGCAGCAGAACAGGTGACTTCATATAGATAAGGCTTGGTTGGACAACGCTATAGATCTGTAGTGACAACATCTTATGGTAAGATAGAGGAAGGGCAGGGGGGAGAGCAGTCTCGGGCCCCGACTGTAGGTATACAGTCTGGGAGAGTTCTTATGTATTGGGTTGTACTGGATATCACCAATCTGGACATCATGGGTTCGAGTCCCACCTTGGCACAATTGGTAGCAATTTTTATAGCTGTACAATGCACCTCCATTACACCATTTTCTCTATCTAAATAATTAATATGTAATATTACTATGCCAGTATAGGGGTATTTATGCTTCAAATAGGCCAAATAAATAATGTAAAAAAACGAACCTACTTTTTTGCCAAGGTGGGATTCGAACCCATGAGGCTAGACACAACATATTTATGTCACACATGATCATGTGACTATGGCTAACCAATCAGTAGTTGAGCTATCTCATTAAGAAATGATCCAGGATCCTTGATCATTTTCTAAGTAGGTCACAGTTACTAGATACAAATTTGTCCAGGCCCATTACAGCCTAACGGCTGCAATGGGCCTGGAGAGCTCGAGGCTGGGGGAGAGCAGATGACCCCTGGGTAATATCAGACAAATGCCACAGAGCCTTACATGTTTTGATACAGATGACGTCAGGCAGTTCCATTGATACATACAATATTGATTCACATAACTTGATACGGATATCGTTGGAATAGTCAGCCCTGAAATGTAGTTGATACACATCACGTCAACAATACACATGACGGTTGTACACCTCCAGCTGTGATTCACTCCATAGAGGTGTGAGATTAACACTAGCACATTTTCATCAAGCAAAGACATCTTAGACGTCTTAATATTACAGATGGGACCAAATGCTAGAACAAATTTATTCATACTGTCTGGCCTGACATTAATTCACATTTATCTGAAACAATGCTATAGGCCATCTATAAGGGCCAACATATATATACACATGTATATATCCAATTGTATCGAATCCTATTTACAAAGAGGACATACTCTTTAAACCAACCAATACATCCATTAATTCACATTTATCTGAAACAATGCTATAGGCCATCTATAAGGGCCAACATACACATGTATATATATCCAATTGTACCGAATCCTATTTACAAAGAGGACATACTCTTTAAACCAACCTTTACATACACTCGTCTTTAACATCGTTATACTTTGCTCTATTTGCCCATTACGTGGCATGTATATACACACGTTGGGTTACATTGTCGGCACCCTCCCGCTCTCAATAGGGGTCTACAGGTAGTGCTTGTTATTTAATCACACCATTAAGAGGACAGATTTATATGAGAGGCCATACGAGTAAAACTCATATCCACCATCAACTCTTCGTGTAAAACCTCTTAATAATAAGTTAGTTTCGCACTTTGCACATTCTTATCGAAAGTGCATTTAGGTTAAACGAGAAATAATGCAAAGGGGAGTTGTAAATCAACATCAATGATAGAATACTCAAAGTTTTCTTGGTTGAAAGTTGTATTGTTCCATAATTATAGCATTTGACTAGAATGGCAGTCAGTCATATATATCCAATACTCTGTTCTAACCATTCATAGTTGAATATACAGATTCTGAGCATGTTGTGCCATGTAATACAAGCCCATACATGTGGGCACACGGCATGTTATGAGGGTACTATGATGTTCTCACTCATCTTCATTTGTAAGTACCTGCACCATAGTAAAATCCAGTTACAGTATACAGTTACAGTACATACCTACGCGCCAATGATCTGACTCTTAGTCCATTTAGTGTTGACTGTAGGTAAGGCTGCTGTTACTTATGGACACTATCTAAGTATCTAGGGGAACTAGGCTATTGCAAGTATGCTCACTTTGTATGTAAATTCGTATAACTATTATCCCTCGATGCGATTTTTATTGGAAAGTTTCTGCAGTTTAATTAAGAACCTGTTGCAACATGCATGGTAACTACACCAGGGAGGTATAACTACCTAGGCTAGAGTCTATTGCGATTTGGTCCTATGCTAACATTTTGGACCCTCGTCATATTTTTCAGTACTTAGTGATGAGAAGCCCCTTTTGAGTGGCCTAACTATTAACTCTTCCCGGGCATGAATAAATTGTCGTCGATTCTATCATTCAGTGGATGATGCTATATTGTTGAAATGCTGCTAGAAAAAAAGTACATGCATCATTGTTTATTTGTATACATGCAATGGTGATACTTAACAGTAATGCATACCTATATTCCTATAGTTTAAGATGAGAGGCACAAAGCGGCTGTTTGCTACTTTTGCCCTGTACATTATCAGCTGAATGAAGCAATATGCCATACTGTGTTCTGTCTATACTCTTTTATCTCCCTAGTGAGCGGTATATATGTGTGTCCAACCGACAGCGGCACCACACAGGGTATAATATGTGCTTGAAGTGGAAATCCCATTCCGGACAGACGACTCGCACGCCCCGTGTGTATGCATCATATTTCTGCTTAACAGATTAGCATTGCCCGAACCCTGAAGGAATTGGACTCAGTGGTCGATCTATGCACTAGATGCTATACCCCCTATGGGTCCGTCGGTACTTACTAATGCCTTAATCCCCACAATATGTATATTACGTAATGATTATTTTGTTGACATGATAGAATATAAATTGACATTCCCTCCCTGGTTGATCTAGGTTTGGATCTAAGCTGATACAGTGTTGCCGAAAACTTTTTCTCAACGCAGGCCAAGGTGGCCTGCGTCTTGGCATCCTACGCAGGCCATTTCCTTCTCACGCAGGCCATATAAATTTTGATATTTCAAGGTACTTTCATAAACTTCATTATAACTTATAACTACTGCAAAAACTTAAAGGAAATTGATTTTTTTTTCAATTCTACAAATTTGGCTCTATCTTCGCTTCTAATTGACTGATTTGAAAAATTCTTTCACCATTAGAAAGCTTAGATCATGGCAGGTCATTGTGGCCTAAGGCCCTACGCCGGCCATTAAGATTCTACGCCGGCAAAAGCCGGCGTGCCGGCGTTATTTTGGCAACACTGTGATATAAAAAGATATCATTGATTATATATAGGATAGGGTTGGAATCGGGTGAAACATGAATTAATCGAAATAATCTTAATCCAATACATTAATTAAATAGCTGGCCTATTAGTTACCTTACATATAGGCTAACCTATCCATAGAAAACCACCCCCTTCTTGTGCTACCTTGTAATTCACATCTGTGCCTTAATTGACCACATTATGTAGTATAGCCTATGCAGCCTTATTCTGACAGTGTCATATACTGTTTTTACCCCCTATACCTGTAATTATCTTCCTCCTTATATTTTGATATCAATATTTGGGACTCTTATCCATGGAAGTCAAACTGCCATTAGACATGGTGTTGGGTTAATGCCATATTTCTCTCCCATAGGCTTTTACATTTGAATGCTAGAGTCTTGTTAACCGTGCTTCACAGTCTGTTTCACCAGCCTTCGGGACAGATTGATGGCTGTACATATAGTAAGCTGAGGCCAAAGAAAAACAGGGTTTCCAGTCACCGAACCCGGTCTACTATAGAAACGGTGCCAACCCCCCCCCCCCTCCGACCCACTATTTTTTCCCTTTTTTCAAATTTAATTTTTGTCTGATACGTGCTGGTTTTTACTTGTAAATCGGATGATAATATTCCAGACTGAAAACCCTAAAACGGAGTTAAGCAAAAAAACACAAAAGAAAAACACACTTCAAGAATACCGGCCGAGCGGGCTTGGTGTGTCACGCCATGTTACTGGGAACCAAATCTTGTTTTTGGCCTAGCCACATATATAGTCATGAATAGAGAAGGGCTGGTTGGGGTCTGCTCTATTTGAGTGTGATATTCCATGATTTACAGGCTTTGGGATATATATGTTTCTGATAGGGGGCGCCCTGCTTAGTCCCTCCGGTTCGGAGAGCACGTGCGTCATACTACTCAGTGAGGGCAGTTAGTTCCAGAGTTAGCTTTGGTAGACATTTTAGTAGTTTGAAGGGCGTGAGTGCAGGCCGACTTTAGATGGAAGGTTAGTTTCTTGTTACAATGGATGGTAGTTGCTGGCTGTAGATAAAAAGAATAGGCTTTCAACGTTTCCACCAAATTTACAGATTTTACTTTCGATGTTCATACATGTTAACCACCAGAAAGGTATTATTTTGTTGACTGCAATATACCATGGGACCACTTCCAATGACGCTTCTGTGATCAATATCACACTTCTAATGGAAGAGGAAGTTATCCTATGTGTACACGTATCATATGAAATCGGACTTCCAATGTTCAGGTAGGCCCTAAGCAGAATAACATCTCCATGTATATCACTGTGTTTAGATAAAGGTAACGTATCTATATACATGGAGCCATATGTACATGTAGCTAAACAATTCTACAGGGGCCCTTGATGGGAGGCTGTCTATTTTAAGAAATAGCCATGTTACCATATCGATTTAAGAAATATATATGTCTCCCATGTGATCATCTATTTATACCTGGTATAATTATAACGGGTACCTCCTATCCCATGTCACTATAAAGCCCCAAAATGGCCCATGTCGTCGTGACTAATTCAGGGGTCGGTCTAGTAGGCCGCTTGGAGATGTAGCTTACCATTTCTTAAACTCCACTTCAATTGCTCCACATGTTATGTAGATACCAGAAAGAGGAGTAGATAGATAAATCGTACACCAATGCATGTACATAGCAACAAGACCAGGCAGTATGTGTAGCTTCAGCAACGCAACCTGGACAAATATGCAGCCACAGTGCTACTCAATAGCTGTATCTGTCCACATGCACCAAATGACCATTTCATTGACCATCCCGAGGCTTTGCTGTTAGTAGCCACATTAGCAGTAGCAGGGTACATCCTTTATCAGTAAAGCCAAATGGCCATCCACCCCAATGATCAAACCTCTCTGGTGCCGCGTAGCAGGCGACTGCATTACCAACACTTAGAGCTGTGAATGTGATCAGAATCATGCCCCCTGGTTGGTATAGGGGTCTGGTCCAGCCCCGGCCCAGCCATGAATCAAACCAAAATGATGAACCTATGCTCTACACTGAAGCCCCCCCCCCTGCCTCTTAATACCCTTTACTACCACATGCTGCATCTAGGGTGTAGTTCAAGCTGACGATCATTGCGCCCTCGGAATTGAGAGTAGGAAAGACAAGGGAACTTAATTTGGGTTCTGGATTTGGGTTAATAAAAAGTGCGCTTCTGTGTCAGCTTTAGTAGTATACCGTATTCGATGTAAATTAAATAAGCGCACATCCCCTAATGAGCACACACACACCCCTTTTAGGGCCGATTTTAGCTTGTAAAAGCCCAAAAATATGTACATTATTATAAGCCCAAATGCACCGTTAACTATAAGGAACCTGTAATAGCCTATAGTACTTTGTTAAGTGCATTGTGTGTGTGTTATGTCAGATATGGGACTGCAACAGCAGAAATAAAAACTGGGGGAAATGGATACACACGTGTATGGGATGTGCGCTTAATAGAATGAAACTTTGATTTTGTTTTTTTTAGCTTGAAAAATTTTGTCGAATACGCTAGGTCTATATTTGTCCTAGTACAGTGTTATACATGGTCATGATGCGGCTATGATACCAACCCCTGAGACAAATACGGCTTGCTTATTAGGTAGAGTGGCATTCTCCGATTAAGCTGCGCACCTGCACATACATGCGCTTATCGCTCTGCTATCCCAGACCTTTCAGATATGGGAGGTGCTAGCACCTCTCAATACTACTAGCAGCAATGCAATTATGGTCCCCTATTTCTATCAATACATAACCTATAACTTAATGTATTTGTATTACTATTACTTTATTTTAACCATGCCCAGCATGTATGTACAACTCAATCCTTATTGAGTATGTACACTTTTAGATCATCAAAGCTCTGTCTTCCTCCCTTTCCGAATTCTATAGAAATAGTCAGTCCCTCCTGCTCTATCCTGCCATTTCCCTCAACTCTTGTATCCTCCATCTCTCTCTGCTCGATAGTCTCTGCCCGTCAATCACCCACTGTCTTAGCATAATGCCCACATCAATTCTACATTGTGTAATGAGAACTATTATGTATAAAGACAAATAGATGTAATAGACATAATGGCAAAGCACAGCTAAAAGGACTAAAGCATTATGGCTGCATAAATGTGACATCCAACTCCCTGTGGCGGTGCGCGAGACAATACCGAAGTCACTATTACTGCTGTAATAGAGCAGTGTGAGCAGGGTGAGGCATTACACCTGTCCTACAGCTTTCATTTCAGCGTTTTGTGTTTGTGTCTGTCGCTGCGCTTTCTACAATTCTGCCCTAAGGTTTGTATCTGTTCCTTTCTTCCTGTCTATACATCATACCATTATCCCCTTCTCTTCCCCAATGGCTTTACTTCTCTTCGCAGTTCGATGCTCCCATGCTATACCCCCTCCCACATCTGCCCTCCTACCTTTATGCCCTCCCTTACCGCCCCCCCCCCCCCCCCGCCCCCTTTGCCCAGTGGGCCTGTGCTTGGCCTCTACTGATATAACCTATGTGACCCCCACCTCTCACCTCACCGAGGCTGGTACAACACCCTCCTCTCTACAGCCTCCCATCTGTAGACACAGCAGGAGCAGGCATATAGCCTGTAGGCAGTGGTCCCTAGTCTACTGCACTGAAGGCCATAACCAACAGTTTATAGGGATGTAATAGGCTGCAGACTGCAGCTCCAGGGTGGCAGTAACATCGGCTGGGGAGGGAACTAAGCACATTTGCAATCTAAATAGCGTTTTTGATCTAGGCCCTTGCTTCCAGGAGTGCCAAGAATAGGTAATATTGGAGGTGCTAGTCTGTATAAAATAAATGAGGGACAAAATGGTAGCCCTCACGGGATGTTCAGCTACAGTAGTTTTGCATAAGCCATAACTAACTGCTTATAGCCAGTACTAATTCCCTGCCCCCTGGCTTGGTCTATCCACATACCCATGCACAGAGGGATTGATAAGTCATGGAAATGTCCCTCTTTCATCTGAGAAGCAGTCTCTAATCGTGCCATTTGTTATAATTAAGGGTGGAGCAGGGCTCCAAACCATTCCATGCTTGTCTACTTATATCACTGACTTTCCCAGATAAGAGGTAAGAGATAGGACATCCAGTTTTCCCCTGTGAATAACTCACATAAATGGGCTGTATGTTATGCATATCATTGTCTTGTAGTGACAGTGCTCTGTGCTGATTTACTGGGATTTAGGCCTACAGTGTGGAGATAATATTCAGCATTTGAAATATGCCTCATATATCTGTCAACTAGGAACGCACCTTTCATGCCCAGACTTAAGAGCAGCTACTATAGAATGTATCCTGAGAATCACCCACATGATCAATAAAATCACAAATTCCTTCATGCCTATTTGGTTGCATATGCTGCCTTTGGCGGGTGAAGCTTAAAGATAGGACCGCCACCATGCTTGAAATCCTGAAGCTATGCTATTCTTTTGTGATTATTAAACAGTAAGATGGAATCCAAGCCTACAACTGCCATGCGTTTTAGGGACCTTGGTGAAACCATTTTGTAGGTAAATAGGTAAGTTCAATATGTGATGGTATAGTGGTTGTCGAGCTTGAAATAAAAAAATGTCTTAGTATGGAGATATGTGTGCAAAAGATACTCCGTCTCCCTCCCCTGTTCCGACACCCTGCTGACAGCATGCCATTCTCTCTCACCTGCTTCCCCATGTAGACATCTCTCCTAATCCTTGAATGATTTATGACTGCAGACCCTACAGTTAATTACAAAATGCAAAGCAATACTTTCACCATAGCGTATGCTTAATCCTGTAGTTTCCTGCATACTCAGGGTATTCTGAGAAAGTAACCACCCTAACACTGAGTTCCAGTTATGCTGTTGGACTAATCTGTGTGGTCACAAGGACTCACCTAGCCTGGGTCATGGGGAGCTCACTTCCCATGACCCACAAATTTCATCTGGAGGAATGAAAGGGGGGTTGCTGTAGGGGGGGGGGATTTCACCCCTTTTTAGCGTAAAGGCATGCGTGTAATAGCTCAAAGGGATCTGCCACGATCAATTTGAACCCATATGAGGATGGGGATTTGGAGCCCTCTCGCGGCTGGAAACGGAACAAAATTTACCACATTTGCAAAAAGAAATCCATGACCCAGCCTCCTTTTGTGAAAGAATTTCCACTTCCTATAAATGATAAAACCTATGGCTTTGACCCTGAGATGCCCCCCTCCGCTTCTCACTGTCTGCCATCCCCTATTGGCCTTTCCTCTACCTGTCACCTTGATAGTAGGGGAGGACGGGGTGTAAAGTCACAAAATTCGGACTTTTCAATGTACATCCCTCAAATAACATGATAGGAGCCTTAAAAGTATATTAAAAAATCATACTGAATTCACCATTATGTGGAACACTTTAATGAAATACTATGAATAACCATTATTACGTATGACCTGATTCTAAAAAAAAAGTTGGCCTGTGACAATGTGCCCCGGCACGGGGTGCGTTGTCACAGGGCATGGGGCTAGTTGTCACTTTGCATATATCCCTAGAGAATTGGTTTAGAAAGGATTTGATAATTGATTTCCCTTTCAGTTTACCATACCTTCTCAGTTTTCAGCATAGACAGTAAAAGAAATAGGCGAAATAGGGTCTGGTAAGACTCGTTTATAACACTGTCTGTAAAAATATTTTTTTTATTATTTAGAACATGTGTACATATACTTCAGAGGTTGAAGAACAATATGATACATGAAACAAATACAAATGCAATGATATTGAAATCAATCTTACCTTGAATTTTTTATATTTTGGATATGGGGCTAGTTGTCACATACTGAAGAGACTGTGACAACTAGCCCCATTTCTTGTGACAACTAGCCCCTTCCCCTCATAAAAGTAATTAGGTCATGATCTTGCAAAATATGAAAAGATTTGAGACATACACACATACAGACTAATAGTAGACATATTTATCAGGAGTCTGATGTATGCAGCTTTGTAATAAAGCTGCTGTGAGCTTAAGTACAGCCATTTCCAAAACAGGGGAAAATCGTGTTCCGGTTTGGTGAAAATGGTTTTTGGCTAATTGTGTGTGATGAGTTTTTCACAGAGACCTGGCCATGACTTGTAGCAAAGTTATTTATTGATATGCAATGGGGTTTTAGTCATCTTGGACATCCTTTACGTGGAAGTGCCCAAAAACATGCTTGTGACAACGCGTCCCTGTGACTTTACACCCCGTCCTCCCCTACAGTAAGCCTATAGGCCTTATGAGATCCAGTCCGGTATTTTGATCTGCCGCGATACTGGAACCCTCCTAAAAATTCCTGTGTTTGGCCCTGTTTGAACAGCTATCGCATGAAAATAGATATTGCGAGAGAAAGGGACAATGTAAAGGAGGGAGAATAAGTGGAAGGCTGTGGGAAAGATTGTTTCAATACTGTCAATAGTCATAATGCATAGGAGGAGTGCCGGGGAGGAGAGTGAAACAAAACGTTGTGTAGATTGGTTGCCCAGCAGAGAGTGCATGCTAGATTCATATTTGTAATGCAGCTTTCTGTTCTGCTGGGTGAACTATACATCTCGGACTAGATATAATGTTCTACTGGATGCACTATACATACACCCCAGACTGGTTTCATGTGTTGCTGGGTGCACTGTATATATTATTGAGCCTCTTAACCACAATATTTTTGCTTGGTGCACTATACACCTCTGACTATGGTTCCATGTTCTGCTTGGTGCATCATACACCTCGGACTCCCTACATGTTCTGCTGGGGGCACTATAGACCCCTTACTAACTACAGGTTTTGCTGGGTTCACTATACCATTGGCCTACTGCTGTTTCAGCTGGTTTCGTGCTATATGCCATTCCACCCTTCCAGCCCGCCCGCCGGCCGGTCGGCCAGCCCTCCCCCTCCCATCTTCCATGCACTACCCACTACTACACGGCTGGCCTGATGTTCAGAGCACCTGGACTCCTCCCCCTCCCATCTGCCCGCCCGCTCCTCTCGCCCCCATCCCAGCTGCATTCCCCAAGCACACGCATCCAGGCCTGCTGTAAGCACTGCTCTGACCGACCGCAGCGCCGCCAGCCGGCGTGATTCGGCCCTGGGATCCAAAACTGAACACGCGCCGTGGAACCTAGCCGCGTGGATCCCCGGCTGCCCCTCCATCCTCCCTCCCCTCACCTCCACACTCTGCCTACCTACCCACGCCCCCTCCCAGAGAGGTGCAGGCCTGGGCACCCCATCCACAGTTCCAGGCTGCAGGCAGCATGGGATCAGGTCTGCTAGGAGCTAGTTTCACCAGGAAGTCAGTCTATATTACCACATACCCAGAGGCAGCGGGAGAGGATGCAGAAGGAGGAGGGGCAGGTTATATGGCCAGGAACTGCTTACCTGCAGTATTAGGCTGTTGGAGAGAGCTTAGGATAGTGTTAGTCATGTTGTTGGTGTTATTGGGCTGAACTTGGATGGACTGCATCTAGAGTATGGGTGAGTTGTAACCTATTGTTACTGTTGTTAAATTTAGTGCTCACCTTTGTAGCTCTTGTTGGTCTTATAGCCTATATGAGGGACGAAACATTGGTTAGAACTCTACCAAAAGAGAACAGAACATTATGAAACTCCTCTGACATCGTAATTTGGTAGGTCAAATAAGGGGATTTGAGAAATGGTCCCAGGAGAATTCTGAGGCTTTCTGGAGATTCATATAAATAAACTCTATTTTGATAAACCATATTTTATCTATTCTTTCAATATTTTTTTAAATGATAGGGGGCAGAATCTCTATAAGCTACACACTCATTCATACTGGAATGTAATAGAACACACTGGAACTGCTCCCATCATGTACTCAAGTCTCAACCTATAATCTATTTCCTGATTGTCTAACTTGAAACACGCCATTCATGGATCCAATACTATTGCTAGTCATGTCTGCATGGGGTTTGGGAGTTGGCGAGTGCCGAGCCCATGCTGAAGTTGGGAGTTGAAACTAATACACGTACGCCTAGAGGCTTCACCGTGTGTGTTTGTGGTTTGTGTATAGACTATTCAGTACTCAGAGAAGAGTATATCTACAGGGCCTACCCAGAGTAGAGACTGCCAGAGGGCGTCATGGTCAATGTTTAGCATTCTGTCATAGAAATCAATGAGCAAATCAGACTCTAGACCTATTTGGCGTAACCAGCCTAACCCAATGTCCTCCAACCACATTCAATCTGTGTGAGTGCTTGTAGTATCTCCTTAAGAGGCTCTGATTCTGGGGACATGGAAGATAGCCAGTATTGAACTAGCATTGACGAGTATAAGAACTATATGAGGCTTGTGCCCTTAAAAGGCAAAACTGGCACTAACATCAGTGTACACTTTTTTCTTAGCTGCAATGCAGTTAGAATAATCCAATATAATATGTTTAGTTTTAATTTAAAGGGTCATTCAATACTGAACTGGCCATCTGATCGTGGAAAATAGTTTCAGAATTATGTATTTTCCTTGCTATTCTTTTTTGTTTTACTAAAGCTGGCTTACTATTAATTAATACATGATTTTCCTAAACCTAAAATCTGTGTATGCTTTCATCCCCACATGTAACATCAAAACACACTACTACAGTACAAGCACGAATCTGTAAATCACAATAAAATTATATAAACACACTAATAGTATTATGATACACTAGTATGACACAAAGGACAGTTTTAATACCAGATAGAGTCGACCCTCACTACCTCGGATCCCTTACTACCTCAGATAAAAGCCGTTTCAACTGCCCTTCTGTGTTCCATTATTGCTTAGAACCTCTTTCCTTCATTAGATATTTTTCTTGCATTTTCCAAATCCAAGGAAGTGGGGACTGACGGTAATTCAAGATTGCAGATGAGAAAAAAGTGACTTCCTTACTTGAAAGCCATACACTAATGCAGACAAACAGTAAATGCTGTTGAAATGTCAAGCAATGCGGTCTCACATGCTCTTGTAATAAGCAGAAAAACGTTATGTGCATGAGAGTGCCACGTCATATATGGCTTACTGCATTGTATATGAAGTACATGGCAGCTACTGACATCTTTCATATGGTCATACTTTTATATGGAGATATTGTGGATCAACAAGGGAAAAGGGACTTCTGTGCAGGATTTTCAGTACCAGATTTGTACCAGATTATAGCCAAACGGATGATTTTCATTCTAAACCAGAACATTTTAGAAATCATTTGATAGAAGTTCCCACAAGGAATTCTCTGCTGAAAACAGGACCTAAATATTGTTTTAACATAAAAAGCTGTCACCGAATGTTTGAAAATATTTGCAATTAGTTTAATTCTGCTAATAAGATAAAGAGAGATACCTCTAAAACAAGTAATATAGAGGTTATTGACATTTGCTTATAAAATATATCACTTGAAAATTGATGACATCATTTGAATGTGTTTAAAGTCTAAACCGTTATCTTTTAAAATGTTAAAAATTAATATTATGTTTAGATTTTAAACGTTTTTAGGACGTTTGGCGTTTTTACAGTGTAGAACCTGTCTGCATGTGTGCACCGATCAGACTTATGTATTTGTGTATACTACTGGGAGACTTTGTAGGACAGTCATCAACTTAAAGATAGACCTACATGACCTGTGGCATGTAGGGAACAAGTGATTCCTTCCACTTGCCATTGCTGTGTATAAGTGCATGCTACAGCAGAAACCTTTTACATGTGTGGCTAATTATTCCTTTCCTCCATTTTCAGCTCGATGACCCTGCCCAGCCTGCAGATCCTCAAGATGCCACTGTGGATGTTGTCACAGGAACAAGTGGCCTTCCAGCATCGCCTACTTAGGGAACAAGCTGCTTTTATTGACTGGAAGAATTAGGACCATGGGGTTCTTCCGACGGCGTCGCCAAGTGCTGTGCACATTTATAGGTGGAGTGTTAGTCTTTACCTTTTTGCTTCTTTCTACGAGCAATATCACCAGTGAAGAGCAGGAGATATGGAGGCACATGCAGCCCAGTGAGAGAACTGCCAGTGTTACCACGGCTGTACCCAAGAAGGAAGTTCAGAACAATAGTAGTCATGATGGTGGAGTGGTAGTGCAACTTTGGCCCAAGAACACCCTTGAGGTGATCCAGAGAGCCTACCAGAAGGAAAGGCAGGCACGTGAGCAGGCACGTGTACGTGTTCATGTCCAGCCAACACAGGCCAGAGCATTGGAACCCCCTGTGCCCATCTCAGAGGAGCTTGTTCCTTGTTTATCTCAAAACATTGAATGTCACAGGTTCCGACAGCTATTGCATGACTGGCCAAAGGACAAGCCGCGAGCAGCTTTCTACTTCCTCACACAACCGGCTCGTTTAGGTCAACTCGAGAAAGCGCTCAACTCTGTCGATACCTTTTTCAATAATGAGTTCCATTACCCCATCATCATCTTCCACGAAGCGAACCTTATTCGCTATATCCCTATGATCCGCAACTACTCCAAATCACAGATATTCTTCCAGGAAATTGAGTTCTCTGCTCCTGACTTCCTTGGGGAGATTCCTGAGATAATACCTTGCCAGAGCCAAATAAGTTACCGACATATGTGTCGCTTTCATGCGAAAGGGGTCTTCCAGCAGCCAATAATACGGGGCCTAGACTATTACTGGCGCCTTGATGATGATTCAGTATTACTACGCAAGGTCCCTTACAATGTGTTTCAGTTCATGCAGGATAAAAAACTGTTGTATGGCTACAGTTGGCGCCACCTGGACAATTTGCTGTGCACTGCTGGGCTGTGGAAAGCCACCCATAGATATGTAAATGAGTCAGGGGTCAAGCCAGAGTTCTTATCGGAATGGCGTGAACCCTGGCTATACTACAACAACTTTGAGATCTCTGAGATGAATCTTTGGTTGTCTGAAGGATACGCAAAATATGTGGAGTATCTTGATCGACTTGGTGGGATATACTTCCACCGATGGGGGGATGCCCCCATCAAAGGTCTTGCTGTTGCCATACTTGTTCCAAAGGACAAGGTCCATAAGTTCCAGGATATTGGCTATCAACACGGCAGCTACATCAATAGCTGAAAATAAAGTGTGATATTTAGCAACATTATACAAATGTAGCACAAACAATGTAGAACAAACACTCAGGGTAATAATTACCTACTTAGCTCATTCGAGATACCTACCAAAAGCCAAATGATAAGGACTGGTAGTATTAAGTGAATCAGAATCATCACATGGGTATGATAGTTAATATACATGTGTATGACTGTATGTCTTTATGGCGTGGTGCACTTATACATAACTGGATTATATTCTATTGATATATTTATTTTTCATGAATGAATGGAACAAGAGCATCAGTTTTGTCATGCAAGATGTTGTTTTAAGATAAATATATTTATTGAGTTATATTCTAATTATTTTAAAATTCGTGTATTGAATGTGCATGTTTTGAAACTGGGATCCCATAAGCCATAGGGGAGGCAAATATTTGTTTCTGTATAGGTCTTTGGACCAAATTGCATAGATTGTTGTACCAAAATGAGCCAGTCTTATTTCACCTTTGAAAAAATGATGTACGCGAGCGACATTTTATTTGTTAATCTTAAAGATTATATTTTTGTCTACGGATTTTGTGCCTGAAAAAGTGGAGCGAGTAACTTTTTTTCTTTAGTTTGTGCTTTGACAAAATTTCCCAGAAAACCTACAGCAACATGTGTATTTCAATCCTGGGGATCACCAGAATTAAGAAAAAAAGGGAACGAAAATGGTGCGTGAAATCAGTAGACCAACAAATCTTTTTGGTGTGGCCATATATAAAAAATATTGCCTACTTTGCTTATTAACTCTCAATATCGTAGGTGCTTTTCATTTTCTTGCACGCGATCACTAAGGTTTCTGTACACATTTATATTACTTTTGTGGAAGTACACACATGTATTCTGTGATGCCAATGGAACAGATCACCTGGTGTGATCTCAAATACAATAGTCACTTCTAACATTCCATATTTATGAATATACGTGTGTCTATGGCTTAATCATGGTGACGGAGAGATTTAACTAAATGGTAACTTGTAATAGTGTATAGCCCTGGAAGACCAGCATCCCCGCTGGGGCCAATGACAAGGAACGAACAATATCTGCGGGAACATACACACTGACAGTTGGGGAATGGTAGAATAGCCATTTCTGAAGAACTACCTGTATATTAATACATTATGTGTTGGTTATGGGCCATGATTAACATCTAATGTTACCCGTGGTTTAGTCTCCATATAGTATTTGACTGTATGGTGTTAGGTTGTTCTTTCTTAGTAGAACTATCACCGCCTCGGTTGGGAACATATGATATATGAATAAAGGATATTTAAAGAAAACATTGCACGTTGTTTGATATTTCCAAGACGATGTCAGCGATCATTTAGAAAAACACAAAAACTATCTGAATCAAATCCAGACATTCGAGAGTAATCTATATAATGTATTCTGATGTCCAGGAAATGGAATAGATATACACATTCACACACGCACTACTGTAGTACAACCTTCTTAACCATGTATTGATAATTATGTTGGAGAAAATGTCAACCTAAAGGGTGAGTGACGAGTTACATCACTGTGGGCAGGTGCTCTCCTTGATGTGTTTAGTATGGACCGCTGTCTATCTCCATGTGCCGCGAGCTTTGAGCAGCTACACTGGGTCCATGGTAATTGAATTGTCCTGTGATGGATGTTAATGTTTGTGTGGGGGGTCTGGCCGATAGCTTGTGAGTGTTAGTCTACACACTCAATAACACGGCATTCAAACACTATATTAAACCGACCAGGATAAGCCAACATTTTTGATTTCTTGGTTTTTCTATTTATCAAAAGGTTGCTTTCCTATTATCGGCCCAGTATAGGCAAAGATAATGAGGCTGGGGCAGGGGTCTTCTCAACTAAATAGAACATGCTGTAGTTACACTAAAGAAAATGACCCATAGATAGAATACAGCCCTATTAGACATAATAATGTGCAACCATCAATAAGCTCACCTTAATTATATCTGCTATAGGCCAAAATATGTGGGCCTATCGCATAGTTACATAACAAATTAAAGTTATGTGACAGGCGCTACAACAGTGTTGTCACTTTATACTTCGATTAAAGTATGCACTTTATTTCCAATTTACATTTTATTTCTATTTTAGTTAGACGAAGACATTTCTTCATACTTTATTTTAAAGAAAAATAGAAGCATTCGTAATAAATTCGGGTGATTTTAGACTAGATACTTAATGTTCAAGAAAGGTTGAATTTTCTGCACCAATTAATTGTTTTTGTGTTATTTTTTCCCTTAAATTAAGGGGAAGCGGTTTTATCCCCTCTCCAACCCCTGAAGCAAAAGAATATAGCAAAGTACCGTTAAGGTTTAAAAGAAACAACGTTTTTATGAACCATTATTGTATTTTATGTATTTGAGCTGAATTTATATTTCATTTCGGTAGCGATGACACTTTATTTTGGTGAGGAATCAGTGACCACACTACACCAGGTAAGTGACACCATGAAATTATGTTGTGATCCTTTCTCAAAATGTACGTTATGTCTTGTATAATTCAAAGTCATCGTCTTATGGTAAGAAAAGGGTTTTATGAATTTAAGGCATACTGTCTCTACATCTATCTCCCTCTCCCTGTCTCCTGGCCATATTCTTGGGTCCCCCCTCACTGTCCAGGTGTTACAGCCAGCAGGTCAAACGGGGCAAATGATGTTGCTGCTCCTGCTACCCTTGAGGCATTTGTGTGGATGTGTGTATTGGGGGGGGGGGGGGGCAGCAAATATGGTGGTCTGGCATGATGGAAGTGGGCAGCCCAAGGCAAGAAGCTGCAGAATACACCATAATCCTTCTACCTCAGACCATTAATGAGGATATTTCAATGAAATATTCATAGGAATCTAGAAGCGGATGCTCTTGCTTTTATGGAATGTATACTTTTACAGTCCTGGATTATTTTAACGTGTTTAGTATCTATTGCTCTAGCTATAACATTTACACAGCATCCCTCTGTAATTAATAAATGAGCATGTTGCATCGTTGCTGTCGAGTTAGAATGGGTTCATTTATTTGGAATGTATTGGAATCGCTGCAACTCATGTTCTTATTTTTGAGGATCAGCAATCAATTATGACTACCTGGAAATCCCAAGTGATAACATGCAGATACATGTATGTTGATAGATTTCCAGTGTTTGAAATTTACATACCATGGCTTCTATTATATACCAACACAATATATTATGGTCAAATACCTTGACCAACTGCCGTCCAACACCCACACAGAAATGCTGACTTCCGGTGTCTGATATAATATAAAGGAAGTAACCCCTTGTGCCTGCGCAGCATTAAGAACTGGTGAGCTATGCTGGCTCCTGTCTTTATGACTCTCTCCTCCACAACCTAAGTCACCCTTACATCCTCACTCACACCCAGCTACCTAATAATAAAATTATGATCTGGTTCACGGTAGGGGTGCATGCATGTCACATGCATGGCCTGTAGGCTTTATAGATCCACTGTCACCTCCCTATTTACATACGGTTTTTCTTTCCATTGCACAATTTTAAATATGATACACCAAGTTCTTTCTTTTCCAAAGTCTACCTGCACTATTCTGGAGTTACAAAATATCAGAAAATGATTATACCTTATCTAATCTTATATGGAATAGTGGTTACCCATTACACGCCCATATGTTATGCCACCAAACTGGTTCAGGTATATGCATGAACCGGCTCCCTCCAGCTATACCCTATACTGCCTGAATCCTTCTCTCCCCCTCCTCCTTGCTGCCTTATGACCTATTCTAAAACACCTCAGCCGCTTGACCTCTCAGCTGGTGTAGAATTTATAACGGCACACCTCTCATGCATATATACCCCATCCACACCCTCCTCTTGTATAGACTCAGCCCTCCCTACTTCATTATACAAATGTGTCTCATATTTACCGCCTGGTTATGCTCGCTCTTATGCATGCTTCACCATCGACCTGAAGGGTGGATCGGATTATTTATGGGCAACCTTTTACGATGGAATTAAGCTATGATCTTCCCTATAACCCTTTGAAGCTGCTACCTCCATTGCGGGAATTTTCACTGCGTGTGACCGTGATGATACAGGTTCACACTGCCTTAGTTCTGTAAACTAATTATTCCTCGATTAGGACGCATGCATATTTACTATGTCTTCTATGAAAAGCTGATAGATGGCTATGCGGTTTGCCTTTGTCCTTTCAATATTGGTGTAATATCAGAGTAGTAATGCAGATACTTGATTGTAAATACATTTAACAGAGACTGTATTACTTACCTGAGATCCTAATATCTATGACTCTGAACTCTATTTCTATTCGACCCTTCTTCTTTTGAAGGCGACTTGGCTATTGATTGAAAAACTCACTGCAATTGTTCACCGAGATTCTTTAGCCAATAAAATATATAAATACAAATACAATGTGTAGCATCACATGTAGCCATGGCCGTTCAGTGCAGTTTCATCTCGGCGCTTTACCCGAAAAAGGGTTTCATAGATGATACGTCCTTCTGACTTCATTGACCCAGGGGACCCTGGGTCTCTGGGAGACGGTTTTGGCCAAAAACACAGCTTCGCTGGCATGTTTTCAACTGCCTGGCATTTTTTTGTTATTGCATGCAGAGTATATCTAATTGCATCACAAGATACTTTCAGATCATGCCTCTCCCCTGCCATGTAAAAAAACCCGGAAAAATAAACATAACTACTTTAAAAAAATGGGAGAAAATGTGTCACTTTTGCTTCAAATTCTCCCTCTCTGTGAACTAGTGCTAGGGTATAGGACAGTGACCTTGAATCCACCCTTTAAAAGAGTCACGTTCACACAGACACCCATAGAGCTTAGTGTTAAAAGGAATGTGAGATCAAAATATGAGACCCTTTTAGCACCAAGAGAAACTCCGATCGTGGTGCACAGAGACACAGTGTAGTAGGGGTGGGGTGGGGGGGTACACGGACTTGGGTATTGGGACTTGGGTATTGGGACTTGGGTATTGGGATTTGGGTATTGGGACTTGGGTATGGGGACTTGGGTATGGGGACTTGGGTATTGGGACTTGGGTATTGGGACTTTGGTTTTGGGACTTTGGTTTTGGGACTTAGGTATTGGGACTTGGGTATTGGGACTTGTTTCTTAGTGGCTATAGCCCTGGGTCACATGTGATGTATATCACACAATCAATCTTTACATATGTGAGAAGTACAATGATTGCGAATGCTGTATTATTCTCATCAGAAAGCATATCATGGCATCGCAGGTGTCAGGCATTATTTAAATCTTATATTTACTACAGGGAACTACCTCATTGTTTTCCTCTCATAGTTTTCCTCCCTTCTTACAACTCTCTAATTTTAACTATCTTTCTGCTCATTATAAAGTGTCTATTGTACCGCCTTTCAACTGATAGGAGTGCCTATAACATCCAGCTCTAGAGTAACAATGAACACGAATGAAAAAGCCTTCCCTTCAAAACTCATCAATTATATATATGGGCTTTCAGCGACAGACGGTTCGCGCTTAGCAATTAATAAGAATAGATAAAGAGCGCAGGTGTTGGAGATACAAATGTGAAGGCAGTCGGACTTGAAGACGCCAATACTTGAATAGAACTGCAGAGCAGTGACGCCAATGGCAGCATTTTATAAGATGCTTGGATGCAAAATGAATGGCCGCTGCTTTTATGTGAATTTAGTGAGGCATCAAAAGAGGAAGGGCTAAGATTGAGCGGGAAAGTGTGACTGCATGCATGGTGACTAGAGTAGATCTATAAGAGGGAGATTTTCTCCTTGAATCTTTACAGCCTCCATCCAAAGAGGTTGGCATTGAAGTCCCTCTCCTAAAGGCTTTAGCGAGAGGATTTGATTGGTGAATTGATTTCAAGCAGGCACTAAATGAGGCCAAGGTCGAACTAGTGCCCTTATTAAAGGATGGGTACCATGGCAAGTCTGAGGAAATGGGATGGAGACCCTTCTAATCTAGGCAAGATGTTCCCTCAACGTGGGGAATCATTATGGTTGGGGGTGAAATCGTAAACTTCTCGAAACGAAAATCTTCAAAAGGAAATATTTGCCTGTACCCTCGAGTATTAGGTTTTAAAATAAGGGATGGGAAATAATTAGAAGACAACGGAATATATGCATAGGACTGCCTTTCATTTATTTAAACCATGCATTATGCATGCTTTAGGATTTCTGAATATTCTTTACTGGGGGATTACGAATGGTATACTCTGCCCCATGACTGCCCCAGGGATGTGTTATATACGCTATCATAATGATTATAAAGTCAGATTGGTTTAAGTTATCAAAGGGGCTAAGGAGTGTCTCTTTGGTACCGAATAAAACTAAATCAATAAGAGGCTGCTTAGATATTGCATTTGTTTGGAATGAACTTGAGTGAGGGAGCCAGCCCAAATCTCAGACAAGGGCCAAAGCACAGAAAGGGGCTTCTTTTATGTAAAACATGTTTTAATTTTTATAAGGTTTTAATCATTGGTACATCGATAACTTTTGGAATGTGTTTCTAGAATGGCACGCCAAGGAAATATAATTATCTGTCGGAAAAGAAAACCACATTTCAATTGATAGATCGACTCAAAAGGATTACAACAATGACGGAAACATGGAAATACAATATCGGAATTGAAAGCTATGACCAACAGTCTGGAAACATGGTCAACCACTACCAACATTTGTCTGATTATGATAGATTATTACTTTAATTAATAGGACGAGCTAATCGGCATTTGAAATAGGACAATGTCCTTCCCTTCTTATAGAAAAAACTAAGGTGCCACTTAAACTCCAATGGCAGAGTTGCCTTATATATCAGAAATCGGTATTTCTATGTCTGTGTTGGACAGTTGATCCAGGGGTTTGGTCATATTGATGGTTGTTAATGGTGGTAATGCATTGTCATTAAGCTGACTATGTAATCGGCCTTTCAACTCTTTAAATGGCAAGAGTTTAAATGATAAGCCCACTGAGCCATAGGAAAACAAATAACATTTTCTGTTTATTGGGTATATTATGTTTATTAAATGTAAAATGATGCCCAAAAGTTAGGCTCAGGGTGGGAAGATCCAGTAGTGCTCCCCCCCCCCGCACCCTTTTCCAAAGTCCTCCATCCGACGAGGCCGTATGCATCCTGTGGTATCCTGCCTTAATTCTGGATGATAATCATAATTATGAACATCACATAGTGACAATAAATGCAATATAAACTCAAATTCAGTCAGGATGAAGGCTTCCGACATTGCGATGTGAGTCATAGGAATTGATATGAGCGTCCTTTCACAGTCTAATTCTATCCCCCAAGGTTGTAATATCTCACCTTGCTGTCTGCAAATTGCTCACAAATACCTTTCCATTGGGAACAGCTGTGAATTTCTGTGAATGTGAATAGACTTTGCCCAGATTTCAAACATTCAGTGTTTTATATGGTATTATTTTGAACCAATCCATAATTCCGACTTGCACGACATTTAATGAATTAGCTGCATGAAGTTGCACGCTTTGTGTCCCTGTGTTATTAATTTGATCTCTATTTCTAATTAACCTGATGAAGGCAGTCTCAACTTATATTCTGTTTTTTTTTACCTGCAACATGTACTTTAACAACTGCCAACATCATTTTTAATTAAGTCAAGATTCAGTGTTACAATGCTACAGTCTTGTGTCTCCTAGGAGTACCCACAGGCAGTGGTAACACTTAGTTCAAGAGCAACTCAAGCAGTAAACATACATTGAAATAGCTCACACCAGAGTTGATTGATTTCCCCCCTCTTTCAAGTCCTCATTTCACTCCATCACACCTTCCAATGTTTGTCTGAGAAAACCCAACAAACAAATGGGGTTTCAGTTGCAGATGGCTTTGTCCTTAGCAATTAGCACGCCTAGATATAGATCATAGCTAGTTGAGATGAGACATAACTATGGAAGGAGTGAAACATAGTTCATTGAGCAGTGCTGAGCTGGACTGTTGTCAATACGTTAATAAAACTGCACCGAGTAGTGGCTTCAATGGAAGCGCAAGCTGGAAGGGAGCAAATTGAACGACACGACAGCTGCTTTCATGGGAATTTAGTCAGCTATCAATAGAGGAAGGTTTGAAAAAGGGGAAGGTGTGACTGCATGCATTGTGGCTAGAGTAGAAATTTCCCCTAGAATCTTTACAACCTCCATTCAGAGAGGGTGTCATTGATGTTACTCTCAATAAGATGTGGAAGAGACTCTTTGATTGGTAAATTGATAAGCAATTCACCAATGGATTTGCTAAATTAGGAGGAAGACTAGTGTGCTTATTTTAGGATCGGTATCCTGTCCCTCTGCAGTCAATTAGATAGAGTTTTCTAATGATATGTAATAATATAATATTGGACAATTATTCTATCCTTGGCTTATAACACATATTATGTGTTATAAGCCAAGGATAGAGTAATTGTCCAAGGTGCCAGCCATATCTGACTTATACCCAGTGATTGCTTTATGATTGCTTTGTGAATGCTTTGTATGTGTTATACAAACGGTTGTGTCCCTTTGTCTTTTCACCCAACTGTGGTATCCCAGCTAACAAGAATACGTTATTTTACATCAAATGAACGTTTTTAACGTTAGGCCACTCAAAAAAATGAAATGGTTTCTCTTCACCGCGCGCATCATAAAAATCAGGTTTTGAGGAAAACTTCTTTTTTTTTCGCCAGTTTTTGATGAAAACCCTAATGAAAATGGACAAAATATTGTCATATTTGGTATAAAATTGAAACGAATAATGCCAGTAATGCAGTGGTATAGAAATTACTTACATTTTCTCCACTTTCAAGGATCAATTACAATTTACGTTTTTCCTGACCAAAATTCACATTTTTATTGGTTAAGAATTACATGTACAATGGCTCATGTACAATCAGAAGTACACAAAGCTGGACAAACCTACAAGGTATACTTTATCGGTACGGCTTATTATATGTCATCTGCTAGCAATAACATTACATTTATTACATATTGATTATCATTTTCTATCTTAATTTTGACATGAGACTTCATGA
Organism: Harmothoe impar; assembly: GCA_947462335.1. Lineage (NCBI taxonomy): Eukaryota > Metazoa > Annelida > Polychaeta > Phyllodocida > Polynoidae > Harmothoe > Harmothoe impar. Next base: position 68,533,459 of record OX381704.1, on the reverse strand, counting down.
TGGCCTATTGTGCCACACTGTAAAAAATGGATGTACTTTCTACCAAGATCCATTGTATAACGCAACAGTGTTTCCCTGTAATCTTAAATACATTGAAGCACTGTATATATCAGTAGAATTACATTGAATCCTCGTAAATATACTCAGTTGACTGTTACTTTTGATATTACCTTGAAACAACGTAAATTGAGCTTCCGCTGTATAAAACCAGAGGGAGCCATATGCGGTGGGGCCTACCATAGTTGTAAATTTATACCTTTATCTCTTTACAGAGATGGAAAGGTGTATTTATCTTATAAAAACGTAACATTGTTGAATTATGCATTGCAATACATGAATTACACTGCTGAGGGTGGATGGTTATGTCTTCCTCTTGTAGTTGCAATGCTTGTTCTTCCTTTATATTTTGTATGGCAGATGCAGTGGAAGGAAAATTATCAATAAGGCATACAGTATTGATTAAGAAAATTCATTGAGATAGTATATAACTGTGGGCAATTCTATACTATCAACTTTCCCTAAAGCCCCCCCTGCAACCCACATAGAAACCAGCTACATGTGCAGCCCCCAAGCTTAGTCCCTCAGTCCCTGACCGCAGTATACATGTGAGCTCAATATTTCCATTTTATTTTATCAACAATCTATAATTAGCTGGCCACCTGTGGCACTCTTGTATGAGGCTAATGTTTCTGTTGTGGAGTGGACATTTGCCATGGGAAGGGGGGATTTGCTTAATGCGGCTCTAGGCACTATTTTAGTCCCCCCCCCCAACACACACACACTGGAATGCTTCCATTCCCTAATTTTCCCCTTAGATTCCTCCCTCGTTACTTCTCCTGTGTATTACGTATATATGAAGATATCTATATATGAGAATGTATTCTTACTATCATAATCATATTTCTTGACAATGGACTTGGGCACATGTACGTCATACATTGTCAAACTCATAAAAACCAGGCCAATGAAGTCGGTTCTTGTTCAAATGGGCAATTACCTCGTAACACTTATACAGAAACTCACTTGTACCATATCTACCAGATATGTAGGCCTATATATGATATAATTATGTATATATGATATGCCTGCCTGCACGATAATGTTTTATGGAAAGAATATGATGAGCCATGCATAAGACCCCCTTGGCCTCCCCCGCTTCCCCCTACCACAACCACGTCTGGATACAGAATGATCACTCCCAATCAACAAGTTACAGTACTGGGCAGGTCTCAGTCCTTCACCTTCTCTCACTCCTCAGTCTCAGGCCAAAGTGTCCACATGTCACACTAACTCTACACATTACCCTGTAAGTATACAATGTATTTCCAATACATGATATCATGCATTTCCACATTGAGTACATAAAACTATATAAATAGTTTGGTGCATGCTCACACAAAAAAATTACCAATATATATATTCAACCAAGAAGAGCATTTTGTAACCATTGTAGTTCTACATTGTTTGCCTATTAACATGAATAAAAGACCCTTTATGAAACGTTTATACATACATGTATGCATATGTTGTACCCCTACATTACCAAATACCATTTTATTCTGTTTCCAACTCAGCCCTGCAGCTATAGCAGATACTCATGCCACAGGTGAGGGTCGGGGCATTGTCCAGGCAGCGGTTTGGTGCAGGTGTGTACCGAGAGGACACAGGGGTCAAGGAGGTGGTGAGATGAAATGGTATAGGTTGAGTTACATATAGGCCTACTTGACTTTTCTGTTTATATGGGAGGTGTGGCGGGCAAACAAACCATTGCACTGTGACATCTAGGTAGGGTGACCCTGAATCAGCCAGTTATATATAGATATCAGCTCCTTCGGAGACCTCATGCCGCTCAGGCTATAAATATAGGCTCATTGAGCCGTGTCCCACAAGCCCTGGTAGGTAGGGAAGTGTTGTGGCGATCCTATGGGTCGAGTTACAGCTCTAACCTTTGCTATACACCTCAGGCCGCTCAGGTTATAATTGTAGACCCCTAGATATATGCAACATGAATCCGTCAGTTATCTCTATATATAATTAGTCAGATGTGTCCTTAATGAGGCAAATACTCAAATATACATGTCATATATGTTGTATAGTGAAATATGCATACTAAAACACAAGAGAAGCAATTAAATAGAATTTTAATTATTGACCCAGGTGTGTGGGTATATCATGATGAGGTTACCTGACCACATGTAACCTGTATTTGCCCACACATAGACGTAGCAGAACTCTATATATGTAACCTTCCCTATAGGTAGGGAGTCCCACTCAGACAGCAGTGCGCGTCCCAAGCCCTACTACTGTAGGTAGGCTATGTGTAGGATACCTGTAGGCCATGCCCAGTAAACATGTTAGGCTATATAACGTTAAAATAACGTTTCCTGAATGTGTGGAAAACGTTTGAAAAGAATGTAAATATAAAGTTACTTAATGCAAATTCGTTGACTCCAATTAACGTCTATTAACGTTATAACAAAACGTTTGAATGTGCAACCTTATTATAATGTCATTTTACATTTTTTTTGAGTGAGTTTTGATTGATGATAACGTTATGATAAGTTATTTTTTGTTATAAAATTGTAATAGAAACCCTACACTAGTTCATGTTCAGAAAATATGGCCTTTTGCAAGGGTCGAACCTGTGAGGGCAGGACTCATGTACCAGTAGGCCTACTTAGACCACACAGCCATGGCGACTGTAGGCATTATGCGTGGCAAGCACCTACTATGAGATAAGTTGGGTTTGTTCAAGGTCCCTACTAGCTAACTTGGGTTCCGGCTGCCCCCCCTCCTTCCTCTACCTTGTTTCCAGTAGGCCTACAACCAGTTCCAGCATGGCCTCTGTGGCGACATAGGATCGGTGTCAGCCTTCCACACTGGGGTTATGAGTTCACTTTTCTTACCTCAGATGTACAGAAAACAGAAAACCTATTGGTGGGTTTTTGTGCATGCATATACATGTAGTTACTACCCGGGGGCACTTTTGTACAGTACATTTTGTATACACAGTCACTGCGGCTGGCAAGGCCATATTTCTACCGAATTGCCCTACCAAGGGTACATTTTTCAAACAAAGTCGCCATAGATTGAAGGCGGTCAATACGAAAACGTGCCGGACACCGGCTATAACCAGGTAAATGCCTGCTGGACCGGCAGAAAGTCTTTGTCTGCCGGTCCCAATGACTGGCTGTGATCCAGGGCTACATGCCAGTTTTTACTGCTTGTGAATCGGACCATTATCAAGGTTTCTAGAGAGTTAACTAGAGAGTCTGAATATTATGTGAAAAAACCCACAAAAGTTATAACTATGATTTTTAATATGATTTAGATGTACCAGTAACCTCTATTTAACATGATTTCCTCTCTCTCTAAATAGCAATTCTTGCTTATTACTACATTTCTAGATACAAACATTTCCCCGGGGTATCCGGGCCTGCAAACATTTAGCCGGGCCTGCAGATTTACAAAACTGCAGGACCAAATGTCCTGCACGGTGAAAAACTATTCGTATAGACTGACCATGGGTCCAAATTCATGAAAATCGTTATACCAAGGGTCTTTCTTTTTAAGAAATATATGCGTTTTCACTAAAATTTCATAGATCTTACTGAATAAATCTCAGTTTTTGTCGATATCCATTTGGACTAGAGTAACTTTTTAGCAGATTCTCCCTAACATTATTTATTCACACCTGTTTCAAAAGAATTGAAGTAAACCCCTAGGGTGTGTGTGTGTGGGGGGGGGGGGGGGTGGACAGTATCCTTTCCTATTTGTGCAGACTAAATGACCCAGCACTCATACTGACCCTGTCTTAATTGTTTTTCTCTCAGCGACCAGCACTGCACATTGCCCTGACCTCAGTGCCCTGGACCCTGCGATGGCCTGGTATTTGTACAGTCATGTAGACCACTATTATGTAATTGTACTCAGTGCAGCAGAATATGGGTTTAATCATGATAAGTCATTTGAAATTTGATTTAAAAAATGGCACATGAATGCAATCTTAATATGTTAACCCTTTAGACCATACACTCTTAGAAATATCCTGTAAAATTACGGTGATTCACTGGCATCAATTAATCCCAAGCTTTCACCGTTTTTTTTACGGTCACTGTATTCTCCTAATCCCCGTAAATTTTACGGCGCTTTCCCGCTGTCATTTTACGGTGATTCATCATTATTATATGATGATTCTCTGCTATTCATTGATGATTCTCTTTTTTCTTGATTCATTGGTATATTTCATGATATCAACTTAATTTCAGGCCTGTAAATATTAGGCCGTAAGAGACATAATTGAATGCCTCACAATAATATGCAAGTATAATCCATGAGCAAAGGGTACTCTAGGATTGTTACAAAGCAACTCTGACAGTGGTGTGATTATGTATAATTCTAATTACCACAAAATGGGTGTTTTTACATTTCCTGCTTATTCCCACTGATATAGAAAAGGAAATTATATTTCTATTAACTATAATGTACCATAGGCTTAAAGGTTGGCCCTGTGATTGATGAGGTAATTGGATATTGTTATCATTCTAACACATTTAGATATGTTTTACAGTGAGAGGTTCCACTAAAGTCCTCATATCTCCCAGGCTGCCACCTGGTGGGCAAATATTTTATGTGAGATTCACCGTAAATGAAAATAAGGTGTTTCACTGTACAGGTTTACGGATGTCCAGTGTAAAAGTGTTGAATTTGACACTGTCTCACCGTAAATCACATTACGGTGATAAACTGTAAAATTTTACACTGATTCCCCGTTATTTCAACGGGAATTTTTTACAGTGTAGGCAATTGCATAATCTATAGTGGCTCATCTCCCCAGGATCTCCTGTGAATTAAACTGAATTATGCTATAAATCACCTTTATTGTTTAACATGATATTCATTTCTGATTCTCTCATTCATGCATCACATAAAAGTATGTATTGATTGTAGACCGCATTTCAAAAACAATTGAAAATGTCCATTTTTGAATTCAGGACGGGTCTAAGAAGATGTGTAATTCTTGCCACTGAATATATAGGCCTGAACGGCTCAGTTGGGCTATAATATGTTTTTTCTGCTCACATTTTAAAGGGTCAAATTACATTAAAAATACAATAATTCTGGTGAGAAAAAATTGAATTAAATCATCCTTTGTTAGAGCTGCATGGGCTACCAATTAAAATGATATATGAATTGCATCAATAATGGTGCAATGTTCAAGTACAATCATCTTTTATGCATGCTTGGCTTATACATTTTTTTTATGGATTTTTCAGTAAAATACATAATTGTGTGCCCAAAAGGATTGGGCTTCTTAATATAGACTATTTTTACTCCCTGTGGCTTTAAACATTATCACTTACTGTATTTATTGTGCCACTATACTATGTTACCGTGCATTTCTCTGATTTAGGTTCAATTACATCTATTAGTGAAATCTAACTTTCCCTATTGTGGTTCCAGGATGATCCCCAGGGATAGAGAAGCAGGCTGAAGCATCAAGTAGCAGGCCAAATGCTCAAAGGAATGGACCAAACCTCCAGGGGCAGGTCTAGCACCAATTGATGAAATTGATGAATATGATGAATTATCCAGAACCTCCAAAATAAAATACCCCCCCAAAAAAAAAAAAAACTGGTGAAAATTGAAAGGAACATGGTTATTCCCATCAAATTATGTAAAATAATCCCAAATTCTTGTTGATAAGACAATAAACCCCTGTATGTTGGATGCAACAACAGGGAAACCCGGTATAAGAAACATGGAATTACCGTATAACTGTGAAGAAGTGTGGTTAGTTCACTTCAAAATAAAACGGGGATTCAATGTATTGACTGTATTAAACAGTGAATCACCGTTAAATAGAATGCTGAGCTACTGTGATATTACTGGCAAAAAAGACACAGAATCTCTGTATATATAAAACAGTGATTCTACGTATAATTGACGGTGACAGGTCACCGTTAAAAAAACGGTGAAAGCGATGTCCCGAAAGTTGCCAGAGATTCACCGTCATTTTGACGACATTTTTTTTACAGTGTGCAGTATCAAGGCAGGGTGAGCCCCAACATAATGGCTATCGGTTGCTGGGGCCTCACAAGCACATATTAGGGCAGAGGAAACTACAGGAGATAATCTGTAGCAAGGAAACAATATGCATCAGTAACCTTAACAGTGAACTAAGTTATTTAAGTTCTGTGTCAATGTCCCTGCATCTATGTACTACTACTGAATTATATACAGGACAAAGCAGATTTTATTCTAATTTTAGAGTCACACAATATTATTACTGATAATCTAGCAAAATGAGAGAAACCCTACAGGAAAACATTCAATATATGTATATGATGAAGTGTGTGATGTTCTTATTGAACAGCTATCTGATATCATAGAATCTGAAGTTGAAAATCATTATTTCATAGGCAATGAATATAGGTTCTCGGTGGGGATATACCATTTTTTCTTGAGTACCTGTATTACCCAGAGTACATGAATTCAATGATGAAAAAATAAGCTTCCTGCCAAGTTTTTCACTAGTAGCAGGTGTTTTTTCACATTTCATGCCTCTAAAATGTCGAATAGCTCAGATATGAGAAGAAACCCAGAGATTTCATCATGATTTCTGAATTCAGCACCCTTGAATTGACCAAGATGAGTTGGTTTTATACCAGTTGCTCTCAGAAAGTGCAAAAATGTTCCTCAGTGTAATTCAATTATTAAGGTCTCAGATGCTCGAAGATTGATTTTGGTTTATTGTTTGAAATTAATTTTTGTAAGAAAACATAACCATAGGTTATGCGAATAAAGCCAGAAGTCAAGCAATTCAACAGGGGGCCATGGGAGGTCTAAACTTGATTATGAACAAGTCATTCCATCAGCAGTTCCCCATAGGGAGAAAGGGTATAAGGCTGTGTCTCACGACCTTGGGCCAATGTTTTTGTCTCTGACTGGGTGCCAGCTCTGACCGGGTGCCAGCTCTGACCGGGTGCCAGCTCTGACCGGCCTGAATAAAAAACGGGTTATTTAGGGCAGATGATGATAAAAATGGGCAACTAATGACTAGTTTAAAGAGTTATAACATCCATTAACTTTTTCAGCCAAATTCTATCTCCATCTGCCCTAAATAACCCGATTTTATTCAGGCCAGTCAAAGCTGGCACCCGGTCAGAGCTGGCACCCAGTCAGAGCTGGCACACAGTCAGAGACGAAAACATTGGCCCAAGGTCGTGAGACACAGCCATAAGTGAGTCCAGCCTGAGAGGATGTTCTGAACCATCAAGGGAAGCATATCCGCCAAATGCATTCATTCATATGAAGTACCCCGGTAGTCAGATTCTTTTTTATGCATCTCCTATTAAGAATTGATAGAAACATGTTACGTCTGTACAGAACATTTTTTACATTCTTGTCCTTGTTCTCGTCCCTATACAAAAAACATTTTCCTACTCCCTGATATCTCTCATATCTCACACAGCAGACACAACATGGATTTTGGATGCATTTACTTCAGCTACTGAATCAGGAAGATAATGTCTATTTCATATTTGTAACACCTCCGCATGTGTCTATATCTTTAGGGAGTGTTCATTTATTATTTACAGGGGGGGTGGTGGGTTTGGGGGGGCGCAAAAATTTCCGACCCCTCCTGAGGGGGGGTGTACAAAATGTTGACACCTCTTGAGGGGGGGCGTAAAAAATGTAGCCCCTTTTTAGCAAAAAAGCCAGCGTGTTACTAAAGTTCAAAGGGGGGTGGGCGAAAATTTTTCGCCGCCTTCGGCGAGGGGGGGCACAAAACATTTCACGCGCTCTCAAGGGGGGGGGGGGGGGCGTAAAAAAAATTCACGCCTCCGCGCAAAATCTCACCACCCCCTGTAATTAATAAAATGAACACTCCCTTAGATTAATTCTCAATACATAAAACACCTGTTATCAGTTCAAAAACATGTTCGGAAGTCTTACATTCTTATTCTATCTAAGTTTCTAGGGCAGTAGTGTTATGGATGGACTGATTTTATTATTCTGAGAATTATGATAAAATATACTGTTTATGCCACGAGCAAGGTGAGTTAGTCATATAGGTCACCTAACTTAATATTACCGATGCGCCCCCGATTTTAGTCAGGCAGCAGATAGAAGAACCTCAAGTACTACATAGGCCCATCCCCAGAAGTGGGGGTTACTATTTGGGGGTTCAGTCAGTACTGATCTAGTCTATAAGCATCCACCTAGTGCTACCTGATTGAACTAGTAGCCCCCGACCATCCATGGCTGCGTCCATGGCCTGACCCCTCGGAGCCCTATACTATAGGCCTACGGGCGGGCTAATAGAGACCTAATTGTGCCTATAAATCTCACTGAGAAAAGAACGTACCGGTATGGAAGCACTTATCCCGGGTAATTTTCCCAAAGTTAAAGTAGAATGGCAACGGAGTCTTGCCCTCCTATGTTATTCAATGGCATATTAATTATTACTTTTCTATGAATAATGTGGTTATCTGGTGGGCCTATTGAGACTATTCTAAAACAACCCTGAGACGATCTTACAGGCTTCTTCTGGATTTGTCCAAAGATGCAATTGAATTTATTACTGCCTAAATTACCGTGATATTGTTTAATTCAATATGTTTACAGAGCGTGTTGTATTTAACCCCCAGCGCCCATATAAATAGGGCTGAGTACCTGTCCCGGCTCCGCTCCCACTGTTGCTGGAGGGGTCCCGAGATCTAGGCCGTTAATAACCCAGCCACCGAAATACCGAACAGCCAATTGAAGAGCAATCAAGAAGCAATCAATCGATGGCCCTCGTCGGATCAGACGACAATGAACGCAGCCCCGAGATAGCCTCGCCTTATATCAAGGCACTCGTTACTCAGTTCTGTCAAGAAACGCTCTTACATTCCAGACATACTAGCCAAGATGTACATAGAACTTAGTAGCAGAAAAGGGTATAGCATGGGAACGGACATCAACTGCACATGTAGACGAGGTGATCAACGACCGGGTGGACAATCATTGACTTAAATTATGTCGTGTGGACACACGTGAACAATCACTGAATCAGCCATCATTCTGGGACACATTTGGAAAGGTTTGAAAGGTTTGGGAGAGGAATATTGCTACACGTATAAATGTATAGACATCCTCAAAGTGTGACAAAGCGAATGGCAGCTCCGAAAATGTTGGACTGATTTCTGTTGAAAACAGTGCGACGGTTAACTCCCTACCTCCCCTGAAGGGCCTACCAGCCAGTCCTATCCCAACTCTGACTGTTAGTCTGGAGGGGCGGCAAGACATGGACCTTCCCCACCTCCTACATGAAGGCCCACAGTGCCCGTCCTCGCTCCATTCTGACTATTGCTGGACGGGTAGCAAGAACGGTGACAGAGAAGAAGAGGTAGGTGAATCTTTTAACACAGACAAGCACATGATAACAGAATCATACCACTGCCATGAGAATGCATACGAAAACCTGTACAGGGTTGCCACTGTCAGGGAAAATTACAGGGAAAATATTTTTTGTTCAAGTCAGGGAAATGTCAGGGAATTTCAGATTTTGTAGCAAAATGTTAGGGAAAATGAAATTTTCTGAAAACGTCAGAGAAAATAATATTTTGTCAGGGAAAATCATTGAAATGCCAAAAAAAGTCACCTGTTTTGTTTCAAAAAGTCTTTATTTTACCATGATTCTAAGGGAGAAAAAATCTAAATCCTCAAGAAGGAGGGGGCAGAGATTTTGCACGCACGCGATACACAAAAACCCCTGTTGTTAGATAACGACCACTCGCTAAGTAGAAGATAACTTTAAAAGGAGTGCATATCCATAGTTGGAGGGCATTTAAAAACATGGGGTTTATGTCGCGATTGTCAGGGAAATTTGATATTGTGTCAGGGAAAAGTCAGGGAAGTTAAAGGGTGTTGGGAGGGGGGGGGGGTAGACAAGAATAGATAATTTTTTCCTCTTCGTACTGCGTCGTCTTTTGGATTGAGAACTTCCACCCGAAAGTGAGACAAGTGAACAGTGATGACAAAATAGGCAATATCAAGCTTCTACAATATCGGATCACAATGACCACCTATGAGGGTAAGTTTCACTTTTCTATCATATTTCTTTGGAACTCATTATTTAATTTATTTCATGGTTACCCCTCCTATTTAGTATAGCCCGCAATACCGCAGTCTCGGACCCCGACTGTATGTATACAGTCTGGGAGAATGCTTATGTATTGGGTTATAATGGATATCATCAATGTGGACATCATGGGTTCGAGTCCCACCTTGGCACAATGGGTAGTAATTTTGATATTTGTACAATGGCCCTCTATTACACTAATTCCCCTATCCAAATATGTAATATGTCTTATGACTATCCCAGCATTGGGGTATTTATGCTTTAAAAAGGCCAAATAGAAATGTAAAAAAAAACAACCCTACGTTTTCCCAAGGTGGGATTCGAACCCATGAGGCCATAGGCCTACACACCCTCATACATGGTCATGTGACCATGGCTAACCAATCAGTGGTTGAGCTATCTCATTAAGAAATGATCCAGGATCCTGGATCAGGTTACACTTATTAGATACAAATTTGTCCAGGCCCATTACAGCCTGACGGCTGCAATGGGCCTGGAGAGCTCGAGGCTGGCAATACCGAGGCCGCAGCTAAGGGAGTGATCATTTGTTAACAACAGGGGGGTGGGGATGGTTTTCTGCGCGGAGCGCGCGAAAAAATTTTCATCCCCCCCCCCGGTCAACGGGTCAAAATTTTTTACCCCCCCCCCCTACGGGTCGGAAATCGTCGCGCGCGCAGGCCCTTTGAAGCATAGTAACGCGCGGGCTTTTTGGCCCAAAACAGGTTAAATTTTTTTGCCCCCCCCCATGAGGGGTCCAAATTTTTTACATCCCCCCCGGTCAAGGGGTCCAAATTTTTTTGCCCCCCCCCCAAACCAACCCCCCCCCCCCTGTTGATAAAAAATGATCACTCCCTAACTGCTGTGGCTATAGAAGTTCAGTGGCCAGAATCTACTGGAAATTTTACCCAAACATGAGGTAACTTTGATTCGCACCCCCTGGGATTAATAAACGGTTCTCTGGGCTGAAATTTATTAACCATTAATTTTCTGCACATTAAAGGATTTTGAGGAGGGTAGTCTTTGCAGGCAGGAATCCTTTACTGCATTGATACCACCCATCAATTGGCCTAGACATGCCTATTAGAATTACCAATTTGTACATTTCACCTCACCCAATTAAGGCCCTAAGTAGCAAGACGTTAACAGGCATTCCTAGTCTGTCTTGATTAGGTGTAGAAATCTCCATGATTAGTAAGGATAATGCAAAACCAGTAGAAAACTCACCCTTGTCTCCATAACTCCCAGAGCTCTGACATTATGATGTGAATGATGTGTTTAGGCCTACTGCTTTCCCCCTATCTTATGGTACCAGATTTGGGCGGTGTTTGCACATGGTGACCATTCGGATGTTATAAAACGTCTTTGGGTATTGTAGAGGAAATGTGAAAAGCTATCTGATATCGCTAGCCGTACAGCCATACTACTATTAGCTACTATTCGGTCCCGGAAATCAAAACTAAATCTGGTGTGATCTAGAGTGGTCAATGTTCAAGTTTAAAGAAATGTTTAACATTGATGAAAATTATATATGTGGCCTAGCAGGTCTGTAGTGCTTATTTTAAGTTGTCATACCATGCAGTGTTCAAACCGTTTTAGGTCGGCAATGCCACGTCCTACTTCTGTGACAACAAAAGGTGGCAGCACTGTGCATGCTTATATTCCAAACTTCATGAGAGAGAGATATAGGTCTCACTGAAGGAAATGGTTCTGTCATAATCATGATTTGATAACGATAACGACCTTGCACACATGTTCAATTCCTTGAAATCAGCCTAGATATAAAAGATACATCTATCCTTCATTAAATGATCCAACCCAAGTATAACACTGACCACGACAATTCTGAGCATCAGTTATGAATGTACAACCAGCCCAATTTGGCCCATCTTTCACTGAATAAACTGCATTTTCACTGAATCCCAATCTAGCTTGTTAGAAATGCACTGAGGATTCCCGTTGTATTTTTTTTATTCAACTGGGCAAACATTCAGCAGCATGTGTACTAATATTCGCATTATTTTTTAACTTTACTATTGACCATCCAGTGCTCTTCCAGTCGGGGAGACCGGGGCACGTTGAACCACTTATGCATTCTTTACTTTTTTTCCCGAGCTTATTTAAAGTCACCTGAACTTTGACTTTGTATCAGGCCGTTACCTTGTATCATCACCCCAATCCCTCCCCATAAAAGGAAAAGATGTAAGGGGCCCTTGATAGGGGGGGTTCCCATGCCCCATGTCAATCTTTAAAAATGCTCATGTCGCCATGTCAATTTTAAGAAATGTCCCATGTCCCATTCTATTTTTTCACCATGTCCCATGTCACTAAGCCAAAAAAGGCCCATGTCGCCGTGTCGAAATTAGGGGTCTAATGCCATATGTAATTGTGTGCACACCTATAACACCAGGGGGAGAGACTGTGCCGTGAAGTGGCAGTGTAGTCGGTTTGGTAAGAACTCCTCCTCACAATGTTAAATTAAAGTAGGTAGACGGGGTCTATATAATAATCGCCATCTGACTGAGTATACCTTTTCTAGAATAGTGTAACTGTATGACACTACAGTTGTTTAGAGTTTCGGCCCCCCACCCCCGTTTTTGTGCAATTTTTTTTTCAGATTTCTTTTTCTCAGAAATTGGGATGGGAGAATTATATATTTTTTCCTTTTCAAAATCATGTATCCGCCACTGCTGACTTCAAGTAGCAATGAAATACCATCTATGTTAATGGACTTGCAGTTTGACTTTTGAAATATATACCATGTATGATGGCATGCATGATAAGAGGATTTATTGTAAACATGCACGGCTTCATAAGAATTAGACGAAACTACACATTCATAACAACATTGATGTTCTAACCATTTTATTGGAATGTTGTGCGTTCTTTACAGAGTCACAAATGATACAGGTATAATAACAATTGACCTACATCTCCTGCACGCAAATCAATCATAGGAATAGCTGGAATAAAACTATTGCAAAATATCTAGCACGTTGGGTTTTTTCATAAATAAAAGCAAAGTTTGTACATAAGTCTCATTATCCTTGATCGGTATCTCCAGGCCCATCAAGCCTGTTGCCCCACAATAGAACCTTTAAGTTCTTGTTGAACTGCAGAATCTGACACAGGCTCTCATAGACCACATCAATAGGTGGCACCTCCTCTGCAGAAGGAGTGTCACCTGATGAACCATTTGGTGTTAGGGTTGTCACTATTGGCAGACCCCGTCCAATGTCATTGTAGCAGAGTTTAAGGGTTGTCATGGTAGTGTTGTACCTCAGTGCTTCCAACACTTCGAGGAAACCCTTGTTACCGATTTTACACATATTAAGGCAGAGTGTGTCGAGTACATGGTTGTACTTGAGTCCATCAGACAAACCCTTGATACCGGCGTCCCTGACCGGATTCATGCTGAGGTCAAGGACTTTCAGTGTAGTGTTCGTCTTTAGGGCTCTCGACAGAGCAACACAACCCTCCTCAGATATGTTACAGTTCTCAAGGTTGATCTCACGTAGTGTCCGATTTGAAAGAAGCATCTCTGCTAGATGCGGCATACATGAATTCCCTATCTTGTTGCTGCTCAGGTCCAGAACTGATAGTCTGAAGTTCCTTTTGAGTGCTTTGAACAATCCATTACAGCCATACCAGGAAATGCAGTTATCTCGCATGCGAAGCTTCCGCAGGTAGGGATTACATGCGAGTAAGGATGCGAGAGCTTTGCAGCCAACATCTTGGAGATCATTGAAACCTACATCCAGCTCTGTAAGCAAAGGCATTGCTGATAGTCCACCTATAAGTGCAGTACATCCAGATCCTGATAATTCTGTACCAGCCAGGTTCAGGAACTTCAAGTTTGCGTTACCGCTAAGGCCCTTAGCTAGGGTCTTTACTTCCTCTTCATCCAATGAGTTGAAGCGGATATCCAGCTTCGTAAGACTCCGGTTCCTGCCAATAGCCCTGCCAAGTATGCCTGTCCAGCAACTTGCTAAATGGCATTTCGAGATGGTTAGCTCCTTTACACAAGAGTACCTTTGAAGTATGCGGGAAATGGTTTCCAAGCTCTCTTTGCACAAACATTGGTGAAACAGGCTCACGGAGATGACAGGGATGTAGCGGTCGGCATCCTCCTCATTGAATGAGAAACTTTTATCGAAGCCCCTCGGGGTTAATGGACGGTCAATCTTTATTGTGTTCACATTATGCAGGGGTTTAGTGTCACCAGTGACAACATCCAAATAGGACATGTCAATATCGAAAGAGGGAGACTCTCCCAAAAGCTCATCATCATTATTGTTACCAGCACAAGTGCTGCATTGCAAGCATGCTGCACCATTGAGGTGTCCCTCCATGGAGTCATATCCTGCATCTGACTTGAGAACTGCTGCACTTGACAATGCCATGGTCTCAATGAGACTATCAAGCACCTGCAGGAGATCTGCGAGATAACTCTCCTTTTGAACGTATCGCAAAGCATCGCAGAACACCTTGAACTCCTGAGGCCCACGCTGAGTGACCGCATCCATCACATGTTCAGCCAGCTCAAGTTTGGAGTTGCTTTGTCGAATCAGCTGGTGTGCTGTGGCCTCCTCCACAGCATCCTTCTCCACCAAGTAGGGCAGTATCCGCTCTGGGTCCAACTCGCATACCAGGAAGTCGCGTGCCTGGGCCATGATCTGGAAAACCTTGCTGCGGAATGCTTTATTTGGACCCAGCCTGGCACGATCACTGGTCCTGTCTGGTAGTGTGGCCCCAGTGTCATTGGACTGAATGGATAAATCGAGTGCATGTGTGACATCGGCCAGCGATGATTTGAAAGAGTCACTACCCGTTGAACGCTGGGATGGTGTGGGCGAGCACGTACTGCTCTGATTCACATAGCTGTGCACACGAGGTGGTTTGGGTGGTGGCTTACTCCGTGGACTCAGATTATTCGCCATCATGCTTGAAGTTTGAGATGGTAGTGGAGGCGAAGATAGAAGAGGACGCTGGTCCTCGCATGGCAGCAATGCTGTTGAAGACTCGAGTGATGAGAACTCTGAACCCTGAAGGCTGCTGGCCTCACTACAGTCCAGTAATGCAATGTTTATCATTTCGTCCGCAGTGGGTGTGTAGTGTGCGGCATATGGGGATGTGTAACGTTGCGTATACAGAGTCGTCACAGTGTAATCCCCCGATCGCTGCTGCAGGCCATCCCGAAAAGCTTGCTCAGATGGCAGGACATGGTAAGGACTGCGATGGACGTCAGGAGAAGATTTGTTCCCTGAAAATAGAGAAAAAATAAAAAACCATTAGCAACATGGCCTCTGTATTCATTTAGTTATATACATCTGTAAAGGTATTGGAAGGTCGGCCAGTTACACAAACATATTATTTGACACCATAACCCTATAATATTATCACAGGCTTCTATTATATACGGCTATAGCATACTGCAGCTACTGGATTCCTATATTTGATCTCTACATCTCAACCGTACCCATGCTATCTCCTCAGAGCAGGCCTGTTCCCGGAATGGGATACTGCCAAGATTACCCAGTAGCTATATCATATTTCCTGGTGAAGCCTTATACACTGGCAGAAAACCCCAATGCCTGCAGGTCTAACCCAGGGTCTATAACCCTGCCAGGTCCACCGAATACCTTGTACCACTGACAGTTTAAATACCAATATCAATTCAGTCAAGTCATCTTGTATAAGAAACATTAACACCTTGATTAAGGATGATTATTGGCATACATAAGGCCCATCGAACCCTTGATACAATGGGACTGCCATACATATGATAATCATCTATATATTCTCATACCCATAGCTATTCCCATATAAACTGTTCCATTGTGCCTGCATGAGAACACTACAGTATATACATTTACATTAGACTACTATATATGCATTATTATGTCATTACGTGGGAATCAACAACCCCCGCAACAACCTGACATGATGGAGTAATAAAGGTAGCATATCCAATGAAGGATATATAGTGTGGCGGAGTAATAATGGTGTATGTACACTATAGACAGAATATTTGTTGTGAAAGAGATACTTCTCATTGTGTGTACCAAAGGCGGTATAGTGTGTTCTAGAAATATCCAAGCATACTACGATTATAGGGATGTATTTGGCTGACTTCACAATGGCATGCAGGGGACAGCATGAGTCTCAGAGAACTTATAGTTATAGCTACATTGAAGAGTATCTTCGCTGGTCTATACTCCATCACATGTCTGGTAGTTGAACAGGGGGATATAATGCTTATATGTCTGCAGGAACCAGCAATATACAAACATAATATGATATGTCAAAATGGCAGCCTACATAAGACAACTAGTTAGAAGACAGGATGAGTCAGTTTGACCTTTAACCCAAGAGTTTTGTGAAATCTAGAGCAGGTCAGACTTACAGTTGGAGGTATGGAGTGGCTTATTGTATCACAGGGCTTTTGTGGGTGTGTGTCAATCCCCATCATGGGGATAAATAGAAATAGGACAGGGTAATTGACAATATAAAGCTCCTGCAGTGTTGTAAACCTATGTATGGCTAACTAGACCATGGCCTAGTTGAGGTTGGTGTATCTATCTGTGTAGGCCTATAGAATGCAGAATACAGTGAAAGCGATGTGAAGTGCTTAACCATTATGTAAACATAGTGTGTATCATCAATTGCACTATGTATATATGAAAATCCGATTTGTATCAGCCATAATCTATATCATGATTAGCTATATAATTGTATGGCATAGGCCTATGTGCGCATGTATATAATGGGATGAAAGGGTGCATCTTAGTGTCAAATTCCTAAAAGACTAATTCACCAGGCCTTTATTATATACATGATATCATATAAATAAAAGATTGACTACGTCAAGAGGTATTTGATGTATGCTACTTATTTGGAATATGGAAGGAATATGAATATGAATAGAGGCATGTGAGTAAACTACTTTCACATATCCATACGAAAATATAAATCTGAGTAGAAGATGAAAACAGAAGTAAAGTAAGAAGTGAAAACTAAAAAGAAAAGCCTTTAGCTTTAGGTGTTCACTCTGAGAAACACATTAGATATGGTTATCATAATGTGGTTTGCACATGCCACATACAGGCTAATAACACAGGTAAAAGTTTTACTTGTCTATTGTCATGTTGGCTATATATGTCAATACTCAGGACTGCCAAGGTTTCCTGTTGGAGCCCTGGGCGAGTGAGTGGGAAGCTCTCCAAACCTTAGACCTCTGTCTGGCTGCCACCCAGACACCGTCTCCTCTTGATATAAGCCGCACAGCGTGTAATATGGATAAGGGGAAAGTGTGATATTATATCAGGGAATATACCTTTCCGGGCTTGCCTTATATTCTTCAAAAGGTGCCCATTGCCATTAAATATTGCACACCATAGAAATGTTGCACGCATAAATGATACGAGTCATGACACATTAATATAGCTATACTGTGGTATACACGTATTAACTTCACTCCTCCATTACTCCTATGTTGCTCCTCCATATGCTTTGCTATCATACATATTCCAATTTCCACATATTTAAATGTCTACCTAACACACCTGTCCCACACTTTTTTTTATCCTACTCTCATATCTCCCCGTTTCGACGTATCAAAATTGAGCTAAGGGCATTTAAATGTGTGTTATGAGAGCGTTTTTACGATACCATGAAACCATACAAAGCTGGCAATCTAACACGACTAGTTTTTAGTGTCTATGCAAACCTTCTCTGTGTGCCTCAGGGTACTTTCAACACAACAGAAACCAAAGTCTTGTTCAAATAGATTCACAATTCTGTAGAAAAATATCTTTACATATCGGGCTTTCGTACTGTATGGGTTATCTTGCCTTTCATTATAGGCGAAAGGGAAGGAATGTTTTTTTGGGGATAACTAAATGTAAGTGCAAATACGAATGAGCTCTTGTCCAAAAGCATCATTTCGAATGATGACATGAATCAACACAACATGACAACCATTATAAATCTATCACATAATATCATAAAGCTAACCGTTGGAACATAATCCCTTGTGCCACAAGTATGTTATTGGGGAAGTTTACCCTGGAAGCACCGGAGCAATTCTATAGCATATGAAATGTAAAGTAGGTTATGCAAGATATAATAGTGGGTTAATACATACTTAATACCACACTAATTAGGTATACGTTTTATTAAATACGGCTGTTGCGCTGAAGAAGGTGGGTGAGAACGAGGATTCAAGTAGTGTGAAAAGTAGGTAAGAACTGAAACCAAACGCCACACGCTGTTAATGCCACACCGTGGTTCATCACTCTGAGGAAATTGGTTATTTACTTTGTGTTGTAAGGGTTCCCAGAGGGAGATCAGCTTTACAAGGATGTTGACTTTTATATCAGTTTACAAAGTGTCTTGGGTTCGACGAATGTAAAGTCATAGCAATATAACTATTATCAAGACATATATAACAATATTTAACTGGTATGTATCCCGCATAGAGATAGGCTAGATATTAAAGATGATTGAATATGTTAAAAAAAACACAACTGTATCCGTATTACGATAGCATGTACATTGTGTACCATCATATTGCGTTATCATGCTCATCCACATGTGTTTACACCTATAAATCACAGCATGGTCGCAGCATAGGCAGGGATATGGCATGTCAAGTCACGCTATTAAACAGTAACAATATGCTACAATGTCAGACCACTGCACTCTGCCATGACAGATATTGGATTGTTGGATTGATGACCTTCATGTCAACGTCACTTTTTATAGTCTAACATGGTTCCATTTGGTATTTGATACATATAATTTGACATTTTAAATCGCGCATATAGGAATTTCAGTTTGAAACCATGACCATTAAATATCTGAGAAAGTGGTGCTTATTATTTCTGAAATGGATTTAGATACTCAAATAGTGCATGATACAGTTATTTTCCTCTTGTGTGGCCTAAAGTGTAGATACAGCAGCCTTTAGGAGCAACCTCTACGTCTATACCATTAGCTGCCAATACACACATAGCCTAGTCTATGGCATACGCAGCAAATTATTCATGGCTGAGTATTTACCAAAGTCCCTGACTAGAGCCTCCAGACCTTTCATGTGGAAACCCTACCAGACTTACTTAGTGGTTTTAGGAGGGTCTCCTGGCATCCAAAGGGCTTACCGAATGTTGGTAATTGGATTAAAAACCTTTTACAAATATTAGCACCACGCCAGTCTAACCTCCCTACTCTACTAGTGCTGCCCTTGATGTCATCTCGGCAGGCTGCCACTTCTTTTGGCTTTCTACATCCAATCACCTCGCCTAACCTACTCCTCTCTCAACGTCTCGGAATCTGGTACTGTTAACCCCTTCCACATCAACTCCCAACTGAACTGGTATTACCTTTGACCTGCTCATATAAAACTCTACTCTATAATAATTTATAGGTATTTTACCCACCTTTAAGCTCTGTCCTGCATGGTACTGGAACGACACACCCTGTCCTGACATATAATATTTCTATAGGACTGTCCTAAACTGTGAGGGCCTGCAGCCTGCACTAACATTTACCCTTCTTGACATATCCTCATGCATAGATGCACTCCCATCACCTACCTCCACATTCCTATTCACCCACCTGAGGGATGT
This sequence comes from Harmothoe impar, assembly GCA_947462335.1. Classification (NCBI taxonomy): domain Eukaryota; kingdom Metazoa; phylum Annelida; class Polychaeta; order Phyllodocida; family Polynoidae; genus Harmothoe; species Harmothoe impar. The sequence goes on along the minus strand of OX381704.1, from coordinate 68,513,704 downwards.
ATGTTTATATGTACAAGCTCTGGTCAGTTGTCCAAGCACACAGAGATCCACATAATATAGAATCAGTCACTACAGATGGACATCTAAATGGTGATGTACTGGGAACTTTGAATCTCAAAAATCTCAATTATGAAACAAGATTAACTGAACGATGCTTGTAACATAAGCAACACTGTTTTTTGTATTGGTCTAGCTGTTTATATTATATAATCATATTTTCCATCCACACGAGCTAAGTTACTTACTTATAATATGATAATCTTTTCAATACTGGGGGAAATCCTACAGCATTCATTATACCAATATTCTTATATACCTGACAGACAAGTCAAGTCAAGTCGGAATCCAGATCTATATGCATACAATAATATGCAATGCACACACATACACACATAATCCATTGCGGACGTTGTAGTGGCAACTAAGAATATAATAACATTACTATAGGTTCTAGATCCTCCTAGGAGCGATATGAATCTAACCTTATCTACTTAGCCTTTATGTATCAAAGTCACTGCTAATCAAGTATCTCTCTGTGGTGGCATAGTGTATCTAGACCAGTGAACTCTCCCACCTGCCTTATCTAATCTTCTCTCACATACAGACACATTGATCTCTGGGGGAGGGGGGCGTCTTACTCTCTATCTCTCTGGTATGGTATAGTGGGCGATATCTAGAGAGGAGGGGTATATGGGGTGAGGTATAGGCTGGAGGGCAGTTGGTATTTAGTGCTATTTAGAGAGGTGAATATTTGAGAAGAAACCAATAGTCCACATACTAGGTAGGATTCCAGTGTGATTGCACTTGGTTTCCATAGACACCACTCGCATATAGCTCATCACAATCTGTAACGCAAGGTAGTACTGCATGCCATGGCAAGCCAATGGGTTGAGTTGCTGGCATATATAGTTTGGAACTATGTATGTACTATAATGTAGAAACAACACTTTTCGTCTCCCTACCATTCTGACCATAATTCCATTGGTACACTCATTGAATCATATTACCTTCCCTTAATTACATGCAGAAGTAGCTTATAAACAGGATCAGTGTTAATCTGTATGTATAAGGCCTGTATGTATAAGACAGACCTGTATGTTTAGTACATAGGCCTAATCAATGTTCCCTAAGGCCCAGCCGCCTAGACATAGGTCAGTATTGTCCCAGCCAATGTTATGAATAGTTGATAATTATACACCCTGTACTTACATAGTGAATCAACATGTATCTCTCTCCACTCTCAGCATGTAGTCTCCTCCAGAACCCAGCATGTAGCACTGAGAGATGCTGCTGTATAGCCAAGGCTTACTGTGCTTACTGTAGTGTTTGGACGCCCTCATTCACTGGGCATTTCCAGTTTACTGCCATGAGGCACTGTGTATAAGTGTGTAGGTGGAAGTTGGGAGGAAAGTGGGGGTTTGGGGTGGGACGTTGTGGTGGTGGTGGTAGTGGGGCAAACTTGTTATACAATGTCGGAAAACATGTGGTTTTTGTTTGTTTTAAAGATGCATATGGTTATGGCCCTGGTGTCACCGGGGCCAGGGGAGGAAGCAGTGACAGTAAAATGTCTAGTAGGCCAAGATCATCTTAGTGATACATGTGACCAAAATGGCATATTTATAGCTGAATCTTGCTGCATATAATGGAAAGATGTATTTACAGACAGGTTTAAGGGAAAGGAATGGTAGAAAAATGTGACACCCATAATATATTCAGTGCAGGACGCCCAATAGTAGAACACCTTCCTGTAATACCAAGGCCATATGGCGCGCTTGCATGGATTGGACATAAAGTATGAATAATATATAAAGTACAATAATAATTTGAATGATCTAAGCTATCCAAAAAAACGTCTTATGGAGCTGTATCATATTTCTCACCAGACTTCAAACCATGGGGGGACATCTCTGAGAGTGACTCATGATTACGGGTGGCGAGGCACCATATTATATGATACGTCTGCTGTCATATGTCATACAGTTGTCATGCTGCATGGGCGGTGGTCAATAGTGACATTACAGCTATGAAATGTCATAGAGACCTTCTAGACTGAGTCAGATATATGAATAGTACTTATGTTGTCATAGTTATAACAGGTAGCCATGGCATGAGTTTGGTGACATGGGTTATAGTTAGCGTATGTGTCATATGGGAAGCGCATGTCACACATGGTCATGGGTGTGCATGCGTGCATGTCTCCATAATACAGTGTGAATAAATGAGATGTGGGTGGTGGAAGAGGCATTAAACTGGGCCTACTGTCACCAATTGCATTTCCCCCTTTCCACTGAGATAATTATGTGGAATGTTGTGGTTGGAGAGGGAAATGGATGTGACCAGAGTGTACGTCACTAAATGGCACAGTGATGCCCAGTGTATATGGGTGTAGATATGATGTATCCCTTTGATAATATCTGACTCCACCTGTCATGTGGTAATGGTAACACAAACAAAAATATTTCGAAATCGATTACATAAACATTTCAACTAAAGCAATTATTTTACCTATTTATTCAGGAAGGCCTCATAGCTTACAGGCCACACATAACACAATCCCAATCCAACTATAAGAACTGCTGTTATCTACATGCACCCTTTATGCACACCCCAATCGACATCCATACGCATTAGCATTATACAGAGGACTAAAATGTGTCCTGTAGTGCCTAAGGTCTGCATTTGCTACATCTGACATTATATGCTACAGATGCAACAGCTGCCCACCACGCTTATATTGACTCTAATCCCTACTATATTAGTCAATTCATAACATATTGAACTTTAATGCAGACCACAGAATAAAGAATAGACCCTCTACTCTCCTCCAATTCATCACCAACTGATTTCATATTAGAAATCTAATACAAAATATTGGCCAGTGATATTGTCACCTATGAAAGTCTATGTCTGCCCAGATCCGTCCGGATCCTTGTATTATATATGTGATACTATAGTCATCATGTGGCAGTTATCCTAATAGTGATAAGGTGATTCACACTTAGGTCTGGGCCTAGTTCCAAATAATCCCTATATAGGGGCCTCTCTCATAATAGGCCCAATGGGAGATTCTGGCAAACGGGTGCAAATATAGTAGAGACCCTCATCTGTATAGTATAGTCATTGGGAGCTCGCAGCGATCTTTACTGAGCACTCGAATTGAAATATTATTATTTTTATATACAAAAACAGTTATAACACGTACCGGTATGTATGATATGTAATCTAATAAAAATATTCAAATAATGGCGAGAACATTATCGTTATGAGCATAGATAATGAGACTTAAAAGGGAGTAGGTATGAGCGATAAATGATAATTATAATAATCAGCTCACTGAGTGGGCGAGAAACACGCCATTCCAGCTTGTTTAGTCAACAATAACCACAGGATATTCGTGCCAAATCTATCTGCCTTTGTGTACATTTAGGTGCATCATGATGTGTTCTGTTGACACTTCCTTGAATGACCTTGGGAATGTAAACCAGTTCGATTTCACACGACCTCTTATCTACTAGGAAAGAAGAACCCTTATCTACTAGGAAGTACTGAGTGCTCTGTCAAACGATAATGTTGAACGGGTGCACTTCCCCTTGCTAGGAAACGAGATCATCCTGGAAATATCTATTGGGCAGATAATGCTCAGATTATCGATGTTCCTTCCTCGTGCCCCTCCCTTCCTCAATGTTTATGAGATTGTTTTAACCCGTGCAAATAATATTTGATATGGATTTTACATTCTTAACTCAGTACCTCCAATGTGAGCTTTATCACTTTGGTTGTATTTCACATATTAATGTAACGGCTTGCAGAATTACCCCTGTAACAGATGTGGATCTACATAATATGTTGTGTTGGCATTAGCCCAACGGTTTGCACTAAACGCACTATATAGCTTCGTAATTTACCAGTGAAGATTCTAGTTTAGTGCAATTTACTTCAATTTTCATATGATTGCATGATAATAGTCAGGTTAGGGGTTCTGGAGACTACACAGCAGCATTGACTACTGCTCCATTGCCCCTTCCCTCTGCCAACCTTTCGTCTTCTACATGCAATATAGCCAATGGATAATACAGTACCATTATGTATAGCTAGTCAAATTTTCTATTGTTTCAGCAGTGCACTATATAAGTAGCTATAAGTCACCTTCCTCCATGGCATTGTTACATGTCCATGTGTTGCTATACACCCACAATCCCCATGTCCATTATTGGGTTGATGCCAAACACCATACACCACGGACAAGGTACATGGTCTGTACCTACATGTATACATTCATCTTTATAAATCTCTACCCCACGGACAATTAGACCAGTGCATGTGAAAGAAATCTTGACATAAATCTAAAGAATACTTGAAAGTAGTCAGTATATATACATTCCCCGGTCAGTTGTAAAGCTGAAGTATTCTGCTGTGGATACCCTCATAGGGCGTTATATTTTATGTTATAGTGTGTCCATAATTAGTGAAAACTGCCTAATTATAAAAATGCAAAGGAGCACAGTACAACGTTGGACGTCGATAGGCCTTTGTAACTGTAGAATTCCTTTAAGTGGTATAATTATCTCTAGTTGCATGGTAGTGAGACTAAGTGCCCAAGAAAAGCGAAGGTGATGATAAACAAGCGTAGGGATAACAGTGGGTAAATCAGACGGAGATTAGGGGAAATAGAGACAGAATTACTGTGTGAATGAGTCGACAACTGGGAAATTAGAGTATAATATTTACAGTGACTAAATCTATGGATGGTATACAGGGTGTGGCACCTCTGGGCGCATTGCCAGATCGTGTACCATTGTAGATCGATGGCTGGGGCTCAGACACGTACACTTAAGTGTGTGCAACAACTTCACATAGTTTACACGTGGGAGAACAAATAGGCATTGTGTACTGCAGCCTACATAAATACTGCCCACACGCATAGGGGGATAGGGCTTATGTGATAAAGTCAGTAGTATATCTTCAACACAAAACAAACACTGGCATAAGACAGCTCCCTGGGGAATCTGGTATCCCTCTTTCTGAGCCATATTTCCATCCTATTCCACTTGTCTAAGAATTACAGTTTGGGTTAGGTGCTTTTATACAACTTACAAGTCCATAAAGCTAATGATTCTTCTCAACCATCAAGTAGGCTCCCCGTCTTATTTCTTTGTCTACCTTTCAAGGGGGGATGTTGCAATGATTAGGTCAGACCATATTATAAAGGAAAAGCTGTGGTTTACCTCACTGTATATCCTTTAACTTCTAAGGGTCAGTTTAATCAGTACCATTATATTTGAGTCATACAATGGCCGGTGTATCATTTATCTATGGCTTCTGGGCATAAGATTGCCTGGTTAAAAATAGTTGTGGTTGATTTATATGCTAATTATTTCCTGTAGATATTCTATTTATTAAAGTGTATACCGTACCTATGAACTCCATTATGGACACCCCCATTATTATGATGTTGAGGGTCAATGGTTTACCCCAATCATTCAAATTGGAGACATTTCTCACACCACATGGCCGTTCGACCTCTCTGCCTTGGACATATAGAGCCGAAATGTATTGGTGGGCTTCCAAAACGCCAGCAGCACATTTCTGACCCCTTAGAATATTAGTGACACCCCTTTTTTCTAGCTGCTCTCCTTTCCCCTGAAGTAGGTTAGCTAGAATATATGTGATGTAAGCTGCTGGTGGGCTATGTAATATGATATGAGAATAGGATCTCCTTTGTATCCCCTAGAGATTAAAGTAGGTAGTAGATTCAATACAAACAAGGAGAGCATGACTACATAAGACATAAAGGTTATAGTTATGTGTTTAGTAGTATCGTTAAATTAATGTTGCAACTGACAAGGGTACGTTTTCGCTCAATATAAGAATACTCCTCTAGAATCTTATCACCAATCAACACTATCTTATAACCCTCAATCCCAAAACCCAACCATCGTCGAAAATGCAAATTTCCACCAATGGTATATCTGTGGCCCCATCCCCTGTGGAATGCCCAGAGGAATACAGGAGCAGTGGTTGTATGGTAATGTTAGTGGTGGGAATGGTTGTATTGAGGGAGGAGTATACAACCTGAATGTACGGGTCAATGACCACCACACCTGGTGAAACCCTCCCTAATTTGCATCCCCCCACCACAGGTCAGGTGTCGATTAGGCATTATGTGTAGACCCTAAATCCCCAACTATCCTTTACAACACCACGTCTATATTCTTGACCCCCTCCCCCATCATGACAAAACCTCAATGGGTACTGGAGGTGTCGTATAAAGTAGACTACTCCCACCTGTTCTCACCTGACCTTGTAAAGGTACCCCATTCTCAGTGTCAGTTCCCTTCCCCTACCCCACCCTGTGAGGTACAGGTATAGAAATAGTTAAAGCTGACATCTATATTCAGGTAATCCTTAGGGTGTGTATAGAAGTATAGATCTCCATCTCATATACACTATACAGAATTGCAAAGGTGGACTTATAGCTAAGTATATGTGTCAATAGTTATAGAGATGGGGATTAATTTGAAATAGATATAACAAATATAACCAGTAACAACCTCTCCAGCAAAGATTCCATGTATGTGGATTCTATATAGCGTAGGGAATTCAATCAACTTGGGGGAAAGCAGAATTCGGGGGCACTTTCAAAGTTGTTGAAAAATATACAAAGGTAACTTGTATTGGTAAGATAGAAATGTAATTACATTATGATATATCATATAACTTAATATAACTCCTCCCATACTCGTACTTTATGGAAATGTTAGTGTGGTATTGGTAGGCACATAATTTATGTCAACAAGCGACAAAACGGTCCACACCCCTTTAAGTGGCCGCCAATGCCTTATGGCATATGTCATTTGCCATATGATTGGTGTTGGATGATGGAGATTATATTGACATATAGTTGCACAGTGAGTGAGAGTTCTCTGCCAGGCATACATCTACCCCAGTCCCCAGAGTGGTTGGTATATTATACACACATGTGTACCTCAGCATCCCTTTCCTATATAAAGGAATATCACAATAATTCTATTTATAGTAAAGAAAATTAGTAATTCAGACCTTGGTGGTGGAATAAATCCAGTAGACGAAAAGGACTCCAGGTGATTTTGGCTGCAGTAATCCAGTGTGGCTACCAAACGTATTTCACTGTGCTGCGTTATTGGTACAACTCCAGAGCCAGATGTAAAATATGTAACTATGCTCTATCCTCCACTCCCCCTTTTAGCTCCAGTTTGTGTGGATTCGTGCTGTGTCGTGATGGGTGAGTGGACACTGGTAGTAAGGCTAGGAGGGTTTGTTGGGACACCACATTCCCCTTCCGTGTGGGGGGTGGCGGGAACATGACCAATCCTGTGTCTGTGAAGCCGGCTCCCACCACACGAATGTCGTCTGCTCCCACTGAATCTGTCGTCTGCTCTGACGCACACTCTCCACTGCCTGACTCGACAATCAATCTCCAAGCAGATCTTCCTGTAACTTCCAAACTGTTGGTAGCAGTGTCAGCAGAGCTCTGGGGGAGATCGGGAGATTTACACACTCTCCAGCAGAGCACGAGAGTGGCCTAGATGAGGTTATTATTATGACGATTGCAGGGCCACGATGGCAGTGGATTGGAGATAAAATAGATGCTGAGATCTGCAAGTTCCTACTTTGCTTGGAAGCTACCAGCTGGAGTGTTCTCTGTCAGGAGCCTGCCATGTCCCCTGGAGGGTGGCATGATGATGTACCCAGGGTTACACAGTAAGACCTGATAGAGTGCTATATCAGCTGGTATATGCCGCACCTACTGCACCAGTGGCTGGGGCGGCAGTGATGTATGGGGCAGATGTCAATAATGAAGCACCCGTGGGTGGAGGCACATACAAAAGGCAGCATCCTCCTGTACACATTGAGATCCGTGGGGCTCCCTAGGGTGCACGCTTACAGGCAAAGTAATGCTTTATCATTAAGTAGTGTGAGGATAGTGATAGGTGTGGAAAATAAGTTGTGATTTAATTGGGAATATTGTGATAGAATATTTTCACAAGGCCGGGTCAGAAGGACACATTTAACAGGTTAATCAAGATACAGGGAATGCAAGATGAACTGAATGGGAATTTTATTGAGGAGTCTCATCTAACTGTCTTAGGCTCTCTTCCCCTATTATATGGGGCTGTAGGGTGGCACTGTCAGAGCTTATCAGTGAAACCTTTATTTTTCGAAGCACCAACCCCCTCTTACATCCTGAAATGAATCATCATGAACCCACTAGCGTATCCCCAGCCCTCTCACCTTTTCCCTAATGCCATTGTCACCTGCCTGTTCCGGGAAGGAAGACCACACGCTACTATAAAGTCACCTAGAAGCCTCTCCCCCAACCCCCGCCCAACACACAGAAATTTCCCCCATGGATACCCTTTCCAGGTTTCCCTGACGTCATTTGAACTTCTATAGGGGAGGGGGTGTACGCAGACAAACGCAGGAAATCCCCTGGCCCCACCCACTCCATGTATTGTTTATAAACAGACTCACCCTTGTTATCTGACAGGGTAGATCTCAACACCTGACGGGGTTTCTGACACCTCAGCCTCTGGTATAGGGGCACACTCTATAAAATAAGCTGATTTTCTCGTATCATCTGTTTTATTGAGACAATGGAACCCATATATAACCCGGAACACACTCTATATTGTTGAATTTAACACGCAAATGGTATTTTTTAGAACCAGAAAGGAGAGATAAATTAAACATAAGAAGAAAAAGCAAAGTTTGTTAGAGAGAAGTACATTAACCCATCTTCGATTTCTTATAGTATAGAAGAGTGTATAGGATCTTGCATGTGCAGAAAATGGTGTCCGCAGGCAGCCAAACTGCGGGTTTACTCTGGATGGATACTTAATAATGATTAAAACTTAGCTAAATGGAATACTGCATAATCTTGAAGGAGGACCCCCATCTGTTCAAAATGATCGGGTGGGTAGATAATGGTATTATTTGAGTTTTTATGTTATGAGAGATCAATAAAAGAAATACATTAAAAAAAAAAGTGTTTCCTCAGGTCCCACCGGTGAGGGTCCCATTTGGCAGGTGAGGTAGGCGGATGTAGGGGTGCAGATGTGTGACTAGACACTATTGGGTCCAGTGGGGATCCAAAATGCCGTAAGATGGCTGCACTTAACTGTTGGCTCACCTCCCAGAGGGCTAGTCGGGGAGAGATGGTGGCCTGGGAAAGTGAGGTGGGGTGGTGAGGGCAGGTGGAGTAGATTTTGGTGCTTATAGTCACTTTAAAAAGTTGATCTCCATTTAAGATTAAGCATTTCCCCACAGACACACTATGATACCTCGCTTGTTGTGACAAACAGCGCTTGCTTATTATTGACTATAATGTTATTTGGCAAAATCTATAACAATGGTTGACCACGACCAAGAAGATGCGAGAACAGTAAGAAAACTAGAAGGGTGGAAGAAAATACACTTTTGATAGAATGAGAGGAGAGTCAGGCGGATACAGGAGTTATGGAGAATAGAAGGGTGATGGGGGTAAGGAATGAAATAGAAGATGCGCAGACATCGAAAATACATTTATAATAAAATAGGAGGCAGCCAGTTGTCTGTATACGTGTGAGAAGGTCAAAGGCTAGTCTATGGGAGGTATATGGGAGCATGGTACTTGAAGGTGTGTCCAGCAGGTGATGTGGTAATGTGGTGTCGTGTAACGGGTCTGTCTGACATCACTGAGTGTGACTAATGGGTGCAGCTAGAGGTAAATGGGAGGCCCCTACTGAGTACATAAGTATCGTAGTCCTACAGTCCATCCAGGGGTACAGTCGTAAGGACACACTTAGCAGGGTGCTGCCAACATCTACCTATACACCCACCTATAGTCATTGGTTACACGATGTGATCAGGGGCGGAACAAGGAATTTAATTTTAAGAAAGGGTGGAGGGGAGGGGGTTCGCTAAACACTTAAGTACCAAAAAGCCTCGCACCGCGACTTAGGGCATATATCATTATAGAGATCGAAAAAATGAATCTAGTGAGAGAAAGAAGACTCTTGACTCAGATCCCGATGAAGACACTGATGGTGGTAGGATGCTTGGAAAGAAGCTTAGTTAATTATTGATGTTATGGTATTCCAAGCCCAGCCCATTATAGTGCTCACAGTCATCAACCTGGTCAAGAATGGAACACCTTCAGATCCAATATCCATATGCCAATCTGACAACTGACCTCACAGAATTGCTACAGAATAGCATACATACCCCGCCCCTTTTGTCCCCCTTGCATAGCATGGTTATAGAGGCCGGAAGTGCTGGATGGAGGATGGTGTAAATACACAATCTAAAATAACCTTCCTAGAAGGCTAGACTGGATACTATTCAGCAAAGCTGGAAGTAGGCCAGACATAATATAACTGCTCTTTGATGCTATCAGCCAGGGTGTAAATATTTACAACGTGTCTAAAAGCTTTATCTAGGTGCTGGTAACATTCAGAGTACAACCTGTCTGCCCTCTGTGCCTACCATTGCCTGCCTATCGGAGGAATTGATTATATGGGCGGTATTGATAACTGCATTCCTAGTAATTGATAAGGGTATATATATGTATATATATATATATATATATATATATATATATATATATATATATATATATATATATATATATATATATATATACCGGTATATAATATTCTACATGTATCCTACAGAGCCTATAGTATATAGCAAGGCTTACATAAGATAGGCCATTCTACTGCGCCGTTCTATCGTCAATGGCGTGCTATATCGTGTTTATAAACCAAATCAATAAATCAATGTGGATTGTTGAAAGTGTCTTTTGATTACATCAATCATTACCAATTATGGTAGTCACCAATGGAATGCAATCTACCACAATTCCACTGTACACGATGTTGTGTTGATATCAAAATTAGACCTGTGCCACATCAGTTTCTTATTTAATAACTGTCTAAAAACAGAACATTGTCTAGTGGGTAAACACCGTTACACTATTATCAGGTCATAATTGATGCTGTAGCTTTCATGTTCTGAACGTAATTATAGCGCAAACCATCATTGACCTAGATAATTATTATCCACGTAAAAATTCGAGTTTAAGGAAGACTTGTCTTGGCTTGAGTATACAATCCACTATAACTATTATTGGACTGTAACAAGTCTACTAGTACCTTGTGGTATAATACCTGGTATATGGTATTATAAAGCGGCTCTAGCTGGTATATGATTATGAACTCTGTCATATTATAGGGTTGGTCTGATGATCAAGAGGGTAGATCCTGATAGTGGCATGTACACTGTCATCATAGTCAGTAATAGTGGAGATCAAAAGCATAATATCTCTCTTTACATGCCTATCACATACAACAATGTATAAACTCATTTCACAGATATGACCGCCATTTATGAGCACGTCCACAAGGCTGTGTATTTCAGGCAGTATAATTTGATGTCAAATATGCCAAAAATAATTTTGTCCACTTTTTACAAAAAAAAAGTTTCCCCCAAATTATTATTTCCATGACGTATGCGGTGGTGATAAACCAGTTTCTTATTTTGTGTGGCCTAAGTGGTCATCATTTAATAATGGAAAAAGGGGGACATATGAGTGTGCAGAAATGTCACTCGTCGTCACTAAACCCAAACTGTAACACTGTCAAATTGTATAGATTCTACTGCATTCCAGGATAAAACTCACTGTGGCTGTTGGCTCGAAATGATTGCAGAAGCTAACGAATCACTCCCACCTGTACCAGTGTAAACAACAGCCGTAAACACAGGAGGCTATAGCTCCAGTAATGCCTACACTAATACAAGTACTGCCCATAGCCACTGTGCATTACATGAGCCTCCAAATGGGAAAACTATTAGAATTGGTGTGTTTATCCCTCTGTGTTTCACCGCAGGAACAATTGCGTGGGGGGAGGGGTAATGTCATGGGTCTCATTATAGAGTCTAGTGTTTCTGTAGAATTGTTTGACAATGTGCTATCCTGGTGGCCACCTTTCACTGGGCTCTATATAAACTTTATATACATGTAGTAGACTGTATCGAATCAACAGATAATGGCCTTTAAAACTTTTTAGGAGCATTTTGGGTAGAATTGGGGAAATGGCTTACTAGGTTCATTTTTAGGTCTAGTTTCCAAAATATCCCCCCAATTTCAAAGGAGGGCATCGGGTTTCTTACATTTCCCAGTCATGCACAAATAACCATAATCAGTACCGGTGGACAGTAGCAGGTTAGGGCTGGGAGCACACACTGTTAAACGTGACTTAGATGGACCATACCCAGTAAACAAAAAAACGTTATACAACATTTTATAACGTTATATAACGTTATATAACGTTCCTCTAAGGCTCCTTACTATGGCATAACGTTATATGAAGTATTAAAACGTTATATTGACGTAAAATAACGTTTTCTTGTTAGCTGGGTAGACGATATCGTAGCTTTAAATGGGCAGTAGAATTATATACTGTTGGTTTACAGTATAAAAGGACATATTTTTGTGTTTTCTATTTACAGTGTACTTTTACACAATGAGTCCTGTGTCCGACAGAATTTCTCAGTAAAGACATGCAACAGCAGAAGAAAGACTAAAGAATAAATTAAGCTGCTGAAAGCTACTGTCCAGACTGAATGTCTTAGTGTTGCTCCTTTGAGAACAAATGTAAAAACTAAAGGGTGTGCTTCTGGGATTTGATGTTTTAAAAGAAAGACAACAATAGTGGGAACAAGGGGGGATAAACAGGGGGCATATCTTGGGGAGAAGAAAAAGGGAGACAGATTAGCATACCATCACATCGCTGTGTAGGCTATTTAAACCCCCACCGTCTCTATAAAGGCCTGGACTGCCGGTCCTCGTTCCACGCCGACTGTTATGGAATGGTAGCAAGAATCGGGCCTTTAGGAGAATTAGATATAAAAAAGACATACAGTGCATAATTCATTGCATCCTCCCACCGCCGTGGGGTATTTGTGAATTATTTCAGAGATGGAAAATGGGCTTCTCCATGCAGTTCTTCTACCCTGACCCTGCAGGGGTGATAGGTGAGGAGGTGGAGGAGCAGTTATCAGGGGGTGTGGCACGGCTGTCATTACTCACCAACCTATATAGGTATTTCGGCCACAGAGAGGACTTAGTCTGAACCCTGAATCAGAACATCTAAAGTAGACCTCGCATATGGTGGTATATTATGGTTGTTTGAACGTTGACTGTAAACTCGATTGGAAATCCACTGAGAAGAAGCAACGATACAAAGCAAAATGTAAGGGTATCACGGGTCTAAAAATAATGAGAGAGAAAATCATAACCAAAAAACCGTCCATGTGCCCTGTATGACCACATTGCTCATACTAGACCCAGTGCTCAGAAACAGATTTCATTGTTAGACCGGGCAGACATTTACTGTCGCAATCACAGGGACTACAAAGGACAGAGCTGACTGAGATATATGACATTTCACACCGAGGACCCTCTAATTACAGCCCTGGTTCTCTGCACGACAGCAACATGACAGGGCCTGGGTCATATGGACGGGGTGTAGGATCCCAGGATCCACTGGTACAGGCGGCGCCATCTGTGGGAACAGCGGGGAAGTATGTTATTGGATCTGGAGTCCTGACATGAGTGGTACTGGGGAGATGGAACCAGTGGTACTGTCAGGGACAAGGCCATAGCAGATACTGCATATAAGGGTGAGATAAAGGGGTATCTGCCTATGTGTGGTGGGGTATATTGGGAATGAGGACGTGGTACCATGTATACGTCTTGAATTAAGCAATACATACATGTTCTACCCTGTACTTTCACTGCACATACTTGGGTAATAGTCGAATTACAAATGATTCCATTTTTTCGACGTCTATAAATACCTCCTTTACACATTCGTCCCGCAAAATAAGGTTCAGGGACGGAGGTATTGACTTTTTTCGAATTCTATTCTAAATGCACCAATAGCTAGGAATATGTTGTAAGATGGATCTATGCAAGTAGCATACTTAAAGTTACATACAACGTGAATTATGATTTGGTACATTGTGAACAATGCATCATTGCATGTGGCAATCTAATGGGCACAGCAGCTAACCTGATATTGGGGGGGGGGGGGTATAACTATACAAGTTCAAAAAGTAATGCAACCCACGTACCGTGCCCAAGCATTTTTTTATCCATTTATCCATAGCACCATACAAAGGCTTCTTTGTGGCTATTTAATCTGTCCGAATTCTATTTACCGGCGGATGTGAGTCATTTTATGTGTCCTCTCTACTATGTGACCTGGAGGAATAACATGTTGAGTAGACTGGATGTTAAACCATGTACTTCCAAGGTTAGCTGTATCGAATAATACAACATTGATTATACATGCCTATCAATAGCAATATTGTTCAACCATCGTATGGGTTTGACCTTAACCTATACACTGGGTAGGCATTAGACATACTAGTAATTCAATAAAACCAGGTCGCATTTCAATTTGATTATCAGCACCATACACAAATACCTCTGCGGTTTTATGGAAAGAAAACTAAGCCCATGTTAAAACGGATGCAAACCAGATCCTATGCTATGTCCATATTGAACCTGATATCAAATTCAGGTCGTTCTTTGCTAGTTACACACATTGGTGTTTTCCTTTTGAGGCCATGACCCCCCTACCCCTACTCCATCTCCATTCCCCATGTCCCACTAGTGGCGCCACCTACACGTGACCCTGTGCAACAGCTGAATGTCGTCTGCTTGGAGTGAAAGGTCAATACACCCCACCAGGAGTGGGAGGATAGGATTCAGTCCTCACTTACTGATAAAAAGAACTGGATCCCTCTCCAAGATCTCCCTCAGCCACACCCCTTAACCCTTTGACACCTGAGGAATGTGCCTCAGTTAAAGGGGTATGGCTACATTGATTCAAAGATCATTAGGTCACTAGGAAAGCATGTATCAGATAATGATAATAATCTTTTATTGGGCAAACGAACGTAGGGTTGTCCATTGGACGTATGCAGAGCATATTTCCCATGTCTTAAAATAATCATCAAACTACTTATCATACAATGATTATCTCAAGGGTAGAAAGTGAATCACAAATTGCACCCTGAGTTGCATCCATTTCACATACCCATATATAGATCTTCCCGTCGAGGAAAAGCTCATAAACATTGTAAGAAGAATGACTAACCATGTTTCTTGGCAGTCTAGTACTACCAGGAAGGTCTTATGTATATGATGGCATTCTCAATTTCTGGCACACATGGGATATGGTTAGACAATGCGTAAGGCTGCACTTATGACGATGTATTCATGCAGTAGGATATGGTATGACACATCTTCTTGGCCTATAACGTGGTCCATGTATTTCCGTTGTGTATCATTTCTTCTTTGTTTCAATAGCATCGCAGGAGCAGTCCTCATGACGCTGGAGTGGCATGATACATATGCCATTGTATTACTCTCTAAGTGACATTTACAATGAATAACTCGTTAAATCAGTTCCATGCTATTGCGTTGTATTACTTGGTTAAAACTTTCCATTAAATCACATGTGCGCTAGAAGGGTAGAATAGATACAGTTTATACATTAGGCCATCCAAGATATGCTTGTATCATATTTATGATCAGATACTACGGTCTGTAAATAGAATAGAATAAAATATCGAATATAAATATTGTTTGCAGAAGGCCACACCATAATCAGACAAGAAAAGCATATGGAATATGAAGTGTTTGTATACCATATAACACTTCCAGTTGCTCTTAAAAGTGAAGCGAATTGGGAGATAACAATACCAAAAGCCATTAGAGAGGTATAGTGATTTTATTCGCCCATGCTAACCTGTACAAATCTCCTTTATATATTTTTATATATTAGAGCAGTGGATAAACAATCAAAACAGTAACGACAAATTTTAAGAGCTCATGAGCAATATGAGAATTGAAAACGTGCAAAGCTCTCCCACAAATGACAGCTTGTATTGCAGTGAAAATCGATCCTAAATCATACAATGTACGAAAATAGAGATCTATAATAGTATTTATTATGGTCTGAGGTCTGTGCATTTGGACTAGTGTCATAAAGGTCAATGCCTGATAACATGTCACTAGGCCCACTCCTGATAATAGTCAGATAAAAATAAGGCCAGGCCGAGTAGAATTATCTATAATGAAAAAGACCTTCATTGTCTAATTTGGCCTCTTAGCCGGAAATGGCATTTTAGTGTGTGTATATCAATCAATGCATGATCAGGTCATTATGTCTGTGCTAATTTAAGGACATGTTAGCTAGGAAATTGGCTCAAATCTCTTTTATGACTCAGTAGACCTATGTACATTGTACAAATTGGGAGCTATTTAGGCTCGGCTTGTCTATATCATACCCACGATATCTGTGAGATTAGATATGATTCAAAACATACAAGTGCAAACTCGTGTCATTATTCTGTCTATTTGTTTGTGGTGTGCTAACATCTATTACCATATATCTGTCTGGAAAGTGCATCTACCACGAGGTGTCTGTCTGGAAAGTACAGGCTGTGCAGTAAGGACATCGCACACTATACATTGTGTAGCAACAAAGCATTATAACTGTCATCATTTTTTGAAAAAAAAAAGATAATGTATATAGGCCTCAGGCAGTCCCTATTCAAAAATAGACATTTTGCTTTTATTCTTATGGTTTCCCATTAATAGTTTCTGAATCCATGTCCAAAAACAGGGTCATTTCATATAAGAGCACCGAAACATACATAAATTGTTTATGAAAAGGTTCAATACTTAATTATAGAAGCTAAATGGCCATAGATGGCGTAATCATCTATGATCATTCTGCCACAGATCATATGTAAAGCCAACTAATTAAAGATAAATAAGATAAGCATGGTGCCTTGTAGACAGGCCAGCAGCCAAAACTAAAACAACAACACAAAACAATGTAAGCCATTAGCACTGTGCCACCATACCTGTCTCTGACTGGGGCCTGAGGCCGGCTGCTGCAGGACTGGAAATATCAATAGTAAGTGTTTGTACACCGGTGCCATAGTCCCTCGGGTACACAGTAGTGTGTGGGATGACCATATAAGCTGGTCCAGAGCTGCCAACATGGCTGTAGGCTTTAGCAATGACAAATAGTACAGTACTGTAAAATGTTTGTGGGCAAAACAATGGTTATGTGTTCCTTATGTCCTCATGTCGTTTTTGGCTGCTAAATAGAGTCGTTTGTAACAATAACAAGCTTTTGTTCTCTTGGAGACACAGGCCAAAAACGGCAACTGGAAGTTTCTCTATCACGATTCAATTTAGAGATATAGAGAGAGGATAGAGCCTTATAAACCAACATAGAGATCTATGGTGGGCACCATGGCCCTAGCCTGAAATGTCAAGTGGTGTATGTTACATATTGGAATATTATCCCTTATAGATGACTTCATCAGTTCTCATGTAAAGATGGATGGGATAGACTTCCTCCTTAGTCAAAATTTAAGAAGAAATATACAACTGATACTCCTGCACTAACGCACTAAACACAATGGAAATGTACTATATTTGTGTCAAGGGGACCCAGCACATGTTGGTAGGTATCCTATTCCAGCAAAGGAATAATGTTGGGCCCGGGATATTGAACCAACACAGAAGTCTCATGGTGACTGTAAATAGCTGATAAATACACTTATACACTATGACTGTTTGTATTCTGCTGGCATATATATTGCAATGAGTGTAGAAAGATAACACAAGATATCAAGCACAACAGTACATTTATGTCTTAGTGTACAACTAATAGCTAGGACAGTATTCAAGGACAGTATTGCACTGTCTTTTACTCTTTCTGTTCCTGATATTTGTAGGAGCAGCTGACCCTAATTCTACTCTGATAACATGTCCAGATATTCCCAATGTATGAAGGCCCAATACTTCCTGCACTGTAAAAATTATCCCGTAAAATTACGGTGATTCACTGGCAACAATTAATGCCAAGCTTTCACCGTTTTTTTACAGTCACCGTATTCTGCTAATCCCCGTAAATTTTATGGAGCTTTTCCGTTGTCATTTAACGGTGATTCATCATGATTATATGATGATTCTCTGCTATTCACTGCTGATTCTCATTTTTCTTGATTCATTGGTATACTTCATAATATCAACTTAATTTCAGGCCTGTAAATATTAGGCCATCAGAGACATAATCAAATGCCTCGCAGTAATATGCAACAACAATCCATGAGCAAAGGATACTCTAGGATTGTTACAAAGCAACTCTGACAGCAGTGTGAATATGTATATTTCTAAATACCACAAAATGGGTCTTTTTACAATGCTTGCTTGTTCCCACTTATATAGAAAGGGAAATTATATATTTACTATCTATAATGTACCAAAGGCTTCAAGATTGACCCTGTGATTAATGAGGATATTGGACATTGTTATTATTTTAACACATTTCGATACGTTTTAATTTGTTTACAGTGTGCCTCTCCAGTAATAGTAAGGGTCAGTATAGCAGCCTAGCCAGACATAACACCCACAGTGGCTCTGTATCCTGGTGCCCTAGGTGTGTTCAGAGGTGAGCAGGTCAGGTCAAGTGCCAGGTGGGGTGTCCGTTTTATATAGCACTATGTACAGACGTGCAGCATCCCTGGAATTCAGCTAATATCGCGCACCCTGAGTCTTATACCCCCTACCTACTCTATCACTACCCCACACAGATTGGCAGAGTTTGTCCAGGCACTGCAGTATGGGGAGTTATTTGAACAAAGGTGGGTAAAGCTACCTACTCCCTGATCATTCCTAGACGTGCATGCAATTATATGCATTCCATCGATAGTTAAAAGGTACTATATTATTTAAATGTTTGGATTATTTGTATTGGATCATGTTAAATTTAGCAGTTCAGCACTATCAGCAGTGTTTTATCGCAATGGCAGGTCATACATATGGTTGCAGCAGGAGGTATCGAAGGGAGCAGACAAAACCATCAACTACAGCATCCCCATCTTCAGGGGTGTAACAAGTGGACTATATCTCCATGAACAACTGAAGAATATTGAAGGCTTAGTACACGGTACTACTCAGTATAAGGTGTAACAGGAATACTGCTAGTTCACCCAGAGACTATTGCACCTAGTCCATACAGAGATCAACATTGTATTCCTGCTTTTTTGTATAAGTTGGCAACCTCCAGGAACAATGTCTTTTGAGGGACAACATGGCCGCGTAAATTGGCTGACCTGTAGAACAACTCAATCACCCCATCTATGTTGCCAGTCCTTTGGATCTCACCTCCTAACCTCACCTCACCTGGATACTGCTATTTTGGTGCCCTACGTGTACGTAAACATAACTTCCTGGCAGTATCATAGCTTTTAGTCTGAGAGTTTGCCAGGGTCTATAGAGTGCATTCTCTCCCATATCTCTTCCAGTTCATTGAAGCAGCAAAATCCTTTGTATAAGGATCCTTTTCTTATCACTATGAAGATATAGCCAAAGTGAGAAGCTGGTAACTTTGGTTTGAGGAAGGGCTTAGGTAGTGAACTTCATAACCATATGCACGCCCTCTACACCCCTCCCTCCTGTATCACTACTATCACTGAGCTGTTTTCAATTCAAGATACATTTCAGACCAATTGAAGACTATCACTATTTCTACGTAAAACTTAACTCACAGGTACCTGGTTCTCTGTGAATCTAACCACGACAGACTGTCTGATGTGGTGATAGGGACTCGGTTATGTGAGGGTATACCATAATTATAACCAAAGTGTAAAGTCCTTTGTCTCCACTCATCTAAAAAAATGGTTTCTACATTGACTCATTCTATATATGCTTCATTCTATAATATGATAGAGATCCAGATTACCTGATTATTCTAATTCATAGTGTGCATGTATGGTACAATTAAGGATGACAAAGTGGTATATTGCGCACCAACGTGGAATTGAATTTGACCAGTTTAATGGAAATCGTTATTCGTGCATGACTATCTAACATCGCTATAAACCAGCTAGGGCTGGTGTATACAATATGTACAATACATATGGGTAATACTGTGGCCCTGCCATTCCAAGACGTGCATGAAGTTCTTTCATGAATTTAATCACACTGGTTCTGTATGCTCCAGAGGTCAACTGCACCAGGAAGGATTAGGTGCTACATAATCTTGGCGATACACATAACGCCTCACGTCTTATCAGCCTCCCTATGTTGCAATATGGCAGGCCATATCAAGATGCAGCTGTATGGATTGCAGAGAGCTATATATCATACATTGCAACATGTATATAGGGATATAACATGGCCACTGCATATATACCCCCATGTAGCTGTAGAAAATGCATAGGAGGAGGGGGCTTAAGTGTTGCAGGAATCTTATTGGTTCCCCCAGACTCCTCCTTATCACCTTATGGGTTCATCGAATTTGCAGCATCTCGCCGTCTGTATGAAACTCCTTTTTGGGGACAAAATGGTGGCTCACCAATATTTACATTCATCAGCTGTAAAGCTCTATAGGCCCATCACCACCTTTGAACCTCACCTCCCTGGTATTTTTCACGCCGGGTCCTCACCTCACCTTGATGTGTAGCCCTTACTCATATTGGCCCTCCCCATGGCTCCCTAGCATGATGTAGGCCTATGCACCATATCTTCTATTTTCGACCGTTCATTTTAATATGAGATGGATTTGCTATCATCTTCAACTTTGAGCTTCATAGACCAGCAATATTGTTAAATAACATTTGACGTGACTGCTAGGAATTTGGGCTTGGCCTGAAGATCAAAGCTGCGTGGATATTTAATGGCGTTCCATTTGATATAACAGCACTGCTGAGAAAACAAAATGAAATACATATCACTGCCATAGTTTAACTAAATACATGTATCATTATAACTTACAATTGATATCAGGGGAAAGTTAATTGTATCTGCACATAAGAAGAAACAGCGTCAAAAGGGAGTCCAGGTTGGACTCGCTTTGACGCTGTTTCCTTTCTCTGTGTAATGGCATTGGAAATAACTTGAGTACCATGCCCTTCCTCCAGTATACAGATTTGCCTGTCTTAGCTCATGTATATATATATACATAACTAGGTAGTTAGAAGGCAAGAATAGAGCAATTGGTCTGAGGTGAAAGGGTATAGGGGGCGGGCCCACCCCATGGGGGCATGTCTTCCCAGGGCAGACACAGCACCTCACTCAGCATAGAGAAGAGGTCACAGGCCCCAAACCTAAATTTGTAGTTGGTCTAGTTATAGCAACGTCAGACATGAGTTTAGAACCCCAATCTGCCCTTGTACTGTGCGTCTACCCTAAAACGATATGCCACACTATAATACTCTATTCTCGACAAGTTTAACCTCTAGAGAGTATCCCAGGCATATACTAATCATAAGGCAGTATATATGACACCTATAAGACACTGATGACATAGGGATAGATCTAAGATTCTCAAGACTAGAAGGGCACGAATAAAAAAAGATATATACTAAAATAATGACCGCATTACATGTGCCAACGTATCTTAGATAGAGTATAGTACCAACATTAAAGGTCACCTCTATACAAAGATGTTATAAATGATAGTCACCCTCGGGTTTGACCCTATAATACCCCCTTCACTTATAAGCTAACCAGTACCAGCAGCACTTCCCCACCCACATCCCATATCATGCCTGACAATGATGACAGGGTTCTTCATGATCTAATCTAATAATGTACACTCTGTATACCATTCACAAGACAGGCTGTTTGTTCTCCATGATCTGCCGCCATTTGAGCCTGAAGGGATATAATTCTTATATTCTGGCTTGGTCGAATGAGGATGTATGCGCTTATGTTCAGGGGAGTGTAGAAAGAGTATGCCCAGTTTATAAGAACCTATATGAATTAACATATCATCTGTATAAAACGATATACAATTCATTATTATGTTCTTCCGTCAGATCCTACTATAATTTCATCCTAGGAAGATATCTGGTTTTGTCTAGAATGTGGGGTGTTTGACCGATGTGTTTATCCACATTCTAAGAGGTGTTTACATAGTATTCCAAACCACTAAGGCATCCTAACTGTAAACTCAAGGATCTGACTCTTGGGATTTGCCTTCAGTTCGATAGCATGGACAAAGGGAAAGGCCACATGCAAGCTAGACTGGCTGCAGTCTTTTAGACTGAGCTTCTTAATGCCCCACCCCCATCTCTCTGCATGTCTGAAGGCAGCCTGACCGTACGTTAACCTTCTCTAGCTTCTCTGCCACTGGGTCACTCTCAGATTGGCTTGATCCCTACTGGAGAGGCTTCCCCTTTCAAACCCCTTCTTCCAAATACAAATAATCTAACAGAATAGTCATTTAAATAACATCTTTAAAAAAAGAGAATCAAAAACCTCAGCAAGTCTACATCTACTACAATAAAAGGGACTGACATTAAAATCTAAGCTATGGCCTTTAGAAGAATTAAGCATTCACCAGCAGAGTTTATAAGGTCTTCTGCAGCTATTCATAGGGGGGTGGTACAGATCGAGCATTGATCTTGTGGACTGGCGACCTAGCTAATATGTTAGCCGAGCCTCTATAAACCTCTGTTCAACAACTTACCTGTGTAAGGCAGATGCTCGGGACAGTGAATTAGAGGGCTGGCATAGATGTACGTGTACCTTAAAAATGATGATAATGCCAGGGATAAAATGCACAATAGGTATTTGACTAGTACGAGATTTAACTCACAAATGAGGTGATTTAGGATGCTCCTTTGCAAGAGAGAAAGGCAAAGCGAGGCACTAATTGGATCAGGTAGATCGTCATTGTGGTAGCCATCAAGCAGGGGCAATTACGACACCTACACTGCCATCCTATTATATAACACCCTATCTGATTGTAGGACAGGTAAGCCTTACACTACAGAGTTCAACACAGGGTCAACTCCATCATACATATAACACTTTAAAGGCGACAATGTGCCATACCCATAGACCTAATAATAGGCTAACTAGAGTAAATTAGGGATATACTACATGTACACTGTAAATAGTTAGTGTAGATACACAGTAGAATCTACTGTAGATCTACAGTAGAACCGGCCTACTGTAGAATCGATTTACAGTAGAATCTACTGTAGGCTAGATTTACAGTACAATCGACTGTAGATTTACAGTAGATTCTACTGTTTACCTGACATGAACTATACACCTACAGTAGAATCTACTGCACACCAACAAAAATGGCAACCACATTTTTACAGTGTAAATAGAACCTTAGTTAGAAGGCATAATCCGCTTCTTCCGGAGGCAATGTAGGAGTACATCTATGAGGCTATAATATGGGCTTATATACAGGTGGAACTCTGAGGTGCTGTCAATAGATACCACACCTGTACGTTTTCTCACCTGTAAGTAATCTGAGTCTTACCTGACCTGAGTGACCCTGGGAGAAGCTATAATAAAGCTAATAGACAGGCAGGAAATTAGGTAGCCATATATATAGAGAGTGTCTTTGTGCAGGATTGGCAACTCTGAAGACACAGCCACAATGTTCTATTGATGCCTGAAGATGTAATATGTCACCCCCCCCCCCCCCCCCCCCCCACCCCCACAATGGTAGCAGTTTCAGTCTGAAAAAATACCCCGCTGTGAATGCTATGCAGAATCTTGAGTGTTCTTCACAATTATCCCCCAAAAAATAAGTTAACATGTGCATCAAACAAAAGGCTTGCCCTGAAAGATCTGGCGTCTGCTGTGCCCATCAATACATCACCCTGGACGGCACCCCCTGGCTATGACCGGTTATCACACCCGACCTAATTAATTCTGGAAGCTTCTCGGAGAGCCCCGACAAACACACAAGCCACGGAGCAGATGGAGTAATGAAATACCTTATAAGAAGCGCTGGAAACAGGTGAGACTGTAGCTCTTGTAGCCTCCTATTGTGCCGACAGGTATGAAGTGTGTCAGCCTCAATAGGCACCTCCTCCAGTGCCTGCAGCCTGCCTTCTATAACCTGCACTGAGACTGGGTGCTTCCCAGGCCTGTCAGTACTGCTAATACTACTCCTGCTGCTGCTGCTTGATAATAGTCTTGATCAAGTCTGGTTGAGTAATTGCAATCAAAATGGGAATAGACAGCTGTGTCCCCTGAATGCCAGCAGTATATACAGAGGAGGGGGTATAGGTGATACGTTGTGTATGGATGAAGCTTAGTGAGATTATATTTTCTTTGTATCACAATAACTAGTGTAGCTAATGATAAAAAGGTAAAATAATGGATTAAAACAGGACGGTGGCCAGACTCCTCGTCCTACTACTGCTCCTACTGCTGACCAATGCTTGCTCGTTATGATGATATTGGCAGCACAAATCGAGGTGCAATACTTATTGGTCACTCCAAGATCTAATTATGTCATGGGACATGTGTGAGGAGTTGAGGCAGAGATTATTTAGGAGCGTTATGGGGAATTGGTTGGCAATCGCAAAACAGGAATTTTATATACTCGCCCTCGTGTTGGCTCTTTTTTGAAGTCTAATTAATCTACCTCTGCCATGAAAGTAGAGTAATTAGCCATGGTCCTAAAAAGGGAGCACTACATCTTGTACGCAGTTACATGTGTTTGATTAGAATATGAGATGTATATATATATATATACAGAATGGCAATCTTGTCGCATAATTGCAGACTTTCATTCTTGTCCCAATGGCCATGATTGTGCTTAGTGCATTTGTCAATAGGACATATTTTCCCTGTGACTTACAAGTTACAACTAAAAAGGCACACTCTGGCAGAGATATATCAGTTTAGTATCATGCCTGGAGATCGATTCCCTCAAGCCGCCTCCTGCAAGTGTCGGTGAGGAGTGTGTGTTGGGTTAAGGCCATCCTCTCACCACCTGATTAAACTACTAACGACGGCCGGCGTAATGGACTTGCCACATGTCATGGGCTCACGACAATGAATATTTATAATACGATGCAACTGATATAACTGGTGGTATGTTGATAGATTAAACGCAGTTTAATGGGGAAGAGCTGTGAAAAGATACTCCATAACCCTATCTGTATTTTCAGGAAAATCCCTGAACAGACTTAGATCTTTGAGCCTAACATGACCGAAGACAGAAGCAGAGGATCTAATCGGATACTAATTGGTCGGGGAAGTGAGGATAGAAAAGGAGAGATGGAGAGAGATGATGATAGAGAGATAATGATAGAGAGATAATGATAAAGATGCATATGAAGGAAGCAATGATAGAGTAACAGAAGCAAGGACAATATCAGCATGCGGCAATGCATGGCAACACTATAACAGCATCAGCAATAGTACCAGCAGCAGCAACAACAGTGGCATCACTGGGAGCTCTAGAGCCCAACGCCTCAGCCTCTTGTCAGTTTGTCCCTCCTGCCCATATCCCTTTATCTCACAGGATGAGCCCGTATTACAGGCCTATAGTGTATGGGCACCTCGACCTATCATATATCACCAGTACCACCACACTATCAGTCCCAAGTGGATCAATAACGGGATCTACACGTACTCGCCCTGCTACCATGGTCAATAGTGATAAAAAGGAAAAACAGAAAAGGGTCAATATTTGGGATAGATGTATGAGCAATATGGTACTGCAAATGGGATGGCAGCCAATAGAATGGACCCTGGGAGTGACCCAGTGATGCGTGTAAGCATGCATTGTTGGGTGGTGGATCTATAGGATTCTATGGCAGAGTTAGAGCTGGCTGTAGTGTAGTCTGCATTTTTTACTCCAGTAGAAAGGGTGGACCAGGCCCGTACCTATGGGGGGGGGGGGGTTCGAAGATTTGAACGACCCCCTCCTTCCCACGGCCTGATATACCGAAAACCTTTCAACTTATCTGGCCAAAGAATTGCGAGTATAAGCTATATCCCAGTTATTACGACTTTTAAATTGGACAATTATTAAGGCATTTAGAGAGTAAATGCTAAAATAATGATATCTAAATGTAGAATTAATACAGAAAAAAATATCTTTAGTAGAAGTCTGCCTAACAATACATAGGGAAAGTAGCGTATAGTTTCAATGTGATCGAAGTTTCTGACAATTTGTGACCTTATTTGGGGTTGATCAGAGATGTAGTGAGTGAGCATATATATATATATATATTACTCAAAATATAGCGGTACATGAAGACGTGTATAATAATTGGGGAGAGGGACCTATAGCTAAATGTACATAATATGTAAGCATATGTACACAACGCCCAGGACCAACTCTCATATTGCATGTGCCCTTCAGAAAATACCGTAATACTTGTATAGTGTGCTAGGAATGTCATTTAATACAACACACGCATCTATGGTTGCAGGACGTTCTGTGTTGGCCTCCTGGGCTAATGAGCGACATTAATGAGTTTATAATTAGTGATTAGGGATACTGGCGGATGAGCAGTCGTTATTCTACTCACGTTACCGTTGTATTAGCAGTCGGCTCGATACGAGGTGTTAAATTTGAAGGAAAAGTGGGGCTGGACGGAAACGGGAGGGTGGTGATAGTATAATTCTTCTGTGCCCAGTGTCACCCCCCCCCCTCCCCGCTTCCAATAAGAACTGATTTTGACATCTGACCCCCTATCACGTGTCACCTATGATTTAAAGCTCTGGAGGCAGGTGTTTTCTTTTTTGTGTGTCTAGTGTAAACTATAATTATCATGTCTGATATAAATGACATGCCAAGGAGTCATAATACGGTTATAACTGTGTTTCTATAAGGACATGAGCCTGAGGTATGGGGAGTGGGTCAGGGGGCTATTCCCGATTCCCGTCCCCAAATATGGTTGTCTCTACAGCACTGTAAAATCTGAGTTTGCAAATAAACACCAAACAACCTAAAATTATTTAAACTCCATAATATGTGTTTAAAATATGTTTAAAAATAAATGGCTTATACTTGAACACATTCAATCTATAGATGTCTAAACACATGAGCTAAACATGTTTAGGTGTTAACTCATTAAACATACCTGTCTAGATTACGACACTTATAGTTTATCCACCAGGTAGCAGTAAGGTCTATGGAAGTACCTTTCATACAGAGTTTATGGTAACCCCCTTTTAAAATGATAAGGACAGTTAATATCATTATCTAAGGGCTTCACAGAAACACACTTATAATCAGTTTTAGTAGCATTCAACTAGTAATTTGCAATTATATCATGAGTGAATGATATGTATAAGGGAATTACCTGTCAGAGACACCCATTCTGTGGAAAATAAAAACATACACAGCTACATTCTCTCAGACATCATGTTGTACACATCCATTGGTTACCTTAGGCCAAAAAAAGAAGGTATGTTTCAAGTAACATGGAAAGAAAATGTAGGGTCGGTAGGTCGGATCTTTTTTTTAAAACTTTTTAAAAATTAAAACATGAAAGTATTAGCCAGCCTCTCCGAAGACCCTAAAATTGACCAGTAAAGGCTAAAAATACGAAAGTTTCTTCAAAATTGCATAAGAAAATGTAGGGCAGTGGCTTGATAGGGTCGGTCGTGTGACCTGAAACAAACCTTCTTTTGGCCTTATATTGGTGATGATGAGAAATTTATCTGTTATGATCTACTCCCTACCAGAAATGTCTTTATATTATATGATTATCATAGAATTATAGAACCAAACACCATACCACTTCATAGAACTTAACTTCTTTTTTTTAATTTTTTTTTTTTTTTAGCTTAAAACACAATATTAGATATTGCTATGTATAAGCATATTGGAATTTAAACACATTTATCTAAACATGTTTAGAAATTAAACACGTTTCAATAGAAGGGAGAAAAGGTCTAGATATGTGGGACAAGAAGGTGTTCAACTCCCAAACGCATTGACAATCTAGACACCACTTTTGAGTGTTTCGGTGTCATCTCTGCCAAGTATACAATGCATGTGATATATGTCCCCGTACGATAAACCGTTATGGTGCTATATGATAGATAGACTTATATAAATAGCTCTGTAGTGGATAGGATGGATATCAACAGGTACAATATGTATGATAACAGTACACTATGGATACTGGCCCTGGTATATACACTGACTGTTATTTTGTATACAGTAGTACTATAGTATGTGATACTCATGATGAACCTACCTCTCCTGTATCTAGGCGGAGGAGCCCGGTGACAGCTACACAGACCGGCTCCCATGTTGTCTGCTTTGTTAGTTTGTATTATTCCTCCTAGCCTCGGTCAGTAGTACTCCATGGCCTACCTGTATTCAGGTAGCAGTAGAGAGGGTAGAAGTGGTGATGGTGGTGGTGAGAGGGGTGAGGGTATAGTGGTTCACTTCTTACAGTGGTGAGGGGAGGTATCAACTACCTTCCTCCTGTGGCTGTAACTGGCATGCAGCCTGGAGCTGCCTACTCCACACCCACAGCTCCCTCCTCCTCCTGTGGTGTGTAACTGCGGCTGTACTATACTGAGGCCCTCCTATAGACCTCCTGCAGCCATGCACGGCCGCCTACTGTAACCACGGCCGGTACAGGAGGGCTGTCAGCCCGCCAACCATGATGTCACCCCCGCCGCCTGTGTGACCCACACATACCTCCAGCAGATCCTCCGGAGATCCTCTTATATTAATGCAGAAATCCTCATTAAATCCCACCACCTCTCCGCCTCCTTCCCCTGGGTCTGTCTCCTCTCCTCCTGAGGCTCTCCAGGCCCTGTTCCACCTGGAGCCCTGTGCTAGTACTGCTCTAGTGTTGACGATAGGCCGGCTCTGCTGTCACTGCAGCCCAACCATGCTCCAGAACGTGCAGTCTGGGTGAGGGAGGAGAGAGGAGGGTGTTGGGGAGGAGGAGGAGGAGGAGGGGCAGAAGGCATCTAGGGACACAGGCGAGCACTCAGTGGCAGCAAAATCATGTGTGTAGACTAGCGCACCCAGGGATGTTTCCTCTACCTTTAATATCCCTATTCTTTTGTCTCTCTTCATTGGAGGGCCCCCGGCAGGGCCCCCTGAAAAATATCTGCTGATCTGTATGTTCCCGTAATTTATATTTCCTTTTAGCCCCCCCCCCACCTCTCCCTCAACCTAGCATACTGTTGCCATATACAACGAATGCAGACCACCTATCCCCGCTGCCTGCTACCTATCCATCTCATCATTATTACATAACATACAAAGGTATGTATCACTTCTCTGTGTACTATAATGTCTAGGCTAATGATTGTGTGTGGGTATGTGGGAGGAAGGGAGGGGGCAGACCCCAGGCCCTCCAGGCAGCCTCGCCCAGCCACCCAAACAAACTGTTACTCCTCCAGGGAGGGCTTATTATAGATTGCTTCACAGTGCTTGGTAAATATAGACGACAATATACATAATGCCAACCCTCCCACTCTGTACACAATGTTTACTGTAGTCTAGCTTGACTCACAATACTCACTAGGCCAAGGAAGTCCATGAAGAAGCGGCCTTGGTGGAATTTATATATTTTGATGTCAATTATTTAGAAAAGCTTATTGTAATATAATTACCTGGTAGGCTACAGCGAAACAATAGTCATCTGCAAGTCAGTGCTATGGTCCACAAGTCAATTCAATCCCTCAGCATAACAGTGAAGGAGTTACGTACAGTCCTAGGCAAGATACATGTATTCACACCATGTAACCTGAAATACATCTCTATGTTTTGGACATTACATTCGTATTACAGCGAAATCTCGTCATAAGGAGGGCCTTTTGACAAGAGAAATCTGGTCCTTATTAAGTTATAGGCAATTTTCCTTATAACAATTACTAAAATTATATAGAAAGAATGAGACATTTTGGCAATGGTTCCTTATAACGAGTAATTGTTACTATAATTAGGTCTCTGAATCCTATCCTACCGAGCTCTACAGGGCCTCCCCAACTCTCCTGGCCATCTGGGATCAGATGCCTAAGACAAATTCCAATGCAATATGTGAAAAAAGCCTTAATGTGTGACAAAACGTGGGAAAATGTGATATTAGGGGAAAACACCTCTATTTAAGTTCATGTCTTCAGCTACAATCTGATGCTTCAAGCATCAAAATATTTGAAATAGTTGCTGAGAAATGACATCTCAAACATGGGATGGTAGGGACATGTAGGAATTCAGAATAGACTGCAATGCGATCACATATCAATCTATTTTCAAATAATCCATGTAAATCATAATTATTAGAAATTAAACCAATAAATGCATATTATTGTACATAGATTTGGATCTGGTAGGAATATTGGCATTCCGTTTTCAGTTCTGAAATCCTCATGGATGGGGCTATCAGATAGGGATAATTTTTATTCCAAAAGAATGAATTGATGGTTGCCATGGCAACCAAATGTCAACAAATGGGCTAAAAATGGCTAAAAACGTTCTTTTTACATTCCAAATAAGACCAATTTAGAATGAAAATAGAATTTTGATAATAGCTTCAAAAGATTCCTTGGGAAAAGTTAGACTAAAGTCATTTTCTCTTAAGTATTCACATTTTTAGCTATATCTCCTGAAATATCATGTTTAGAGCATTTATGACTATTCCCCCTAATGTTACGATTTCCCAGGTTTCGTCACATGTATGTTTCCCCCATCGACCTTGCAGGGGACCAGATAATAATGATCATATGTACATGATGTGTGCTCTCTTGGAGTCTCCAAAAATAGCATTGCTTCATTTATGGACGGGCCCAAAGAAGGACGATTTTATAGGTGGCTGTACTTAGATGTTACCTAGAATCCAGATTGACTGTTTCACCATAGGCTTGAAGCTTATACTAATGATTCGGCCCTGAAATAGATCTGGGAAATGATTATACCCAGGAAACTGGGGTGAGGCTAGAGCATGCTAGTGCCAGCTAGGGCGAACTACTTTTGTGCCTAGCTCAAGGGATGAGGTAGTGTGAGCTTTGGGTGAGGTGCCCTAGCCCTTCCACATGCCCACCCAAGCCCACCCAGTGGCTAGCTGGTGGTGGGGGAGCTTGGGTGAGAGGTGGGTGAGGGCTTGCACAAGGTATGGGGTTGTCCAGTGTGCAGTATATATCAGTTACTTATATGTCAACACCTCACACCCACATTGTAGTATAGTGGTCAGCACCGTCGCTTTGTACCCCAAAGGTCCAGGGTTCGTGACTCGGTCATGTCAACCTACCCACCATTTTTTCTTCATAAAAATAGAAAATTGAAGATAAAATGGTGGGAAGGTTGACATGGCTGAGTCACGAACCCTGGACCTTTGGCATACAAGGTGACTGTGATGACCACTAGACTACCATGTGGGTACCGTACAGGGTTGGGATATCTAAGGAACCTATATGTATTACATTGGAATGTTTTAACCTTTTGTAAGCATTGCCCTCACACAAGCCTGAATCTTGTGCTAGCCCTATCTAGCTCTCTGCCATGTTGCCCAAATCCAGGCTTGATGGCTGGGACTGTGTGGCACTGTGGAAGAGTTACAAGAGGGGCTTGCAGTAGCATAAGGAAAGCCCTTATGCAGCTATGATGTGAGTTCTCCCAGTTGCCCCTTGTTTTAAGAACAATAGACCAGTGACATGTATTTTGTGGACAATTGTAAAGTTATATTAGTAAAAATAAGAAAAAAATGGTGGGTAGGTTGACATGGCCGAGTCTTGAGTTCTGGACCTTTCACATACAAAGCGCCAGTGATGACCACTATACTATCGGATCTGTGTTGGGTGGCCATATACAGGAACCTTTATTTATCCACCATGGCAATACACAACCTACTAAATACTGGTGTGCATGCTTGGGGGACCTTGGGTAAGGTGGTGTGCCAGCACACAGACCAGAGGGTCACCCTCAGTGTGGGTTTGAGCAGAGGAGGCTATAGGCACAAGACTTGCCCAGTCTAGCACATAGGGTGAGCTTCTACACACAGGGCTCACCCTACCTTGCTCTATGGGCAATGCTCGCACTAGTCTCACCCTTCCTCACCCCAGTTTCCTGGGTAGTGAGTTGTTCTCAGTAATGGTTAATCTAAGCAATGTACACAATAATGCATCATGCAGACATAACTTTTCACACGTTCCCTTAATTTTTGCTCTCATCATGATACACATTTATGTAGCTATGCCCATCCTGTAATGTCACCTTTTCCCCTCAGAACTAATTGAGCCTTATTTTTGAACTAGTATGAAAATACTAACGTGCGAATGTACAGACTGATATACATACACGCATCTATGGGAATCCGTTTCAATAGTAGAAACATACAGCCTGTCACTATTACTAATGTAGCTATATACTCCATGTTTCACACATGAATCGCCTAAATTCTGAACACAGTATAATGCTCAACCTGTGCATGGTGTATACTTGTATGTAGTATAGGTGTAGTATTATTAAGGGCACAATCTGCGGATCAAGGTGCCAGCTGGCCCTCTGCCCTGCCCATACCGTGACCCCCAACTCACCTAACAGTCCTCAATAACCTAACACTCCACAGTTTCCCAGATATTACTGTAACTGTGTAGCATGCAAAGTAACTACATGACCTATCGCTGATTCAAAAGTCACAATGTACCACTTGCTGCATTGCTTAATACAGTGGGACATGTAGAATAAACAGCTCAACATAAATCAACCAACAACATTTGGAAACGTTCATTATTTGCCTACTCTCTTTCCAATACACTTGCAATACATTAGGCCCTAATCCACTCAGAATTTGACTTTATGCTTTTATCCCCTACCCACCTCTATTTGCCAATCACTCTGCGCTATATCAGTACCTTACAACAAGACTCCGTATTAACGTGCTGCATGATCTCGATATTAGGTAACTGGATTATAGCCTCACTCAGAGTGGGACCATCTCACACTCACATACATGCTGCGGTAACCTTATCACCGTTACATCTAATGCATTTAGATCCTCTCTACCTGATATTGCCACGCGATTAATCCCACAGGGGTAGCAAGTGTTAATCATTATCATTTGCGAAATAGAGAGGGAGAGGGGGGGAGCAAGAGAAGGAGTGGGAGACAGATGGAGAGTGAGAGAGACAGAGACAGAGTCAAAAACAGAGACAGTGGTGGGGCAAACATACATGATACAGGGAGGGACGGACAGGCAGAGAATCAAAGAGACAGACAGGGGCGGGATTGAAAGAGAGAATTAGGGAGGGGGAGTTAAGGGACGAATGGGAAAATGTGGTATCACGCTAATAGCCACCGTCCACTAGGGCTTAATCTGGAAAGTTTCCCAGTGGACGGTGGCCATCAGGTCCCTGTTGTGCATGGTGAGGTAAGACCAAACGTGAACCCTGGGGTGAACCACTAAACTGGCTGATAGTTCAAGGAAGCGTTTCAAGTCGCCATATTCCTTTTTGGAATTAGAAAGTGATAGGAGAAGAAACAGATTATATATACATAATATAATATACATCCTGAATGACGGCATATATACCATAGACATATCTCTCTAGGTATGTGCATATACCTAGAAAAACAGGCAGATATATGCCAAAGTGATTCGTTGTCCCTAATAGGTTAGCACCTGGGGCAAAATCTTTATTTAATAGTAGACCGTTTTCTTTTGTGTCTAGAATTAAAGGTTTTAGTTTGGCATATCACCAAGCACAACACACCTGTAGGCCCGACATACAGCATTCCCTAACTAATGTGCTTCACGGTGACTTAAAATGACACATGACACGGTTACACAGTGTGTGCCAAGTGTATGTTTTATACAACCACATGCAAAAATCAGAAGAAGAAGTGTTGTTGTGTTACTAGTAGGTGCTGTCGCCAAAATTAATAACTGCCATGCACTGTAGATGTAATCTTGCATACTCCTGTACCGGAGACATATCGATGAGATTAATTACGTTATTTGAGTCAATACACATTTGAATAACGAAAGGGTTGTTGTAATCTTGTATGTGCAGATTCGAACATGTGGCAACATGGCATCAACTGTGTTTAATTTCGACAAAAATCTATCAGAATGCAGTCATGGGTGAAAACGATGTAGATCTACCGCGTAATTAGTTTCATAACGTGTTTGATAAAATCGATATCCTCACATACACACAACTTTTATTAGGCATATGTTGGGGCAGTGTATTGTTGTTATGTGTTTATGGTGTTGGTTGAGCTGTCCAGTCTGTCGAGTTAGTGCTTAACCCTTTAAGGGCCACACAGTGCTTTTTGCACTTTATGATCGTCACGAAGCATGAACGCAGCCCTGCATGGCAAGTGCGTCATCATTGCTGGATGTAAGCATCATACGTACGGTGGCCGACAAGGCTCACGCCCAAAAAAACACTGTTATGAAAAAAAAAAAAAATTTCACCTGAAAAAACAGGCGAAAAAAAAAAATTTAATTTTTTTTCACAAATATTTTTTTTTTCATTTTTGAAAAACATGAAAAAAAGTTGCTGTCAACTGTCAACTACGAAAATTGGCGCTGTCAACTGTCAATTTCCGCCATACCGCCCTGCGCCATGTATACTTTGTTATACAGCCTCCCATTGGTCGGGGGGCGGTACTACTTTTTCTTCATATTAAACGAACGCACTGTCCTCAAGTTAAACAATACCCAGGGTATGCCATTCCTTCTGCAGTAGAGCACGCGGTAAGTCACAATTTGTTCATACTCCTTCTTGTACTGTACGCTATGTAATACAATACTATGTTAAATGTCTCATGTTTACTGTATTGTACGGTGTTCTGTCACGTTGAATATACATGACGGTATAGTGAGCAGGCATTATACGTGCAATAACGCATACCGCCCGATACCGCCCCGACCTGCTGCCATCTGGCGGTATATTTCCGTACCATAACGTTTCACGCTAGGCGGCGACACATCCCTATTCTACTTCCGGTCAAAACAAGGTAAGTCTTCACGTACGGTCTTTCTGCATTGTTTTATTGTATTACAGATGAAATAAGCTAGAATAAAACGGATAAAGTGTAGAATATGGCTCAACTACATCGTTACTATCTACTGTATCAAGTACAAAGCATGTCTTAGCTCTAAATTAATCGTGTGGCCACTTTCCGAGCGCACGCCTTGGTGGATAATAAACAGGACGTCGACAATAAACAGGATGGTGATAATAAACAGGATGGCAATATTAAACAGGACACTCATACGAATCATGTGAATATTCCACAATGTGACGCAAATATTTTCATATTGCAGATGTCTCTTCCATATGAAACCCCGTTGATTCCCCCGCAGTCTGGCTGCACCCAGCAAGAGCTGGACGACTGGGTTGCCAGAGTCAAACCTCACTCACAGCACCTTTTGCCCGCAGACCGCATCATATATGATGATACAAGGCACAGGGCCAATTCGAAAAGATATTACTCAAAGAAGTTCAAAAAGGGTCCGGCGGCAGCGGCAGAAGCCAGAGAATTCCACAGAAAGCAGGCAGCAGTACGTACAACCATTATGGCAATTTCCATGTGGGCATTTCAGTAACATAATATATGAGGAAAATATGTTCCCACAAAATTAAAGATATTTACACTCCTTTTTGGAATATATTAAAGAAAGAAGAAAAAAATATATGCTTATTATAATGCGTTTGTATCTGTTATTTGGGGCTTTTCGTTTTAAAATGTGGACAACTTTATCTGATATATAAAAATGTGCTGCAATATACCCTGCAACTTTCTATTACACTTGAATAACACAGATTGTTATAATCAAATTTTATTAATATCAATCCTTTATCATAATGATTTTTTAACATATTTTGAGAATGGAGGGATATTAAATGAAAAAATGTGTGCCAACGAAGAAATTCAAAAGGTTTAAAACGTGCCAAACACACCCCGCTTTGGGGAACCTTTTAAGCTATAGCATTTTTTCACCAAAGCTTTTTCATATGTAAATTATGCATCCTATCCCTCATACCCACACAGTAGGGCTGTCCCCCCATCCAAATATTTTTTAAACCCAAATGAGCCAATATCCTGGGTGACTTTAGGTGACGTTTAAACTGGGAAAGAAACAACTTCAAATGCATACATATAATTTTTTGTTTCATGCCAGTGGAAGAAATTAACTCCCTTTACAATATATTCAATTTAACCCTATTTTTTGGTACATTATTTATCCACAGAAATACCGGCCGCTACCAGGGACCGATGAGTGGGCTCACGCCCAGGATCTGAACAACAGGCTTCATAGGCAGTACCGGGCAGAGGCTGCGGCGCAGCAAGTCCAGAGCATTGCAGGACCCTCCACCCCGTCAGATCTTGAGCAAGGTAAGCCTTATTGTTTCTACTATATTCCAGTCATTACGCTGTGCACGCTACGTTGGGAAAAGTAAATCATACAGTACACATGTAACGCATCCTTTACCCATGTACTTCGTTGTACACAGGAGACATACCGGTAGATTTACGGTAGGAGTAAACAAGGGAGGCATACATATTTAAACACGGGTGGGCTATACCTTTATCACATGGTTCACTTGTCCCCCCAACAGATGCCTCCCATCACAAACTGTACAAGTATTACGGTATATAATGGGCTTAATGTAGACAGGAGACATCCTTCAGTACCGGTATCCAGTGTCCTGTTTATTATCGGCTAAATGTACACCACATATGTAACACTTTTTATCTTTCCTTTTTCAAAACAGAGGGAGAGCCGGACAGCGAGCAGGAGGGGGGCGGGTCGACGGCAACTGCCACCAGCCCTGTCACCCAGCGTGACTGTCAGGAGGACGAGCAGCAGAGCGAGCAGGAGGGGGGCGGGTCCCCGGCCACTGCCACCAGCCCTGTCACTCGGTGGTCACTGGAGAACCCTCCCACCTTCAACGATATCCCATCAGCTTCACACGGTGGGGTTTTCCACACATTGCACTGTAAGTACGGCAGAACAAAATCAAAATTCCCTATATATATCAGTATCATATAAAAAATTCTCTGCACGCTCTACATACGGGGTGGGAAACAGCTTTGGATAAAGGAATGGTGTATGAGATATAATCCCTACCTCCCACATCCTGTTCACAAAGCAAAAAAAATTTTCTTTCCCTCATTACAATGTAATTTATTTTATCTATAGCCGAGGTACACGTGGCACAACAGCACTCCCCCGCTGTTCACTCCACCCCTCTTCCCGGGCCCTGTCCCGACCTGTCTACCTTCTTTAGCCAGGAGTGCGCTGAAGGTACGTACACTACTCACTAGTACTACCATATCACTGTTGGCCATGCTGTTTAGCGTAGTCCTGTTAATTTTTGGCGGGAATAATACAGCAGGTATCCTTCCCTGTACCGTCGGCATGGCGTGTCCTGTTTATTTTCGGGGAAGCATAGACACGATATATTCCTCTTTCCACCCAGTATAGCAGTAGTCCTGTTTATTGTCGGTAGTATGTAGACCAGAGTAATCCTTCAATATACCAGGAGCATGGCCCGTCCTGTTTATTATTGATGCTAGTTACACACAACACATGCCTCCCATCACAAACTGTACAAGTAGTACG
The DNA here is from genome assembly GCA_947462335.1 of Harmothoe impar. Lineage (NCBI taxonomy): Eukaryota > Metazoa > Annelida > Polychaeta > Phyllodocida > Polynoidae > Harmothoe > Harmothoe impar. Next base: position 68,476,264 of record OX381704.1, on the reverse strand, counting down.
GTATATAATGGGCTTAATGTAGACAGGAGACATCCTTCAGTACCGGTATCCAGTGTCCTGTTTATTATCCGCTAAACACTTTTTATCTTTCCTTTTTCAAAACAGAGGGAGAGCCGGACAGCGAGCAGGAGGGGGTCGGGTCCCCGGCAACTGCCACCAGCCCTGTCACCCAGCGTGACTGTCAGGAGGACGAGGAGCAGAGCGAGCAGGAGGTGGGCGGGTCCCCGGTCACTGCCACCAGCCCTGTCACGGAGGGTGACAGTCAGGAGGAACAGGAGGACAGCGAGCAGGAGGGGGGCGGGTCCCAGGCCACTGCCACCAGCCCTGTGAGCCAGGGTGACACCGACCAGCAAGAGGGGGACACGGAGCAGGAGGAACGCGACACCCCCATGACAGCCAGCAGTCCTGGGTCCTCCTCTTCCTGTGTTTCAGAGCCGGGGACCCCGGACCCTGACTTTGTGCCAAGTCAACAGGACTCAACCAGCTCTGAGGAGGAGGGGGCAGTGGGCACACGGTATGTATTTTTTTAACGCTTTGCTATACCGAAAATGTAGTATGTAATGTAGCAGACATGTAGTGTAATTCGTGATGCACATGTCAAGTGGTGTCCTGTACCAAGTCCTGTTTCCATGTAATGTCATCCTTTTCCTTTAGTATCTTCCTGTCCTTTTATTTCTATTTATTTTTAGTGCAAACCGTTTGTGTATTTTCTTTACAGAACGCGGAACGCGGAGGAGGAAATGCTGCGCACAGCAGCACTGACGGTCATGATGAAGATACAGAGGCAGAATGAGGGGAAATAGAAGAATTTGTTAATTTTTTGCGTTCGCTTTTATTAAGTAGCTCGGCCCAAAAACCTAACATTTTGTATATCCATATATTATTGATTTTGATGAAAGAATATCATTCAGACATGCATATACAGTAATGACAATGACAATTCAGATACGATTGGGAACTTTATGTGGTATTTCAGAGGGGTTTGGTTTTATCCCAGGTGTGTCATGTACAAAAAGGCGCAGGGGTGCAGAGAACACAGGGGGGGGGGGGGCCTCACTGACCCTCACCCACCGGGAGCTGCAGCAACGGGCTTGGGTAACCACTACACAGGCGGTCTCTTTGAGGCTATATGTCATATTTTTTAATGTTGTGCGTCTGAATGCGGTAATATATACAGCATGTTTGTGATTTTATATGATATCATCAGTATTTGGGTGATGCATTCCCATTCTCATGTAGTGTTCTACTGGGTATTTCACTCGCTGTGACTATTTAAAGTTAGGACATCTGGTACTATAGCTGTGAGTATAATATTATACATAAAAATGCTAAAGTGACCTATCTACAAAGCCTTTTCGCTTGAGTGTCAGCCCGCCAAGAATGGTACGAATGTCTTCACATTAGGTCCCCCTTTTACATAAAAATGCACTCATATATGTATACTGGCAATGAGTACTATATAGTTTCCTAGATGTTAAGTGTATTCTTGTTATTTGTATTATCTTTTTGCATGGTATTTACATCATTGTGTGTTCATGTATGTTTTCATACAGTAGGAAAGATCTTAGTTTTCATGATATACGAGTTTAATGAACAGGGGTAATAAACAGGACACAGGATACCGGTACTTAGTTTTTATGCTATAACAAATGTATGATACCATGGTAATGTTTTGGACAGTAACATATTCTTCACGCTATGACATAGTTGGTCTTTTAATTTGGCATCACGGTATATTATTTTATACCTAACCCGTATAACGTTGAAATAAGGCCGCATGACTTGAACGGATTGTTTATCATCACAATGCTGTCAAATAAAAAAGTAAGGCGTTTTATTTCTTAACTTGTCTCTCTCTCTCTTTTATGTATTTATCTACATAAGGTAGAGAAAAAAAAAATCCCTTTCTTCAAATTTTGGACAGTTTGAGACCTTTTGCGAACCGTGCGGCAGGGCTTTTAGTGGGCGAGGGTGAACGTGGTGCCTTCTTCAGTGTTGCAGCATTTCTTTCCTCTACTTGGGCCATTGTACTAAGTGGTAGGGGGAAGGATTTGACACATTTTTTCTTCTGTAGTCTGTCTGATCTTCTGTGCGGGGGGGGGGTGCAGAAGGCGGACCCAGTGCTGTTCTCTTTCTTCTTGCTGCGGGTTCTGTGGGAAATAAATTTCATGTATTCTCCATTTTAATCCAGGAAACTGGCTGATGGTACTTATTTGCTATAGTGTAAAAATATTTTTTGTAGTTGTAGGATAAGTACAGGGAATGAGACAGCACATTTTGGCTCAGGTTAAATTTCCTTTTAATATATACATGTAGACACGAGACGGGCCATTTCGTACATATCTTTCCTATACAGTTTTGGTACCTGACATAGGGTTTTAAAACAAAAAAAGGAATGCCATTAGGTGGGAATATCATGTATATAGTATGGCGCATATTACTATGTATCAATTATAAAAGACCAGCGCTCAGCGGTGTGTAGTGTGAAAATTGATTTGCCCAAAAAATAATTTTAAAACTTTTCAATAGGCGTATGCTAAATGTTCAATTACTCACCGACTAGAGACCTGGCTTCCCATACGGTAAGCTGGGGCATCCTCTTCCTCGGGCTGAGGTACAGTGGGAGGAGAGTTCACGGCCTGTTCGGTGTGTCGCTGACCCAAACCCTCTCCTGTCTGCTGTTCTGCTTCCTCTCCCTCTGTGTTCTGTGCCTCAGTGGCACCCGGTACAGCCTCCTGTCCTGTCACGTTTCCTGCTTGCACTTCCACTTCCGTAGATTCCTCAGACTGTTCCTCTCCTGTCAGCTCTTCTGCTTGGACTTCCTGTTCCGTTGATTGCTCGGACTGTTCCTCCGTTGCATCGTTGTAGCCTTTCAGCACCGCCCCTGGGAAATCGCGCAGGAACTGTTCCTTCATCTCCCGAGCTGAAACAACATATATCTTCCCATTTACCCAGTCAGTGTAATTTTGTATGCCAACTTCACATCACACTGGCCCTGCGCCACAGGACACAGATACTTTTTTTTGAGGCTTCATTTAATACAGTCCCCCACTCCTGCCATTTACTCCCCGGTGAGTGGAGCACATGATACATGCTTTCTCCACCCCATACTGTAGACAACATTCATCCTGACGTAAGGCAGTGTAACCCACATATGGGACAAATCCTTTTTTTTTGGGCACACCACACTCCTTACATGCAGTGTAGGGGTACACGGCCCCTAAATATATAGAGAAAAACAAAGAAATTTACCTTTTTCTTCGGTGAGCTTCCCCCTTGCGTTCGCCGCACTCAGCTTTTTGGAGAGCAGCACGCGTGCTTTCTTCTCTCCCTTCAGTTCTGAGTAGGGGCGTGTAGCCTCGTATTTCTTAAGAAAGAAAGACAAATCATACAATACACTCATCTGTTTATTTTTTTTGAACATACTTTCCCCCCACCCCCTTTCCAGTATGGTAAACGTGGGTAACATCGGTGACATACCGACCATGTTACCCAAAGGTTCCTCACATGTCAAGTGCTCTGTCCTTTACCACTACTTAGTGTGCGTTTGAAAAAAATAAGTTTAAAAAATAATCAGAGAAAAAAAAATATATACAGCACACCCAATGAAAAATGTGTAACAAGGAAAACGTTGTGCCTTCGCGGGGGGGGGGGGGGATTTTTCAACATTCAGCACGTCACCCACATTTACCCTACATTCCATACTTGTCTTGCCATTTCCACCCTCACTCCCCCCCCCCCCATCCGCCTCCACGGCCCCTTTATACTCACAGCATTTGCAGCCGCCCTGTTGGCCTTGTGCAACTCTGGCCACTCCTGCTTGTTCTTTTCTAACCACTTTCTGTGGTCCGCCCGGTTGGCCTGCTTCACCTCTTCCAACTGAGGGTTTTTCCTGGGCATCTGTGTTAAACAGAAAAAAAGACACCATGTTATCCTTCCTGTATGAAATACGGTGCACCCCCTCCCCCCCCCAAGTAGTGCATGAGAAACAATATTGGTGTGTAGGAATACCCCCGCAAAAAAGGCCCCCCCCCCCCAAAAAAAATGGGTAAAAAAGAAAAGGCCCTCCCCTGTCAATACCCCTAAAAAAAATGCCCCCCCTCACATGCTCCCCCCCCCCCCCCCGGCCATACCAAATGAGCACTCCCTGACAGACAGTTTTATAATAGTTTACTTTCTAGGTTTGATGCGGTAGACAAGAGAGACCCCCACAGTAGACAAGAAACATCCCACGTTTTTTAGATACGAGACAGCCTTATAACATTATAGGTCTGATGCGGTAGACAAGAGAGACCCCACAGTAGACAAGAAACATCCCACCTTTTTTACATACGAGACAGCCTTATAACATTATAGGTCTGATGCGGTAGACAAGAGAGACCCCCACTGTAGACAAGAAACATCCCACCTTTTTTAGATACGAGACAGCCGTATAATGTAGACACGAGAAGCACCAGCACATTAGGCTAATCCCGTCGACATACCTCATACCCAGCCCCCTATACGTTCAACACAGCATGGCATGCCGGATTTCTGCTTCCTGACATATGTATACACATTGTACAGCATCTTTCCTACCTGATTCATTCATGTTTTCGGTAATAAGTGTAAGAAAGGCATAATGTTACCGTGAAACGTATTGTTGACCGAATGGCGCTCCTGCGTAATTATTGCTATACGATGTAGAGGTCGCTCCCATCCCTTCGTTCGGAAGCACTCCGCTAGATGGCAGCACTTTGCAGTATGTCTCGTGTCTACCGGGCACACTGTTCGATGAGGTTATGTCGTGTCTACAGCGATTGCTATGTCACAGTGTGTAGTTTCCACCGCCGCGCTCGTCTTTCCGGCAACATAACCAGACCGAATCCTGTTTATTATCGTCCCGTTCAATTGTATGTCCGGATGATAATAAACGGGATTTCATATACGCTTGGACGATAATAAACAGGATCCTGTTTATTATCGTGTGCTGCATATGTATCGATATATCGGGTGCAATCAAATATCTTTTGTTTCCCTTTTCAGAACTACCAGCAAAATGGAGTACGAGGAATTGTTCCACAGAAGTTGCAAAAGATGCCCGTGTAAAAGGCTGGAGATAGTGGTGGGGATAATGCAGTGCGTAGAGTGTGGCCACCTTGACACAGAGCACAACACGACACAAGGTAGTATATCACAGTTACACCGCCTACTATCCTGCCTTTTCATCATATGACTTCCTGAAATATACTTCCTACATTACTGTGCAATAATACAACTGTTTCTCCTTCCATTATTGCACAGAGCTACTGCCAGACATACTGTCCAAATTGGTGCTGCTGGGGAAAAGCAACGAGATGATCCTACGATACCTCAGACAGTTTGGGCTGTCCTTCAGGTATAGCATTAGGAGAACACTGCTCCATTCATTTTCATTAAATGTACAGCTGGCTTCTGCACACCTCTACACTTTTCCAAGTACCGTATTTCCCCGTGTATAAGCCCGGGCTTCTACAAGTACTAAGTGGCAAACTGACCCGGCTTATACACGGGGCAGGCTTATACTCGGGGCAGGCTTATACTCCTATACCTAAAGAAATGCTCTTATGCCTTTACATAATTTCCAGAATTATCTACTATTACGACATATTGATGGCAATATTTTCAACAATTTGGTGACCAATTCAAGCTTTATTTCTGTTAAAAATTGAAGGAAAAACAGTCAAGTGGCAAGCAGTCAATCTTTATTTCTTTTTTTCCCAATTGGCAGCCTCAGTACTTTGAAAAGGCGGCTAAAACAGTTTGGCATCACCAGGACAGTACCGCTGGAGCCGGAAACCGTCCTAAATCTAGTGCAGGTGTGTAACATTACAGTCAACTGTATTCCTTTTCATCCATATCCTTTTCCTACCTGAGCATAGCACAAATAAACAGAGCAAACTTATATCACAAAATTAATTTGTCATGACGTCATGTAGTACTATGTCATGCTGTTTTATTAATACTGTTAACACTAAACCAAGTATATGAATATTGTTTCCGGTATAACCATAGAATGCTCAGGAGAAGTGTCAGGAGACAGCAGGCTACAGACGCGTGACAAGGATTATCAGAGACAAATTCAACGTGGCAATAAAAAGGTATTTCTCCCAACTTTGGCGTGCTGCTTCGAAATATTATTTTCGTCCATATACCAACCTACATCTCCAGAACCCTTTGTTATACCGTATGAATCATAAAATCGGTGGACTGTATCGTGTCTACCGCGGGATGCTTGGTGCAATACTGTGTACTGTACACCGCAGAATACTAAATAACAGAGTGAGTGAAAAAATAAATTCTTTCCAAATAGGGACGATGTCATGGCAGCGGCCAGGGTGCTGGACCCGGAAGCCGGGGAGAGGAGGAAGGGAAAGAAGTTTGTACGGCGCATCTTTCAGTCACCGGTATGTACAGTATAGCTAACATAATATGACATGGGAATAACATAGAACGTTCCATTATTTGCTACGACATGTAAATGTACGTTACAATACAAAGTTCCATCCCTTTTATACAGGGGCCCAATGACTGCTGGTCAATCGATGGCCATGACAAACTGGCTACGTATGGGATTTATATACACGGAGCGATAGACTGCTTTTCACGGAGGGTGCTCTGGTGCACAACATATACCACTAACAAAAATCCAAACTTCGTGGTCAAACTATTTGCGGACACCATACAGAAGTTGGAAGGTATGTATACTTTTCCTTACAATATTATGTTCACTGTGTGTCCGCCATAACACTTGACCCGTACACACAAAATACATGTTATACTGTAACACAGGGAAACATGGGAAACCGGATGAAACCTAATGCAAGGTTTTATTTTTCTTCTTTTAAACAGTTGTGCCGAACAGAGCAAGGTTCGACCCGGGTACGGAGAACACGCTCAGCATAGAATTGCAGATGTTCCTGAGGCGTAATGGGACAGACGTAGCGTCGGAGCGACCGGCAGTGGTGGACAAGTCCAAATTGAACCAAGTAAATTGTTTTTCCCACTTTATATAGCGTAAGGGCAGGAAAAAAAATAATATCAATGTCTACAACATGTTCCTTCCTAACTATTATACTGTGCCTATTTTGTGTTATTTCTACAGAAAATCGAGTGCTTTTGGTCCGGCATGTACAGGCATGTCACGTATGGCCTACACCAGCAGTTCACACAAATGTTGCGAGATGGGCTGCCTGTCGACGTACAAGAAAACCGGTATGAAACTTGTATATTACCACGAAAAAATATGAAACAGCATGTTTTTTATGTATCAAAGAAAAGAGTTTAATTTTTTAATGAAAAACAGCAGTCCCATTGACTGAACCAAACAACGCCGTATTTCACCCACCCGTGAACCCGTAAAAAAACCAATGGCCGTTATACGGCCCTGTGACGTCATCAAAATGGTGCTTAATTTACATTTGAAGGGGATATAATTAGGCTATCATAGGCCCTCCCCCCATCACAATTTTCGTATTTTAAATCGAAAATGATAAAAAATTAACACAAAGGCACACTCATTTCAAGTCTGTTGACCGGTGTGCCACATTTCGCTCGGCGTATGGCCTCGTGAAATACGGCCCAAGGTCAAATGGTGAAACAACCCGGCCAACAGACTTAAATGAGTGTGTCTTTGTGTATGTATTTCATTTTGTGTAACGCACCCATGCTTTGTTTCACCTGCACAGAGACGCGTTCATTTACGTCTACCTCCCATTGGTAAAGCGTCAGGTGGACGACTACATTCGTGACTGGAACCTTCACAAGATTCGCCAACAGAAAGGCGTGAGTCTGCCATGTGGAGGATGTCCAGACGACATGTATAACCATCCTGATCTTTTCGGTAAGCCCGTATACATGAATTTCTCTGTTTCCCTTCCCATGTTGTTAAGCTATTTGACCTCTGTATGTGCTCGGCCGTTGAACTGTTTGTCACCAAATAATTGGACATGTGATATATGTAATTTTTTTTCTTATTTAAAATTTGACAGGGGGCGAGCAGTGTGGGTATCATTACGGTGTTGAGGCGGCAGATGACATGGAATTCGCGGCAGAGTACCATCAGATAGCAGACCACTTTGAAGACATTGTACCGGCACAGTTTAGGGCAGAGGCAGACGAATTCCTGAACCAGAACAACATGGTGTTGTGCATGCAGAATGCCCAAGCTATTTTTCTAGCTTTGTGTGATCGTTAAATATAATGTGTAGAACATGTCGATGCAATGTAAATAAAAGTACAGAGAGCATGTGAAATAGAAAAAAAAAGTTTCAGATGGTATAATCATATAACGTGTAGCACATGTCGATGCAATGTAAATAAAAGTAGACCGAGCATGTGATATTGTACAAAAAAAATTTCCCAATTGTATCATGATTTGACTATATTATTTTTATGAAATGGTTCACTTCTGTGTGTAACTAATAAAGTGTCATGGAACAGTAGACAAATGCACATAATTTTTCCTGCCCTCACTGAATACACTAGTCTATCTTACGCTTCACCACGCTGGCTTCTGCCCGTAGTAGGCCTCCTCGTCGAAGAGAGAACCTATTACTTTCCCCAATTCCTTGGCTTCCGGCCGCTCCTCTGGCTTCCAGCTGAGAGCCATCTGTGTGACGGGTAGTAGGGCAGGGGCCACCTTCTTAATTCCTTTCGGAAAGCCTTCAGCAGCCATGGCATTCTTCACGTCTTGCCTCATGGGATAGTTCAGTGCTCCGTTGTTCGCATTTTCTACAATTATTAAGGCGGTTGCGTACACATCTACAGAGGTTTGCCTCTTCAGTTTCGACCCGTTGTACACTTCGGGGGCCATGTACGCGAAGGTACCCGCTCCCGGGCCGCCCCCGAAGTTGGTGGCATAGGTTTGCTCCTCCCGAGCGCTCTCCTTTATGCGGGCGATACTGAAATCTAGCAGCTTCAACTCGTAGTTTGGCGATATCATAATATTCCCTGGTTTGACGTCTGAGTGAACGACGGGGATGCTGTGCAGGTAGTTCAGAGCCAGGCACAGCTGCTGCATTACGTACATGCTGTCGTCTAGTTTCAGCACTTCCTCCTGTCAGAATGAGAGACAATCAGCTCCTGTCATAAGGGTTACACAGAGTACTACATCCAGCCGCAAATCAAGACGAGTTGTAATGTAATTGGCACACCGCTGATTCGGTCTCCACATGCTGCCGACAAATAATAAACAGGACGAGCCATGTACTTGGTACGTCAAAGGATGTATCGTGACTACATGCTGCCGACAAATAATAAACAGGACGACCCATGTACTTAGTACGTACAGGGATGTATCGTGACTACATCTTGCCGACAAATAATAAACAGGACGACCCATGTACTTAGTACTTACAGGGATGTATCGTGACTACATGTTGCCGACAAATAATAAACAGGACGACCCATGTACTTAGTATGTACAGGGATGTATCGTGACTACATGTTGCCGACAAATAATAAACAGGACGACCCATGTACTTAGTACGTACAGGGATGTATCGTGACTACATGTTGCCGACAAATAATAAACAGGACGACCCATGTACTTAGTACGTACAGGGATGTATCGTGACTACATGTTGCCGACAAATAATAAACAGGACGCGCAATGAACCATATAACGCGGGACAACCCATATCATGGCGACAGTGCGGAAAGTGCAGTGTCAGTTGAAATATGGTACTCACTTTGGCCTTGATGGTCTTCATTTTCCGCATTTTCTCGTAGATGCGCGCCAGATTTCTGCCGTTGCACAATTCCATGACGATATGTATCTCATCTTCCAGTTGGCATACGGCCAGCAATCGAATAAGATTGCGGTGACGCATCTTTCTGTATGGTAAAGAAAAGGGGTTATTTTTCTAAAGGACTAGTAACATGCATATGGTATTAAAGGTGGAACACAATGGAAAGCACGGGCATATATTTGTTATTCAGTTTGTTTACTATGACACAGCGGGGAGAAAAGAACAGTGAACAAAGTGGTTTATTATCGTACTCACCCTGCAATGTTTATCTCTGCCAAGAATATGTCGACCGAGTGACTCGTCTTAATGGTTTTTACAGCAACTGGTCCAAAAAAATCACCTCGGTACACCGCTCCAAAGTTGCCTCCGCCAATTTTGCTCGCGTAGTGGACCGTGTAGTCTTTTGGTTCTATGAACTGGAGTCCGGACTCTGAAAAATAAAAAAAGTGAAGACAGCTTGTATGATAGGTATAAAGTGTACTGTATCTCCATGTTGGTTTCATTATTTTAATTTTGGCCACTAAAAGAAAGAAGGAAAAGATTAACTTTACCCTCCTAGTATCAAGTAAAAATAAAATGTATATCATATAACACAGTACTATGCTACATTGTAAACACCTGACAGCGTCTCACCTTGGAAGAGATTTGAGCACTTCAGCACGTTGACCCGGCTGATGTACCCCTGCAACACAACTTCATCCTCCCCCATATAGCTGAGCTTACACGTGTAGCGTCCGGGGGGGACCAATATGAACGGGTCCGTCAAACCCAGGAAGCGCTCCTCCCCCTCCTCCAACGCAAACCATTCGTATACCAGGTCCTTGCTCAGGAAGGGATACGCCACCACCCCTATGTAGGTCGTCTCTAATGTTGTGTATACCTGATATGGCGACTGCCATAACAGGGTCATACCTGTTACAATAAAATAATAGAAATTGTGCTACAACAACAGAAAGAGGGGCCATTTAAAAATATTAGCAAGTTTGAATAATTGTTGAATCAACATCGAATAAAGATTGGTAAACATTTATCCATCTTTCTTCAACCACCAGTGCCCACTGGGTTACAGGGCATCATACAGAAGGGAGAATTCCCACATGTTGCTGTGGATAAAATAAAGTATTTAACATAGGATAGCAATGCCGGTTGCATCTGTGTATACAGGGGGTGGGGGTCCTCTACACACACACCATCACCTACTTCATCGGAATGGGAACTTTTTTCTCAATCAAATGAATGAACAGCCGAACAACTTATTCATGTACGAAAAATTCTGCTCCTTCTAAACCATTTTTGTGTAAGAAAGCACCTTCTAATCAGGTATTATTACTATAGAAATGTAGAGAAAAAATGTTGGCATAGCAAATCTGCTATTTAAAACAGTCTGCTCCTTATTACCATCCTCCTCATATCGAGATTTCACTGTAGAGGTGTAAATCTTCCTACCTTCGTCCTCAGCCATATCCGGCCACGCGTTATCCTGTGCGACGGACCGGGGGACTCTAACACCATCTTCGAGGTGCATCTCGATTTTATATATCTCCGTTTCCCCTGATACAAAATAAAACTTCTGTTATGCTGTATGACAGCAGGAATATGTTACATTTTCCAACAGCTTCAAATAAATAGACACTTGAATAATTAAGTGTGAAATTTTGTTGCAGAAAATCTACTTTTTTCCTATACATTTTGGCTCCTGCGTTAAGAAAATTAAAAATTTAAAAAAAAACGCCCTACTGAAATTTTTCTCTGCTTTGGGATGAGAAACCAGACTTTTTTTTTGGAGTGGCCTTGATATGTCATGGAAAAGGTAAAAAAAGACATAAAATTTATGGTACCTTTCATCAGCTTGGCCAGCAGGTAGTTGTGATCCGGGTTTCTCGACTTCCACGGGATGTAGGGCCCGACCACTTCGTCTGTGTCTGTGAAATATTGTAGAGCAAAGGCGGTGACGGCAGTCCCGATCTCTTCCTGTGCATAGTTGTCTGGAGGGGCCATCGTGCTAATCTTCCTTCTCGCTACAAAGTGACAGGTGAACAAAATATACACAGGAAAAATTGTCTCATGTAACATTGTAAGGAATGTACGTGAAAGGAAGTCAAAGCTATGTAGTACTATAATATCTCTGCCTGAACAAGAAAAAAGGACGTAAAGTTTATCACATAGCAATTTATTTCATGTGTCTCTTTGTAATATTTTTCGGGTTTCTTTACCAAATTAAAAGAAGAATGAGAAAGGAACTTGCAACAAATAACAGGGAAAATCAGTTGAACGTGACAAAACATGAACACAACCAAATATTATATCACCTCACCTTCTGGCGCTTGGGGTAAATCCTGCACAGATTGGGAACAGAAAAAACACTCATTTTTGCTGTCCAAGTACGTCATATGTTTCATACAGAATGAGGAAAGAGGACATATTTTTTGTTTTGTTTTTATTTTACAGGGTACAAAGAAACAGGATTTTTGCGGGTACTCACCTTCTCCTCCTCCTGTGTTCTGGGCCTTTTTTTCCCTTCATACGAGTGAGTGGAATCAGGTGGAGGTGGTGGGGAGGAACTTCCTGCTGGCCTTTTTTTCCCTTCAGACGAGTGAGTGGGATCAGGTGGAGGTGGGGTGGAGGAACTTCCTGCTGCGGAAGAAGGGACTTTGGTGTTTCTCTTGGCAGAGCGTTCTGTGTCTTCTTTTCCAGCACTTCCCGTTGTGGCAGTTTTCTTTCGGCGAGACGGAATGTTGACTGGGGGTAAATCAAAGCTACGCTCGGTGTCCGACTCGTGTGTCCTTCTTACCTCACTCAACAGAGAGTCCTCCTCCTCCTGTAAAATTTTTTGGGTAGTTCAATTAAAATGCAGTTCCTACTACATTAAAAGCACAGGTAGTACTTTTGATGAAAGTAAGAAGACTGGATGGTAAAAGCACCCAAAAAATTGAAGGATGTAATGTATTATATTTCCACTATGTACTATGTGCTAAGGCCGAAGAGAAGAGTTCATGTACGCTGTATGTATTAGAAGAAGGGAGAAGTGGCTTACAGAGGACACCTCGTTCTTCTTGGTGGGGACAAAGTACCCCTTTCCGTTCTTTAATAACGTTTGGACCTCCCGATCGTTGTTGACCTCCGGCCCTTTTAGTCCGCCCAGGAGCAAGGCCGAGTGAGATTTGCTCAGCGTGTCGTAGGACACCATAGCGAAGACGCGGGCACAGCGGTCACGAAGTCCCTTGAACGTGACTTCTTCGTCCGGTTGGAATTCGATCTGGAAGAACACCGGTGTGACCATCAGGTACAATATAAACACAGAAAGAACGTGAGATGGTACTACATTACACCAGGCATTGCATTATGTTACATGACATAACTTGTTGTGCTACGTTGAGTAGGCTAATTAGGGGATGTATCGCGTGTACATTCGGCCGATAATAAACAGGACGCGCCATGTGCTGGGCAGGATAACGGATGTGCCGTGTCTACCACATGCCAATAATAAACAGGATGTATCATGTCTATATACCTAGAAATAATAAACAGGACGCGCCATGCGCTGGGCAGGCTAAAGGATGTGCCGTGTCTACCACATGCCAATAATAAACAGGATGTATCATGTCTATATACCTAGAAATAATAAACAGGACGCGCCATGCGCTGGGCAGGATAAAGGAAGTGCCGTGTCTACCACATGCCAATAATAAACAGGATGTATCATGTCTATATACCGAGAAATAATAAACAGGACGCGCCATGCGCTGGGCAGGCTAAAGGATGTGCCGTGTCTATCACATGCCAATAATAAACAGGATGTATCATGTCTAAATAAAGAGAAATAATAAACAGGATGCGCCATGTCTGTATGAAATGCTGACGACCAACAGGACTGCTGTCCCCATATACAGCACTGGCGACGGGCGTAACAAGGATGAACATGGAAAAAAAGTGATGCGGGCTAAAGGTCGAGTGAACAGTTCTGTTCATTCTACAAAACTTTTGTTCGTTGCTGGTTGTGTTTATTTCATCAGCTTATTATTTATAATGAGTTTATGTGAAATATGGTAAAGGGAATAGTCATAGTATGTTTGCTACACTTACACTGACAGTCTGGATTCCACGCCTGTCCTTTTTGGCACGGTTACCCCAGACACCCCGGACCTTGACTCTTTCCCCCCGCGTTATTTCGAAAAGCTGTCAGAGAATGAGAAAGAAAGAATGTAAGAATGCAGTATGAGAGAAAGGACCTGGATACAGTACATACGAAAAATGGGTTATAAATAGTCTACATGTATCAGAATGCTAACATGAAAATAGAAGTGGCATATAACATACAGAAAAAATGAAAAGCATGTATATACGGTACTGTATAGCCCTATATAGTATCAAAGTAGGCTTCATACTAACCCGGCGCACCGGAACCTTCTTCTCTACAGGCGTGGCAGGGATGTTCCGCAATAGGACTTTCCTTTTTTTCCCCACCTTTTCCATCTCGTTCAGCAATTTTGCTCCTGTAACATGTGATTCACTTTGTTGTACTGCGTGTGTCAAACAGATGGTAAAAGGAGAGGAATGGGACAATAAATTTTCAAATGGCATGTTAGAAGGGGAAAGGAGGGGTGACAAAAGGCCTGAAAATAATGTAGGTCATAATGTGTTATACGGTATACTTACTGGGTACATCGGGCACCTTGTGCAAACCTGCACCATGGCCACAATCTATGCAGTCGTGACAGCCTTCCACAACTGTAAATAGTCCGCACTCACATTCAGGCATACTGCACTGGCCCATTTTCTCCTGCAGAAAAAAATACACGTATTATGTCTGGCAAATAATACAGTAGAACAACATACGAAAAATATTACAAAATAAGATGGTATAAGTAGGTGAAGGGGATATACAGTACTATGACATGGACTATATTGACTATATAGTCAGAAACTCAAATTAGGCCTGGGTCACCAGTGGCACTGGTGTGATCACAATATTGGTGCTAGCGCTAGCGCTAGCGCGGCACCCGTTTATGCAAATCCTGTGTGTACTACCTGGGCCAAATTTATCTATTCTACCGTAACAGAAGAAACAGGAAGTAGGAAAAAGTGTGGCTGTTGGGAGGGATGTTGAGTGTGTACTATATACGATAATAAACAGGACTACATGTAGTAAAATTGTGATAATATTTTGGTGGCAGTGGAAAGGTACATTGAGGTGTTAACACAGCTGTATGACAGTATGAACTTGCATTACTGAAACTTTATTCTGTTTGTAACATAGGAAAGATGTATGATACTTACATGGCGACGGGCCATGTGAGGGGCGCAGTTGTTGCAGTAATGTGTGCCTTTTTGCGAGGAGAATTGAGTACAGAAGCACCCACTTTCCACACACTTCCCCCGTGTCACTCCCTCGTGGTCCACTGGAAAGGCAAAAAGATATATTTTTTATCGCGGGTACATTCTGCCGATAATAAACAGGATGCGCCATGTGCTGGCGAGTGAAAGGGATGTGCCGTGTATATGAAATGGGAAAAATAAACAGGATGTATGATGTCTATATACCGAGAAAAAATAAACAATACACATTACCATACAAAGCTGTGTGTTGAAAATACTGACGGGGGTGCCAGTGTGTTAGTTGTGTATACTACTACCACGTGCGTGAAAACAGCAGGCGTGTTCATTTCATAACGGGCGATAATGGGTGGATTAGCATGAAATGCTACAGGCTACCACATAGTTCAATACAAAATAAAGTACTGCACACGTTACGTGAAACACAGTGTATGAAACTTACTTTAAAGTCTTGCAGGTGCTGGTAGAACAGCAAGAAAAGGATTGCAGTTATGATCCAAAAGCTTGTCCCTCGTACACGCCACGCGGAATCGCACCACTCACGCCGGAAGTGAATACTTTGTTTAAGCTGAGACCGTGCAGCCGCTGCTGATAATAAACAGGACGCCCCGCATCGCTTTCATCCCACGGGCAAAATAAATTGAAAAATAGCTGTAGAAAGTGTATTAGTTGTATTGTAAGATCAAGTGCACGGTATTATAAGACATTTGAATCGAGGTTGCAGTAAGGTAATAAGGGGGAAGGGGCATCCGAACAGCAGGAAATTGCGAACTACGTTCTGCGTATATCATATCATTACGCCCCGCCGACAACCAATGAAATGCCGGCTCTCTTGACACAGCGGCATGCTGTTCTGCCGCAGGGCGGTATGGCGGAAATTGACAGTTGACAGCGCCAATTTTCGTAGTTGACAGTTGACAGCAACTTTTTTTCATGTTTTTCAAAAATGAAAAAAAAAATATTTGTGAAAAAAAATTAAATTTTTTTTTTTCGCCTGTTTTTTCAGGTGAAATTTTTTTTTTTTTCATAACAGTGTTTTTTTGGGCGTGAGCCTTGTCGGCCACCGTACATACGAGGTATAAGCTATCGAAGGGTCGGCATGATGCATTCGTGCCTCATGTCACAATGGCAAATGGCATAGTTTATTTCAGCAGTATGCGGCTCTTAGAGGGTTAACCATACTTAATAATACTTGGGTATTATGTGTAAGAGGATAGGGTGTGGAATTAGCACGGTCACGTACAACCTGCTACACACTCTGATGATCTAATTATGTGTACTCATAATCCTGTCTGATGCATGTCTCCAAATCTATGATCAAGTGTAATCTAAACATACATGTGCATTAGGAATGACGAAAAATGTGTCAAGCGAATATATTGGAAATCCAGTGTACATTTTCTCAAGTTATGTCAATGGGATAAGAGCTATATACAATAATCATTAGTACAAGTAAGTATAAATACAACAACGAGCGTTGGTCTCAAACGAAGACCATGTGGAAACACCAATGATGGGAAACAGGTGATATAGTGTTGTGTGACAGAAGCCCTACGATATATGTCACTGACTGAGGTGGTATTCTGTTTAACACACAGTGTTTTGTAATTAGCTTTAGCTTAAATTGTTTATGGCCAGCGTCCACGGGGGTGACTGGGGGAATTCGGCCGAAATTCGTAGGCCCTAAACCCACAAATGGCCTCAAATTAAAAATGTAAGATTAAAAATTGGATAAGGATATCCAGGGTCAGTCCTGGTTTTGTACAGATAAGATTGGATAACTTGCAACTCCCTTTTTTTGGATGGGGGCGGGGGGGGGGGCTCATTTAGATAATAAATGACGTTTCAATTTCCATTATAGTTGAGGTTATGACACTGGTCAGTGATGGATTATATAGATACAGTTGCATTTATGAATGTCTAATTCTTTCAGAATAAATGAATGGATGTATGATCAAGGATTACCCTATATGCTTCTTGGTATGATGGGACCAGTGATGGTCCAAACTGTAAAAACCGCTTGCCCTATAGATGATCCAGACCAGGTCTAGACTAACATGGCACATTGAGTGTGGCAGCTGTGGCATATCTGCATCACCAAAAGCTACATATACAATGTATAAGGACGTAATGCAGGGACGGCAGTAATGCGGTTATAGACGGAATGCATCTGTATAGCAGACAAGATGGCGGACTGCACAGTGTGATGGGTTACACTGTTTCATGTATACCATGTCTGGGTGTTGTGACACCATCCACAGCTGTAGGCCCTGGTTTGCCCTCCCTCTTCACCCTGCTATACTCTTTCTACCATTTGGTATACTAGTAGCTGCGATCGTTCATACCCCAAGCACCAAGGAATATTGAATCATGTTCCATGTACATTCTTTTCTATTCTAAGCGAAATAAATATAAGCAGTGGCTGCCACATGCTGCACCTATTGTTACGCCTGAATACCTGATTGGGAAAAACTACAGTTCCAAATGGTTGTCCTTTTTCTTATTTCATCGGGGTCTACATGGCCATATGGAATACTTACAATCCAGATTACATTCTCTGGTGTGGTAAGGAGGCTGCCAAGAGTTATGGTTTATCACTGAATATATACATGTTTATTATACCAAACAGACACCAGCTTTTTACCATGCGTTACCAGTTAGACCAGCACGGTTATAGGCCAATGGCCTATGTGAGAAGTGGTCTCCCAGCAGAACCATCCTGGGGAGATGTTGATATCAGCCTTGACTCACATAGACCCAGATACACGTAGAGAAAACATCAAGACATGTGATCTGCTTAGAGAATGAGAACGCCCTTCTGGGTCAAGCAGGGTAAAATCCTAGGGGAGCCAAGATGCAAAGAAATAAAAGAATACCTTCTTCAAGTGTGGTGTCCCATGAGGTGGGCGTGTGTATTTACCTTTCAGTTTTCCCCTTGGCCTGTTCAGAATATAGCTACACACGTGAAGGTATTCAGGCCCATTCAAAACGTGTCATCATTTAAGGGTTGAGGGCAACTAAATTTCGAGTGGGAGGAAACGTTGTTTAATTCGTTGTGCCCTTTTTATGTCCTGATATTGTATTTCTTGTCTGTCTCTTTATAAGGCCAAAAAGAAGTTGTTTCTCGGCGGTGAAAAATATGACGAGGGTGTTTCTTATTTCTATCATTATCATCTACGGGTGGTGGTCGTGGTAGGGCCAGGGGGGGGGGGTTAAACTAGGGAAATTAAGACTTTTTGCGAACGATTTTCACATTTTAGCAGTTAGAGTTTATTGATCCGCAGAAGTTTTTATGCAATTCATTCCTAGCTCACTGTAATACTGACAGTATGTGCTCTAACTTGATACCAAATATTCTTATATTTGTCCTTGTTCTTTTTACATGCTTTGTATTTTTTCAAAACACGCTTTTTATGATCGAGTGGCCTATTGAACGTGTATACCTATCTTCTTTTAGATATTGTTCATTGTGATTCCCAGTGGGGAGGCGGCTATTTTTGACACTTTCTTTCTCCGTAGTGATGCATATCAGAGACCCACTGGAAGCTAGCCCCTCTCCCCATCGTATGACATCATTGTGGACGGTCCCAAGAGAACATATACATCAGTATGAAGTACACGTCCAGCAACCTGAGTGTATGGCCACATGTTAATAGATATGGAATGAAATAAGCAGAATGACATTATACTGGACTAACAACATGCTCCATAGTCTCTAGAACAGTGCTGTTTATATAGGTCTGCCATCTGGTGGATCCAATGAGAACTACATGAGCTGGGAACTACCAGTGTTTAGTGTGATCAGGTATTCATTATATAGATAATTTAGATGAATGCCTAGTGGAATCAATATTAAATATAATGTTCTTGTACAAGAACCCAGCTTGTAATACCGTTGATATAAATTAGCCTTGACCTTTTTGAAATAGGAAAGGTTTATGTATTTTACACTTTAATGTTCGGAACATAGGGTCTATGATTTCAGTAATGATTTCGTTGCCTTCCTGCAGCAGCATAGGTAGATAATGTAGCATGACCCGCTACATAAAGTGGACATCCCAGCCAGGAGGAACAAGATGGAGATATGACCCGTCTTCTCCCATGTCCATGCTGAAAAGAAACACACACTATTATTTTCTTACACTGTTGCCAGAACATAATATTGCTGATGTACACAATGATATCTATGGTCGTGATACTTGGGCAGTTTTTATTACAGTGCTAAATATGACATTCAGCTATGTCACTATTAGGTTATTGCCCCTACGAAATGTAGATTTGATGGAACATGTTAGCAAGAGAGGTCAAAGATGCAGACACTGACACACGTGTAGGCTATATCCAGAATTGGACAACATACAAGACGAATGCTTCTTTCCCGAGTAATATCCTGACAAACTGATAGGTTGGGTTAGCTTTGTATGTAACTTTTCTGTGTCGGACACTTTTAATGAACAATGTACCCCTGTATCTTTTGTGAATGTCCAATTCTCTTATACATGCATGATTACAGACTGACCTACCAAATAGCTGGATGTTGGCAAAACCTCCGATACCAGCAATGGCGTAGGCTAATCCCAACACCCAAGGAAAGTTCTTGATGCCAACGATATTACGAGCTGTTGTTGTAGCAACACATGTATTAGCACCTGGATAAAATAAAATAAATCATATCAATATCAACATTTGTGATCAGGCGAGCAACTAGCGATATCCGGCGGGCATTGGTTTACATTGGCGATTCAGGTTGATGTCATAATCTTCAAAATAACATATCATCAGCTATAAGAGATTTAACTCCTGTGTGAAGAGTTTATTTGCCGAACTGAAAATGGTAAATAAGCTTTAGATGCAAATATTGATAAATAATCTAATAAAAATCAATGTGACTTCTTTTTTTTGGTCTAGATTTGGTTCTCGGAGGAATATTCATCCTCTGTTTTCAGTTTTGAGTTACTGACATTTGGAGAAATTAGGACCGATATCTTCCATTTAAAGTAATGGAATGGTTCCATGGCAATCAGAGAGTGTAATATGTGCTGTTCATTTTTATATTCCAAACATAGAAGATGAGCAGCGAAGGGGTAATTATTCTAAAAGACCATTATCCTAGAAAACTTTATTATGTGATTTGTACTCTTTGACCATCCAGGTCCTCCCTCGTGACCCAAAACCAGAACTATAGAAACAACGCGATGTTGCTTTGCTTTGCCTGGTCATAATTTTGTGTGATTCCACATACCAAACGATAAACAATGGTATTTATAAGGTAAAACGGAACTCTATACACGGCCTTTTAGTTAAATTCTAGCCATCATGGGATTCTTTTTTACGCATTGTTCTTTTCTTTTTATTGGTGCAAGGCTTATGCCTATTTCGAATGGAAGAGTGCTCTATTATAGGTCTAAATAGGTATCCTTGTTGCCATGGAAACTTGTAAATAGAGAGACAAAAGAAGCCACTTGACTGAACAGAAATACAATTTCAATAGCAGGATCTGTGATCATATGTTTGAAAAGGCATGGTCAATTACTAATTTACAATTGATGTTAATTAGACATAACTTAAATGGAAACTATGTGACGTAGAGCTTATTACTGGACATCGATTCTCTGTCTCTTTGTAGCTCTATAGTGATCGATGCCCAGTTTTATACTTCAGACCAGTGGCTCATTTTGGCTGTTTTTCGCCTCACAGATTGCTCCTAGCGCAAAATCCTGACTAGGTGTCAATATATTCTCTATGCCAATGTGTAATATGAGGGTAGAAAACAGTGGAACCTCAGTTAGAAAAAATCCTACTGAACAGTTTTTGAGAAAATTAGGGTTTTGTTGCCCTTTTTTGCTGTTTTTAGTACATTTCCTACATAACCCGTGAACGCCAGCATTTCTCAATTTTCAGGTATTTAGAATTAGAATTTGACATTTTTTTATTCACAGTAGGATTCCTGAATACCGAGCCATTCTAGCAAAGCTATTCTTTGGAAAAAATACTTAGTATTTCTTGATGATTTTCGTTGCACAAATTTAGGTTGTAATATAAAAACTGCATTGTCATCCAATCAAAGTGTTTATGCACTGTTGAGGGTCACCCCCTCCCACCCTCTTCACTGTGCATTGAAGGAGAACAGGCAGGGGAGGTACACGTGTCTGTATATAGCTGTTGACCTGGGTGCTGGGTGCATTTTTAATTTATGGGGTGCCAACTGTTCATGAAAGAAAATTCAAATAGATTTTTTTTTTTTTAGTATCAGATTAATGCAACTACAAGTCGTGACAGCACTTAAAGTATTCTATTTGCATTAATATGAATGGTGGCCACCTTATGGGGTGCCAAATATTCATGAAAGAAAAATTAATAAGAATTTGTTTTTTATTAGCATTAAATTGATGCAACTACAATTCGAGATTGCATTTCAAGCATCGGGGCATTCAATGAATGGTAGTCATCTTAAATATATGGGGTGCCAACTGTTCATAAATAAAAAAAAGAATAGAATTAGTTTTTTTATTAGTATCAGATTAATGCAACTACAATTTGTGATTGCACTTAAAGCATTGTGGCATGCAATGACTGGTAGTCACCTTGAATGTATGGGGTGCCAACTGTTCATTAAAGAAAAAAAAGAAAGTTTTTTTTTTAAGAATCAAATTAATGCAACAGCAACTCAAGATTGCTTTTAAGCATTATGGCATTCAATGATTGGTGGCCATCTTGAACCTATGGGGTGCCAACTCTTCATGAAAAAACAACTAAATTGGATGTTTTTAACAGTTTAAAATTAATGCAACTACATTTCAAGATTGCATTTAAAGCATTGTGGCATTCAATGAATGGTGGCCATCCTAAACCTATGGGGTGCCAACTGTGTTTGAAAAAGGTATCAAATAGAAATGTTCTTATATAGATATCAAATTAATGCAACTACAATTCTTCATTGCACTGAAATCATTGTGGCATTTAGTAAATGGTAGCCATCTTGAATGGGTTGAATGAAGGAAAAATCAAATAGGATTTGTTTTTTTGATAGTATCAAATTAATGCAACTACAAGTCAAGATTGCATTTCAAGCATTGGGACATTCAATAAGTGATAGCCATCTTGAATCTATGGGATGCCAACTGTTCATGAAAGAAAAATAGAATAGATTTTTTTTTATTAGTATCAAACTACTGCAACTGCAATTCGATATTACATTGAAAGCATGGTGGCATTCAATCAATGGTTGCAATCTTGAATTTCGAAATGAACATACACACAGACATATAGGCATGAACATGGTGTTCTCCTTCATATAGATATTCATGGATTTCTACTTCTAATAAATATAGCTTTCTGTTACATGGATGTCGATGTCCAGTTTTAGATATATATCCATATAGTGCATTGGAGTGCTATAATGTTGGACTGCTGTATATTTCCTATTTAGGACAGGACAATGTCCATCCATATTCGAAAAGTTTTCTCGCAAAAACCAAAAGGGTTAGGCCTATCTTCTTAGGTTGTATATCATTAGAAACCTGAACACCTGCATTTTATTGCTCAATTTACCCCAATACCCTTTGCCTTAGCTGTGTTAGTCGGTTATAATATTTCCCGCCATATAAAATGGTTTCAAATATATCTGCCATCAAACCGATATAGATATTAGCAACATGGCCTTGATTTGAATTATAAAATGTATGTACATATACATTATTGAATAAACAGTGATAAAAGAGCACTTACCTACAGCAAAACCCATGACAGCCGCCACAGCGGACATCGACAAAAAGGTTGATAGATAACCAACAGAGGTCTCTAGCACTCCCCAGATTAAGATGGTCAACAAATAGTAGATCAAGGGAAGGTTGGGGTGCAGCCAAATAGTTACTGAAACCCCAATTCTGCCGACCAGCTCACCAATGCTCATGATAAACACGATGTAGGAGGCATTGCTGGGAGGTAGACCGGATAATGCAACTCCCATAGCAAAGAAGGAGTAGAGCCCAACCAAACCTGTATGACGAAAATAGAAAGCCATGATGCAGGCAATGCTCGCCAATCCACCACTGTGAAGGGTTTGTTTAGTGTCTGTGACCAGTTGACACATTAAAGCCCTCACATTTGAGCACCTCCCCTTCTTGATCCTTACTGAAGCGACAGAACTAACAGAAGTTGTGGATTTGAGATCCATTTTGTCCTCTCTGCCTGTAACAGGCAGAGCTTGGTCCTCACTTTTGACAGTTTGTGCTTCAGCTTTTGATTCATCACATTTCTGTTCATCATGCTTAACATCGTTATTAAAGTTGTCTGCAGCTATTCTGTCCCTTAATTCAGCTGATGTTAATGGCCGGAGTAACATGGCTGCAGGCAAACAGTTCAGGTGCAGTCCGGCTGTGATAAGTAAGGCCCCTCTCCAACCATAAGACGATTCACACCATCTGGAATCGATGCATTATAATATCCACTACTTAAACTATAAATAAAAAGGAGTTGACACGAATATCATGTAATCATTGGAACGGTACTTGCATTATGATAGACTTTTCTACATTATTATAATGACAATATCACATGATACAATGAACTATTTCCAATAAATATTACGCTGATTGATCCATAGTCAGTAATACAAAGTTTAGATATGCAAGAGAGAGGGTGAAAGACCAAAAATGAGTGCCTATATATGTTAGTTTTCAATACATAATAACTCATAATTCCACTCACCTAAATATCAATGTGTAGAGGAGAGCACCAATACTTGAGCACGTGAAGGAGATACTTGCTGCTAGAGCATGCCAGCCCTTTACATGCTGCTGAATACTAACTGTTCCAGATGCTAACAGAAATCCCCAACTGAAACCTAAGTCCATATTTTGGTGTGTAAAATTCATAGTCTTCATGTATGTCTGATAACACTTGGTCTCGTATTTTCTGGTGCAGAGTCCTTAATATCAAATTACTCCAAGGAGGCACGCCATCCAACAATACAGGACTTTCATTGATCATGAAGTACCGAATTGCTAAGGCCAAATAAAAGAAGGTTTGTTTCAGGTCACCCGATCGACCCTTTATCAAAACAGGGCCGACCCTACGCAGTTTAATGCAATTCTGAAGAAATTTCCGTATTTTTACCCTTTTTTTGGGTAAATTTTAGGGTCTTTGGGGAGGCTGGCTAGTACTTTCATGTTAATAAATAAAAGTTTTATTTTCAAAAAGAAAAATCAGACCTACCGACCCTACATTTTCTTTCCATGTTACCTGAAACATACCTTCTTTTTTTGGTATAATGCAAAAGGGATTTCCAAATGATAGTATTTAAAACGACATTGACATGCAATTAGTGTTGACCGTGATTGACCTTTTTAGATAATATTTTACATTGACTTAATCTCTTAATATATATCCATTAAGCTGACCTCTTACCTGTGAATCCATAGGTGATGTATAGCATACTTATTGTGGGAGCAAAGGAAGACAATAACAAACTAAGGCTTCCAACTAAGGCACCAATCACAGCCACCACCCTGGTGCCAGACTTCATAATAAGAGGCCCTGATACCACACCTGCAATGATACCAGCAAGAACAAATTCATTATTTAATCCTATCATCGAGTTGTTTATTCATAATACTAGTAGACATATTTAGTATGATTATATCTAAGATTTTTACTGTATAGATTTTGCCCATGTAAACATGTCATCGTGTGCTTATGGAAACTCTGCTACTAATTCTAATATCATGGTCAGAATAGGTCAGGGGACCCCTCCATATTACGGATGGGGTCTCCTGACCTGGTTTTCTCTATATGTTATACATTTATAAGCATCAGAATGGTTTAAAATCCTACACACATATTTAGATTGACATTATGAACACAAATAACTCATAATATGAGCAGATCGGAGCCAATCAATATAGGATAGTGTATTCTTCTACTAACCTGAGATATAATAGGTGCATCCCACAAGTGATGCCACCAGGGCTGTTGCTGACTCAGTGGTCTGGAAGGTGTGCATGAAGTGGTAGTAGAAGAGACCGCTACCAAAGTACATGCCTGCATAAATGGCATTGATAGAAGATACAGCGCCCACTACTATCACATCATTGGTAATGCGAAACTTCCTCACGGCCATCGTTAATATCTGAGTATTCAAAGCATATGAAGATTGTTTTAATCTATTTAGGGAGTGATACTTTTTTTTTAAACAGAATGGGGGCGGGGTTGATTTGGGGTAAAATATTTCAACCCCTCTTGGGGGCGCAAAAATATTTCACCTGCTTTCAGCGAAAACCCCTACGCATTACTATGCTTCAGAGGTAGAGTACGTTGCCCCATTTTTGACACGCCGGTCGTTGAGAGGGGTAAAGGAATTAAGACCCCCACAGCTCCCTACATGTTGTTGACTCAGGGTAAATCATCCCTGAATTATATACGTCTACCAATCTAACACGGCGAAACTGAAACGGCGATGGTGTCGCGGCTGATGCTCCGATCGACTCGCTTTTTGGCCGAGACGTAAAACAGCGGTTACGCGCTGCCGGGCGCTGACTCCCAGAGCCACCTGCTTGCCCACAGTCACCTGCTTTCCCACAGCCACCTGCTCACCTACAGCCACCACCTGGAATTCGATTATATGTGACTTCCAATATATAAATTTAGGGTAGTTTTTTCTGGCGATTACGATTCTGCCGTCAGAAATGAGAAATAACATATTGTACTCAAATTAGATCACTCATTCGAATTCATTTCTGAAGCCAGAATTGACCGATGAATGATTATAAGGGAGTACTGTATGTAAGTACATAAGCTACATATCCAGCTTACCCTGAGTCATCTGTGAGTCCACTCACACACTCAATCCTTTAAATAATGAGCACTCCCTTGGTGGAGGAGCATACATATATTTCAATAGCTTTAGTGGACTTATTTCACATGTCACATATGATTGTGACCAGGCACGTGGAAAGGGGTACTGAGAGGGGGATTCACAATTCAAGTTTGTGTCAAGATCTTTAAAATGAGATATCATTTAGACATTCCTGGTAGTTTTGTGGCAATCATACACTTTAGAAAGTTGTTGTGAACAGCAAAGTGTGCTGTAACTATACAGTACTTTAGCTGTAAGGAATAAAGCAATATAGCAAATTTTGCTGTACATGTACAATTCTGTTGCTGTAGATGCAGGTTCGAATCCCATAACCAGCAACCTGAGGGAGAGAGAGAGTAGAGAGATTGAAGGGAGTACCATACTCCACAGCTCCAAGGGGATTTTTTTTCCCACTTATATGCCATATGCTCTATCAACACATAGAATAGAATGGACATATACTAATCTCTTGATGAGGAATTTATATAATTTTTTAAGTTCGTTGTCATTGGCATCAGAGTGAGTTTCAAACCTTAGCAGCTCCACAAATTTGACCTGATCTTTTCAAAAGCCTATTGATACAGGCTACATATAAGTGACTGTCCCACTAGCTCAGTCGGTAGAGCAGTGGGAGATGTAGTCTGAGGGTCGGAAGTTCAAGTTCGACAGGGAACTCTCAAACAAACTACATTTCTCCTAATGCAGTTCTTAAAGTAATATATTTTGGTAAACTGAAATGTTACTTTTGAAAATGGTAATACTGACAGTTGAACCCCAGACCTTCAGGTCCGGGTCTACAGTAGATTCTACAGTAGGTCTACAGCAGAATTTACTGGAACCAAAGTTGCCCCAAATATTTGCTGTATAGGAACACTACTTACTTCTAACAGTGTATCTCCATCATGAGTTGTTACCTAGAACAGTTACTCATGTTCAAAAATGACAAAATTTGATAAGCTCTAAATGCACTGTAGATTCTACCGTAGGTCTACAGCAGAATTTACTGGAACCAAAGTTGCCCCAAATATTTGCTGTATAGGAACACTACTTACTTCTAACAGTGTATCTCCATCATGAGTTGTTACCTAGAACAGTTACTCATGTTCAAAAATGACAAAATTTGATAAGCTCTAAATGCACTGTATTCGATTTACTATACAAAAAAACCCAAAAAGTGTTAATATTCAATGCAGATCTGGTTCTAGTAGGAATTTTCAAGATCTGTTTTGAATTACTGGTCCAAATCACCAAAAATCAAATAAAGAAATTACCCAAGGCTTTTTGGGCATGTTTTTCACTATTTTACCATACTGATGCCCCCCTGGTGGTCAACCCCAGTACTAAAAATCCCCCGTGAAAGTTCCGTCTCAAATGTTGAGCCACATATTCTTTTCCATGAGGCCACTCCAAAAAAAAAAGTGGTTTCTCATCACCAAGGTCAAAAAAATCTGAAGAGGGAGGCTTTTCATTCAATATTTTTTTAACTTGCGGGCTAAAATGTATGGGATAATATACGTTTTTCATGACCAAAATTCACATTTTAGTAGTTAAGAATTTATGGATCTTTTAAAGTAAAGAAAATGTACGTTATTTCTAGCCTACTGCATTACTGGCAGTATTAGCTTTAATTTGATCCCAAATATCCCAATATTTGTCCATTTTTATCAAATCTTTCATAAAAAATTAGCAAAAAAAATGTTTTCCTCGAAAGCTGATTTTTATGATGCGCGCGGTGATGAGAAACCATTTTATCTTTTTGAGTGGTCTAAGAGCAACGTTCACTTTATTTCCATGAAAACAGTTAAAGAACAATATATGATCGATTAACCCAGTTCAACCTGGATATATTTAGAAACCAAGATGGCAGCCACACAGACTAGTACTAGTATGAAGTATCTCAAATACCCACATTTCAGACAAATTAATGCTTCCTCTACATGGAATTCACAGTCAGGAGGTGCCATGTTACATTATATACAAGACTTACGTGATCACATGCAGAGAATCCAATTCCACTCAAAAAAGGTATAAATCCATCCCATAAATTGAAGCTGGGAATTAGTGGATCCTGCTGCCTTCACGTCTCGCACCACTCTCCGGTGTATGTATTTTCAACTGTCGACGTCACTGTGGACAGATGAATAATCAATATGCAAGCTCTGCTTATCAGGCTGTGTGTGCCCTTATAAACTAGTACATCACCTCTCTTGTGCCACTTTCTAGACAACATAATTGTACGGTTCCAGTAGCGTCGTACAGGCGTGGCTAGTGCATTCCCCTCTGTTGTTTGAATTGTGAATTAAAATGGTTTAGTCTTATCATAAAAAGGAAAAAGAAAATACCGTCCCCACTTATTCATACTGGAGTAATGAAACTTATACAGATCGGAGATAGCATTGTTCGTTGCCAGACCAGAGCACTAGGTTTAGTTTAGATTTATCATCGCAATGATGCAGGATTCAGAATCTATGGATTCTAACTTTCTTTTGAGCTATTTGAGGGGTATTACAAGCTTGAAAGGCCTAACTCACGCAAGAGCACAGACAAACGTTTTTAGAGAGTCTTAATCAAATCGCAATAGATCTTAATCTTAAAATCTTAAAAGTACTCACCAAATATAGATGGTGCAACTATATTATGCAGTCTTATTCTGGTTCCTTACTCCGAGAGTAAGACTATAATATATATTGGCACCATATGTTAGGAAGGCTGCTTGTGAAACACTTCATGTAAGTTAGTCACCATCTATGTTTTCTAACTTCAACAACTGGCTATATCCCATGTGCTGCATGCATATGAAAAAAGAGCGAAACAGCCCACAACCCACAGAAAAATAGTACAATATGCCCGCGGAAATTCCAAACATGTAGCATGGAGGGTGACCTCGAGAGCAGAGCAGCATATGATCGCATGATACAGGTATAGGCCTGAAAACATTACCACGCCAATAGAAGACAAACAAATAAAACAAGATAAAATTGATCCAATAGGACAAGAAAAGGCTAAACAAAAAAGTCACGCAGACTAGTCTGAATTGGTATATTCCATGAAGACAGGTCCCGGAGATAGGTACATTATAATGGGTTATAACAGAACTGAGAAATTATGCATACTGATAGACCTATATTGTTGTTGTGCAATTTATCCAGACTGTGCCCCCTTCAGTGCAGTTATTCCTTTGTCCTATGCTGGAAACATCCATTATGGATTATGAAATGGTCGGCCATACATTATAACCTGCAGTGGCGTAGAACAAGGAGGGGGCAGGGGAGCCCTAATCAGAATTAAAGGGGGCTCAAACACTACTTTTCTATACAATTCCAACATAAGCGTGTATATGGGCCATATGTCAGCCATCTATATTATGTGTTTGGGTAAGGATTCTATGATAACACCATTATACTCTATAAATTTATCATCTTTTTGTACATGTATGCATCTAACTGTCTAGGTGGTAGTAGACCACAGGCTTCCCTATAATGACACATAATATACGTATTAGGTAATTTCCATCCCATTAAGGTTCATATACTTTATACAGTGTCATTGCAGCAGTTTGTTTGCAGCAGTCAGAAGCAATCTACCACTTAATCCCTGCTGCTGCATCATTAGCAAATCAGCAGACTTAATAGGGGGTGCACATGGTATGTTGTTGTTGTTTAAATTTTTATTTTGGCAAAATAATCTTAGTACATACGAAGTTTTTCAATATAATGCCAATGAAATCTAGAAAGTCAAGATTCCAATAAAATATTTTTACGGTGAAAAGTACCGTAAATTCTCGCGTAGAAGCCGCGGCTTGTACGCGAGTCAGACTCAGCTTTCTTTTGATACCAAACATGCCTATATAGGGTGCGGCTTATACGAGAGTTTTTATTAGTATACTACAGTACAAAAATCGCAATATTCAGACCTCCTCTGTGGCTTATATAATTTGTCAAAGTTAGGGGTGCGGCTTATACGCGAGTTAGGCTTATACGCGAGAATTTACGGTAATAATAATATACGTCACAGTTATGCATGTCAGTGTTTATAGTTCTGATCGAGTATTGTCACATCTTACTGAGTACCGCGAGAGGATGATATAGATAGTTACAGGGCGTTGATAAATACAGGTGGCCCACTTATTAACTGATGCATCTGTCATGGTCACTGGTTAACTACTAAAGGGCATCCTGCAGTAATTACAGGTGCTTCTTAGAGTCATCATGGGTTTAGGACTTTATCAGGTTCATGAATTGAGTCTGATCTGTGGTATGTTGGGTCGCAGCATCCAATTCATTCCATTTTTCATGGCCTCTATGGTATGGGCTCTTCTCGTAGATGTCTTTGACAGTCCTAGGGGTCCTGAGTTGTTTTTTCACACCACCTCTTAGGACCCGTGCTGGTACAACAACTTGGCCCTCGTCCAGCGACACCCGATGTATGTGGCCCAGTAGCTGGTGTCGGTGCGTGACATCTAGTTTCGTAATCCTGGGACTGTGGTGAAGAGCAGTGATGTCTACTCCTCTAGGGTCTCGTATGCCCTCACAGACTCTCAGGGCGTTGTTTTGTAGTGTTTGTAACTTGGTAATAGCCCACACTGGACCCCCGCCGTGGAGAAAACAACAGTAGTCCAGTATGGAGCGTATCATGTGGGTGTAAACTTGGACAGCAGTATCCTTGTTGGACCGCTTCCTGATACCCCGCAGCTGGGTGATCCATACTTGTACCAGGTTGATTGTCTTCTTCAGGTTCGGTGTCATGATCAGGTATGTGTCTAGCACCGCGCCCAGATAGTTGAAGCTACCCACTACTTCCAGCTCCACTCTATTCAGGTGCAGGGCAGAGTTTGTCAAGTCGGGGATTGATCTAGGTGAGTAAGACCACATCACTTGTGTCTTCTGGGAGTTGACGGTCAGTTTGTTTTGTGCGCACCAGTGGCCAACCCTTATTAGGTCTTGTTGCATCAACATAACCACGTGCTCAACACTTTTCCCCGACACCACAAGGGCCAGGTCATCGGCGTAGAGGTAGTAGCTGCTGTTCTCGATGACGTCAGACACATTGTTGATGTAGCTGATGAAGAGGAGAGGCCATGCATCACATGAAGCATTATTTCTTCCAAACACGTTCTTACTGTGTGCCTATATGTTCACATGTGGATGTCTGTACTATAAGAATATATCATTTTATCATCGTTATTACATTGTGTGATGTGGCCCAGTCCTGCACACATCAGTGTATTATACACCCCATGCCCCCCCCCCCCACACACACACACTGTTAGGTTGTCCAACTTTGGTCTGAGGGCTGCAGAGGCACAGGCCTAACGAGACAGTTAAGGTGTGTGATGTATTTATGTCTATCTGTCCGGTGGGGAGGGGTGTGTGTGTCAATTCCACTGAAGTGCATAATATATACTGGTCATACTGCCACTCCCGGCCGTTTCCCTTTAATCAACCATAGTGTTGTTCTCATTCCTTATGATGTATTTTCAGTGCTGTTGTAGTAAATAATCATGGACCACAATAGTGCAACTCACAATATTGACATAAAGCAGGTACTAGAGCAAAATTAATACGTGATAGTTCTCGTGGGTGCACGGAAAAACTTTCTGAGCCCAATCTTAATCTATAATCTCTCCTTGTATCTGCTACCTGCTCAAGAAAAGAAGAAAAAAACGGGGGCAACATCAAACGTACTCATAGTAATAATTCTAGGAAGTTACCAAGATGAAGATAAATCCAGCTTTGATTTACCTACAGCGCTTTAAAATTGCATGGCAGCCCTATAGTAGGGTGAATTTTGATAAAAGGTGGTTTTGGATGGACAGGTGGACGGACGGACCTTGATGGAAGAGCCAAAAATGGTATTCTGTCCAGGTGACGCAATCGCAATCATTCTGCTATTGAATGTTGGCCCAATATATGGATACAGCAGATGTAGGTACACCATTAAAACGCTTGAACAATCATGTTGCAATCGTGATGTTGCACTACCATCAGAATTCTGATATTGGCCCACCGTCATAGTTTGACCATTGATCTCATGTTGCCCCAGGTTGGAACAATGTCGGGCCATTATCCTCTTATTTCTGATGTTATTACTAAATTGGCCCAATGTTGGCTTTTCGACATCTACCAGTGGAATTATACATTGTATGAACACTCAAGTTTTCCCTGATTTATGGCATATCGTGTTACCTATATATATACTGATATAAATCGTCCTTTGTATAAATCAATAGGTTAACATTTTGTTATCAACTTTATCTATGAACCCGATATGGGACGGGCTATACAAGTGCATAGATTGCTTAGATATATCAAGGACCATAATGATGAGACCATTTTGATATCATGATTATTAGTATTTTACCCATAATGCAATACGTTTTTGCATCATTTGTTTTTCACTTGAGAGGCCCCAAATATCAGTATTATGCATGGAAAATTGCATGGAAAATTGGAAAAGCTTGCATGCTGATGGGGGGTTGGGGCTCAAAACTAAACGTGTTCCATTTGAAAAATCCTGACAACTCGTCTCAAAATGTGAATGTAGTGGGGGAGGGGTCGACATTACAAGATTTCAGTTAATTCATATGGGGTCGGTAAAAGATTTGCTGTTTTGGGAAAATCCACCAATCCCTGCCCCAGCTAATAATAAATGACTCGGACCTAAATCGAGTGACATTAACCCAGTTGTTTTCTTCTATTGGAAATAGTTGCTAAGGAACGTCCAAGCCACATCTGTGAAACTGGTGAAAATTTGTGATATTGTTCTGGTCATGATTCTCGAAGAAGTAAGCATCAAACCATTTAGTGTACATATTCTCATAGGCCTATAATTCCAATTGTAATTAAGGATAATTCTGACGAACTAGTGGTGGGACCCTGTGGAGATGTTCAGAACCTTTAAAAACCCACTAACCCCACCTGGTGGACAGAATCTTTAGAAATTCACTCCCCTGGTGTGTGTTAGTTCAGGGCTAAATTTCTAAACATTTTAGTAAGTTTCCCCAAGAGAACCTCGAACCCTCGACCCTAGGATATAGAGGCGGGCACCCTACTGACTGAGCTAACCAGGCAAGTGTCAGCATGGTCTATATTGATGCAATAGTCAATGGTTCATGACTATAGTTTAGAATATTCTATTTGGATGATATGTTGGCTATTCATTTCCTAAATTATCATAGGAATCATAATGATAACCCATTCTGATATTTTGATATAATTACAGTATGGATTGTATGTCCCCAACCTATGACTAATCTGGTCCATACACCATTCTTAACAAATGTCATATTGTTAGGACAAAACTCTGTCATTTTTGATGTAAAGATGCCCATTCTGTGGAAAGATGTAGTATCAATATGGCTCGGTCAATAACTTATTTGGGTTGAGCATTGATTATATGTTATGAATGACCTATGAGAAGTCTCAAGGGCTTTATACACGATTTTGAGATAGTAAGATTTTACCTTAATAAATAAAGTGTCAAAATCAGTTGGGTAGATCATAACATAACTATGTACTATAGAATGAAAAAATGCACGAACCAGTGCAATCTTCCATGCATCATAGACTATATAGTTTAGAGAGATATAGACGATTATAATACTTACCTACAAAGCGAACAAATATCCACTGATAGCGCGCTCACAGGATGCTGACTGAATGTACGGAATAACTATGTTAGAGTAAATGCTATGCGATGCAACCATGCTAAGTCGTCTGCTGCATGGATGACTGTGACCTCCTATATCACTGTCATTGTTGGAACAGGTACAATGTTGACTGCAGTTACCAGATAGCTCATGAGGCATCCCCATTGTGGTCAGTCTCGGACCCCGACTGTATGTATACAGTCTGGGAGAATGCTTATGTATTGGGTTGTGATGGATGTCACCAATCTGGACATCATGGGTTCGAGTCCCACCATGGCACAATGGGTAGTAATTTTGGTATCTGTTCATTGGCCCTCTATTACACTATTGTCCCTATCCTAATATGTAATATGTGTTATTACTATACCAGCATTGGGGTATTTTTGCTTAAAAAAAGCCAAATAAATAATGTAAAAAAACGAACCTACGTTTTCCCAAGGTGGGATTCGAACCCATGAGGCCATACACAACCTCATTCATGGTCATGTGACCATGGTTAACCAATCAGTGGTTGAGCTATCTCATTAAGAAATGATCCAGGATCCTGGATCATTTTCTAACTAGGTCACAGTTATTAGATACAAATTTGTCCAGGCCCATTACAGCCTGACGGCTGTAATGGGCCTGGAGGGCTCGAGGCTGCATTGTGCCCAGTGAACAAAAACACGTTATTTCAATGTTAAAAAAACGTCATCAGAAGGTTTGAAAACGTTCACTTTCTGAACGTTTCATTTACGTAAAAACGTGAACTCAAAATAACGTTAAAATAACGTTTGTTAACTACGGTTTTTTTTAGGTAGAAAGAATGTTAAAATAACGTTTTGTTGAGGTAAAAATAAGGTTTTCCTATCACCTGTGTAGCATCTATTATATACATATATCTTAGAGGTTTTTTAGAAGTTTTCCCACATTATCCCAACAACTTTTTATTTCCTATTATTATTAAAGCCTACTAACACATCAGTTCATCATTTGTTGGTCCAATCCTTGCAGAAGCAAGTCCATTGAACTCTTTAATTATGTTATCTTGTTGGTACAGCTGTGAGGGTTATAAAGATCCTGTATTTATACAAAAATGGTGTTTAATGTACCAGTAGTCACATTGTACTTAATTCACCATGTATGGTATTCAGAATCAATCTTACATTGAATGCTGATAGTGATGTCGATTTTTTGAAATAGGTAATTGTCCTAATTAAGGCCCCCCAATATATCTATTGTTCAAATATGACAGTACTGTATTAGAAAAGTACCATGATTAGCTTAACTGCCATCTGGTGAGCTAAACTAATACAAGGGCAAACGTTTAAAAAACGTTATCTTTGCGTTTTTTTAAACTGTCATCACTATTTGATTTAATATACTCAAATATCACCAATAGTACTCACATTAGAACTCTTTTCATATAACTGCATTATTAATTGATGAAATGATATCATATTCACCATTTTACTTCATGTTTAAATTAGTGAAAGGGTTATTTCTGAACGTTATTTTGATGTTGAAATAACGTTTAAAAGGAACGTTCTAACTATAACCTTATAGAAACGTTTTAGAACGTTAAAATAACGTGCTTTGTTCACTGGGTGGTGGGTCCAGATGGGTCAAAAGCGACCTGGCGACCTGGGCTGTTTTCCAGGCGACCTAGCGACCTGGTACAATAATTTAAGTGTCCTTGCGACTTTTGGAAAAATGTGGCTATAGTAAAGATAGTCTAAAAACGCGACTTTGCGACCTGGACCCCTTAATTTCGGCGACTTTCCGACCTGCGGGGGGACCCCTCTGCACCCCCATTGTGCAAAGGGAATTAAAAGTGGTGATTACACTGTACATGTGTTTATAACAGCTTGGGTAATTGTGTATTTGTATATTTACAACTGGTACCATACGTTATCATTTGGGCCACTAACTACATGATAGCATTGTCTAGAACAGCAGTATAAATGGGTTTTAAAATCAGGAGCACTATGGTAACTGTTTTGGTCTGCGAAAACAAGTAATATGGTAACTGTATGAGGGCTACTGTGGTAACTGTCTTTTTAAAATAGGACAGCGTATTATGCCCTGTATCATATGATGATGCGTAACAAGGGTCCATGCCAGGCATGTATTCATCATACACATAATGCTATATATCATACAAAATCTGAAATATAACATCCATCTGGTCATTGAGAGTAAAACGACCTTATAATATCGACATTGTGCTATGGTAATTGCAAAGTGCATCTAGGTTTGGCTAGCAAGTACTAGGGTAACTGTGATAGTAGAGAACATGATTCTTTAAAATCAATGTATGTAATATGGTACACATAATTATAGTGTCAGTGAGTCCTGGGAGAATTCTTATGATGTAGAAGACATAGACCTGGCTGGTCTCATCCCCTTGTGGGCTATTGGAAACAACTGCCACCTGCCAGGATTACCACACAATGCCATAAGCAAATCACCTTCACCTTCAAAAAACACAAGTCCAACAACAATTGCAGGTTAGGTCCCTAGGGCACAATTTTCCATTAGCTACATTTTGAAAAACAAAGACAAAGTCACCCTTTCTTTCAGCCTCTTCCATAACTCTTCTTTCAATTGTTTAGGTATCGACACATGTATAGGTTTATTCTGAATGTCCATTTCTTTGCGGATTTTCTCTTGACAGCAGCCTTCTGGGGTTTCTCTCCTTGAATTTACACATTCAAACAGGAAAATGGACACTGCTGTACATAATTTTTGCCCTGTAGGCTTGTAGTTGTAACTTTCTGATGGATAACCTCTCATACTGACACACTAGTCCAGCATTTGAAAAAAGGAATCTCTCTAATAACTGAGGAGAAAAAACAAATATCAGCTACCATAGTATTCCTTCGACCAGTGAGTCTGGTGCTTTTGGAGCAGTTACCAATTAAGGTAAGTTCTCTCACCAATAGGACTGTGTCCGACTAGTTACCATACTACTTCACAAACAGTTACCATAGTACCAAGTTTTCATTTCAGGCTGATTTCTATGACAAAGCATAACACCAGGGGTTCAGCTCTTAGCTGGACAAGCATACATACGTAGACTACAATTATGCAGATTTTTGTGTTAAGGAATCCTTGTATTTATAGCGCAAATGCACTTAAAGTGTTAGCATTGTTTGCACACAGGCGGCCATGATCTATCTGATAACTGCAGTTGCCATAGTTGCCATGGTAGATATGTGCCTGTCCCTGCAGTGTCTGTGCTCACGCTGACTAGTGAAGTTAGCTAACCCCTTTTTTTATTTGAGTTTGTAAAGTGTTTATTCATGGAATGATTTTCAAAAACACAGTACATTTCAATGAGATGGTACAGTGATGATACATACAGAATATCAATCATATACTTCATGATGGTATGTGAACGTCTCAGAACGATACCTCATACAGGAATACAGTAGATACTATTGTATTTAAATACACAGTCTCAATACATAGCAGGCCTATACGGGGTATTTGTTGTCACATTTTATTAATTAACTTTCAATTGCTTGGTATTCAAATATATATTATTACAGTTATCGCAAGCACGAGACTTCTCAGTCTATTCTATATGAGTTACAGCTTCAAGCCTGTTATGTTTGGCACTTCCAGTCAGCATTTTCACCTTGTACAATTATGACATATATGGTACAGTAGTATAGTCGATGATTGTAATGTTTAAATGTATACAAGGTAGGCTTTTCAGCCTTACAATATAGGAGTGCGCTCTTAACTGCTGGTATTTGTTTTAGAGTTGAAAGCAGCTACAAGCCAATTTGATGCCTTATCTCTAAATGCATTTTTAGATGGGGCGAGTCTGCATGATTTGTTCAGACTATTCCACATATCTATACCACGATACAGGGGGCTTTTTCTGTATCCTAGTTTGTTTGACTTTGGATACATTAGTAGCCCTGTCCCTGTCGATCTAGTGACTCTCCCCCCCCGATTGGGGCCGGATGGTGTTTTAACCCTAGAGCTGAGGCATTATGCTTAACACTATGGAGGTATTTATATAAAAGTAAGAGGTGCTGTAGGTCGTATCTGATACACAGGTGGTGGACTCCCGCATCCTTATGTAGATCAATTACATGATATTTAATACGAACATTCAAAGCAATTCTTAAACATCTATTCTGTGTCAATTGTAACCGCTTATGTTGCACAAAGGTGACACCATTAAAAAGGTAACCACAATATTCTAGAGCAGGCAGTATTGTTTGTTTATAAACAAGAATCGCAGTAGCTTTTAATTATGAAAAATTGTATAAATAATACATAAAAGCATTTAGAACTCTCTGAATGTGCATCACATCATATCAGAAAACCATCTAAATCAAGGACATAGAATCTTGGATGTTGTAGGTCATAGGTCCAAGGTCAAGGTCAAATAACTGGGATTGGGATATAGTATGTGATCACAACTTCCTATACATTTATAAATTGTAACCTCTATTTTTCTTGTGCTATGCTATTTTGTAATCTATCAACCACAGTTAATGTTGTGACCTTCATTGCAGAGGTCAATGTCATGAAACTTGACATATGCAGACAGCTACACATGCCATTCAGATATAGCTTTAATAGGTATAACAGATGCATCGCACAGAACAATATTTGGTTGGGTGAAGGTCAAGCAAGGTTTTGCAGTTGACCATTGAAAAGGTTTGTTACTTGTCATGGCTGCATTGATGCATCAAATAACAACTGAGCATGAAACCTTGAGCCATCATGCTACTGTTAAAGATTTACTAATGGTTACCTGTACACACACTTTGAAGAGTTGAATACTTGGTTAATAATGGCAGAGCCTTCAGTGGCATGTTGTGGTGAGACAGAAATTAGGGGAGTTTATATGAGGTATTTCTTGTTAAAGCAATACAACCAGAATATACCTGTATGGTCTGATGATTGTAATTTGTTCAGTAACCGTGAAGAATGCTCAGAAAAAATACTGCCATGGTTTTACAATAACCATATAATCAAGCATGCAGGCCAAATTGTAGGGCCACATCAAGTATTATACACAAGTGGAAATGTCAAACCAGGAAGAGGCTGATTAGAGTCTGATCTTGCATGCAGTGCATGCAAGGATTCTATATTGACTATAATTATGCTTCTTGGTGCATGCCTCAGCAACATGTAGGAGCATAGTCGTCAGTATCCCTGACAGATATGGGGCATCAGTGACTTCAGTGGCATGTTGTGGTGAAACAGAAATTAGGGGAATTTATATGAGGTATTTCTTGTTAAGGCAATACAACCAGAATATACCTGTATGGTCCGATAATTGTAATTTGTATTGCTTCATGTTTTTGATGAAAGAGGCTGAGATGTTTGATTGAATGCAGCTCTTAGGAGATCACCAGAGCCTCTCAAGCCAGGCAAAATCAGCCTGCAGAAAGTTTGTTATATGTATGTATGGCAGTCAAGATCTTGGGAACAACCTGAACAGAATACGCTGCAGCATGGTCAAAATCCTGGGGAAAAACTACTACCGACTGAAGACTTGGCAACAAGACCCAGAGGCTGGTCATCTCACAGCAAAATACATGTCACAAGGATGCAGTGCCCCTGAGCTTCTCCATGACCTGATTTGTGAATTCTTGGATGGGTGCTCTGATAACTGTGTATGTATTGGACAAAAACAACCCTGCGTGCCTGCCTGTGGAGGCAGTAGTGCTAACACCATTGACCCATGTTTAAACATATTCTATGCTACCAGAAACAATCGACTCTGAAGATGAATAACTTTTATCCACATATGCCAGAAAGGACAGGTTGGTCATTCTTTCTTGTTGTAGGTGTAAAATTGTGTGGCCTTGCTCAATCGTATCATATGTGTGATGCATCTGTTTTACATTTAAGCCGGTCTTTTAAACCTATGTCACGGTCATAATGACATGATAACTTGCTTGACCTTCATCCAACTAATTGTCATTATATGTGATGCATCTGTTTTACCTATCAAACCTATATCAGAATGATATGTGTAGCTGTCTGCATATTATGTCAACTATTATCAGACAGTGGCCTTGACCTCTGGAATGAAGGTCACAATATTAACTGTGGTTAATTGATTGCAAAATAGCATAGCACACGAAAAATAGAAGCTACAATTCATGTATAGAAATTTGTGATCATATATTATATCCCAATCCCAGTTATTTGACCTTGCCCTTGGACCTATGACCTACAACATCCAAGATTCTATGTGCTGGATTTAGATGGTTTTTCAATATGATGTTATGCACATTCAGAGAGCTCTAAATGCTTTTATGTATTATTTATACAATTTTTCATAATTAAAAGCTATTTTCAAACTTTTTATTCTCAATGCTCATTTGCCAAGTTCGTACGACTTTTTTCTTTTTACACTCACCAGGGTTGTTATCTATACAATCACAGCTAACCAGTGATACTGAGTGTCTGCTATCATTTTTCAGTGCAAGGTGGCATGGCATGGTGATGGGCACGGTGATGGGCACCCTGGTGCTGCAGCACTAGTAGGTCCCTTTGCCGCTTTTCCCAGAGCAACATGTCAGCTGACCCCAACTTGACATAGTTTGACTCAATGTCATTGGTTGACATGTGGATTCAGGTCACATCCACACATTTGGCCCCAATGTTTGGGTTCTATTACAGAAAACTAATTTGAAAGTGTGACTAAAGAATCTCCATAAAGAAATTCTTTAGTTGTGTTTATTTCAAAACACATTTCTTCCATATTCCATTAATTTTGGACCTAAAGAACCTCGGACATTTGCTTCCTCAGAATCTCCCCTTGCATTTACCAAATCCATGAAAGGGCTGACTGTATATGACTCTTTAATCAATAGGGGTGCCAGCGGAGGGAAGGCAATGCACCAGCAAGCTGGTTTCATCACCTCTTTGACCGGGTGATGTCTTTGACCGGGTGACGTCTTTGACAAATGCACAATGATTTGATTTTTTACAGGGGGAAAGGGTGGGGGGTGCACAAATTGACACGACCTCTTGTGGGTGATGAAGTATGGGATAATCATGAGATACTACAACACAATGAAGAAATGAACCACTAAATGTATGTTTTACTAAATGGTCAAAGACGTCACAACAAAATAATGGTTATAGTGGTAAATGGACATATAATATGTGTTACCGTACCTAATATAGTCAGCCTATAATTAATAATATATAGTATTAAAATATTGATTAATTTTTCCCAGCACTTCTGTCTACATAGCCCCTCATTTTAGCCTTTTTAACAATGTGGCAACTTTTTCGTAGTCCCAAAGGTGGCCACAATATAGGGAGTTGGCTGTACTAAATAAATAATATAATAAAAAATAAATCTCCGTCTGCCTATATCTAGATTACAAAAATGCTTTCAACATACGCTGTGTGCATGTTACTCAGATAATTATCAGCTTTTGGACTAAATTCTTAATTCTGATTGTCTTGATCTATGTATCCAATGTTCAACTACGGTAATCTGTATTGTATATAAGTATACTTTAGTACTAAAGGAACATCCCAGCTAACAAAAAACGTAATTTTTCGTCAAAATAACGTTTTAAAAATGTATATTACATTAGGCCATAGTAAGGAGCCTTCGAGAAACGTTATATAACGTTATAACTGCTGTATAACGTTTTTTGTTTACCGGGATTGCCTGTAAGTAACAGTGTTCACCTACATCCATGAAAGATGCTATTTACTGATACTGATACCCTAAACCCTAATATCTATATACTAGGTTGTAAATAAGAACAAATCCTTGTGTTTTGAATAGGCAGAGGTAACATCCCGCATACATTCACAGAATGATGCACTTCTATTGGTATACATATAGATTAGAACGTTATTACTACCATTTCTATCCGACCCTCTCCTTTTGTGAGGCAACTTAAAATGAAAAAGATCCTGTGCTGTAAAAATCATCGTTTATGCCAATAAAAGTCACTTCACCAAGGTGGTAGATTAGAGCAGACTTCCTTTCTATTTGGACTTCGGTTTGTTCTAAAACAAATGACTAGCCTTCATTCTGGCGAATTCTAGACCATCCTATGCGAAACCATGACTGTAAATGTGAATTTCTCAAGTATTGATCAGAATGGCGTGCACTCACGGGGTGTTGATTGAGGCTCCGGCTTTAATAGGGCTTAAACCACAGCGGAGGGCTACCCAGCTAACAAAATAACGTTAATCCAACGTCAATCTAACGTTAATAATAGGTTGGAATAACGTTAGGAAATAACGTTAGATTGCAGTGAAAATCGTGGACTCAAACCAACGTTTTTTCAACGTTAGATTACTGTTAATTTAACGTCATTTTAACGTTATTTCAACGTTAATTAACGTTGGGATAACTATACAGAAGAAAACGTTAATTGCTCAACCTACATAAAGCCTTTTACTAATGTCATTAATACGTCAATACAAAGTTGACATAAGGTTATTTTATCTTAAAATTAACGTTAGCAGTATCAGGATGAATCATTTGACCTTTATTTAACCATCAATTTATTGGTGATTACTCAAATTTTCTAGCATTATTTCATCATTTACGTCCCAGGTGTTGAACAAATGAGTCTTCTATAAGTTTCTTACTTTCATAACAAGCAAGGACTGATAAGGCTCACGTGGTGATGTATAACCCTTATATGGAAGAGGGTAGATATATAGCTAACTCCCAATCCCACGAAGTGGGTGTTTACATACCTCGCAGTATAATAGAGGTAATTATAGCATCATTTAAAAAACATTTTTAGGCCAAACACATTCAAACAATAAATTGTAAGTTTAGAGTTGATAAAGGAAATGTTAGCCATCATTATAAACACGTTTATAAGGTAATTACTAGTCCACAGCATCTATTCTCCTCGTAGGTTAGTTCTATCAGCAACGAGACTACCATCTGGTGAGATAGATTGGAACTACAAAATAACGTTGATTTAACGTTATTCCAACGTTTATAATCATGTTCATTCAATATTGTATTGATAATCATACCAAATATTACTAAATGGAAATTTGGAAATGTATTCTTGCATTAAATAAATCGCCTTAATACAAAAAGAGGGAGAATTGCAGATACAAATCAGATTATAGCCATGAAAAAGACATAGATGATATAAATATGTATGTGTTTCATAGTGCATGTAATACCCCAGCAAATTCAGGTGATCATGCTCCATGTTTGGTGATCCATGGTGAGTGGATTTTGAGTGATAACGCACTGTGTCATCTTGAGTCATCTTCTGTCAACTCTCACTTAACATGGCCCATCATCACCAATGTCTCACACATGATTCTCACTCACTGAGTGAGTATGGGTCACCCATTGTCAGCTCTCACTCAGCATGGCCAGCCATCACCCATGTTGCCAGCATGGTCCTCATTCACTGCTTGACTATGCCCCATTCACTGTCAGCTCTCACTCAGCATGACAAGTCATCACCCATGTTGCCAACATGGTTCTCACTCACTGTGTGACTATGTGCCACCCCATGTCAACTCTCACTCATGATAGAGATCCCTCACCAGGATGAAGAGACCATAGAAGTTGTATGGATGCATACTGTTTGTACTTTGCAGATAGGACATAGACATTAAATGTTGATTTGATTGGTCTTACCCCATATATGAACCAGCTTATTTATATAATTGTTAACATTATGGAAGAAGAGAACATAATGATAGTTAACAATATGATTTTAGATTCATTATTAAGACATAATAGACAATTTCATTTGTCTATGGGATATAGCATTGATTTGGAAACATTTATATTTTACACAGTATTAAGACTTTGATTGACCTTAGTCTGTCAGGAATCTGAAAATATGATGTTCAGTGACCATTATGGTAGCACACTATCATGAGGAACTGCTAGGAATACTTAATATGAAGGTAAAACTGATGTTGCAGTGAGTGATAATATGGGCACATGCTACATCTGATCAAGCATGGCAGGTTATGACACATGAGTGACTGTGGGTCACTCCCTGGCAGCTCTCACTCAGCATGACTCATCATCACCCAACATGACACACTATGTAAGTTCCTGTGTTCTGATTGGTCCATTTCAAATTTCCCGCCATTTCCTTTGTTCTCAGTGCATAGCATCTAGCATTCACAACAGACAGACAGAGACAGGCAAGGAGAACAGATGTATAAGGTGGGTTGTCCTACAGTACTCCTAGCGTGAATTCTACTTACATATGATTGTGAATTCTGCAGTAGCATAAATTACTATTGTCTACTATGTCTTTATTCATCTCTAATATATTTATATTTATTCATTTCAGAATGAAAGGATTTCAAGGAACCTTATATATATATTTACAACAGACACAAGAATAGAAGATGAAAATGGAGACAATGAAGGAGATAATTATAACCACACAAGAAACTGCATGGACATGGAAACAGGACCAAACAACTTAATTGATGTTATTAATAAAGTAAACATTTAATAAACAATGTATGATTGCTGGTGAGGCTGCATCATGACACATGTGTGAGTGTGGGTGGGGCTAGGTGATGACACATGTGTGAGTGTGGGTGAGGCTGGGTGATGACACATGTGTGAGCATGAGTGAGACCAGGTGATGACACATGTGTGAGTGTGAGTGAGGCCAGGTGATGACACATGAGTGAGTGTGAGTGAAGCTGGGTTATCACTCACACTATGTGACTCATTTTTACCCTATATATAAAAATGGGTTAGTCCTTCGCTGGTTG
Source organism: Harmothoe impar (assembly GCA_947462335.1). Taxonomy (NCBI): domain Eukaryota; kingdom Metazoa; phylum Annelida; class Polychaeta; order Phyllodocida; family Polynoidae; genus Harmothoe; species Harmothoe impar. The sequence continues at coordinate 68,431,932 of OX381704.1, read as the reverse complement.
GAAACTTTTAATTAATGACTGCTCCAGCCTAGAGTACCCTTGGGGTACCAGATGAAGCAAAATTTTCAGTATATGAAACGGTTAGGAAAGTACCAGCTAACTCGACTCCCTAAAGAGTATGAATTGAATTAATATTTTGCAGGTCCCCCATTTAATTTCTTTTTCACTCATCAAAGTAAATTGTATAATTAATCTGTATTTTTAAATAAAATTGACATATAATATACATAGTCTCGTACACCTAGCTACCTAGCAACAAGAGACATGGAGATTCACAAATTTCCGCCATTGTTTTCTTTACTAAAATCGGGACTATTATAGTGTATCAATAGAAGAATAGCGATAAAACACGATAGAATCCAATAGATAACACTGATTTAATGTTCCCTGTTGAATATCTTATTAGAAATCCTTAAAATGAGTTAGATAATAGAGCCTTAACTTCCGAATCGGCGCTCCCATGTTGACAGGGGTCAAAGGTCATGTCAGGTCACGTCACTAAGCAACATCACGTCACTAAGCAACATCACGTCACTAAGCAGTTTTAGTGCGTCCTATTAGATGGCGCCACTGCCATCTTTTCCCGCCCATATTAGATGGACTGGAAGTTTCCCGGGAGTAGGCCTACCTCAGTACCCACCCCACACACGCACATATAGGCACAATCCCGGCCCCCGAAGGGGCTGGTTTATTCAAACAACGCATGGGTGAGGGGCTGCCAACCTATCACCCACAGTGGCTCATATTTGCTGGGACGAAACAGAAAATAAGATTGTGTCTTTAATCAACAATAAGTTCAATTAGTTATCACATCATAATTGATAGTATATCTAAGCAGGAACCCCATGAACAACTTAGCTTGTATATTCAGATTATATTTAAATAAGTATGCCCATTTCCGATGTTTAATGGGGTTTAACACTGTTGTGCCATTTTGGAGGATTAATAGAACAAATATACGAATATAGCCTCAAGTGATATAAAATATAAGAAATATATGGGCCAGAGCACAATTACATCAACATTTTATTTCATTAAATATTCTGTACTTCAAACAAACATGATAAATAAAAAGCACACTGGGCGATAATAGGGAAAATATATCGCACATGGTAGGATAGGATGGGTTAAATAAACGCCATTTTAACGTTAAAATAACGTTTTTGATCATGGTTAACCAGTGAACGTTTTTCTAACCTTAAGTAGAAAAATGTTATCTGCTGAATGTTTATTGAACATATAATCAACCTCATTCATTTGGGGTCATTACATGATCGTTATATCAACGTTGATATAACGTTTTTCAGATGAGGTTAATAGATTAACTGTAAGTGAACGTTAACCCTTTAAGGGCCGCTGCTGCCTCTGGGCAGCATCTAAAATACCCTTGAAAACCCGCTGCTGCCCTAGGACAGCAAAATTGTTATCCTAGGGTAGCAATACTACTAAATTACAGCTCTCGCTATAGAACAAAGAATAAGAATTTTTGAATCAATCCAAAAATATTTAACATTAATACTACGTCCCCTTGTGAGAAATGTGTAAATTCTGTCTCCATAACAAATTATTTCACTCCCTAGCCACTATCCCAGGGAGCACATACTTGTAAAGTTGCATATTTCCATGGTATAGGGCCAGTGGTTAAGTCCCAAATGGCATTTTTCAAGGCCAGCAGCTAAAGGGTTAATCAACGTTAGATTAACGTTCTTTGTTACCTGGGTAAGACAAAGGAATTCACACCTTGGCTATTTCCACTTAGACTTGCATAACCTCACAGCTGTGGTTTAAAACAGATTGACAATGGTTATGTGAGGCAGTCTTTAAGGGTGCCAGCCAGTTTACTGTGGTTATTTTGAGTTAGTCTCTCATAAACATAGTCTATATAATATTACATACCCTACGGTTGGTTTTAAATAGACAGCGGTATGGGTGTTATGATTACCATCAAATTATCATTATATTCCATGTAAAAGCGTCATTTAATTACAATAGTATTGTAGCGGGCAGCTGTGCTGCTAGGTTATGTGGTATATCTATTTTATGTTATTGTTATGTTGTAAAACAACACGGGTTTTATTATTGATTCATAACATGTTTTATTCCTTAATGAGTACCGACGGTCCGTTTCATATACCGTCGTTATCATAGTTCGGTTACATACCGTGGTTACCGGTATTACAGACGGTAACATCTCGTTAAGGGTTTCATAATGTATTACGTAACTATAACACTTGGTGGCGCTGCTGGTACCATCATGTGACTGCCACAGCCCTGTATATAAGGTGGACTGCTTCCCCAGAGAAGTCAGTCAGGTTTGGAACTGCTGAGGCAACACCACCCTGCACTCCGGGTTAACTCTATGCTGTAGTTGTTACCCTACTGTATTATTTTATAAGATCTGGTTCTGATCACTGTATAACTGATAGTTACTGCAGTAAAATTATACTGAGCATTTCCTTTAATAAAGTCGCCGTATATTAAAGCTTAATTGTACCTTGTCTGGTTTTTGTTCTCATGAAGTCACACTAGTAGCATAGACCAACTACAGTACACATTGTCATTTAAAGAGAAAAAACATGATATGCACCGAATCAAAATTAATATTGAACTTGAACTGCTACATAATATTGGGAAACAATACATATTGCACAAAAATATAAATGCTCAAATTGAGAAGATATCTACTCCACTTAACCATTGGATTTTGTGCTGGAATGAAAATTATAAGGAGGGATGTGCCGGTTGTATGTGCGTTAATATCTAAATCTCTCAGCACCAATGGAATAATGTCTAGAATAAGTCCATTTCACACTGACAGCGTTGTTCAATCATAGGAATGGTCACACTCCTTTTTCTCTTGCCATACAGACAATACTCAGATCACATAATAGTGAAAAAGCCGCCAAATGTGCAAATCCAAATCTAAATCTCAGTGCATAATCTAAGTTTTTTGTGCACGCTTACAGCAACCTAAGTACACCAAATACGATAATCCAGCACAGGCAAGCGATATTCCAGCGATGATAAATAACAATGACATGTTTCCAGTTCGCTCCCAGAGTAAAGCTGAAAATAAACATGTGAATATTTTAGATCTAGATCAATGTGTCAAGCTATAGTTAGGGGTGATCCATTTAGTATGTCACGCCCGAGGGGGTGGGGGGGTCTTTTTTTGTGTGACAAAGTGTGACGAGGGGGTCGGGGGGTGTATAGGATTATGTGACGTCACACTTTCAGATTTTTTTAAAACCATATATTAAATAAATGCTGTATAATTAGTGATATCTCCAGGCTAAAAACATAATGGAGGTTGTAGTAGACCTACAAGTAGTACAACTACCAGCCCCATCAACTATAGACAGGTCAGCCTTCATCATCCTTCATCTGCTTAACTGACCTCGGTTCCATGCAATCACTGTAGAGGGTAACACAAGATCCCGTATACATGGATGTGCGACTGGCTAGGTTATATTTTGAGCAAGACCCCCCTTGCCATGGGTCTGCTTTTCCCAAGAAATCCCCCTCACAAGGGCTACTTTTCACCAAAACCACCCTCACCAAGGGTCTCTTTTCTGAGATTTCAACAAAATCTGGAAAAACAAGGGTCACTTTTCGGAGGTCTCGACAAAAAAGGTCACTTTTGACTAAAAATCCCTTTCACCAAAGGGTCACTCCTCAGAGAATTTGCTTAAACCTAGACACAAAAATCTCCTCCATGAGGGGTCACCCAGGCAAAGGGTTGCTGGAGAGCCAGCCACATACCTGTTTTGAAATAAAATTGAGTGCCCCCCTCCGCCAGTAGCAGTACCAGCACACCTTTTATAGGGCACCTAAGTTTCCCGATAAAATGTTGTTGTAATTTTATCACCGTTTCTAACAAAAAATACCCTGATCTTAGTTGGCCTAAAGAGGTCCTAGATCTGATATTTTATAGCTCAAATCTCGATATTAGTGGAGATATATGCAGACAAAAAATGTCGCCCATCCTTCAAGCCTGCAGGTGATAATATGGGGAGCCCATAAGCACCCGGAAATTGGCCATCATGTGACCAGACTTAGGCGCCCTACTCCTGTGACCACTTGCAAGAATCCATGGATCAAGGCCACAAAAATCTAGGGTGCCACCAATATTCATATAATTTTGTTACTGCCTCTTTGAACAGTTGTAATCCGAAAAGGTTCTAATCAATAAGGTACATCATGCCTAATAACATCATTATTTGTAAGGGGCGGGGGGTGTCAGCAGATTTGTGACATACTTTTCTGGGGTTTTTGGGAGAAGTGTGACAAAGTGTGACATGGGGGTGGGGGGGGGTGTTCAAAATGGCCCAAAAAAGTGTGACATACTTAATGGATCACCCCTTATAACATAATATCAATATCATATCATATATGAATACACCGAAGAAGGTAATTCTGTAATAACCACAAATATTTAAAGATCCTTTGATAGACTAACTTACCCAGCAGTTGCATTATAAATAGGTTACTTATGCCAGCAGCGCCATAGGCCAAACCCAACACCCAAGGGAATTTTTTTATGCCGACCATGTCACGAACAACAGTTGATGCAACACAAGTTTGTGCTCCTGAAAGAAGGAATGAAAAAATGTTTATGCATGTTGCTTGTGTAACACACTGGTGATTGTCATGGTTAGCACTTAAATATTAAGCAAAACGTTGGTTTCCAGGTGTGAATTCAAGAGATTTTTTCATTGCAGTATGAGTATGTAGATGGGACAGGTATTTTCCCCCGGGACAGTGGTCAGCCAGGTATTATGGGTGGCATATTGAACCGAGGAGGGAGCAGCTCTCTCTCTCCAGAGGACGTTGTGCACTAACCCCCATGTGGCCACCCAGGGTCTCATGTACCTAAGACGAAATACACACATACATGATAGGGTAGATTCACCACTTTCAACCGGTCTGAGTCATGTTTTTGTATGAGCTAACCTTAAGGTCTGATTGCTCCCAGAGGATTTTGTGTATAACCTTCAGAAATGTACCACATTTTAGGCACTGATTTGGAATATAACACACATGATATCTTACAGGGTCATCTATTAGTTTATAGTACTTAATTACATGATTTATCAGAGCATTCAGAATAGGCCCTTTTCACCCTAAGTCAGCCAAAATGCACCTTGAGTCAGCCATGTTACAACCACCAGAAATATGTGGAATAAACCAGTTATTTGGGAATTTTCATTCATGCATGAATGTATATGTATCATATATAAATATGTTACAACAAACAGTAGAGTGGAAAACAATTTATTAGATATGGAATAATTAAGACAAAGTCAGTACTGTATCTTGGGAGAATACAACTGCATCCTGAGCTATCAATAGAAACATTTATTATTTGTATGAGCGGTGAGGACTTGATATTATAATATAGACATACAATATGGAGAATGAGTAGAGAGTTCTACTGAATGTACTTGGGGCTTTGCCCCCACACCCCCTTTTCTTCCCTCTTTTTGCTTTTCACCCTTGCCCTCTATGCACTACACAGTAAGGTCTGTTATCCTTAACCCTGTAGTAGACAGGGGGAATTCAGGGGGGGAGGGGGATTCATCAGGGTAGGGGGAGGGTTCTAAGGCAAGAATTTTGGGTGAGAGAATTCCGGGGGGGATTCCTGAGGACAGAATGCCATGGCTGACATAAGGTATGAAGTGGCTGACTTAGGGTGAATTTGTCGCTGACTTAAGGTGAAATGGGTACCCCTTATGAAACCAGTCCTAAACGTAATTTAAAAAATTAATTTTGCCCAAGTAAGTCAAGATTTCTGTAATTCAGACATAGATTCATATCACAAACCCAATCAACATTATATATCACAAGGGTAAATAGTTTAAGTTAGCTACAAAAGATCATGAACGGTGGAGAAATTCGTGCTAGGGGAACTTAGTGGATCTTGTTGACACCTATTCCACGATTGTCTGGGTTCTATGATAGATAGAGAGAAAATTCTAAAAGATTTGGATTATGTCTCTCAGATTCAACATCATAGAAGAAAAAGAGTTCTCATTTTTTCATGCTAAAGTGGTGGTGCCGCCTCCAGGACGAGTATTTACATTTTACCAGAAGTCAGAACGGGCACCGCCATCTTAGATTAAGGAGTCACAACACAAATTTATGCTAGGTGATCACAATAATATTAATCAACCTTTGATAGGTCCTGATTGGTTTGTTGCTAATACTCCTGTTTGCTTAGCACCAGCTATTCTAATTGTTTATCTGCCTAGCAACACACATTTCCATGGTCCTGAGGTTGATTATAATCATACCTACCCCCCCCCGCGCCCCCCCATGCCCCCCCCCCCCCCCAAAAAGAAAAAAGAAAAAAGTGGACCCAAGGAATTCAATGGTTCTATTGTTTTGTTGCTAATACAGTTGGTTGCCTAGTGACAGCTATTCTAATTGTTTATCTGCCTAGCAATACACATTTCCATGGTCCTGAAGTTGATTATAATCATACCTACCCCCCCCCCCCCTAAAATGGACCCAAGGAATTCAATGATTTTATTGGTTTGTTGTCAATACAGCTGGTTGCCTAGCAACAGCTATTCTAATTGTATATCTGCCTAGCATAGCAACAGGTTAATTAATTAAAACAGAATGACAGAGCTGTGATGTCACACTCTGTTGCATTGATGTCACGCAGTGCCTGAGGCATTTTTTATGTGGCAACCACAATTGTTGTTTCTGGAGTCCTTACCCCTACACAATAATGAGAATCCTAGGCTCTATTTAACCATTTCTGCCAGTACACAGACTTTAAAGAGGCACAAATAGGCGAATACAAGGAATTATAGATTTCTGTCTGCCACTTACCTACACAAACTCCAGCACCAGCCACAACCACTATCAATGGTATTAACGTATGTGTATAGCCAAAAGCAGTCTCCAGTATTCCACCAATCAAAGATGTCATGATGAAGAAGATCAAGGGAAGGCGATCATGGCACCATGATGTAAAGGTTACTGATATCCGTCCCACCAGTTCACCAGTACTGAGAATGGATATGAGGTATGCAGCTTTGGCTGGATCAAATCCAGATGAGGTTACTTTCATTGGCAAGAATCCATACAGAACTGAGGTACCTGTGAACCTACACATATATGCCATAATGCAGGCAACAGATGCCCATCCTCCACCTTTTAATGTTGTTTTGGTGTTTACGACAGCATCATTGATTTGCAGGAGGAAACGTGAACATATGCTCCTTGTTCCAGGCTGGTGTGTTGCATGACAGACAGGCTTTTCACAGCAGCCCTTCTTATTATCCATCATTCCAATGATACCATCCATTTCTTTGCTGGTCTGTGATGGATATGTCTCACCTTCATTCATCAGGGGTATGGATACTTGATGTCCACCCTCTGTCACACTGGCCAAGCAAGGTTTCGCATCTAATGTTGGATTAACATCTGCTTCATGTTTTACTTTCAGTGGTTTGGGAGGAAAGAATAGAAAGGCTGCAGGTAAACAATGCAACTCTAAGCCAGCCATTATCAGGAGGGTACCTCTCCAGCCATATGTAGACTCCAACAATCTGAAATGAAACCTCACTATGAGTCTTCAGAGGAAAAAGAGAAAATCACCACAAATATGTCACTTAATCATTATGACGAAACGATGCATACCAGTGGACACAAAATTCAGGTCAATGTTGAATCAACGTTGAATCAAAATTAACAATCATTTATCAATGTTGATTCAATGTCCTATGCCCACTGGGTAATGGCGCTTTGGCATTCAGGGTTCACAGTTTTTAGACAGTATTAGCCCCCTCCCCCACCCCTCCCATTTGTTATGCCCTACATTTTGTTCATTGGGCATTTCTCAGCAAACCATATTGTCAATATCTCGATATTATTTTACCCTCTACCAGGAACTACCTACAGACAAACATATTACCTGAATAATAAAGGATAACATAAACCACCCAGGCCTGACCCTATGTAGGAAATGCCTGCAGCGAAAGCTCGCCGCTTGGTGGTGTGTTGCTGGACACTGACAGCTGCCGCAGTCATAAGGAATCCCCAGCTAAAACCTGGAACAAGGTCCAGGTGAAAAAGGGCAACACTAAGAAAAAAATGGCAGACCCTTGGCAGATGCTGAATGTATCATCCAATACATTACCAGGAAAAGAAGAAAACATTGTTTGCTAGATGTTGATATTTTATGAAAAATGAAATTTGTGATTTTTGCAGCAATACAAGTAAAGCTCTTCTCTTGATGTTCTTATGCAGGTCTCCTGACCCATTATATCACCATGTTTATCTGTAGTTATATTTTGTCAGGGGGGTTATTTAGTATTTGCCATACCTATGATTGCTACACTAGCAACAATACAAATGTACACTATTGGGAAAATCTGGAAAATCGGTTGGTACTTACCTGTGATGATTCCATAAGATATGTATAGCAACCAGAGGTGGGGAGCAAATGATGAAAGCATCAAACCAGTACTCGCCATCACAGCACCGATGGCTGCCACTGGCCGAGTGCCATACTTTGCTATCAATGGTCCTGAGATTACGCCTGCAAAGAACCAGTTTGCTTATATCTCATGATTAAGTCACAGTAATGCCATAACTTTCTTGGATAATCCAATCCATGGGGCCATTCCACACATACTACATGTAGTACCTGTCTGATATCTTTTTAAAATAGGGGAGGCCTGGGACACCATTTTGAAGTCACACCAATTGTGTTTGTCATTCCTATATATTATCAGCAATAGCCAAATTATCCATCTTCTGAAGAGACGTTCACAAAGCCTTATAAGATAGTATGGTACTTATAAGATAGTATAGACTAACCCGACTACTTACCTGCTGTGTAGAGGCTACCATTCATGAGGGACAAAACAAGAACTGTGGCAGGTTTCCCAGCCCTAAAGGTAGCAATAAAGTGGTAGAAGAAGAGTCCAGTACAGTAGTAAGTCCCAGAGTAGAGAACATTCATGATGAAAGCCGAAGCAGTCACCATAACTGCTACAGGGAGCCTACATTGTTTTCCAGCCATTTCAGAAGATTGCAAGGTCCAGTTATAATCCGTCAGAAATCTGAATACCTAGTCTTATGGGGATGGAGATTAATGCTGCATCATGCAGTATGGATAGCACTGATTCTACCTTTAGCCGTTCAACTACACTGGCGCTATTTAGCACTACAGGTGGCCAATGCCCAAGTTGATACAGGGACTATTTTCTAGCAATAGGTATCATTATTGTATCCTATGGTCCTTTCCAGAAGGGGCAGAGTTGCTATTGGTGTACATCTCTCAGTGTAGCTTCAATGATGGACCCATGTGCGCGTCTTATTGAAATGTATCTGGAAGAAAAATGTATACAATTAGACGATGTACGATGGGGACCTGATGTAGATATGGAATCTGCATTGTAATAGATACAGTAGGCGTCCATATAATTATACTGAGTGGAAGTCCTTAATCTATGATTGATACGGGAACCCTTTATGGTGTATCTATAGGGCAAGAATATTTAATTGTAAAGTCAACCTGTATCATATATAATAGGAAATATCAAAATATTCCATTTCTTTCAGCATTCTTTTATGTACATTAGTGTGGTAGATTGCCTACATAAATATCTTCAGATAGAACCTTGTGTATTTGATTCAGCTACTATATGAGGAAATGGTCAGCTGCATTATAACAAATCTAGTAAGTACACAATTAATATGGTTTGTGTCAGCTTGTCTGTACTTCTTATTATGATCCAATCAGTTTGTTATTAAATATGCGAGCATTGTCATAAAGGCACTTCATAAACTTCACAAGGCAATTCATATCAAGCAATCATGTAGATATTGTTACACTATCACAGTCATGTACTTGAGTTATCAGATAAAGTTGACCTGGACTATTACAGTGGACATTGACCTAGATATCTTCATTCAACCTCAATGAATGACTAAAAGACTAAAAATCATATAAGCTTGTTTTACGGATACGTATATACGGGGGAGAGCCTATGCTGGTTCCAGATGCATGTACCCGGAGGCTCAGGTAGTCGTGTGTCAAGCCTCCATTTTGCCCCTTTGTGTAGTTTACTTTGGAGGGTTCTCTCTCATTTACTATCTGTTTATATTCTGTATAAATTAGATTAATGTTTTCCCCATGACATGGTCCTTAATTAGATAAGCTTAGCGCAATGTGAATATTTCAAATCTTAGAGAAATAGAGCATTAACACCTCTGTGGGTGACCACATGTCAGTCAGTCAGAGTGTAATTAATGCATTGTCTCTCAATCAGGCTAAGTCCCTCACCTGAGACAATGGGGAAGTGATTAAGGTGATTAAGATAGGGGTGGCATGTCACCCATCAGTCTTATCAGTGTTATCTGTGGCCATTGTTCCTAGGTGTGAACAGTGGCTGATAACAGGTTTACCCACAATGCACTGCTCTGAGTCAGGGGACAGAAAGAAAATGGCGGCTCCCATGCCATGTAGGCTATCCTCCCTATATAATATATAGATATAGATATAGATATAGATATAGATATAAATATAGATATAGATATAGATAGATATAGATATATGCATACTGACAGCATAAACCAATACATTGGGCCATCATCATCACAAATGAAACGACGTCATGAAACCAATATCATGGGAGCGGTGGGGAAGGGGGGGGGGTTCGTCCGCACCGCCTGGAGAAGGGTTGACATTTTTCCAGCCCCCCCCCCCCCCCCATCTTTGAACTATAATGTAGGAATTCCACATTTGAGGGTATGTTGATCTCACCGTATACATAGCCATAATCTTATTGCAATATTGACCCAATTGTTAGGTATCTGTCAATAACTACCCCTAGGTAATTGGATGACAGCTGACATGGCATGTCCGTTTAACATTATGTCCAGGTTGGTAACAGCAAGTGTAACGGTTAGTTCTTTGACGTGTCACAATTCCTAGGTTGACGACACTGAGGGATCCCTGAGGTACGCCGCATGGTATAGCTTTCTGGTTGGAGCTTGTGTTGATGGCAACTTTTATTGCATTCTGACTCTTTTGACATGAGGTGCACCATGCCTAAATATCATGTGTATCTGGCCATGCACAATTCTCTTGGAGCAGGTGTTAAACAGGGACACCGGTCTCCAGTTTCCCAATTTCGTCTAGGTTCTCTGACTATTTTCCCATTCCACCACCAAGGGAAGGCAGCTTCCTGGGGGCTATTGTTTTGTTTTGCATAGTATGGTTGGTTGTTCTTGACCCCACAGGTTCTGGTATGGTCAATGGTTGACGATTTATTCACACCCATGTTCTTCAAAAGCTTCAGGGTTTGGATGTCTGTTGTTAGCTCCGGTGATAGACAATCTGCAGGTGCCAGCTATAGGGCAGGGACATGGTTCATGGACATACTAACAGTAGGTATCCCAGTAGACAGCCACTGGCCGTGTCCTCGCGTGTAAACTTACCAAAACACCTACTTTTAGAAACTGTCTACCCTCCAAACTATTTGGTGTATCGCCTATCTAAAATATGCCAATGAAAGCTCTAATGTATCCGCATTGCCCTAATGTATCATATTAGCTGCATCATGATGCCAAGTACTGCTGCTGATGCTGTGAAGTTAGGTAACAATGGGAAAACGGGACCTTCTCTTGGTGATTAGCCATGCAGCTCTAGTACACACCCTGTCTATATACCTATTTCGCTCCCACGCCATTAGAGATACAGTCCTAGGAGATGTGCCATTGTATGCAGGACACTCAGGGCTACATTTTGAGGTATTGGATGTTGGGGTAGATCAATCAGAAGTATTTTTAAACTAAAAAATGAGTTTTTTTGGGCAATTTTTGGCAATTTTTGGATATGCTGCACACACATATTTGGGATCATTTGAAAGGTATTTTTCTGCTCTATCAGATGCATTAACCAGTTAGTTGATAAAATTAATGGCGTAAGAGCGAGAGCATCATGAAGCACCAAATCTGTAGGAAACACTTTTTATATACCACTCTAGCTCCATAGTCATTAGAGATACAGCCTTAGGTACTTTACCACAGTAAGCAGCATACTCTGGGCGTCATTTTGAGGTATAACACATGGAGATAAGCCCCTCATGACCATTTTAAAATGTCAAAAATGAGATTTTTTGACAATTTTTGGCAATTTCCGGAAATGTAACATAAACATATTTGAGGGCATTTGAAAGGTAATTTTCTTCTCTATCAGATGCATGAATAAGTTAGTTGATACAGTTAACGACATGCAAGCTAGAGCATCATGAAGCACCCAACCCTTAGCCCAGAGTTCAGGTCTGACAGCAAATTACCCCAAATATTGGCTATATATAGATTACATAACATGATATATCAGTGTAAATGCTAAGTATGCATCCCTCAGCACACTCATTTAAAATTTTTATACAAATATACCTATTGTAAGCCTATTTTTAGCCAGCATAGAAAGCCACAATATCAGGATTTATGAATCATTATGTAATGGCCTAAAGGTTACATAATACTGTTGTTATGTTATTGGAATAGTATAAATGGGTTGATATTGATATTTGGGTGCAGGGGTCAAGAAGAAATTTTGTCCGAAAATGCTATAAAGTAGCTCCACATCAGTGATATTTCAGCCATTTCAGAGAATTTCATGCTTTTCATCAGATCACACAGAATTATCTAATACTTTTAAAGGGTAAAAATTGCTTGGAACTGATGTGTACCATATTGACCTATGCCTATAAAAGAATTCAACTTTATATATGAAACAACAGTTGTGTGGTGTTGATTTGAAGTGGGGTCATTTTCACTGTTCAGGGACAATGGTAAAACTAGTGGTTGCCTCATTTTCAATTGATAATTGTTAAGTCAACCATGATTATCCGGAACAGATAAAAAATAAGCATGGTCTCTATTACCTAGAGAAGGAATTCCCTGAGAATGGAAGGTGTATATGACATATTGGTCAAATCAGATGCTACCAAACTTGTAATATTTTTCATATCTCTGAAAAAACTATGACTTAAATATAATATATCACAATTTTGAGGGCCTGTAACAATGAAACTTGATGTCTGAACTCATTCAGTCTTCATTGAGATAAGGAGATATTTGCTGTGATCAGGATCCAATAAGTTTAAACCGTCTATTCCTTTTCCCAGATGTTACAGAATGAGTATCAAATGCATTCATAATGAGCTTGAGGAATGGGGCCAAATTAGGCTAAGTCCAGACCTTATTTTGACACTTTCAAATGGCTCCCAAATCTAAACCGCTTGACCGATCTGTATCATATAAAAACGGGGTTTCCTCTTTTAACAAGGTCTATCAATCTAATTAGTTTCCACATATGCAACAATGATATCTTCAAACCTCCTGGGATACCTACTAACAGGTGAGAACACAGAGGAAAATGTGAGAGTCACCTGGACTCACATGCCATAGTCAGACCCATGTCGCCAAAACCACCCTCATATGAGAGTCTAGCTGACTTTGACTGTAGAGAGAGTCCAGCACTGCCTGACTTTCATGAGACTGAGAGTCCAGCATTGCCCCACTTTCGCTCTTAGCATGGTCCAGCACTGCCTGACTCTCGTTGTGATGAAAGTCAGACAGTGCTGGACTCTCATTGTGATGAAAGTCAGGCAATGCTGGACTCTCATGTACGAAAGTTCAGCACTGCCCGACTTTTATACTCAAGGGTAGTCTGGCAATGCTGGACTGTACTTAGAGTGAGAGTACAGCGATGCCAGACTCTGGCCATCGAGAGTCAAGCCAAGCTGGACTCACATTTGGATATGAGTCTAGTAATGCTGGACTTTGGCCTCCATGGAAGTCAGGCATAATCTCTTCTTTACAGTAAGACTAATTGCTTATTTGCATTGGGGAAAATATATATTGCCTTAATTCAAATTGGAAGCCTCCCTGGAAAAAAGTGAGCCCTTGATCACGGCAACGTGTAGCCATTGATCACGGTAAAGTGTAGTCATTGACCACGGCAAACTTTAGTCAATGATCACGGCAAACTTTAGTCAATGATCACGGCAAACTTTAGTCAATGATCACGGCAAACTTTCACCTACTATCCCGGCAAATTGCACATCAAACTCCATATCAAACTGCAACAAAATCAAAACACTGCATGGTGATGTAGTGACGGTGACGTAGCGATGTAACTAGGTGACGTAGCGACGTCACTAAGACTGTGACTTCAATGGTGCTATGACGTCACTGTGATACTCTCCATGCAGAGGTTTAGTCGAGTCACTTTGAAATATACTGATGTGTCACAATGTGGTAGGAGAATGTGAAAATACACACAAAGGCGGCCATTTTGTCCCCTCTCAAACTTTTTGCAGCATTGTATAGACATCTGTCGTGACTGATGATGACAGATATTATTTCTTTGCAATCCATCTTCAGGTGAGTGATCTTCATGATGGGAGATAATCTATCATTTATTCCAAAAGTAATGTTACTGAACTTCCTAGAAAACAGCTATTGAATTGCCATTTGAATGCTGCAAATCCCCCATAAATTTCGACCACTGCATAAAGTGCTTGGCAAGCCTAGCCTGAAGCCACTTCGTGGCTTCAGGCTAGGCTTTGCCTAGGCTCACTTTTTAAAAAAAGTACAAAATAGTACATAATAGTTCTGTGGTCCTGAATAGAAAAGGGTCTGCTCTCGCAGACCACAAGTTATTTAAGTGTGCACCAACATATGTCAGAGGTGATCCCAGAATCTCAATGTATATAATTTCCAAATCCACAAGAATGGTATCTTATACCATACTAATAACCTTAATATTGTATTGTATCCTCTGGTAGCAAACAAAGAAGGCTGAGGCTAACTGACCCTCATTCCAGAGTCAGACATTGCCTGACTGTGGAGAGAAAGTTAGCCTGACTCTGGTATAAAGAATCGTCTTGCCTGACTGTGATTCAAGGATCAGGCCGACTCTCAAAAGGTAGTAACTTTATGAGACTATCAAAGGAGGCTCAGCCTGACTGTTGTAAAAGTCCAGCAGACTCTCTTACCTGAGTCAGGCAGTGCCTGACCCTGGGGAGAGTCCAGCTGACGCTCACTTTTTTCTCTGTGAAGGCTTCGGCTAAACTGGTGCCAACTGTTCAATAAGAGTCATAAATGTAGTCTGTGGCTTCTGCTTTTGCTCTCAGTGGAATCTTATATAGGGACAGGTTTGTGCCTTCGGAATGCCTAAATTCAAAACTCTTTGGTCCTGGTTGAAGGGCGAGGCCATTTTTCTGTTATACAGGGGCAACTATTTCCCTTGTATAATTTCTGAAGTTAAAATCTGGGCTAATAAAATGTCTATATTCAAGAACATTCAACTACCTGAGGGCAGTGCAGCCTCTGGCCTAATCATATACAAGTATACTTAATGATATATAGGTAGGGGAGACCGGGGCTAGTTGAAACACGGGGTCAGTTGAAACACAAGCTGTTTAATAGAGGCAACATGTGTTTGGATTGATTTTCTTGATTCTCATGTGAACTTATTGTTATTTTTATCATCAGTGAAAAAATCAGAAAGTTGTTAGCTACATTTTTTTATATATGGCCCAAACCATCTATAAATCATGTTTTTTATCGAAAAAGTGAATTTTCAGAAATTGAGTTTTTTTCTTCTCAAAATTTTAGTTTTTAAGGTATCCATCTAATTCAACTTTTATATAATTAACCATGTATACTGGAATCACATATGTTATAATGAATACATTAGCATGAAGTGATATTAATGTCTAAGGGGACAGCACTATGCTATGTGGTGTGGGGTCGGTTGAAACACTTTTGCCGGGGTTAGTTGAAACAAATTCACTGGAGGCATAGGCGCCCCCTATACGCCAGTTACCACCCAAACTGCACCTTTCAGCTTTAGTTGCAGCTGTGCATATGTGCAGGTACACAGTGGATAATATTCACACCACCATAGGTGCAGAATTTGTGTATAATTTCTGCAATAAATGTTACTTTAACCCAAATTGGATCTGGGGTTAGTTGAAACACCCGTGGGGCAAGTTGAAACATAATTGTTCAAAAGTGTTTCAACCAACCCCTATTAAAATCGGGTGAAATCTTGTGTT
The DNA here is from genome assembly GCA_947462335.1 of Harmothoe impar. Classification (NCBI taxonomy): domain Eukaryota; kingdom Metazoa; phylum Annelida; class Polychaeta; order Phyllodocida; family Polynoidae; genus Harmothoe; species Harmothoe impar. The sequence continues at coordinate 68,415,832 of OX381704.1, read as the reverse complement.
TCAACTGGCCCCGCCTGGGGTCTGTTGAAACACAAATTATGAATGATTGTGACAATAAGAGTATCAAGAAGCAAATATAACCTTTTCTATATTAGAATTGATGCTACTTCGGGGCATTATTCCAGCCATAGAAAGTTGCATAAAGGTGAAATCACTCATCTAAAAAATTGGAATTTATTCCTATAAATATTGAAATGAAATGCAAATAAAATAGCCGTGCACATAGTACCATAGGTTGTTTTTGACTTCCCCCAAAAAAACAGAGGAAAAATTTTAAATATATAGAAAAAAAATCCGAAATTGCTTCATGTGTTTCAACTAGCCCCGGTTCCCCCTACCTTAGGATAGCAAGATGCCGTGAAAAGCATCCTCATTTAGTCGCTTCTGTAATTGGCACCGCTGCTCATATTTGGTAAATTACGATGGCTGCTACAATGCTTGATCATCCAACATACAGAAAAATAAATAACACTACCAGATTGCTTGTACTTGTAGAAGATTTCTATTTTCGAGGCGGAAGAGGGCACAGTTGGCCAATTGCACATTCTTCCATAGAATATTTATAACTCTGTTATCAGTGAAGAGAGGACTCACCAAGCTAAAATTGAAATAGCTTGTTGGGTCAGCTGACAGCTCAAAAAGTAGAAATCAAAATTGGAGCGATATTTCACAGTTGATCCTCACCATTAATGACAATAATGTGTGTATACATACATGAATTCAGATATAGAGAAATGTAGGGAAATAGGTTTATGGTTCATACATTACACACCCATAATACACACATGATGGACGGGAACAACTTCTGTTTGAAGTAAAACTTTACACAATAAGGCTATGACCACCGTGCCATGCTCACCCCACATACACACACAGAAAAGTGAGAGTCATTGTCGCTAAAACGACCCTCACTTGAATGGTATCTTATACCATACTAATAACCTCAATATTGTATTGTATCCTCTGGTAGCAAACAAAGAAGGCTGAGGCTAACTGACCCTCATTCCAGAGTCAGACATTGCCTGACTGTGGAGAGAAAGTTAGCCTGACTCTGGTATAAAGAATCGTCTTGCCTGACTGTGATTCAAGGATCAGGCCGACTCTCAAAAGGTAGTAACTTTATGAGACTATCAAAGGAGGCTCAGCCTGACTGTTGTAAAAGTCCAGCAGACTCTCTTACCTGAGTCAGGCAGTGCCTGACCCTGGGGAGAGTCCAGCTGACGCTCACTTTTTTCTCTGTGAAGGCTTCGGCTAAACTGGTGCCAACTGTTCAATAAGAGTCATAAATGTAGTCTGTGGCTTCTGCTTTTGCTCTCAGTGGAATCTTATATAGGGACAGGTTTGTGCCTTCGGAATGCCTAAATTCAAAACTCTTTGGTCCTGGTTGAAGGGCGAGGCCATTTTTCTGTTATACAGGGGCAACTATTTCCCTTGTATAATTTCTGAAGTTAAAATCTGGGCTAATAAAATGTCTATATTCAAGAACATTCAACTACCTGAGGGCAGTGCAGCCTCTGGCCTAATTATATACAAGTATACTTAATGATATATAGGTAGGGTAGTTGAGTTGGTTTTGAGCGATACAATTGTATTTGTTTTCTGAGTAACCTGGGCTAGAGGTCAATAGTATAGGACTGATACTACTTTCAGTGGAGGAGATAATTACTGTGAGATTTAAGCGGCCAATTTTTAACATATAGTTGAAAGGGGTCAGATGCTCGTGGGGGGGGGGACCAAAAATGTGGACGCTCGTGGAAATCCCCCGCCCCCGGTCCCTAATGTGAAGGAAGTGATCACTCCCCAAGGTAGCATGCCACTGGAAATATCACTGATAATTGCGACCGAGAACATACCAATACAAATATCACCTTTATCAATAGCCATACTAGGCATACTCTGTCACCACAGTAAACACGATGCATTATATTTTCTTCCATTCTAATTTCAATAAAGCAGCCAAATTATTCAGAGTCTATTTTATTCATTATACTTTCACTAACTGAGCACAATACAATACTGAATGTAGTGTAACTAAGTTATAATCATTATCATAGATCGCAGCGCAGTGGTAATTGATATATCGATGAAGCCAGGTAATCCTCCATAGTGATAGTTCAACCTATAAGCTGAATTTATACTCCAAAATGATGATAAACTTTAAATGGTAAGTAGTCCCTACCTTGTGGCTCCAGATGGGTCAAAAGCGACCTGGCGACCTGGGCTGTTTTGGAGGCGACTTCCGACCTTTGGCAATAATTAAAGTGACCTGGCGACTTTTGCAAAAGATTGAGAATAAGAAAAAGGGTCCAAGAAAGCGACCTTGTGACCTGGGGCCCTTAATTTCGGCGACTTTCCGACCTCAGGGGGGGACCCCTCTGCACCCCCTACCTTCACTATAACTGCCCTACGTTACCTGAGTAAACAAGGTAACATCACTCCTCTATAACGTTGGCCGCACACTGGAGAGACTCACTCCTCCCCGTACACCAACAACCACAGCCTGGAAGGGGGGGGGGGTATAACATGTAGGCCACCGGCTGCAGCATATGTTATATTTGTTTGGTTGGAGGTATTAGAAGTGAGGCAGGGAAGCTGGTACAAAAACTGTATACAGACCCAATTGTATTTGCTTCGTGGTCGAATCTTCACCCTGATTATATTATTCTAACGGGGAGATGGATGTATGGGGGTGGCAGATATGACCAGAGAGAACGCGAACACATGCTATTTAGAATTATAAAGGATATGGACTTGTATTCAAGGGTGACTTAAGTACATCTGAGAGTCGCATGAGGCATGCTTGGCATGTGGCCTTACTTATGATCTCTAACAATTAAACGCTAAACAGGGTTATAGAGATAACCAAGCAGTATCCAGAGATACTAGCAGTACGGGGTGGATGGCTAAATTCGACACAGCAACATAGCCATTTCTTAAAATCGACATGCGACATGAGGCTTAGTGACATGTGACATGAGGTTTGAAAAGTTAGTGACAGGGGACATAAGTAATTCTTAAAATCGACATGGGACATGGGGACACCCCCATCTACACCCCTAGCAGTACAAGTCTCAACTTGGGAGTACAGTGTATTAGTATAGAGATACTAATTGTGGTATAGGGATACCGGTCTATCATGTAAAGGTAGCTTGGTATGAGGGGGCTCTGGATGGGGGGTTGGGGTCAAATGTCCCCTGTCGATTGTAAGAAATATCCATGTCCCATGTCACTAAGCAAAAGCCCATGTCATTTATGTCACTATATATAGATCTGTATACAAGAGCAAATATAATTGACCTATGTTAGAGACTCGTAAATCCATCTTTAATTCTAGTTATCCTACTTTTTGATGAACAGAAAATAAGCAAACTGCATGGCAAATATTTATTATAGGAATTTTGATGCACATTGTACAAATCCAAGATTTCAATAGAATTATTTCTTTGTCACTAAGCTTGATGTCGTGTCACTAGGCTTCATGTCACATGTCGATTTTAAGGATTGGCCATGCCATATGTCGCTTAGGCTGGCATGTCACATGTCGATTTTAAGAAACTACCATGTCACATGTCGATTTGAAGAAATGCTCATGTCGCCATGTCGAATTTGGTGGTCCACACCCATTATGAGGATACCACCGGATACCAAGCTAGGGAGTATCACTCTAAAGTACAGAGTCAGCTTAATAGCAGCACGTCCACTCAATTGTCCGCCAAAACTATTTATTATGTCGTCTGATTTAATAGGAATATCTATCGTGACATTATGGTCCCTGACATGTGCCGTCCAAAGGTGGATAGGACCTGCTACGAAAAAAGGGTTTCACTCTCGCCAGTTCCTGTATAAATAAAAGAAATAACAAACAAACAAACAAAATTTAAAGAGGAGAATTGATATCGGTTTATAAATCTATTTACCATGTAACTCGAGGGTTGGTTTAGAACTGGCTGTTCAGGCAAACATAAACCTTTTCTTCCTCTGATAAGTCTTGCAGGGTGAAACAAGGATGGTGAATGAAAAAGTATTTCCTCCCCCAACATAATGAGCAAGTGACGCACTATTAGGCCTGAAGAATGAGTCTCATGACATAGTTTTCTATACTTTTTGTTGTCGTCTGGATAGCTTTATTGGATGAACACATGCTACTATGTATAATTAACGCAGTATAATCAGATTAAGACAGTAACTAAATTATGTGACCCATCTAGGCAGAAATTATGTGACCCCTTCAGGCAGGATTCTAAATTCTGATACATGTACTGGCTACCGGGGGGCACATTGTTAGTGCAAAATAGTGTTAAATACATGAAAAACAATCCTAGAGCCATTTTTTATGTAGACCAGCCCCTTCGGGGGCCGGGATTGTGCCTATATGTGCGTGTGTGGGGTGGGTACTGAGGTAGGCCTACTCCCGGGAAACTTCCAGTCCATCTAATATGGGCGGGAAAAGATGGCAGTGGCGCCATCTAATAGGACGCACTAAAACTGCTTAGTGACGTGATGTTGCTTAGTGACGTGATGTTGCTTAGTGACGTGACCTGACATGACCTTTGACCCCTGTCAACATGGGAGCGCCGATTCGGAAGTTAAGGCTCGATTATCTAACTCATTTTAAGGATTTCTAATAAGATATTCAACAGGGAACATTAAATCAGTGTTATCTATTGGATTCTATCGTGTTTTATCGCTATTCTTCTATTGATACACTATAATAGTCCCGATTTTAGTAAAGAAAACAATGGCGGAAATTTGTGAATCTCCATGTCTCTTGTTGCTAGGTAGCTAGGTGTACGAGACTATGTATATTATATGTCAATTTTATTTAAAAATACAGATTAATTATACAATTTACTTTGATGAGTGAAAAAGAAATTAAATGGGGGACCTGCAAAATATTAATTCAATTCATACTCTTTAGGGAGTCGAGTTAGCTGGTACTTTCCTAACCGTTTCATATACTGAAAATTTTGCTTCATCTGGTACCCCAAGGGTACTCTAGGCTGGAGCAGTCATTAATTAAAAGTTTCCAACCAGCGAAGGACTAACCCATTTTTATATATAGGGTAAATACAATGATCTTCATGAAATTATTCCACCTTTGATGCTAACATTCTATATTTGGAATGCAAAAAGAATGTTTTTATTGGCACAAATGACACATTCTGGTTGCGATGGAAACCATCCCATAAGCCAAAATTGCAGGTAATAATCCTACACAGAGGCAAATATCAGAGTCACCCAATGTCGCCAATACTACTCTCAAACAAGGGTCAGGCACTGCTGGACTATAATAGATGGGTCAAGGGCCATTCTAGTGAGGGTCAGGCTAGGCTGGACATTCAATAACAGGCTGGACCTTGGCAAACTTGCTTGAAAGTCTGGCCATGCTGGATCCTCATGCCATAGTCTGGCAATGCTGGACTCTTGGGAGAGTCTCTATCAGCCTGCAAGAGTCCAGCATTGCCAGACTATGGCATGAGGATCCAGCATGGCCAGACTTTCAAGCAAGTTTGCCAAGGTCCAGCCTGTTATTGAATGTCCAGCCTAGCCTGACCCTCACTAGAATGGCCCTTGACCCATCTATTATAGTCCAGCAGTGCCTGACCCTTGTCTGAGAGTAGTATTGGCGACATTGGGTGACTCTGATATTTGCCTCTGTGTAATTAAGGAATCCCTTAAGGTGTCACCACCCTAAAGCACTAGGCTGCGTTTTGAAATTTCAATATTGACCACCGTCGACCTGCCATTTGAGACACTTAAAACTCGCACAGTGTTTAGCCAGCTATACCAAATTTTAGCTCATGACATGCAGAAAAATATATAATGGGTGTGACCCCAAAAAGTCAGGCTAGATTTTGCGTGATTTGCCATGGTAACGGGGTAGTGGTTTTGTACAGTGAGGACCTTCTGTCCCTCCCCTACAGGCTAAATTCCGCAAAATAACAAAGTTCATAAGGGACTCTTTGGCCAGTAAACCCGGAAGTGACCCAATTTAGGGTGGTGACACCATAAGTTACCCATACCTGAATTCAGAGCACAAAAATTCCTTCTAGAACCAAATTTAAGCTACTAAATCCCATTTTATTTGGTTATTTCCTCACCTGGTCACTGATTATTACCTCTACCTGGTCCCCAACTTGCCTTGCTGAGCTATCATCTGAATGCCCTGAAGCTAGATACTAACTTTGACCGATTACTATACACTGGTAGTAACTAGTCGATTTAGAATCGACTGTATGACAATACTTGGCTGACCTGCTAGCTACATAGTAATGAGTAAATGGTAGCATTATTTTAAAGGACCTAATGATAATCTCATGTGATATGTTTTTACCAATGACACAAAAGTAACGTCGATGATTGTGGCGAGAATTATTGATGAACCAGCTCTGGTTTCAGCGCTGGGTAGGACCCCCTTGAAACCTTAACACTCATTATGTATTAGAATACTAGTACATGTACCTCAAATAGTGCAGGATCTGTATTTTATGCAGCGCAATCAGGGTCACTCCAGAATAATACCAAAACAATGGTAACAGAAAAACAATGCACATAAAATGTTTTGTGAGGCCCCTATCCCTAAAAGTCCCCTATCCCTCAAAATTGGTCCGCTTGAGAGATAGGGACCAGGTGAAGTCCCTATGTTCTACATGGTCCCTATCTCTCAAAACGGTTTGAGACGTAGACCTATGTAAAGTCCCTAAGTCACAAATATTTTTAGCATGTCCCTATCCCTCAAAATCCAATATCCCTTAAAAGTGTCCCCTTGGTTACTATGTTTTCACAGATAGACCATTCATAGGATATTGGATAATATTCCAACTACCACCCCACCCTTAGGGAGTGGTCATTTTGTAACAACACGGGGGGGAGGGCTCGGTGGATTTTTGCGCGAGCGGGTCGAAAGTTTTTTGGTCCCCCCCATGGGAGAGGTTGAAATGTTTTTGGTCCCCCCCCTCAGGCAAATTGAAATTGAGTGCAGCCGACCCCTTTAAACTATAGTAAAGCGCTGGCCTTTTCGCTAAAAAGGGGTGCAATATTTTTGGTCCCCCCCTCAAGAGGGTTCCAAATTTTTTTGGTCCCCCCCCAAATCCACCAACCCCCCTGTTATTAAAAAATGACCACTCCCTTAGTAATGTCCCCTCCTGCCTCAGGAGGGGTCAAGGACTCTTGATAATAGATTAATGCTCCTGAAATGGGAAAGGGAATGGTCATATATAAGGTACAAGGTGTTTTGTGGGTTCAGGAGGGGGTGTAGAAAATGTCGACCCCTCCTTCGGGAGTTGTCATTTTTTAACAACAGGGTTGGTGGATTTGAGTGGGGGGAAACCAAAAAAAATGGACCCCTTCAAGGGGGGAACCAAAGAATTTTGGGACCCAAAAAAATGCACCCCTTTTTAGTGAAAAAAGCCTGCAACTATAGCGCAAAGGGGTCGGCCACACTCAATTTCAACCTGCCTGAAGGGGGGAGACCAGATTTGGACCTCCTTCTTTCTATGTTTTTGGCCGAACCTTTAAAGAATGATTGTGTTCTTGTGAGGCATGCTTTCTTACTGCAGAAGTAAGAGATAGTCCTCATAGGGCTGTTTGAATGTGGTCCCTATGTCTCAAATATGTGTGGGATAGGGGCTTTTTTTTATCATTTAGGGATTTCAGGTATGCCTTAAGTTTCAAAAAGCCCCTATCCCACACATATTTGAGGGATAGGGGCTTTGTGAGACTTAGGGCCTCACATCGTTTCAATAAAAAAAACTTTTTAATAAAAAGAAGAAAAAAACTGAATCATACTTTCAAGTCTTCGTCCCGTGCAATAATCTTGAGATTGTTTGTCATGCATGTTTAAATTCACATTTGTGTATACTACATTCTAATATTCCAGATATTTTCGATTAATCTGTATGGCCCATTTCCTCACTAATGCGTGCTACATATATCAAATTGTTTATAATGTTACCGCTAGAATGCCTTTATTGTTGTCAGCATGTATATGACACAACCCTCATGTTTCCGCTCCATGATATAAATCAAAATCTAATGACCATTCACATATGGTACCACAAACTCAAAATTGGACTACATGCTATAATTGTATGACGTTTTATGGGGCTCATGGCGTCTAGACGTGGACGTGATTATAATGATTCCTTGATTTAATTTGCATGGCATATGATTAGCTCTTGGTTGATCCTTAATTAGCTGCTGAGTAGTACTGTAGAAATACCGTTGTACATTACCGATCAGGTAATCAAGGGTCACTATATAATCATGACTAGATCGATTAATGATCATCCCCATAATTCTCAGAGAGGTGGTGTTGTTTTGGTTTGCCCTCTTTTTAATGTCTCATTATTTCAGCAACTAGAACTCAGCAACTAGCTTGGTATACCACCATTTAAAATAATGAGCTCTCTGAGTATACACTGAGGAAATGACCTGACAAATGTACGAAGTAGTTTTTACATCACGGATAGCAGTACTTAGCTCGTTAACATTTCAGCCAGATCAAAAGTGGCAGATTTCTCAAAAGAGAAATGTCTAGATCTGCTCTGCACTGTTGCCCTATAATGAACGGTACGTGACCTCTAGCTCTGAGGCTACCCACAGCTATTGCCATTTTATACTATGGCATATATAGATGAATATGAAGTCATAAAAAGTAAACAACCGTTTCATAGATGCATTTGTGCACTACAGCAAAATAGACATTCTTGGTGTGAATAACGTCTATTTCAATTCTCTAAACATAAAAAAACACACCGTCATAGATAAATAACGATAACGATGAGTTGAGAGAGGAAGTGCAAGGGATTGGGATAAAATGATAGATACACATGCTATGGGCTTCGATAATGACATGCACATTAGCCTGGTTAGGCTATGGAGGCCGCCATCTTGACCCAGAACAGGGAATTATGGGTGAATTTATTATCAGCACCCCGGTTCACACCCTTGATCAGTGGTCAATGATCAAGGGTAAGGGCAATGACTGATAAGCTATATACTGCATCTTTATAAGTACCTTCTCTTTGTTCCAGGTGTGAGAGGAGGGTATTACTATTAGCTTGATAAGGAGGCAATACCTTAATTGTTTGCACTCTCTCTTGGGGTGTAGCCCCCGACTAGGTACCGGGATATGCTAGTCTCGTTATAGTTACATAAGCTGATTATATTCAATGAAGATGCCTACAACTTCTTATGACTGAAAAGTGGAAGTGATTAGATGAAATCAGTTTACTTGCTGGAGATCCTATGCACGTGTCTCCTTTGTTGTGTGAGGGGATGCAGCTGTCAATCGTGTAGGAGACACAGGAGTGCTGCATGCAGGGTGCCGGCGGTTCACCAGCACACACCGACTCTGCAGCAGTGCAGGGTGCGACCCATTTTAGCCATTATCAACTAGAAAATCAATACTAGCTAATGTTGAGTCACACACGTGCCCGCCGCGTGCCCTGAACCCGCCCTGAATCCCACTGTCTAGGGGAAGCTTGTCCTAAATATCATTCTCTCGTCCCCCGATCCTATTTTGTTGAACGGCTCTGGTTACTTGCATCATGACCTTGCACTTGGATCTTGCTGGGTTTACGCCCTGCCTGCTGGTAGGTTGAAACCAGTGGTGGGGTCGGCCCGTTCCCGGTGCCGACTGGTCACTATGGCCCCCCCTGGGGTCAAACAGACGCACTATTATTCCAATATACTACAAGGTGTAAACATTACTCATACACATCTATAATCCATTATGTAATATTTCCTCATCCGCTTATTCAGCGGCCATTGTTATTCCTCTCCTTACTTCCAATCCATACAGTTATATCTAAATTTGCTCCGGCTCACCCCATACTCTGACATATAGACACATGGACTTTTAGTACACGGCAAGGATTACCGGTAACCGTATTTGAAGTGTGTGTGATATTTAAGAATGGATGGTGGATATTTACTGTGATATTTGGAGATTACGGAGGAATACACGCCACGATGCCAGGCACCAGGTCCACCTCGGACCCCAACACCACGGCGGGTAAGAAAAGGGGTAGGAAATCTACGAAAACCCCTAAATCTAAACCCTCGCCTAAACCCAAGACAAAGAGACCCACACAGGCACATCGAGTTGCTTCACTCGAAAACGACTTGTATGAGGTCAGAGCCACAGTTAGCGGCATGTCTGACCAGTTGAGCAAACTGGTCGGCTTCTTCGAGAAGAAGGGCGACCCCGATCCCAAGGACGCCCCCCTCGACCCAGCAAACAAGGAGCCGGTCCCATCTGGTTCCGGGCAGGGTAAGCCAGGCGACCCAAACCCCCCTCAGGACAAGTCAAAGACCGGCGAGAACACCTCGAAGCAGGACAAGACCAGGGCCACAATCTCCTCCAGGTCCGTCAACCTGACGAAGGCCTCGGCCAGGTCTTCAGCCTCCAAGAAGTCTAAGACATTGGAAAAGACAAAGACCCCCACCAAGAGGTCATACTCTACACTCAGCATTTCATCCACGTCGGATGACGAGCCAGATGACGCCTCCCACTCGTCAGTCAACCCATCCCCGAAGAAGAAGAAGGGCCCATTGAAGGCCTCCACACCAAAGAAGAGGCCAGCATCCACGTCCGGCACCCATGAGCCGCAGAGACGCAGACGCCGCTCCACTGACCCCTCTAGGGCCAGATATAGAGACGACGGCCGCCGTCATCACTCTGACAGACACAGGAGGAGAGCACACAGGAGGTCCCACAGCTCTACCCTCAGTGACCTGTCTCGATCGTCATCCCCCAAAAGGCCAAGACGCCAGCCAACAAGGCCAGGCTTCCTGCCTGACGATGTCTTCATAGAAGGATACATGCAAAGGGAGGACTACCAAAAGAGGCACTCAGATGGTAAGGCACATTTTCTCACCAACCTCAAGGGAAACCTCATACATAAGCCATACATGTTTATACAGAGGGAGGGGTGTGCCACTCTGAAGCAAAAGCTAGATGCCAGAAACACCATGTCGGCCATGGAGTATATGAACTGTACACTGAGACTGATACGCCACCCCAATGCTAGTGATCCAAAAGACAGAGATGGGATCCTAGACCATCTCATCGACGTCACCAGAGACCTCCAGGTCAGAAAATGGCCCCCAGTAAAGAGATGGACACAGGCAGTATGGGATAGCATAGAGAATGACGAGTTCAAATGGTCACATACACAGGCTATACAGAACACACGCTTCACTCAGGCCATTTTAGGAATGGCAATGCCAGGAGAGGCCCCCAACGCCAACCAGCAAAACCCCCAATCCCATAGTGTGGTGTGTAGGGACTACAACGCAGAGAGAGGGTGCAGGTATAAGACAGCGCACTCCCACAACAACAGCAACTTCGTGCATTTTTGTGATATATGCTGGAGAGCCGGTAAACGCCGCCCACACCCGCAGTACATGTGCGACTTCAGACAGCGAGACGGGCAAGATGTGCCACGCCCACCTCAGTCACAACAACAACACCAGCCGCAGTGGCCGATGCACGGCCCCACGACACACAACCCGCAGTATCCAAAAAACGCCTAGTAGACGCCCCTCCGGCTCTCCCGCCGGGGGAGGCGTCTAAGGCAGCTGCAGTCAGACATTCCCCAGTAGATTATCAACCCAAGTACATTAATAATGAAGGTTATATCGAGCCCGAGATGCAACAACAGCAGCGGACGGCTCCCACTGACCGCCATCTTGGACCACAATGCACCTCGCAGCCTCCGCGTGACGTCACCAACAGACGGGCCGAAGCTGATCCCCCGCAGGCGGCTCAAAGCAAAGCGCGCGCTACCAGCACGCCTCACGGGCACCAGCATAAACAAGATGGCGGCGCCCAGTCAGATCTGCCACGGGTTGTAAACAAGGCGGAGTTACCGACAAGAAACAAGAAATTAGTCGTCCCATCGCCGCAGTCTACATCAATGAAGGCAGATACGGGTGCATTACATATGAAAGTACCGGCTGAGACGATCCAGCACGCCGACATCCCGCAGAATACTTCAAAAATCTACGCGCTCGGCCACCCAACACCGGTCACCGAGCCACGCCAGCCTACACGCCTTCTAGACTTCACTGCTGTCAGGAAAATGTGTGAGGGTGACACATGGGACGACAATATCAGTGGCGACCCACACATATTTAAACAACACAGGATCGCCGAGTGGCCATTTATATCCGAGACCACAGGTGACTGTAAGTTTGAGAAACTGTATTCTGCCGTGCGGGCCACAGGCATACCAAACGCCATGGGCGCCCGCATCCCGGTTCCCACCAATCTCAATATAAAAAATTGGAGGGACACTTTACCGGACACCAAGGATAACGTCCAGTTGCTCGACTTCATCAAATATGGGTTTCCCATGGGGTACATGGGCCCGGCATCATCCACAATAGGGGTCAATAACCACCCCAGTGCCACCCAGTACCCCGCCCATGTCGATGAGTTTATCACCAGCGAGATCAAGCTCGGGGCACTTAAGGGTCCCTTCAGTGCCCCACCCTTCGCCCCTTGGGCACACATCTCCCCCCTAATGACCAGGGAGAAGGCAGACCCCAAGAAGAGGCGAATTATAACGGACTTTACATTCCCCACGGAGGCATCTGTGAACGCCTACATCTACAAGAACTGTGTCTTCGGCCAACCGCGTCAACACTCTCTCCCCACTGTGGATTCCTTTGTCCAAGAACTCATTGACATAGGACCCAATGCATACATGGCCACAGTGGACATTTCAAGGGCCTATCGCAATTTCACGTCGGATGTGTTAGATTGGCCTCTACTCTGCCTGTCATGGCGAGGTGAATATTACCTAGACACCTCCATGCCGTTTGGGGCTCGTGCCTCGTCATGTCACATGCAGAGGGTGGCCAATGCCATAGTGTCAGTACTTAAGAGTCGTGGAATAAAAGCAAGAATGTACCTGGACGACGTGATAATTATAGCAGACTCCAGACGCAAAGCAAAACGTGACTATAAAGTCACACGACAACTCATAGCCCACCTGGGCCTTCCTGAGGCTCTGGAAAAAGCCCAACCCCCGACCAAGGTGCTCACATGGCTCGGGATCCAGATCGACGCCGGCTCCATGACCCTGTCAATCCCACAGAAAAAGATTGACCTGACCTTGAAAAAGGTCAAGAACACGATAAAGAGGAAGTCAATCTCCAAAAAGACATTACAAAGCCTGCTAGGCAGCCTCCTTCATGTCGCCAAGTGCGTGCCCCCGGCACGCCTATTTGTCAGCAGGATCCTGGACACGCTCCGCGGCATGAAAGGCAAACATGTCAACGTGGGTAGTGAGATGAAGAAAGACCTCAGGTGGTACCTGGAATTCTGTACAGGATGGAACGGCACTGCCATCATTCCCACGACCGTCTTTGACATGGAGATATATGTGGATGCATGTGGCTCAGGCATTGGGGCATATGCTGGAAACAAAGGCTACCGCGAACAAGTGTGCGACATCAAAGACCCCGCTACCAATATTGCTCATTTGGAGGCCGCCAATGTGGTGGTGGCCCTCCATACACTACTGGAACCTGAGCATAGGGGTGGCAAGATAAAGGTGCATTGTGATAATTCCGCGGCCGTCTCGGTGTATTCAAATGGCAAGGGAAAAGACCCCATTCTACTTGACCTGGCACGGGCAGCCTGGATGGTAGAAGCGGCTCTATCAGTAGAAATCATTTATGTACATGTCCCAGGGGTCAAAAACATCATTGCTGATAAACTCAGCAGGTCTCACATCTCCAGTAGTACCAAACGTGAGGCTGACAAACTGATTAGTGAAAACTGCATTGAAATGACATCACCCTGCATGCATGTGTTCAAAAATGTATCCCCTTGTCTCACATCCAGCTCCGGGCTACAACTCCCTACAACTGAAAGCAGCAGCAAGACAGAGAAGGGCCAGGGCACATGGCACAGAGAAGGCACGACAGGCCACGGTCCGTCAATACCTGCGCTTCTGCAGGTCAATGTGGATAGACCCCCTACACCCCGCCTACCAGGACATCTGCGCTTGGATAGAACATCTAGTAGACCATGGGCTATCCCCACTGACAGTGAGAAACAAGTTGAGTCACCTCAGGGTTTACTGCACCCTGGTGGGTGCATCTCAAAAGTCTCTCAACCACCCGAGAGTGGCAAGGGCCCTGGACGCCCTAATGAGGGACAAAAACTTTGTGCACAGGACAACAAAGGCTATACCCATCGAGGCCCTCAAACGAGTCGTCAGGGCACTACCAACGTCATCAGAGGGTACAGCCATCAAGGCAGCGGTACTCATGATGTTCCATGCAGCGCTCCGCCAGTCGGAGATCCTCCCCCACACCATAGTTCGGTGGGAAGGTATCAGGCTCCCCACACGCGCAGACCTGATTATATCAAGGGACCATCTTACCATCAATTTAAAATGGGCAAAGAACATGCAAGGATACACAGAGACAAAACTGGTGAAGCTGGGCAGGACCAGCGACAGACGGTTCTGTGCGGTGGCCGCCATGGAGGCACACATCACAGACCAGCCCACGATCAAAAACTCCCAACCGCTGTTGGTATTCCCCAACTCCGCCAGACCAATACCAGTCACATTCGCCAGGAGAATGTGGCGAGCAGCCAACAAGAAGGCTGGGCTGGCGGGCTTGGGATACACAATGCACTCAATACGCAGATCAGCAGCGACCCTGGCCCACGAGGCAGGGTGCAGCGAATTGGACATACAGGCATATGGAGGCTGGGCATCAAACGCCCACAGGGCATATATCAGATCCCACAGAACAGATATGGTCAACAAGGTACTCAGGGATGCGATGGACTATAAGTAATACATACCGGTACAAACTATCCACCTCCACCCCACCTCCACCATATGTTCATGTATATCATACCATTATCTCTTGGCTTCTTGGCCCGTATTTTATTTCATGTTCATAAAATGTGTTAATTCATGTTGGTATAGGGTCGTATATTATACTCTTAATGTCACAAAATCATTCTATTAAAATGTATTTTATCAAACCCAATTCCATCGTTCTGTTGATCACTGGGGGGAGACGTCATAGTGGTGGGGTCGGCCCGTTCCCGGTGCCGACTGGTCACTATGGCCCCCCCTGGGGTCAAACAGACGCACTATTATTCCAATATACTACAAGGTGTAAACATTACTCATACACATCTATAATCCATTATGTAATATTTCCTCATCCGCTTATTCAGCGGCCATTGTTATTCCTCTCCTTACTTCCAATCCATACAGTAATATCTAAATTCCCGCCCACCCACACCTTCTAATCATATACTTCATAGTCAATCAATACTCAACAATTGTTCAAATATACCGTATTTTATTTCATGTTCATAAAATGTGTTAATTCATGTTGGTATAGGGTCGTATATTATACTCTTAATGTCATAAAATCATTCTATTAAAATGTATTTTATCAAACCCAATTCCATCGTTCTGTTGATCACTGGGGGGAGACGTCATAGTGAACAAGAACCAGAATGTATGATGGGAGTTTCAACCGGAGTTTCCCCATCACACTTTCTGGTTCAAGTTCCTGTGCCTATTCGCTTGTTCCCAAGGTCATATACAGTGGTGTGTATAAATATTACAGCATGCTCCACCAAAACATCTGCCAGTCAGGGTTTTTTATGTTTCTTTCAGAAACTTCAGTGTAAGGCCACTCAAAAAACAAATTGTTTCTCATCACCGCGCGCATCATGAAAATCGTGAAAACTTTCTTCTTTTTCTTTAGATTTTTCATGAAAAATCCCTCAAAAATTGACAATTATTGTAATGCTTGGTATCAAATTAAAGCTAAGACTGTAGGTAATGCAGTGAGCTAGGAATAACTTGCATTATTACAACTTTTGCGGATCAATAGACACTTGTGATTAACTACTACAATGTGAAAATAGTGCACGAAAAGTCTCAATTTTCCTGTTATTTTAAATTTCCCTATATATTAAAGAAAATTGGAATAAAAAAACGCCCTCATCATATTTCTCACTGCCGGGTGATGAGAAACAACCTTTTATCGATTTTTTAATATGATGTAGCATAACGGACTATGGACCCCTATCTTAGATAGCGTTTACATCGGATCGATCATTACTCAGTAAGTGATTAATGCAATACAGGATCGATGCCTGCAAATGCATAATGCAGTCTAACCAATATTAAACAGCAGAAAAAAACACAACAATTGTGTAGCAATATTCAAACTCTACATATAAATGTCGGGAACCATTACATAAAATGCAAAAAGATACGTACAAAACCCGGCCCCTGCACTATCAGACAGAAGTGACACCTACGCTCGTTCCCAAAACGAGAAATCAGACCTGTTGTTTTTCACCTTCTTCCAATGCCCCTGAAATCAAGAAAAAGGTCATCCCCCCCCCCCAGAGTGCAGGGACTGGGGTTCTAAGCTTTCATAAGTATACATGCAAATAAAGTGTTGTCTAACTGGAGTTCTCTCCCTACCCTATAAACACAAATACGTTCAATTGACGTAGGTTACACGTAGGATTCTGGTAGAATATACATAGATTCCTACGTAGATACAATGTTCATGCGTAATGTTGAAATGCGTATGTTGAAGGTACACATAGGTTTTACGTGAAATAACATTGATACAACGTAAAATTACGTTATTAATTTACGTATCGCATACGTATGATATACGTCGAAGAAAAAAGTACATTTTTCTAGGGATGTCATTGGTATCCAATTTATTCCGATTTCGATTATCACTATTTTAGTCTCGAAATTCCGATTTTTTTCGATTTTTCGATACAGACAAATAATAGCTAAATAATGTTCAAAAGACATGTTTTTGCCTGCTTTTCATGCTCAAATAGAATCCATAATACTCAACATAATCACAGGCTAGATGTTAGAGTGTTGAGTTACATAGAATTATATAGCAAAACCATTTGCTTCTTTGGTGCCTTGAGGGTCCAGTTTTCGTCATGCAAATAAATGGCCAATAATGCCTTAATCTTCCTTATTTCTACACTTAAATTAAGCTTTTTTACAGGATAAAAGTAGGTCAAAAAGTGTATCGATTTTGCCTTTTTGTCGATACGATAATCGGAAATCTAAGAATACCGGAATTTCGATTTGGTAGGTATCGATGACATCCCTACATTTTTCTCTCCAAACAAAGATAATATTCAATTTAATGAGAACCAGACATAATATTGGCCAAAGACCTATATCCATGTGTATCCCCTCATTATTCAAACCTGATAGAAATGCTTAAAAACCAATATTCCACAGTTTCTGAGGTTTTAAGTCCCTCAAAGTCAAAATTGGGTATATGACAACAAATGGTGAGAAATGTCCATATGAATGTTATTTCAAATTGGTGGAAAAGATAACTATATCCTATGTTTCAATGGCAATTGTGCAGTATTAATCTGCATATACATTGTATAGAAGTATTTCAACATTAAAGTATGATCGTTATTCTACATAGAATATCTACCAACTGTCTATGTAGGAAATACGTAGAGTGTTTATAGGGTATGAACTACCCTAAGCGCATTGCCTTTCTGCCAACACGCCACCCGTTATGGGATTGCAGTGCAAAAGGTAGGGACTCCAGAAGGAGATGAGAAATATTAAATGATCAATTCTATTTCTTTTATGATGTAGAATGTGAGAGATGTAAACTAAATCTTTTGGAATTTTCTTTCTATCTATCATAGAACTCAGACAATCTTCAAATAGGTGTAAATAAAATCCACCCAGTTCCTCTAGTACATTTCCTATATAATTGCTATCCAGCTTTAGAGTCCCTGTGAACCTGTGTGGGGGAGGGTGATAGGGTCTGCCAGGTGAGTAGGGTATGTGGGAGGTAGTTATGTAAGGGATTTGGAGGGCATTTGAAGTACTGGCCAGGCTAGGCCATGATTGACAGGCCCTCTTAACATGATCACCCATTATACTAGTATAGAGTAAACCAATTGTATTAATTACCCAATCATGAGTATTATGATGTTATGGTCTAGGAAGAGGTGAGAGGATCCTCTGATTGCTTCCATTTTTTAACATGATATAAAAACATATTGGATGAGATCACAAACCGAAAAGCAACGGAAAGCATTCATAAATTCATAGGGTTTTGATATTATCTATTTTATCTCCAAAATATTTGGTAACTTCTCTTAGCTGCACTCACTTATTATAGGGATGGCTGGATAGGCCTTTCTCTTGAGTATATTTCTGTGTGCTTACCTAAAAGTAACAGATGAAATGTCACTCCCAAAGAGGGGAGTTTTATAACAGTGTCTGTGAGGCACAGCTGCACCAAAATACTCTACTGCTGTGTGCACTATGCACAGGGGCTCACCTAGCGGATTCTTGAGTCCCTACAAAAGGGGGTATTTTTGAGTGAGGGGGCTTCCATAAAGAACGTACGCACCAAGGGGTCTATTTTCTGAAAACATTTGCGTACATAAACCCTTTATCTCAGTGCATACAATAACTTTAGGGGGTGGGGGAGGGGGTTAATTACTGGAGAAAATTTGCGTATACATACTTTATGGAAGCCCCCTGAAGGGAACGAGCATTTCTGTCTGAGAGTCAGAGGCCGGCGTTCTTAGCCTTCTGGAGTTCTCTCCCTATATGAACTAGCCTAGACGCATTGCCTCTCCGCCAACACGCCACCCGTTATGATGTTAGATTATTTTGATAATTGTCTTTCTGTACTGTAAGTAAAGTTTAACAGATTTACATGGAAGTTACATCTGGACTGTCGAGCACATAACGCGTGGTTGGGTGTGGGTGCCGTGTGGATGACGTTAACCCACACTGAAAAAGTAGACTTGTCTCCAGACTGTCATGAAATAAACGAGTCAAAAGTTGTGTAACTTATCAGGTTAACATCCCACAAATATAATATGGAGCTGGCAAATGTCGGGTTTTGGGCTGGTACATGCCAAGTGGGTCTTCTATCTCTGGCTTGAAGACCCACTTCCTTGTCACTTAGACGAGTTTTTGACTCGTTTATTTCATGACAGTCAGTTGGAAGAGTCTGGAGACAAGTTTACTTTTTGAGTGCAGCTGGCCCCAAGGACAACCGACCCGGGACATGTGGGACTCGCGGATGGTGTTGTTGGACGTTGGCAGGTGGCAGGCAACACTTGTATGGTTGCCTGCATCAAAAGACCGTTTCCGCCTGGGGCAGTTTGTGTTTAAGATACATCCTAATATCTCAAAATCGTATGTAAAGACTCACCAGACTTAAACATAAGTTGGGGACATATCCATACTCTAATATATCAAAATATCAGAGTGGGTTATCGTTATAATTTCTATGGTAACTTAGGAAATGAATAGCCAATATATCATCCGAATGTAACCCCGGAATGAAACATTCTAAACTATAGGCATGAACCATAAACCATGCATCAATAGACCATGCTGACACTTGCCTGGTTAGCTCAGTCAGTATGGTGCCTGCCTCTAAATCCTAGGGCACACCGAGGGGAGTGGGTGAGTTTCTAATGATTCTGAGAATGTCCTGCCACTAGTGCGTTTCTAAAGGGTCCCACCACTGGCACTAGTTTCTCAGAATTATCCTTGAGGACCAAGACCGAGTCATTTATTACTGAGGAGGGTAGGGGAGGGCGCTTGGTGGATTTCCCAAAACAACAATTAGCCAAAAGTAATCTCGACCCTCCCCTCCACGAGCATGTTCAGATTTTGAGAAATTGAGTATTAAGGGGGTATTTAAATAGACCGTATTTAGTTTTGATCCCCCCCCCCCCTCCCCCCACATCGAAGGCTTGATATTGCTCACGTGGGAGGGTGGAAACCGCGCACGGTTTCACTGTAACACAATGCAGGACTTCTCTGAGGCTATAACTAACGGCCGACCGTTTTATAAAGGTTTATATTACTACATTGTACATAAAATATATGTACTGTGTACTCGATGTGTACATATATGCCTATACACGTTAATGCATACGCCATATGCACAGGTCTATACTGCGAACCCCAGACTGCTTAAAGGCCCAGTGCCCCTATATATAGGGCTGAGTACCTGTCCCGACTGCACTCTGACTGTTACTGGACGTACAGTAAGATCTGCGGGTTTAAAGGCCCAACGCCCCTATATATAGGGCTGAGGACTGTTACTGGACGTGCAGTAAGAACTGCGGGTTTAACTATGTCACTAAATGCATACCTACGTTAGCAATAGTGAGGTATAGTCAAACCCAAACCTTATTCGTTACCTCCAGCAGCGGCACTAGACCCGCTGCCGCAGTGAGGAAAGCAGTTTCTTTATCGCTGGCAATTTACACAGTGCACATTGTAGCGCATTGGGGTTAAATGAGCAATAAGACAGGAGAGGAGTGAGGGGTTATGAGACAACAGGCAATAAAAACTTACAGAGCAATAGCCTAATAATTTTACATAATATTTACAAAATAATTCAATGTACTCACAAGGGACACGGTCGACCCCCATAAGGTTCTTTGGGCGGGTTTTAATCATGTATTGAACATGACTATTTTATGTATCATAGATATGTTGCAATGACTTTTCATGGGTAATGTCCATGAACTGAAAACAATGTATAAAGAGTATAGGAATCATATATTTGTAACATGTGAATAGGTGTTTAGTGGTTGGGGATCCATACGTCTGAAGGCTGGTGAATTGTTACTATTTGGTATAGGCCAAAATGTGTACGTACTTGGGGCAGGGCGTTGGCCCTGATGATCTATTACAATAGAGCAGTAGGGATTAGTCTCCTAGAATGCACCAGTATATTGTCAGCTTCCTGGAAAGTACCATTTACATCTTTTGTAAACACTGAGTCAGTACGGCACAGACCAGTACAGCTGGTATATTCTATGCCCCCAACTACTACAGTGATCTCTTGAAGACCACATCCGGAGGTTTTGAATAATATGAGAACACCAGAATATTCCACTGCAATCATACTGTTTTAAATAATCCTTTAATACATATTGCATATATATGTGGATATAGTGGTATTTTCAGCAAAAGTAGTCAATCTCTGCAAATAGTATATTGGCCAATGTGTGCTTTCTTCACTTTGCACAAGGGGGCACTGCTGCCTATGGTCATGTGAAGCCGTTGCTAAGGACAGAAGTGCATGTGGGAGCTGTATGTGTGTGGGGGGGGGGGGGGAGGGGAGGGGTGCTCTAGCCTCCCACTACCCACCAACTCTCAGCCATGACCCCTTGTACAACCGTGATGTGTATCAAGTAACGTGATGTGTAGTACTACACATCACAGCTGACCATGGAAATGTGATCTTTATTATTAAATGTGTTTTGTTAGATACAAGAAGCCATAGACTTAACAGCAGCAAGGCTGTATCAGCGCACTTCCGGTTTGAACCCCTTGTATCAGAGTAATCTGAAATCCTTGTATCAGGTGGCTTCCGGCCTTAGCACTGGTGTATGAATATATATACCCTTGATATACCCATTGTTGATGTTTTGATTGACTATCCTCGGACACTGTTTTGATTACCCCCCTCCCCCCCCCCCCCGTCTCGGTGTGCCATAGACTAAGGGAGTGCTCATTTTTTAACAACGGGGGTTGGGGGGGGGGGCAGTGACATTCCGCGTGGAGCGTGACAAATTTTACACCCACCCTAGAGGGGTAAAGTTTTTTTAACCCCACCTCCGGCAGGCCGAAAATCGCGTCCCTTTCTAGCATAGTAATGCGTGGGCTTTTTCATTCAAAACAGGTTAAATGTTTTTTGACCCCCCTTAGAGGGGTCTAAATTTATTACCCCCACCCCCCAGTCAAGGGGTCCAAATTTTTTACCCCCCCCCCCCTGTTATTAAAAAATAAGCACTCCCTAACGAATCATTGTGGCTTGCCCTGGGCCTGCTGTGCACGAGGCTGCCCCCTCCTCAAGGCGACAACAACTACTGCCGTAACACCGTCTACCCATTGTTGGTGTTTTGATTGACTCTCCTCTGCCTGTGGGCTTAAGTGGGAGGGGGGGGGGGGCAGCTAAGCATGATATACACTCACGGACAAGCTGGGTGTGTATGTGTGTGTGTGTGGGGGGGGGGGGGGATACAAGTGGTACCTAAGTTCCTTATTCTGACCAGTAGGGCCGCAGCTCAACAGACTGGGGTGACTAAAATCCTTGAAAAAACAGGGTCATACTTCGATTATTCTGAGCACATTAGGCCACTTAAAAAAAATTATCAGCTTTGCAGACACCGCCCGCATCATTTTAAAAGGGCCGCATGAGTGCTTTTTATTCATTTTTTTCCTAAAAAAAAAAGCAAAAAACCCGCATGTATGAATATGGTGAACCCTAAAATATGAAAATAAACATATCTCAATGACCAATTGTGGTAGAAACTCAATTTAAAAAGCATTTTCTTCCTTGATACAATTTCTATTTGTTCAGACTTTTGTTTTCATTACTCATAAAGGTTATATTGAGAATTATATATATATTTTCTTATTCAAATTCATTTAGACTGGAATAAAAATAAAAAGGAGCCACCCTCATGATGCAAATTTAAGAATATCAAATAAAATAAAAAGCCGCCCTCCCGCCCCTATTTTTTCCCAAAAGTATCCGCAAAGCTGATAATTAATTTTAAGCAGCCTTATGGGATAATTTTCTTACCTTTTAAACATTTAACACATTTGAATCGAACAGCAAGCCCAAATTGTATGAATAAAGGGAATATACATGTCTAGAAGGGGGGACTCTTTCTTTTTCTGCGTATTCAGCAGACCAGAAGTGCTATGGCCATCATCTGCTCCAATCCAGTGGATAAACACACACAAAATGTCTAATTTCTCACCGAGGAGTCATTTAATAATAAGTACAGGATTAGCAAAAGCAACTCTGACTTTCACGTATCTCGTATCGATTTTTCCCCGTATCATTCATATGCGTATAACGCCTCAGAATGATACGGGAAAAAAATCTCAACGAGATACGTGAAAGTCAAAGTTGCTTTTGCTGATCCTGTCTATGTATCAACACAACGTGATCTGTATCAAAACAAAGTAATCTCTATCAAAATAACGTGATCTGTATCAACGTGATCTGTATCAAGATATTTTATAATTCCCTTGTCCTTATCTGTATTCTACATGCTACTATACGACACCTCTAAGATTATAGATTAAGATTATGGTAAATTATTAAGATCATACTCAGAACGTTTGTCCATGCACTCTGGTGAGATATACTTATTTGCACTACAAATGGGCGTTTTTCCCAATGTATCAAACTCTGCATCCCTTGTGATGACATCCTACCTATGCCTTTCCCTATCCCGCCTTGCTTTTCCCTATCCCACCCTGCCTTTCCTTATCATGCCCTGCCTTTCCATATCCTGCCCTGTACTGCTGATCCCCACTGGTCAGAGTACCGTAAATCCTCGCGTATAAGCCTAACTCGCGTATAAGCCGCACCCCAACTTTGGCCTGAACTTGCGTACTAGCCGCACCCCTAACTTGGGACTAATGCTTTAACCCACACTTAGTACCATGGTCCTCCCGGTGGCCCGTGAGGCCTCCTGGCGGCCCGTGGGACTTCCGTGTGGCCCCTTACAAAGGCACGTTTTGTCAGCTTTTATCACACCTAGACTAGCTGGTGGTGTTCGGGGGGGGGGGGGGTGCTACACTACAAGGTGTGCCAAAATGGCTCTCACACCTAACTCACCCCCCCCCCACATGCACTTGGGCACCGCTATGCCATTTCACTTGCCCTCGGAAAAAGCTGTGAAAATGCCCAACCGCCCCCCCCGCCTCCAATGCATACGTGTGTTGTGACTGTTAGAATGCTGGCAGGGATGAGCAGTGGTTTGCATTATTTTGCGACTCTACCCAGGCGTACACTGTATGGTCAGCCGTGATGTGTAGTAACTGTGTGGTTACTACACATCACGTTTTTGATACACATCACGGTTGTACACCTGTACCCCTGCCTGATTTCGGCCTGGCCGTGTTTCTGGGCTGGCAGTCAGACACCCCCTCCCCTACTCAGTGAGAAGTAAGCTCCTGGGGCCTACTGACAACTGCATAGGCTTATGGGGTTGGGGGGGGGCACTCTCTCCTATTTGGTTACCATCAGTGAACATGATTACAAGAGAAATGTTCCATTCGGGGGCCCTATATAGGCAAGAGCCCATAAGGATTTCCTGCCAAAAGGGTCCTAGTTTGTTGAGCTACCTCTTGTATTAAGGATACCAAATTTCAGGTAATGTTAAATGCAGACATGCATTTACTATAAAAAAATAAGGGGAGTGTCCCCCCATTGGGTCGGTTGTCACCCAATATGAGCTCACATTGGGTATAGTTCATATGTTTCTCACTTGGGACAGTACAATCACTGATATTTCAGGCCTGAGAGTTGTCCCAACTTGTGTGAACTTAACCAAATAATAGACAAATAAATATATTCACCAATGAGTTAAATTGTATATGGTAAATCAGTCAATATACCTAGGTACCAGTTTATTATACTGAAATAGCCATATGAAAACCTCCGGATGTGGTCTTCAAGCTTCTAGTCTCTGCATACAACCTGGCTGCTACTGGATTGGTGGAAGTGCAGAGGAGTCTCCCCGCCTCAGGTCTGAAAGTCGCCGAAATTAAGGGCCCAATGTCAAAAAGTCACTTTTTTGGATCATTTATGCGAATGTAAAACCTTTCAGGAAAGTCTACTATTTGGTGATTTATTATCTTTTCTTACCAAATTGGTCATTTGCAGGAAAAGAGAATTTTTCAAATCCAATTCCCTGAAAATGGAAGTTTATTTTTCATGATCTTCTAGGCATCTGTACCAAACTCCCTACACACCTAAAAACCAAATGCGCTACAAAGTCACTACTAACCCAATTTTGACACACTTAGTGTTAAGGGATACCAGATATGCTTGACACAGATAACACCTTGTTGATACACATAAATTATTTTGACACATATAGCATTTTTTTACACAGATAGCAGTTGGATGGTGAACCTCTATATGTGTTTGACACAGATAGCGGTTATGACACAGGTAGTTGTTTTTTTGTACAGCCCCCACCCAGCACTGTGCACAGCATTATGTAACAGCACCACGGTATGCATGTGGTGCATGTTGTGGCGTTAAGACTCTACTATTCATAGAATCGGCACGGCTGAGACTGCAGGTCCCCTGGAAAATATCCCAGGTCACCAGGTCGCCTTTGAACCTGGAGCCACGTTGGTATACACATACATTTAAGGTCACCCTAAGGAGTTGCATATTCTCCATCGTATATTAGGAACTGGATACAGATTGCCCACTTGGTAGGATATCATAGTTTCTCTACTTTTGAATAATAGATTTGATATGAACATAATAATCAAATCTGAATGGATGTCACGTGTTATCCAAACCACTTAGTATGTCTTTTTTTCTCTTTTTTTTTTACAATAATCTATCTATTCATTCCTGAGTGCCACAAGACAATAATAATTATTGTAAAATATCATTATGTCTTAAATCAGCAACTTTAACTCAGAGCGGCGAATTTTAGATTTTAACATGTCAACAATCTTCACGGGCTTATATGTGGACATCTTAATCTATGAATATCATAGGTCCTTCCTTCTATGTGAAAATAGGCACAATTCCTCCTATGAGAATAAAAGTCAACCAACTGAGACCGGATAACAATAACAATCTGGTAATTGTCTACTCAATGTTGCTGCCTGGCAAGTATGAGGTGAATTACTTTGCACTATGCTTCTATTTATATGAAATATTAAAGCACTATTCCTACCCACACCCATAAGGGTTTCCATGTGTATTCATGCAAATTATACATCATATATACTGGCCTATATTAACAGTATGTAGACCTCCACTATAAGTTTGTACTGATTGTTCTTCGCGGCAAAGTATGAAAAGCTACACAAGACTAGCCTATCTTAGTTCCTTACTCTAACACAAGATGTGTTATTGGCATTGACCCTTGCAAAGGTACCTTTCCTTCCCGCCACAGGAAGATCAATGCCTGTATTTGAAACCCTTCCAGTATACTATAAAGTGGCCTGCTATATGCTATTTTATTATGCTCTGTCTTAAAGAAAAACAAGTGATGGTCCCATAAATGTTAACTTTATGCTAGACTCGGAGGAAGTCTGAGGAGGTCAAGTTGCTGCTTTAAAAGTCAGCAATCAGCAGAAGTAGTGGGCAGTGAATTATGAGTTATGACCACAAATATAGCATATGCCTCGATGCATATATTATATTCCTTTATGGGTTTCAAACCCGGAATTAAACAATATAAAGCTGAAGACTTCAGGTGTGGCTATATTTTTATATCAGGTTTGACCTCCCAAAAGTCAAAAGTCCTCCTGTGTGTGCTTCCATTAATGACTGTGGATGGGGGGGGGGGGGGGAGGGGTGTCAAAACGTTAACCCCTTCATCGTGGAGGGGTGGAAAATGTCAACCCCACTTACTATACAACAAAAGAACACGCAATTTTCGACTTAATGCGAGCAAACAGAGATAATAATTATTTACTTCCATGGCAATTAGTTCAGTTTCAGAGTTATGTACAAACATGGCTATACTAGATAAGATGCAGGAAGAATTGGGACATATCGGTTCCTTCACTGTCTGCCTCATATACTGTCTCATACCCTGGCATTGCCACCCTTGGGTAAGAAATCTTGCTCTGCACTACCTCATCTACATTTGTCTATATCTATATTCAGTTTGCTAGGCAATTATACAATTGCTGTTACTAAACGAGTAGAGGTCTAAGGAATAAAGCAATAGCAACATAGGATTCCATGAAGTCGATTTAGTGGGGCCTTAATTTTCCTGAATCTAGTAAATGGCATCACATGCTCTTACTGCATGTAAATCCCAGGTGGCTATGCAAACCTGCTTTTGCTAAGCAACCGCTTGTCCTAGTAACAAACTAATGATACTAGTGGGTTTCTGGGAACAGTTTTAGGTGGGGGGGGGTTCAGAATTGTACGGTTTATATTGTTGTTATGGTAGATGAGATCTTGTTTATTTGGCGGCCATGTTGGATTACCCCTGATTTTTAATGAAAGCACACACAAGACAAATAAGGACTTTCAGAATAGTGATAGCCATAATAAAACCAGACATTCCTGCGATGTTCAGCTTTATATACCTTAATGTGATTTAATCTCCAGTAAAAACCTAAAATCCCTGTACTAATATACCTATTTGCCAGTTTACCACCTGGGGGACATGTTTCTAAGTATAAATAACCAGATAACAACATTATTTTTCAGGCCTAAGTAGACGCATTCAGAAATGGTACAGGAGAATTGGAACCCTGGGAATCTGAAGGACACACATAGTTTCTTCTTAGCAGTCAAGAAGGGGGAACTTTCACACATCAGGTCATGAGTTACATAATTATATAGACGTAATTCTAGCGCAAATAATCTACGTAGAGAAAACGCATAATGGAATACCGTTTTGATGACCTATAATATATCACTCAGGAGCCGTGTCAACACACCGACCCAGTAAATCAGTGCGAGCTTGTGCAGGCCATGGGCATACCCAAGCCAATCCAATAGGCTTGGCTTGGGTATGCCCACGGATCGCTCAAGCAGGCCCTGTTTTACCGGGGATGCAGATCTATGTCTAAACTTGATAATGCTAGCCACTCGCCAAATCGCCAATGGCGAATCCAAGCTCATTTTGGCTAATACTAGAATACAATTTGTATTATAATTCGCCAAATTGGCTAATTGTTGGTTAAGAAGAAGGATGTATATAGATCGAGGAGGATGTTCCACTACCCAATGCATATGAAAAGCGCACACCATTTTGTAACCCACCAAAATCCTGCAACTGAAGTACTGATTATAGGTGTCACCCTCGGTACTATAGTGATGAATATAATATGACAGGTCTAAGGGAGTTTTTTTTTACAACCGAGGCGGGTGAAATTTCAGTGCAGCAGTTTAATCAGTCTATTTAAGCTAGCAAATATACACATCTTCGTTTTAACCATAAACATGTTTGGCTAATTGTTTATAAAGTTTGCTAATTGAAATTGATACCAATTCCCCAAATTGGCTAACAGAAAAGACGTCCTAGCATTATCCCAGCTTTGATATGATAAGTGTGTAACTTGCCTTCATTCAGTTGAAAAAACTGCTATATTATAACATGATCTATTTTATTTCCAGAACGTACATTGATAATGGCAGCATTGATATCAATACTCCAGATAAAGACGGGAACACCCCACTGTAAGTCTATTCTAAGGAGCAGTTTAAGTATTGGTTATCGACCTATACCTCATCTACAGATTTTTGGAGCGCTTAAATAGTTCATTTCAATCAGTAAATTTAGCATTATTATGTATGTACGATGATTATCGCGCATCAATCTTCAAGAGCATTATGTTTTAACCGTAGAATTAGTATGAATTCAGAATCGAAATAATAATTTGCATTGCTTTATCTACGTCTTTATGGGTATACATATACATACAGTATATGTTCTACATTTACCAAGCAACCTGCCCCGCAGTTGCCAAAAGTAAGAGAAGACTGTCAAATAACATTCGTGATTTATATCTCAGGATTAAATTACTTTGTATACCACAATCTTTGTGTGCTTCATTCTATATCTTTAGTTATTGGGCCTGTCTGTGCGACCATCCAGATGTTGTGACGTACTTCCTTCAAAATGGTTTGTATTAATTGTTTTCTTTAGCCTGCACACAGACGGGTGATTTGAATTTATAATTTGAAGTATCTTTATTCATGATCGATATTGGGATCAATCTCATCTCAGTGGAATACAAGATACAAAGTATAATTACCTAGTGTCTAGGCTCAAAAAGTTAGCTTTGCCCTGTTGAAACCCACGGTGAGCCCAAACTTGGCTTGGGTATGCCCACGGATCGCTCAAGCAGTCTAGCTACTTTGAATGAAAACTTGTACAGCCCATTTGAGGCCAGACCAAAACCCCAATGATCAGAGCAAGTGCTGAAGACAGTCAGTCAGCCCAATTATATGGGGCCACCCAGTTGACTACCTTAGATTTGCCCAACCTAAACTTCATATATTAATGTAACAGTTTATCGATTCATTCAGTCAATCCGAGCTAAAAAAAACAAACGGAATGGTCCCAGTCGGGCTTGCTACTAGGGTGGTGACATAACCACGGTCGGTCGAATACAGAGTATTTGTTTGCATTAGCATAGTGAAACTAGGAACGAGGTTCCAACGTGAGTATTGTCGACGATGGTATACCTCACAGAAGAAGGTAAGTTTATCTCATCAGTTTATGTTCCCGGTACATTTGTACCTGACTAAGGGTACTTATTGGCTCAAAGGACCAGCAAAGATGTCCTGTGATCACTGTAGGAGTCCAACAAGCCTTGGCAATGCCTATGTTTATGTCAGGTGTAATGCTTGGGAGAGGCATACGTAATACGAGGTATGTGCCTGTGCATGCAATGGCATGTCAGTGAGTAATATAAGGAGATTTATACCACAGCGGGTACGGAGAACAAAGCATTTCACACCTCTTGTATACTGTATACTGTGAAAGTACTTATTTTCACGGGTGTAAATTTTCGCGGAAGAGTGAAATTGGCAATTTCACGGGTATTTATTCCATACTTAAGCATATAAAAATTTCGCGGATATAAGGCTCCTTCACTGTATTTCGCGTACAGATTGGTACACGTCCCATAACTACTACCGGTACATATGTTACGGATCATTTTTGACGGTCTTAGTTGGTGGGGGCAATCCATTGGCTGTAGGGTCAGGTATATTATGCAAATCATCATCAGTAGACCTACTGAAGCGTTTTTTTTTCTGGTATCCCCAACTTCAGCTGGACTCCACTTTCTAACGGATGTTAGTGATCGTTCATTTGTCTAGAGTTATCAGATATTTATAGTCCTTTATGGATGTTCCAGGTGGCACCACGGGAGTGGTGCTGTCCTCAAGCCCCCTGTACAACCGCTGTATCAAAAACATGCTATGTGTATATCAAAGTATGTGAATCAACAAGGGGTTATCTGTATCAAGCATACTTGGTGTTCCCCTGAACGCTAAGTGTATCAAAATTGGTTTGAGAGCAACTTTATTTCAAACATTGTTATAATCTGAAAATGAAGTTTTCTATTTGAGAATGTAAAATTTCTGGAAAATGGCCGAAAAAGAAAAAAATTCTTGAAAACATCATTTTCCCTGAAATTTGGCCAGAAAAGTGTCAAAAATGATATAAAAGTCAAATTACCTAAGATTGGCCAATTGGGCGAGAAAAGTGTCAAAACTTGTTCAAAAGTCTAATTTCCTAAACATGGCCAGTTTGGCGAGAAAAGTGTCAAAAATCATGAAAATGTTAAGTTTCCAAAATTTGGTCAATGGTTAGCAGCAAGAGTCATACGGTTGGTTCATATATTGATTACTAGGGGTCACCACCTACCCTCTCCTCACCTGTGCCCAGGTATAACTGGGTCACAGCTGATCTCCCCTCTCAAGCAGGCAGACAGGGCAGCCAGACAGCTGGCTGCATTATTTCTTTCACCTGTGCGAGGCTGTTGGGTTTCCTAAAAAGGCTGATGAGACAGGCTGGTCTGGATCCCGAGCGAGCGGGAACGCACTCACTCCGTCGCGCCGGAGCGCTCTACATGTACAACCTCGGCCTCTCGTAAGAGGACATCAGGCAAGCCGGTGATTCGAGTAGCATGGCCGCCCTTATATATTTGACAAAACTTAATAGTATCAAAGTGCCTCTCCTCGTCGTGGGCGGTCGGATAGACCTATATCCAGTGAACTACTTATTATTAGCATTATTATTTATTATTTATTATTCATATAAAGTTATTTTTAACCTTCTCTTTTTGGAGTTGCCGGTGTGTGTATGTTTCACACGGGCCCAAGACGCTATCATCGTTCATCGTCTTGTTCCCCTCCTCCTATCAATGGTTAGAAGCAAGAGTCATACGGTTGGTTCATGTATTGATTACTAGGGGTCACCACCTACCC
Organism: Harmothoe impar; assembly: GCA_947462335.1. Classification (NCBI taxonomy): domain Eukaryota; kingdom Metazoa; phylum Annelida; class Polychaeta; order Phyllodocida; family Polynoidae; genus Harmothoe; species Harmothoe impar. Next base: position 68,384,803 of record OX381704.1, on the reverse strand, counting down.
TCTCCTCACCTGTGCCCAGGATAACTGGGTCACAGCTGATCTCCCCTCTCAGGCAGGCAGACAGGGCAGCCAGACAGCTGGCTGCATTATTTCTTTTTTCTTTTCTGTAATTGTTATTTTTATTATAGGCCGGTGTGTGTATGTTTCACACGGGCCCAAGACGCTATCATCGTTTGTCGTCTTGTTCCCCTCCCCCTATCAATATGGTGAGAAACTTGTAAAAAGACATGAAAAAGTCAAATTTCCTGAAAATGTCCAATTTGGCGAGAAAAGTGTCAAGAACTATGAAGAAGTCGCATTATCAACAAAAATGGCAATAAACATGTAAAAACACATGATAAATGGCAAATTTGCGAAATAAGTAAGGTGAGTTAGTGTAAAAATTCAAGAAAAAGTCCAATTTCCTGGAAATGGTGAGTAGTGTGTCGAATGTCATGAAAATTAGAATTTACTGAAAATGTTAATTGGCGGCCATTTTCAGGAAATTCTCAAGTTGGTAATTTTTTTGTTCACAAACAACAATGCCAGTTTTTTTACCATGAATAAGTTGACAGCACCTATTTTGATGGTAAAGTGTTGCCAGTGACATTTTTTGTTGTCAAATGTTTTAGGCACCTTGATACAGGCATGATGCCCATTCTAGTGGTTAGCTTAAAAACCGCTATCTCTATCAACCATACCTTTGGGGAGCCAGGCAATGCAGGAAAGGTCAACTAAGGTCAAAATGTAATCAAGGAACATACATGTGTAGGTCAATTGTAGGGCAGGACATCAGATCAGGACACCCTACTCCCTTAAGAAACATTTAAGCACTTTGATACAGATAGTGGTTTGCCTGACAACCGCTATATGTAGTAACTAACACCCCTATCTGTATCAACCATACCATTTTCAAGCCAGGCAATTTAGGAAAGGTCAACCATAGTCAAGATATAATCAGGGAACATGTGTAGGTCAATTGTAGGGCAGGACAGGGTAGGACAGGGTTGTGGACATTGTGCTCCCTTCGAAAGCATTTAAGCACCTTGATACAGGTAATGGTTACAACTGTTATCTGTAGTAACACCATCATTTGTATCAACCATAGCATACCTTAAAACATCATGCCCTTGGTTGTATTGATGCATATATGCAGCCCTAGTTAGTAACTCACCAGATTCTAGTATGATACAGAAATTGTTTATTGATACAGATAGCGGTTGGGTGTGCCTATTCTCAATGACCAAAAAAAGTGTAACAGATAGCGTTGATTACTACAGATAGCGGTTGGACGGTTACTACAGATAGCGTTTTTTGATACAGAAAGGGGTTTGATGGTCAACCGCTATATGTAGTTGATACAGATAGCGGTTATGATACAGATAGCGGTTATACACCCCCTCCAAATCCGATCCTGAAATTGAAATCTAAAGAAGACCTAGCTCTCAGACATAGTCATGCCAGTCATGTTGAGTTGGTCTGTCTGGGTCTTTTCAAGGGTGGTGATAAAATCGATGAGGAAAATTGAAGGTAGAAACCCCAACCCTGCACTTCCTATGCCACTATATGTTACAACTCTGTATAGCCCTATCTAGTACGATGGGTATGGATCACTAAATTATAAGGAATTATTGGGAATAATAATTATTTCTTAAAATCGAGAGTGAACATAGGGATCCACCATAGACACCAGTATGCTATAATGTCAGCTATAGCCCTACACCACTGACTCAATGGTTAGAAGCAAGAGTCATACGGTTGGTTCATGTATTGATTACTAGGGGTCACCACCTACCCTCTCCTCACCTGTGCCCAGGTATAACTGGGTCACAGCTGATCTCCCCTCTCAGGCAGGCAGACAGGGCAGCCAGACAGCTGGCTGCATTATTTCTTACATATACAGCACTTATTGCTGCAGTTGGTATTACAGCACTATTTGCTGTATAATAACAGCATTATGTACTGTAAATTGGGTCTCCGGCACTGTTGTTGTACATTTACAGTACATTGTGCTGTACATTTCCGCCACTAGGTGGCAGCAGTAGACCGTTTCTATATTAATTATTCCACCCAACCCTTTCCCGAGTCAAATAAAACCTCACAAACTCTCAAGACATAGTAGAATAAGAATGGATGAGAGAGACTGAATGCAGTTATCATAAAGTGTATTGATATTTGCATAATTGTGTTGAATAATACAAAAAAACAGAAAAAGTATAGAATAGACACCACATTGATGGGAAAAGCTAAATGCTAAAGTGCCCGGCCTGGGGAAAAGCTGGTATCACATACGGTTCAGCTGTATTGAAGCAGGATTAAACCATTACATTGTGTAGTGTGTATTATCCTAGCTGAGATTGAACTATTATATGCAGGAAAGTACTCTCCATGCATGCATATTAATTGATATAAATTGATGAGAACAACAATATGAAACCTACAGAAGAATTTGCGGTAACTTTACAGCACCCAGTTGCTGTACATGTACAGCAAAATCTACTGGAACAAAAGTTGCCAGCAACTTTTGCTGTAGATGTACAGTAGAAGTTGCTGTAAATTTACAGTAGAAGTTGCTGTAAATTTACAGTAGAAGTTGCTGTAAATTCACAACAAGTCAGTTGCTGTACACCTACAGCAAAATCTACTGGAACAAAAGTTGCCAGCAACTTTTGCTGTAGATGTAGTACTTACTTCTTACAGTGTAGACGCGAGAGATTCTTGAGAATAGTGAACATTCCTAGAGTGGCCTGTAGAATGAGGATGTGTATTTCTTGAGTTTCACTCCTTCAAATAATAAGAAACATATGACAGTACCTCTTGAGAACATTAGTCCACACATAGAATGACTAGAGTATATGTATTTCTCGAGTTTCATTTGTTCAAAAAAATAGAAATTGTACTTCTCAGGAAGGAAAAACTGTCCATATTGATTTTCTCGTTCAAGAAACGGTCTCGATTCTCTTAGGGATCACGAGTCATGACGCAAGAACGGCACAAGTTCCATTTGAGATTTTGTTGATAGGGACCCCACTCAGACTACATCTTATTACAGATAATTATAAGCCAGCGGGAATACCTTTGAGTTATTCTTGGTATTCCAGGTGCAGAGTATGATGCCTCCTCCTCTTCAGGAGAACGGAGTTTTCTGGCCGCCCAGAATCCAGAAATCCGTAAAATATTACACGCTTCATCCAACAAGGACAAGGTCAAAGGCAGTGAAGGAAAAGGCAACGGTAAAAACAAGCTACCGAAAAATGGCATACAGTATGATGACTTTTTGAAGAGGTAAGTTCATACTGAGTCTAGAGTAAATAAGTTCAATCACTTTGTTTAAATAATAATAGTGGTGAATTGCTCGACTGCATTCAATACAAATAATTATACTCTAATGAGCGTATAGCATGATTATATAGGTCCTGTTTCGTGCCTTTAATACATTCTGTATTAATATTACAGATTGTTTGCCCTACGGCCACGCCCTGACATTGAGATCAGGACGTCTGGTGATGATGGGCATGAGGCACAAGTGGTGCATGCCCACCGGTTCGTCTTCCAGGCACGATGCAAACACCTGATGGAGAAACTAAAAGCCAACACTTTAAATATGGAACAGGTAACTTACCATTTCAGAGAATTATTGTCTAGCTACTATATAGGGATGGAGAGAAGTTCACCCCCCCTTTTCTCACGTCTGTTCTAACCCTCAATTTTCACTTGTGCCATGATGTTGATTACACTAACGGATCTAGCTGTATTATGTAATATCGTTTGACCATATGAGCCCGTATATCATTCCCTTGCACACATTATCTGCTTACAGTGGGAGACTGATGCCGTCATGACTCTTCTGTCATATCTATACACTGGAGAGTTGGCGTGTCCTTTACCGTGTGTTGAACAAACTATCGACCTTCTAAAAGAGATAAACATGGGAACATTGGCAAACGACTTACTCAAAGCGTCAGAAAGTAACACCAACTCAAGTAAGTTATTTGAAGTCAGCAAATCACTAAACTGCTGTAAAAATACTACGGCGAAAATAAACACCTGTTGTTAAAGATGACTAGGCCGACAAAAAATTAAGCAAATTGCCTGAAAATTGATATTCAACTTTGGAAAAAAGATAGTAATTTAGGCCATTTTGGAGTTATTTAGCACCATTTAGATGGTCCACGAAATAGAAGTGCAGCCCATTCTTTGGCGCCACAGTTCGGGAATCAACCTTTGGGTATTTCTTTTAATCATTGACCCACTGCCGACGTGTTGTTGTATCAGAAATCACAAAACATAGTCATCAACTATTGGTCTTTACAAATGGGACTTTAACCAATAATGCACAGTTCCTTTTATCAACACAAACGCACAGGGTCGCCCTGTATAGATATGTAATGTTGACACACCTGCTTGTAATTAAAATATATTGCCTAATTTAAAACAAACTTTACCAATAATGCAAGTCTCCGTAGCTCTTTACTCTGATGTGCATCTAATCCTATTTTAGAGCCGGATGCGCTCTATATAAAAAAGGACACTTACCGGAATCAACTTAAAAAGGATTTCCAGTTACTTTCACTTCAAGGCATACCAAAGGTGTTTGCGCAAAAGGTGAGAACGTCTATCAATTATTCATAACTTGAAACTAAAATTAATACTGAAATAAAAAGCTGTGAGAACAAATGCCCGGTCAATGATGAAAGCAGAGTATGGTTTCTTGATTAGTTATTTGAATTCGCCTTACTAGTTAAATGCTTAATGGCCTAGGATATATTGTACATTGAAGGTGCATTGTACTATTTGTAGGATCAAGTGACCTCTACCAATAAGTTAAATGCTGTACAAGTATTACCGGCCCGACACATGCACAGATATAATACTTAGCTCTTTTACCTGTTTTAGGTGGCACCAAAGACTTTCCATATGGGTATTAGAGGAGCGATGTATCAGGATGCCATTTTTTATGTTGAAGACCTTGACTTCAGAGTACATCGGGTATATGTCGATTTTAGCTTTTACGGTATAATGGACTATGTCTGACAGACAAATATATACAGACCATGAAAATCCTGTACTAGAATTCGGCTGTCTAATTTTCTATAAAATTGATCAAAACTAATTAACGCTCACAAGGTAACTAGCTAATGCCAACCATTTCATCGACCGAATCGCATGCTCCATTTTATCGTCCCGATTAATGGTATCATGTCTGAAGTTTAGCATAGAGTTCAGTGATGCTGCCACTTTCTTAAAGATAAATTATTGATAATGTAAATGAAATCAGATGATTAGGATGCTGGATAAAACAGACTGTAGGTCGTTCCTTATGAGCATGATGCCCATTCTATTGGGTATATTTACCTATGTGAATATAATATTATATCCAAAGTTGTTATCCTAATTAAACATTTAACCATGCAGGTGTTCCTTGAAGACAGAAGCGAGCACTTCAAGAATCTGTTCCAGCATCACCTTGATGAGAAACTCTCCCGGCTAGAGAAGATGCCAGTAGTTGTATTATCTGATGTCCAACCTGAGATATTTGCCAACCTCATGATGTATCTCTATACAGATGAAATACGGGTAGGTTCATATAAAATATGCTTTTACGGTCCATATACAAGTTTAGACATATATTTAACATTTTCAGTACCACAGCAGTTCCCTAATTGTACTGGTGCCAATTTCACAAGGACCAACAAAGGGTTCAAAAAGCGCTGGCAGTAGGATTCGCAGTAAGAAACCCTGTCCAACGAAACGACCATTGGATTCAAATAATCTTGAGAACTAACCCCATGGAGGTTTGACTAATTCGTGTCAAATTGAACAAGGTACTAACATCTTATGCATGTACATGTGGCAATAAATATCATAATACTGTTAGTTAGAATGTAGTGAACAACAAATAGATACGATAGGATGTGTATAATCAAAGATGAGTGTAAACTCGACTCAGTGCACATTATGTTAAACTGTTTATTCAAATAGAATGTAAAGGAAACTCAGCAAAGTGAACGCAAAAGTGTGCACAAAAAGTCCTACGAGCTCCCCTTATCTGTCAATAACACCGATTTAAAAAAAGTGGAATCTGGCTAACCTGGCCAACATTGACCTCCTGTTGATCTACAGTTAAGAAACATTGTATGTACATATTATTTCCTCAAGCCAAAAGATGTAATCATATTACATTTTCAGCTTACTGAGAACAATACCCCGGGAATCCTGATAGCAGCCCTAAAGTACAAAATATATTCACTGACTCAGCAAATCCTAAAGACAGCAGGCAACATGATGACCTGTCACAACGTCCCTTACTTCTACAAAGCTGCTATGGAAACAAAGAGCAAGAAACTAATAGAGACCTGCCTCTCATTCATGGGGGAATATCTACTGAAGGTAAGGATGGTCATACTGTCCAACCCTACATATAATTATTTTATATACATTATGTTATATTCTGTGCTACTATGTCCCATAAAACGTGTGTTTTCTATTACCTTGGGAGTATGCCACCTATTCTTAACATCACAATGATCATATAAAAATATATCAGACTGGTTTTCCTCAGATTCCATACCATCCCATACAATCAACAACAACAACATCCCAAACTAGGATGCTGAACCCACTGACTGTATCATTAATGTTCCTCACTGACACGTACCTGGTTCCACACACACACACACACACACATCAGGTCGAATTTGAATGTCTCAAAACTAATACGAGGTAGCGCCACCAGTTTCAATGTCGTTTATAATGATGTATATGATAACATAAAATACTGCAATTATGAAACTATTCTATTGCAGCTATTGTACAGAGACACTTTCAGGGAGCTTCTGGTGGAGTCCTGGAGAAACAGTTCTGTATTATTTAATCAATTGGAGGAAGCTGTGGCAAATAGGTGTTACAGGGATGAGATCAATGAGACTCAGGCCTGTGAGCAGATGGAAAAACTGAACGAGGTGCTCTGTGTCTTACACATAAAGCCAATACGTAACAGGTACCTTGCAGATGAAAACCAAGACGAGGAAAGCTCAGGTAGTGACTCAAGCTCAGAAACATCTGAATCATCAGATGAGGAGACTGAAGACAAAAAGGAGGAGATCCTGAAACCGAAACCAACTACTCCATCAAAGATTGTTGGTTGTAACGATTCTAAAACCTCAACCTTCAGGTTCAATTTGAACCAAGGACACCTGGAAAGGCTAGAGAAGGAGAGGATTATGATTGCTAGGATTAGAGACAGAAACTATGCTGAGCCTTTGCGGCAGAGGTTTTACCCTTCGACTAATCAGCCTGAGGTGGCTTCTTCTCCATCATGTACAAAGAGCAGAGCCTGTGTCATTCAATAATATAATGTTACAAGTACATTGAGGATCAACTCGTTGTTTCATATATGAGACGATCAAACCGCTGTAACCTTATGATAAAGTAAAATGTCAGTATATAATTATTTCTGGTGTCAATACTGTGTTATCTATAACTTTTGTTTTGTACTCCTTCTCATCTTATTATTAACACCACATGTGTGCCTGTTATACACATATAGTCATTATGTAAATACCCATTATAAACATATTGATATGAAAACATCATGTTAGTTTTACATACTGTTTGATAGAACAGATGCATGCTTATTTATACATGATTATATCATATCCGATGGACTAGTGCCCCAATCCAAATGCCTTGGTTCAATCACACATATGTAATATATTATATGTGATCAAATGCCTAAAACATGTGGTGACAGATCTGTCATATAATTACACGAGGCATACCATGAAATAATTTAAGGGATATATAAGCATTCGGAGAGAAGTTATACACTAAATAGGTGAAGTGTATTGTAATTATAACAACAATAGATAAAATAATATTAGAACATTAGAACATTTTAGAGCGCGAATAAAACATATGTTTCCACTGAACAGTTTGGTGTTTTCAATATTAAAGAGAAATTACTCTGTCTGCCACAAATCCAGTTTTGTGCTCTGGGCTCAGAGCCTGACAAATACCATTCATCAAGACACATCCACCGATATCTCCATACTGAGTTAGGAATACCCTGTGGTGTAGCCCAAAAAGGTGTATTTGAGTTATCCGAGTCTATATCTCTCTGGTCCACAACACATTGGTTTGTGCAATGCACTTGAGTTTAATGAGTTTGAGGTAAATTGTTTTTATTGTTATCATTACAGTGATGCTCTTGAAGACCACATCCGGAGGTTTTTAATTGGCAATTTCGCTATTGTAATCAGGTACCTAGGTACATGTTAACTGACTTCCTATCTAATGGTAACTCCTGTAGAGCTATATTTATTCATTTATTACTTGGTTTAGTTGGGGGCCAATCCATGAGACCTCATATCCTAAATATCAGTGATTGTGCTGTCCCCAGTGGGAAGCACATGAACTACAGCCCAAATACCCAATGTGAGCTCATATTGGGTGACAACCAACCCAATGGGGAGGCCACCCCATATATTTTCTATAGAAACTACATGCATGTGCAAATATCATTTCAAACCTGGTATTCTTATTACAAGAGGTAAATCAACAAACTAGCACTAATTTGATGAGAAACCCCTCCTAATCCCTATCTATAAAGGGCCCCAGAAAGTACGCTTTCCCTTGGAATCATGGTCACACATGCTAGCCAAAACTGAGGGAGTGGCCCCCTGGGCCCCTGCAGTGGTCAGTCTGCCTGAAGCACTTACCTCCCACTGGCTGTCCCTCCCTCCGCCACCCAATCACTGAGCACTGGCCCTGAGCACTCACCATACTTCAATACAGAGTGTAACAACGGGCAATCCATAGGGTAGTTAACAGTTGTTAGTTTCAGGTGGGGGGGGGGGGGAGGGGTATGTGGGTACAACTACACCCCCCCCCCCCTCCCCCACACACACTCTCTCACAGACCATGTACAGCAGTGCCCCCTTGTGCAAAGTGAGGAAATCACACATTGACCAATTCAGAATTTGGAGGGATTTACTATTTTTGCTAAAAACACCACTTTATTCACATATGTATGTCACATATACTAAAGGATTATTCAAAACAGTATGTCTGCAGTGGTATATTCTGGTTTTCTCATATTATTCAAAACCTCCAGATGTGGTCTTTAATAATGTGATCAATCAATCACACAGGTAGTCAGAAAACAATGGTTTTGTGGTATCAGAAAACATGTAGTAAGGCCTCTCACGAGGAGTACAGAGTCTTAGGCTCAAATAATTTCCACGTGCATAATAGTTTCATATCGAAATCAATCGAAAATTCCGAGAAAAATACCCTGGATAACAACGGTATACATATAAAGAATCGGCTGCTCGACAGATAAAAATCCGAAGCATAATTATCATGTACACAATATTTTTTCATATCATGGTATCAATGGTAGTACAAAACCGGGAAATTGAATCACAGTCAGGGACCTTTGAATGTCTCCATCCAGTGTATTCCACACCAACATACCTCTATCAAGATAACAACATCTTTAAGATTCCACTATAGACATATTTACCTTTAATTTAACTTTACAATTACCTTTCAAAATTCTGGTTGGGTTAACCACATTGTCCTTATTGAAAAACCATTTGTACATCATCAATTTTAGCCTATAAGTCTAAAAATCAATTATTCCATACATCATAAAGCATATAGGGCATAGTTGTGGATGTCTCTAGCACAGCTAAAACCTTGACTCACCCTCAAACATGTATTTTAGATTTCTAAAGTTTGTGTCTAAAGTTTCTGTCACTGGCCCGCTGTCACAATAAAAATATACTAGTAAAATCGTGGTTTTGTAAAGATTTAAGGCAAGTACAGCATCTATATTATTTTTAAATAAACCTGGCATACCGTAAAACCTCCCTTATAAGCCTATCTCGCGTGTAAGCCTAACACCTAGACTTTAGGCCAATCCTATAAGCCACACTGGTAATCTGATTATAGTGAATTTTGTACTCTGCTATAGTAGCTGAAACTCGCATATAAGCCACACCCCGACTCTGGGCCGCTCCTATGAGCCACACCAGCAAACTGACTCGCATACTACCTGCTGCTTATACCCGAGTTTTTATGGTAAGGCCAAAAAAAATAAATGGTGTGTTTCAGGCAACCCGACCCTAATTTCAAAAAAGGGCCGGCCCTAGCATTTTTTTCCGATTTTGGAGATTTTTATTTTTTTTTTCAAAATATACATATTTTTTCGGAAATTTTAGCAGGAAGAACAGATCACATGCCTAATTAACTGTCCAGCCTCAGCAAATTGCTTATTAAGGACTCTCAGCACCCAAATTGCACTAAAACAGTTTGAGGGGTATAGTTCCAAGGAAATGCGTTAAACCTGTACATATTATACATCAATTGAACCATCTATAATAGCTTTATCAAATTCCTTTGATTATTTCTTATTTTAATAGCCATGGAATGTGGATGGAACAAAAACGTTCCATTTTCAGCCACTTTTTTTTCCAACAGCATTATGGGATGGAAATTGGACAAAATTCTTGAATTTCTCAATTGAAAACTAAAATTCATGTCTATACCTGGGGTCCTTTTTTCTCTTTTCCTGATATTCCAATTATTAAGGCCTACACAGCTCTTCAAAGTTGCATAGTTAGCTAAAAAGTGGGTGATAATAGGGGTAAATAGCCATTTTTACCATTTACATCAATATCAGTTTAAAATAGTTAAACCTAAGAATTATGTCCATTTTCCGTCCCATAATGATGTTGAAATGAAAAGAAGATAAAAAGGAACGTTTTTGTTCCATTCACGTTCCATAGTGACGAAAATTCCAAATAATGGAAGGAATTTGATAAAAGTATTATAGATGGTTCAAATGATGTATAATATGTAAAGGTGTAACATATGTACTTGGAATTAAACCCTCATAACCGTTTTAGTGCAATATGGGTGCTGAGAGTCCTTAACAAGAATGTCCAATAATTTCATGATATTCCTAGTTATAGTAAGAATCGGTGAGTCGTCTTGATGACCCGCGAGTTGATATGGCAGTCTGCGACTCATTCAAGGTACCTCCAACATTTAAAAAAAAAATCCGACCTACCTACCCACCCTAGATTTTTGGACCATGTTTTAACCTTTTTTACACTGGTGCTTGAGAGTCAGGTCAGTGTAAATAACTCCCAGATAATTGAAGTTGCTTACAACCTTTAAGCTTTCACCACATAATTTAAAGTTACATATAGACGGATCAACATGATTGCATATTGAATAACAGCAAAGGATTTGAGTGTTATGTACCGCCAGGGCATTAGAATAACACCAAGCACTTGAGTCTAAGTCCTCTTGCATTAAGGTGTGAACCATTAAAGGATCTTTGTCACTTGTAACAATTGCAAGATCATCTGTGTATAAGAAACAAACCGAGTTTTTCATACAGGAAGCCACATCATTAATATGCTAGATAATAAGGGGCTCAAAACCGAACCCTGAGGAACACCACAGGTAACTAGTTTAGGAGATGACCGCACAGTATTGACAAAAGGTGACTGCAGTCTTCCCTCAAGGTAGTCCTTAAACCAGGCGAAACATAATAGGTAAGCAGCCAATCTTGGATAATTCATTTAAAAATTTAGAATAATTTACAGTATTAAAGGCCTTCTTCAGATCTAAAAGCAAATAGTTTCATTTTCGCGAAGATAAGTCATCAATTGCTTATGTACAATCTATAAGCTTATACTAAACATATCAATAGACATTCTGGTCTCCAGTTGGACACATCAGATAGAGCATCAGCGGCAGTGGAATGATACACCAATCTTTAGCGCTAATGGGAGTGCAGAACCTGATACAGGGCAGTTATTGAAGCGTCTTAATCAATCAATTAAGCATATCAATTTCTTCTGAGAATTACATGTCGATTAATGTATGTATCTTTACAGATCTAGCCCTTGGTAACATTTTTTTTAAAGATTGAGGCTTCTGAGGGATAAAAGCAAATTCTTTGATGGAAGATGGCTTTTGAGCTTGAACCCCACCATTGAGGCATAAAGGCCCGGCGGGAGAGTCTCTATTTGTTCGTGAGAATTCAATAATTTAGGTCTATTAAAGAGAGTCTCAGCCTGTCTCTAGCCAAAACAATAAAAGTAAAATTGAATTAAATGAATACGTACCTCACACCCTATTCTACATTTCTATACTTTCTCTTGGGTGCTGATACTCATTTCTGGCAATTAGGAAATGCAATATGATGATGCACTCCAAACATGCTTACTCTGGCAGCAGCGTCGTTGTAGTGGTCATCCTATCAATGACCAGACACTTTGATCGGATGGTCATTATGTAAACATAGATTGGCCGCAGTCCATCGGAGTGCATGCCAACATTAACCCTATATATGGCGTACCCAGACTCCAATACGTGAGTCTTTTGTTGGCTGCCTTGACTAGGTACACTATTAGTTGTTCAGCAGATAAGTATGACGGAAGTCGTTTCCTCTTCAAACTTTTAGCTTAATCATCGTTTGCATCAAAAGCTGTTTAGGTCGGAAAGTCGCCAGAATTAAGGGCTCCAGGTCACAAAGTCGCTCTTTTAGACCATTCTTACTGTAGCCAAATTGTCCAAAAGTCGCCAGGTTACTTAGATTATTGTACCAGGCCACCTGGAAAAATTAAAAAGCTCAGGTCACCAGGTCGTCTTTGACCCAGCTGGTACCAACTGTTTGTTTCGGGATATCTACCAGGCCAGTCCGGGCTGTCCTTTAGAGTATTTTATTTCTTTATCCTCAGATGCGTTCACATGGTCCTGTTCTTTTGTGTCGAGTTGTTTAACTTGGTCAGACTTCTTCTCTCTAGAAAGCAGCTTCCAAAGAAGTTCAGCAAGCTCCACTAAAGTAACAAAGCTGACCCCAATCCACAGGTTTAGGATCCCGCCCAGACTTCCAACGATAGCCACTGCATCCTGGAGAGGGGTTTCTGTTAAATGACGCACATAGGAGCCATCGAACTGGACAACCACTTTCAGAAAGTTATCCGTAATTAGTGTTTCTGCCCTCAAATCAGAAAATCTTGTGAGCGGATCTCTTTTTAAATCCATTTCATATGCCTTATAGACGTTAAAGCGCGATGCATACTTCTGATTTTCGATGACGTCACGGTAGAAAGCAAAGTGGCTGCTGACGTGTGGCCATGACGTCACGGAAACACTGTGAGAATATGCAAATTGCAAACAGGGAACTTTGCAACTCTTTTTGCACTTCTGGATGATAGCTGAAGCGCGATGAACGACACAGAGCAGTGATCGTTGTGCTGCCCTTAACACGTCCTCATTCTGAATTGCCGAGCAGAATAATTTCAGCTCATCGTCGAGGTTACTGCAGTTTCGCATTAGAGTTTTCAATGGAGCGGCTCGCTTGCCTCTTTTTGTGTTTGGTTTTGAATTTGTAGTCCTTTCCCCATCTTTCCCATTCTCGCCAGATGATGAATCCATGCTGACTGTATGCGTAATCGGTGACCGTGGCATGGTTCCATGTGGAACACCAGTCTGATCGAACAGTCCAGTTGTGGTCCCCATATCACTGTTCTTAGCAGAAGATGAGTCCATATTCCCATTTTGAATACCCTGGATTGGTCCCTGTACGGTGGCATCACTTGAGAGAGGTTCCCTCTTAGTGTCAGGGGTGCCCCCGTCTTCAGGATGCAAAAGTTCCCTATCAGTTTCTGATGTAGGATCATTAACATAGTCTACGTTAATGCCGGTCAGTAAAGCCTTAAACTGTGTTGCAGTCAGATTGAATCCCATGTTTGATGCAAGAAGGCGAAGGGCATTAGATAGACTTGTGCAATATTCATTTCCTTCTATCATGCCACTAGTTGCTGGGGTACTACCATCAATGCACCCACATTTGTCGAGTAGAGTATTCTGAATACATTCGTCCTTGCAGTTATCATAGTTGAAGTCCCACTGTACATAATCAGACACAGTGGGATTTGCGGTAGGACCGACGCAGTCTGAATATGGTGACGGCTGCTTCTTCCTTCTCTCCTCAGTTAAGGTTATGGTGGCCATTGTTCCTGGAGCAACTGAGATATAGGACTGCATATTGGGGATTGTATTTGGGGAGTGGACATATACCTCTATGCCACTCTGGGCTGTTCCAATGGGATCTACGGGTGAGATTGCCTTATGCAATATGGAAGAAAAGTCGTCCAGGTATGCAACAAATACGAGTTTGGTTACGCTAAGCCGTAGGTCAGTTTCATTTAGTCTGAACGTAGAACAACCAGTTCTGAGAGGAGACAGTGATATCTCGTTCAGATACCCTGTACACTCATCACCCACCAGGTTCTCACGGAAGTAGGTACAGTTAGGAAGGAGTTCAACCACATTGGACGTCATAAAGACATCCTTGAATGTCTCCCGGTAGGACCTTATACTCTTCAGTACCTTAACTGCCTCGGAAAGCGAAGCATCTTCCATTACGGTATCTGATTGAAAACTGGAAATCAATCGTCCGTAGGTGGCGGGCGATGGAGCGCTATTAGCCGTTTTGAAAGGCATGGGATTTACCCTACAGATTGTAACATCAGGGAATATAGTGTCAGTGCTGTAAACCTCAGATTTAGTGCTGGTTGGGTAGCTTAGATAGGAGTTCATGAGAATGTAAAGTTGATAAACAGTCATTGCCGATCCTACTAGGATGCATGTTCCCCAGAGGAACCTCAGTGAGACCGTGCGGGACTGGGCACAACGGGAGACTCCTTTAATCGAAGTGGTGCGCGTGAATGTCTTTAGTTCCTCTTTTATAGCCATTGTTAGAACTCTTCAACAAATCCACTTTAACTCATGAATGTGATGTTGTAGCAATAGCTACCAGCAGTAGCAATATTGACTGTTCCTGAGATAAATTCCAATGACTGACAATACTGGGGACAGTGTTTGTTCTCCGCACAGGTAGTGAATGTCCACAACTGGTAAGTAACTAGTAGCCACCTGTGGCCGACTGCACAGGGCAATGGGCTGGTCAATATACGGAAGCAGTTAGCTGTGACATCATAGCCTGGGGACCACTACACTGACAAAGTATAGACCCTTCAAACCAGGCACAGCATCCTCACGTTGACCTAGCTGGCATATGCCGGCCCTAAACCTGCTTCCAGCCCTAAACCTCATTTTGCCTGTAGGTGGCCAAACGTGAGCATACAAATGGAATAAATAAATTAATTCCTATCTTTGTATTATATATAGTATTGAGCAGGGCTGTATTCAAGCATCATGCCGATCTTACAGGGTTAAGATGTTGACCTAATGTTGGTCAGTGTCGAAACAATGTTGACCATCATATTATTTTAGGAATATGTCAATATCAGTATGAAGACACCTTTCCTGTGGGTAACGGAATATAGTTAGGTCCTGAATATGGTTGACACAACAGTAGTTAACCAATTATGGTGATTGCTCCATCGAACCAATAGTTGGGGAAAACTATACTGGACCAACAATTGAATTACAATGTTGCCCTATTTCTTTTTTACAATTTCGCATCCATGGAAAAAAGTTGCAAAATTGAAATGTTGACCCAGAATTGTACCAACATGAAATCAATATCAACATCTACAAGCCTAGGCCATTACAGGGCCAGTAGTCGGGCAGCTATTAGCATCAGAATCCTAATATTGGCACATTCTTCAGACGTTCATTGGCCCAGCCATGGTCCCCTATGTCTCTGCTACATCCAGACTCATGAATTGCATGCCCAAATTGCCCCTAGTGCTAGCCACATAGGGCAGAACACTAATTTGTTAACATGGGGAATGTATTGGTCGATATATTAATCAATGGTACTCAGCTGCCAACCACTATGGCTGATTATCATTAGGAAGTACATAATGAACTAAAATGTTGTCAGAGCAAGTAACATGTGTTGACCAAGAACCAAGACACAAATTGCTGTACTGCATTGTACCCTAGCTTTGTCGGTATGATGCATGAATGCCCTGGCTTGGTACAATCCCATAGGATCGTTATGATGCAGAAATGCAGTCCTGGCGGGTTACTTCCCATGGATGCAATCCTGCATCATCACGATAAAGGTGATATTGCATTACAATGCTTAGGATTCTAGGAGTAACCTTGGACCCTGTCTTAAATTTTAATATGCAGGCTGAGTCAGCATATAAGAAGGCTGTGTATCGTGTTCACCAAATGGCTGCACTGAGGGATTGTATGAATAATGAAACTATGTTATATATGTATAAGACAATGGTACAGCCACATGCGGACTACACTCTAAGAACAGTGTGTTGCGGGCACATGCATAAGGAGTTCAACACACACATTTGCAACACACTTTTGAGTTCAACACACTTTTGGCAAAGGGTGTGTGGTGTGTAGTGTGTTACACCAAAATGTGTGTTAAAAGTGGCTGCAGAAAAGCGTGTTGATAAGTGTGTAAACGTAACACACTGTTCTTAGAGTGTGTGGAGATATCTTTTATGGGGTAGCTAGGAAAGCTATACTGGAAAAAACACAAGTGGTGAAAAACCGAGCGTTACTTATGAGTATTGGCTTAGGTTATAGATTTCCTGTAATTATCACACACCAGCTTGCATCCATCTCTAAATTAGCACCCCGACGACAAATGCATTTGGTAAACTTTATGTTTAAACAGAAAAATAATGAAGAAATTGTATAATAGAAATATTTTCACAAGAGCCCACACTGTAAAAAATAGATGTACTTTTTACAGATTCACTCTGTAAAATTTGAAGCTGATTCACCGCTATTTGGAATACAATAAAGCATTGTAAATATCAGCCATTTCACAGTGGATCCTTGTTAAATGCTAACCTGGTTTGGATTACAATGATTCAACGCAAATTCATCTACTAATGTCAAATCCCAGAGGGAGCCACATATAGTGGATCCTGCCATAGGTAGGTGGCCTGGTTTGTAAGAAGATTTTTCTGGAGAGTGTGAGCCCTTGAAATGGAGTATACATCTGGAAATAATGGTAATTTTCAATTGATCCATATGTTTGACAATTAAACAATTCAATCTTGTGATAGGTTTGATAAGATACCATGATCACTTGATAATATCCAGAAGAAAGTAGCTGTATGGATCTATACACCTATTTTGTGGTAACATACTATGCATATATCCCCACCTCTGGAAACTCTGCCTTGTATCAATCCTATAGAGTAAAACCTCTTGTATAGGCCATGGCTAGTATGCAAGTCAGATCGCCAGTGTGGCATATAAGATCAGGGCAAAGTCAAAGTATGATTCATCCGTAAGTTTTTAGATGTATACTACAGTAACTAAAGTCACCATAATCAGACACCCTACGAGGCTTATAGAATATTCACAAAGTCTGTAACAGCACTGGCAATAACGCTGAATCTCTGTATATTTGAATACTCTGAATCTATTAATGGTGATTCTACATGAAATCAATGGTGATTCAACGTAAAATTAACGGTGATTCTACATAAAATGAACAGTGATTTTACATAAAATTGACGGTGACCGTCACCCTCAAAATAAAGGTGAAAGTTATGTCCCAAAAGTTGAGGGTGATTCACTGTCATTTTGACGACTTTTTTTTTTACAGTGCATGATGCCACTCTATTTTTATGTGTAAAACCAAAAAATGAATCATGTAAAAAGAGTGTTTTATATAGGGGTGCAGTGGCCTGGAACAATCTATCTGTTAGCGTAAGAAATATATTGGATTATGAAGCCTTTAAGCTAAACAGGAAAAAATGGCTAGGAAGTACAAACTACCCAATGATTCACTAACTGCATCGTACCGTTGTATCTATATTTAAATTTTTCTTGCCTCAAATGAATTGTCTAATTATGTAATCATACCAGTAGTAATTGAACTATAGTCACAGGAGTACATAACGATGTACGGGGTGCCCGCTCCTAAATGTCTCTCCTCTAATAGAATAGTCAAGCAATTTATATTTGCTTTTCTTGAATAACTACATAAGTGTTGTAAACTTTAATTTATTAGATATATTATTCTTGTAGTACGTATATTAATTTGTTTCATGTACCATATAGTCAGGAATAAATTTCCATGACTTCTTGTTCAATTACTATAGACCTATGATCCAGTGTGTACTGTTAGAAAACTGGACAAAGGATACTCATCGAGCTGCACAAGCTCTTTTTTATGTCCAGTATAGATAAACGGGATTGGTAACTTTACCATCTCATATTAAAAAAATGCTATGCTTTCCTTTAATAGAGGTTATTAAACTACTTTTTGATGCTGAATACAAAGGACCTGTAACTGCTCTTTAGAAACACGAAATGCTATATAATTATGAAGATTACGATCTTTAAAATTGACTACGTAGATTGGTGTATATTCATCTTGAACAAAACTCAAAATTGCTTTTTATATTTTTCTTTTCATCGGGTTTACATTTTAAGGGTATGCGCTTCATGGACACTTGACTTTTAAAGTGCCCAAGTAGGCAGTTTGTCAGAGTGGGTCTGAGTAGCATATGGCCCTTTCATACTGATGGCTTTCAGGAAATATACTTTGAAAACTCACTATTGCTGTACTCTAACTTTTTATCTTTCTATTAATAACCTAGGCCACCCAGCAACGGAACCATAGTACCAACCTACCACCTTTAAGACTGCATATGGAAGCAATGGCCATCAGAACCAAGGATGGTTAGAGTGAATTAAGGGTCCGACATCCCTGACTAGTTAATACCACTCAATAGTGGTTCAATCATGCTTGTTCCATATAATATTATATGCGATGTGTTAAGCCTATGTGTTTTCATAGAACTATTTGGGGTCTAAAAGGTCAGTATGCCATCAGGAAGTGGGCCTATATTTGTGGTATACGATTTCTTAATGCCCTCCATTCTTTAAATCAATTATAGAGATCCTGACTACCAAACATTTACCTTAACATCCGATCGGTAATTAATCAAGGCTGACGGTAGCCTACATAGTCTTGTGTTATGGATGGAGATCTATGAAAACACATAGGCTTAACACATCGCATATAATATTATATGGAACAAGCATGATTGAATCACTATTGAGTGGCATCAACTAGTCAGGGATGTTGATGTTTATCAGTATCAGGCAATCTCCACCTGGAATTCCCCCCTCAGGATACTCCCACCCTTAATTCACTCTAAGCATCCTTCCACGAGGGTGTGCCCCCAGGAACATTACGTGTACACCCTCTGATGAGAGTTTTCATTAATGGTAAATATTCAAACAATTGCATGTAAACATCTGACATCTCTCTTGTAGGGTCGATACCTTGTCGTCTTGGTATTTATGTAACATCCCTTTTCAGATATCAATTGGTGTGAGTTAATAAAAATAATCGAGTGTTCAGGGAATCAAGGGTATTGCAGAACAGCAACCCATTTCTGTCTGTCAAAATATGCTGAAAAACCGGGACTTGAGAGAAATTTGTCAGATTCCTATTAAGTTAATCGTACTTAGTAACAACCTGGACACTCTTCACATAGCTGGATACTTTGCAGAGAAATACTGCTCTCTGGTGAAGCGTTCTGAAAGCATTACCTGCGTCATTACTGAGTTGCATTAAAGGGATATCCCAGTGTCTACGCCAGTGACATGGTGTTTCTTTCTAGAACTAGTTTTGGAAGGGTCCTGCCACCTAAGATTATATATGGGTACTTATGATTGATGGGTGGTTTCACTATACAGTATATAAAATTAGATTACTAGACCTATGATCTTTTGCATTTTGGTTACCACATAAAGGACTCCTGGAATGGGTGGGATTCGCACGAACCGGCAATATTTGTATAGATCTACACTCCAGTGCCCTATGATCAGGGCTAGCTTGTCAGGTGCTGTTTGAACCTTATAATAGGTTAGTGTTATTCAGATAGAGATTGGCCAGAGAACTAGGATTATCTTTTCCTGTTTTTTTTCTTCTAATTCTGCCGTGAATATTATGTTTAGCTATGACTACATGTTTTTATTGTTTAGACATGTTACAGATGATCTCCTCTATACATCAGAGAAGTAGGAAGATGTTAAGAAAATAGGCTGTCTCCCCTAAATCACCATAGAAAAAGGTGTTCTATTCTCAAATGCTGATATATCAAAATCTAGGCTATGAACCTTGAGTGATTTTGAGATATCATTGGTAGGCTAGATCAAAATGTATCGAACACTGGTATATCTCTTTAAAGGCCATGTGTTTCACTTTAAAGCATAAATCGTAAATAGGATAGAGAACAACATTTAAACCTTTATCCCAGTGGGCAAACTTCAGTTGATTCAATGTTGATTCAATGTGTGTAGTGACATGATATCAACAGTTGATACAGGGTTGTCATTTGGTTGATATTGATGAGGTCATCAACGTTGATCATTCACCAGTGATTCAACATTGATATGACCATTGTGAATGAATAACAAATAAACATAATAAATGATGATTTACATTGATTTAGTATTGACTGCTGATGCATAATTTGAGATTCAATATATTGTCATGCTTTCAATCTAAATGCAGTATTCTTATGTAGACACATTCCTTGCAATTTATATATTTTCATTACAACATCTACCCCCCATTTCTCCAAGATTAAATGCTAATTGTAGCACCATCCAGGGTAGGGGTACATGAATGACCTCTGATGATCACACTAAGAGGCAGTCCTATCCATTTCAAACTGACCTGGTCAGGACGGAGGCTTTATCTATTATTCTTAGCAACATAAGGGGTGTCTTACTGAAACCATGCATGTATTCATGTCATTTAATTCCAAATGTCAACCGAATGCACACATCATAGTTGTCAATGAAAAGGAATGACATTCTGATCAATTGTATACATTGATGAGAAAATAAGAGCTTACAATTAGGAAAAATAGATGTAGCATGTAGATAGAAATGCTAAGGAGTAGGTTGTGGAGGCACCTAGTGGGAAAGGTGGGAAATGCATGATTGATTCAAGGTTGATATCCAAACATTGCATCAATGCTGAAACAGGTGTTGGTTGACAACGTTGAAATAGTAACATTGCATCAATGTTGAAAACAGGTTGATCTACCCTGTAACTCTATATCAACCAGTTCTCAATGTTGAATCAAGGTTTTGTGCCCACTGGGATATAGCGTAACGGGTACATGGGGAAATAGACATATAAATCAGTAGGCCTAATAATCTTCAGGCAGTACACACGTTTGATGTTGCAGATTTGATATGGGATAATTTATCTCTGCAGCCATACATCCTTTATCTGCGGCTCACAATCAGGTTATGGTCTGGCAACTTCTTTAGATTTACATGCATTTTCCTTATGATAATTATTAGGGTACCTATTATGTCTTGATGGATGAGGAGCGCCATTTCATTAAGTAACAGCTCCTCCTCCCTATGTTAGCGCCCTCCCCATCTCTACAGCGATGTTTATTGGACCTAAAGTAGCTAGGCCCTACGATATAGCTGTTTGTAAAACGCATTACCGGTATTGCCTTCCTTGTACACCGGCCTTATTATATGTATGCTCCAATACGACTGGCAAAATGAGCTTTCAATGTCGCAGTGCTAATCATTTGGGTAGAACAATTAGTGGTTGCATTCCTTCACTTATATCTGTCACAGTAATAAGCCACCGAAATGGTTCTGCGTCTAGCTCTAGTCTCGAGAAATAATATGATTTGATATTGATATTCGTTAGTGAGCATGAATGGTCACTGGATACCCAACAGAATGACTCTAGGTAAAAATCTATCACATGGATTGACAAGCTATTCTTGGAATCTGGTGAGCCTTCAATCCGAATAGCAATTAAATTCTCAATAACAATGGGGTGCCTAGTATTGTAGTTTGTTTCGGCATGTTCAGTATCATGAACCAGCTAGGGTACATGTACCATGTGTCGGACATATACCATGAGACGGACACTAATATATCTAATTATTCATATATAACAAAAGTTGTATCGGTGACTTATTGAAAAATATGACACTTAAATTTACCATCATTCACAAATAAAGAGATTAGAATGCCCGTTTCAAGGTATGTGTCCGACCCAAGGTGAATCTACCCTACATAACTTCAAATCTCTTCACCAGGGGGCAGCACCTCTTTGCTAACTCATCACCGATGTGGGGAGTGTTACTTCAGGAGAACGTGACAGATACATTCCTCTTAAATATAATCAGATAATCTGAGAGAAATATCATTTTCTCAGGCAATTATTGTAGCCATGGAGAAATGGGTCACACATCTAGATTAGGCCATAAGAATACACAAATGAGTATACCGTCTGAGGTACAAAATGTTGTTTTTTTTGACAAATTTGTTTTAATAATGAACTTTTCATGCGGCCCCCTTCGAAGGCAGGCGAGCGCTGGACAGTCAACTCTTCATTTTCTGTAACCTTACACAAGATTCTCTCGACCACTGAGATGACACATGATTGGTTTACCATATTAAACTGGGGCTCCACTACCCGGTTTTCTGGTCAAGTCTCACTAAAGCAAATCTCCCAGTAAATAGCTCCGATCTGACAAGAACATTGGGTATTGGATTCCCAGCTTTAGATGGTCAATTCAGATGGTCGCACGAAATCTTCATTCTTATAATGTTAAGGAATTGAAAGAAAGAAAAAACACGATAAAGATTACCAAATGTGAGAATGTATTTTGGTATAAAAAATTAATAAGGACTCTTTCAGGCTGCCGCTTATCAGGAGCCCTCGTGAAAACCATCAGAATGCATTTCTGCATGGCTTTACTTGAATGAACAGCTACTTATATGGTTAAAATATACTAAAAACCCATAACAATAAGTAATACACAACAAATAATGAATATCTTTATTTTCAACTGTGCGACGAAGGCATCATCATCTTCAATACAATATGCATTTGGAGATATAAATAAGTTACTTCAAGTTATGTTGCAATAAGCAAAAATACCTATATAAAGTGAGAATTCATTATTTGTGACTTCTGTTTCATACATGTGTACAATAAGAATAAGAATTTTTACTAGGATTCTTTACTAGCTGAGCCAGGTCTCTGGCAGCGTTCAAATTCTTCTTTGGCCGACAAAATTTCGGTACCGTCAGCAGTTTTTGATCTGCGCTTTTTCCTGAAGCGCTTTTCAACCTCTTTAGCGAAAGCGGTTAAGCCATTCTTGCGAATGGCCGCAAAACTGGTGGTCCGCTGAACCTTCTTGGTTCGCTTAGTGTTTGTGTCAATTTCCTCCTCTGGTGCCCCCTGAGTAGGGCATTCTTGTGTCAAGAAGGCATAAGTGTCTAGGGCATCCACACTCTGTGACCTTCCCTGCTGTAGAAGGCACTCCTGAGTATCTGCATGATACTCATTCTGGGGACCCAAGAGGCTGGCATCGAAAGACTTGACAAAGCCTGTGTGCTCCCCACTATCATTTAGTCCTGTTAAAGAGATCTGACTGCCTCTCGACTCATCTCGTATGGTCGGCAGACCATCACATAGACCTCCTGTGGTCAGCGTATTGTTATCTGTCCCTTGGCTCTTCCTCTGAAAGGCCTTGGCAAAGAATGTCTTCTTCTTGGTCTTCTTTCGGGAAGCTGATTTGGGCGAAGGCATCCCCATGCCTGGTAGAAGCGTATTGGTGCGAACCAACGAGCTGGTCGTATTGCTCGCAGAGTTGCTCGAGAAAGGACGCTCATCACATTGAAGTCGGTAGGTGTCCAGGGCTCCAGCTGAAGCCTCGCTTCCAGTCTCATAAGACGTGACTGATTGGGAGTCACTAGAGAGGCGAGGCTTCGGAGTGGTGGGCATCTCCTGATGGGGAACTCGGTAGTCATGAGACTCCTCTGATTTGCTTCGACGAGAGAAGAAGGTAGGGGGATGCAGCGTAGCACCACTGTGGGAAAGTATAATAGGAAACATTGAAATATGTATTGCTTCTATTACTATATACATGTATAGACAAGTTGGAAAGTTGACATTATGTTTTATGCCTTTTATAAATCGTTATGTATTTTATTGCTATCCATATACTTGCAGGACACCTACCACATGCGCATAATTATAAGCCTAGCATGTACTTCCGAAATACATGCAGTGTTTTAGATACTTGACCCTCTTTTCACCAAGGATAGAAACACAAGAGAAAAGAAACAGAGTCAAGAGTGAGTTCTGGTTGCCTCTCTATAGGCGAGTCCTGACCCATTTGTGACTCCTTAGGTGAGCTAGGGAGTCACCTAGGCTCACTTATAGTCAGTACGAGTCATTCTGGAGGAAGCCTGGATTCCCTTTTGACTATGTTTCTTTTCTCTGTGAATACGTATAACTTGCCCCAAATCTCAGTCACAGTTTATAAACCATTCCTACCTGTGTGCTGACCTATCCTGAGAATTCTTGCTCTTGGAGGTGGAGGTACTCGCAAGCAGAGCCCTCTTTTGTCGGAGACGGAGAAGGTTATTCTTATTCGGGGTGATTTCTCCAAATTCTAGGAGGCGGAGTTTATCAAGGGACATGTCCAATAAGGCCTCGTAATGCGTCTTGGACAGCTCGGAAGCATGAAGCTGGTTCTCCAGTGTCGCCACCTGTAGGGGTAATGGAGAAGTATCTAGTTTCATATTGACACAGAAAATACTATACGAACGTACATAACTACTATGAGAGAACAACGGCGTACGGACTAGGAAATGGAGGAGTTATATACAACTCCTTGGATATACTTTTGGGGCGATACCAAGTCATAGTGACCGGTGACGCCGATGCAGTTACTGCTAATCATTTATCAAGAGATGGCGCCACAGTTAATATTTCATGCTGGCCTCAGTGAAGGAAATGCTACTTCTTTATACTTTGATACAGCGGAAAACGCAATAACAGCTACCAAGACATTTACAACTTCTGAAAATCACCCTTGATCTAAAAGATACATCTTTCCTACATTACATTTCGAACCAAAATTAGCTAGTGACCACGGACAATTTGAGCACTGGTCTGTAGCGTAAAACCACCTGAAATTCCGCCTGCATTTGCACTGAATAATTTGCATTCTCACTGATCCCCAATCTAGCCTTTGAAAGAAATGTAAACTCACTGAGAATCCCTTTTCTATTATTTGATTGAAATTGGCAGACATTCAGCAGCATGTGTACAAGTTTTCATAATATTGGCATCATTTCCAACTTAATTATGGACCATTAAGTGCCCCTGCAGTATTCACTTCTGACCAGAATCGTATATGACTCTCAGTTTTCTGCGGGATTACCCTCTATGAGACCTCGTAGAAATCCAGCTTATAGGATTCAAACCAGTCAATTATTAGACTTCTGTTTTGTAAGTGCTGTCTTATCCTGTGTCGTATCTTGAGTATGTGCCGCTTGTGCAAAGACGTGCATACTTCTGGCACCATATAATATTATAACCAATAAAGATGTGACTAACTATGGGCACACAGGACAGTATGTTACTACCAAGCGATGAAGCATCGTGTAAGATTTATCGGCCATTAACACTGAGCCTTCTCTCTGCTGCATGTAGACTATCCCAGCAATGCCCCTAACCTACACTGTTACCTAGTTTTATGTATTTAACGTCACCTTGGGTGATAAATATTGGGTACCTAGGCCATGGGGTGAAAACAACTGTGAGCAAAGTGCCGTTGGGAGGCTTACACCACCTCATCCCTTAAAGCCACACTCCCTCTTAATCAAAGTGTAACGGCCCAACCACCATGTAGGCCCATAGTGATTTATATCTATGTAGCTCACCCAGAGGCGACCTTTTACGGTAATGGTGGCAGGGTATTGGACAAGGAGGATAAACAGGTCTAATGTGGGCACGTCTAATTGAAATAGGGAGGTGCAGCCTAGGTGGTCGGTCCCAGGTGGTCTAGTGCCTATGAGCCGTGGATCGAGGTGGGAATACGGCAGACCAGAACGCTATGTCTCTATGGTTCATTGTCGTCCTACCATCTACATTTTTGTTTGTTTGAATGTAAATGTAAATAAATTATGATCTTGTCACAATCTAAATTGATTCTCTGATGTCTGAACCTCTTTCAGTGTTTGGCTAAATCCTGAATGTCAACCCGAGTACCACACAATAATTATATTAATGCAGGAGGTATTTGTCTCTTTTTTTCCATACTGAGTAGAATGTGTTGTATTATCTCTCTGAGACAATCCTTGTGATGAGCAGGTTAGTAATGCAAAGCAACTCACTTTTCCTATTAGGTTTAATAATCACCTCAATATTCATGATTGTTTGAGGGATACTTATGAACATGTGTCATTAGCCATTGGTGATGGCGCGATACTTCATGGATATATTCCATATCAAATCGCACCATTGCCCAACCAGCTAACAAAAATACGTTATTCTATGTCAAAATAACATTTCTAGTGCTGTACAACGTTTGACTATAACAAGGAGCCATAGAGTAAAGTCCTGGAGCGTTATATAACGTGTTTTTTTGTTTACTTGATGTTTTTGTTTTGCAACATCGTACCAGTTGAGTCTTATAAACAGTGTTATATAGAATATTATGTGATTCATGTATATACCTTTACTGTCAAGTCCTTTACTTGATTATGCAGCTCCTCCGCCTCTTCACGAAAAACAGTATTTTCCTGTTCTACAGATGTATACGACAATTTCACTGTCTTCATCTCCTCGTCCAAAACTGAAATTGAAAGGAAGTGACATTTAACAATTTGAAATGGATCGACAGCATTGAATATACGGCATAGGGAATCATTATTAAGAGAGATACTGCACACATCCGAGACCACAAAGGATAAGCAAATAATGTAACTACAGTTGCATAGACAGAGGTTCAAGAGGATCTGTCCAAATTGTCACTTCTTCAAGAGCCTGACTTGGGACATATCTCAAGAGGCATAGCCGAGAGAAATGCAACCCAGAGCCTACCGAGTGTGGACATGGCACTTCGGACAGATTCGTGTGGATCTTTGTATTTATTTCATGTTTTTATTGATTGATAGGTTGTAAGAATTATTCTTACACATAAAACAAATGCCTTACATTTTATAGATATAATGCTCGAGCACAAATCTGGACAACACATGTACAAACTGTCCTCTTTCCCATGATAATACACAGAGATCACATTGTTACCCATAGGCACCATCTGATGTTTACGGGGCTGACAACACGTCAATTTCACAAAGAATTATCACCAATCTTCATTTGCAACCCAAGCCCACACCTGTCTCAGAACACTTTGCAATTCTCCCTTTTGGTTCATCTTTAGAATAACATTTTTTCTTTCCTGGTATTCTTCATAACACCTCCCTTCCCTCACACATACCTTCCTCATGTCCTTCCTCTATTATTAAGGGAGTGATCATTCAACAGGGGGAATGGTGGGTTTGGGGGGGGGGGCTATAAAATCTCGACCCGAAGGGGGGGGGGCATTTCAACCCCTTGACCAGGGGGAGGTGTAATACATTTTGCGCGAACCCTGTTATATAAAAATCCCCCTGTGGGTGTGAGCAGGTGTTCCATACAATGCAATACAACCTATCCTTCAGAGGACCTGTCACCTTGCACATCCTGCCTTAAGATGAGGTTACCGTAGGTTATGTTGCAAATTTGTGTGGGACCAGCTGCTCTCCAATATCTGATTGGCATTTGTCAAAGCACACACTCAATTAGTACGGAGTTTCATAGTCTCATTGACGGGGAAAGGAATATCTTAATACTTAGTACCCTGGTATCTCCCTCCCCGACTTCATTATCGAAGTGAATAATTAAATAATTATGACAGTCAATGAATCTAGTCGGTTCACTAATAACTGGAGGGGTGTATGTGGTGTTGGAGGTGGGGGAGGGGGGTAGATACCTCTAGGAGGAACCGAGTCTATGCAGATTTCTCTTTGTATAGGGGGGGGGGGTCAATATTCCTCAATGAAGAAATGTCAGCGTTTTGGCTGTTGATTAAAAGAAAAGCATTAATTGGCTTAACACATGACAGCGTTGCTTTTTTTTACGCATCTCTTTTACATAGACAAAGGTGCATTAGTAAAGAGTTCCCCACTCAGGCGAATCTTCATGAAATAACCCTCAGTGGGGAACTCTACGAGTGATTCTTGTGCATATATAGATATGATAGGACATTTTACATTGAACTAATTGAAGTCGGTTGGTAAGTACTAGCATCCCCCAGGTTTGAACAATGCAGCTCCTAATAAACATATTTAGACCAAAAGATGATGCGATGCACTGCATATCAGATAAGCCTGCTGTTTAAGCTTCTAATAACACATGGCATACTAAGTGTCTCAGAATCTTGTTTAGGTCTTGTTGAGGTGTTAATTGATACCATCGATAGAAGCATGAATTTCCACATCTATGATAGAAGTCGTCATGAAAATAGGGCGGTATTTTCTTTTAAAGAATACCGTCCCCTGTCGATATGGCGGGTGGTGCACCTGTGCAGTTACTACTAAGGCTGTGTATTAAATCAGGGTAATAGAAGCACTAACAGTGGGTAGCCTTCATCTAGAACTATCTCACGTGTGTTAATTTTCATTCCACTTCCATGTATAATTACCACACTGTAATAACTTCCGCCATATGTTGATTGCTGTAACTGTCTATGGCATAGAATATTCATCAAGAATAACCAGCTTCAAGAGTATTAATGTAAGGCCACTCAAACTCAAAAGGTTTCGTCGCATTTTTCAGTGCGTGGTGATGAGACCTTTTTCTTATTTATCTTTTGCTGCAGACCTAATTGGTAGGAAAATTATAGGGTGTTTTCGCACACAAAATTTACGTACAATAGTTTAGACATTATTGATTTGGCCCAATTCCTAGCAGTGAAATTTTTAATATGATACCAATATACCTATAATTTGATACCAATATACCTACACATTCCATGTTACCTTGAGTGGTCTGATTATAGTTATGTTGTACGACTTAATGTTTCTTGTGATACAGTGCATTAGTTCGCTGAGGGGAAGTTTCCTCAAATGAACAATAGGCAAGAGCTAGACGTTAGTGAACGTGCAAAAGTCTGTTTTAGTCAGACTTAATAGTGTTATATGTCGAATGTAATGGTCAGAAGTACAGCCCTGAGTTCCTCCTGTGCCAACTCCACTTAAAGTGACATATGTTTGTTTGCTGTGGTGTGGGCCCATTAGTCTGCTGCACCCTCTGCATAAAGAGGCTGAGGCTATAACGTCTAAGTGTGGGATTACATACGGCACAGTGTTGGCTATATAGTGGAGGAACCTCCACCAAAGCTCCTCCATCCTCTGGCTCCATCCACACTGTCCTGTATCTATCTGTATACTCTCACAGTGCAGCTCACACTCACACTGTCCTGTATCTATCTGTATACTCTCACAGTGCAGCTCACACCCACACTGTCCTGTATCTATCTGTATACTCTCACAGTGCAGCTCACACCCACACTGTCCTGTATCTATCTGTATACTCTCACAGTGCAGCTCACACCCGCACTGTCCTGTATCTATCTGTATACTCTCACAGTGCAGCCCACACTTACACTGTCCTGTATCTATCTGTATACTCTCACAGTGCGGCTCACACTCACACTGTCCTGTATCTATCTGTATACTCTCACAGTGCAGCTCACACTTACACTACCCTGTATCTATCTGTATACTCTCACAGTGCAGCTCACACTTACACTACCCTGTATCTATCTGTATACGAGACCTCACACTCTCCTAGCACAGCTTAATCTGTATACAACACATCACATGCTCACAATGCAGCTTCAACCCACACTGTCATGTATCTATTTGTATCTGTTTGTATTCAAGAATTCACAATTTCACAGTGCAGCTTCCGACCCCACTGTCATGTGTCTATCTGTATACAGGAACTCACACTCACACAGTACACTTCACACCCACACTGTCCCGTATCCATTTGTATACGAGACTCTCACACTCTCCCAGAAGGTGCTTCATGTAAACCTGGTTTACTAATGAAATTCCTCCTGCCTAGCCTTTCTTCTTCTCAGTTTTGAGTTTCCCACAGAATACAAAGATAGATATGCATTGATTGTTATAAAAAAAGAAATATTTAAAAATAGGTTTCTACTAGCAGTCATACTTGCATAATTCAAGTCAGTCTGCAGGTCTATATGTGCATATATATTCCGTGCTAACGCTAGGGAATACGGAGCTCTTAGGGTAAGACACTGTGCAGGACATCTGACGAATGGAAAAATCATGACCAAATATTCATGGAAATCATAATTGCTCGAGCCGAAAAAGGAATCCATGAGATGGTGGGAGGGGGAGAGGGGGTAGTAATCGAAGAGAGACAGAGTCGACACGCTGCAATTTCTACAGAGTGCCATGTGCTATGGGAACGTATTGGGACCAAGCAATACGTTTACTTTAACCGGAATTGGTTATAACAGGATTCGTTATAATATAACAAGAATTGCGGTTGTTGCCGCGTAAAAAATGCCTCAGGCATTTTTATACGCTGCAACAACCGCAATTCTTGCATTCGAAGAATCATAATGTCCACATGGTCGGTATGTTTGAAGGGAACCCATTCAAGACACCAAAAAAAGCAGGGCCGGGAAGGGGTTATCAGGGGGAAGGATGATATTACTTCAAATATGGCATTTCCTATGAATTCCTTGGGTCCATGTTAGGGGGTAAGGAAATGTGTGTTGCTAGGCAGATAAACAATTACAATAGATGTTGCTAGGCAACCAGCTGGATTAGAAACAAACGGAAAGAACCATTGAATTCCTTGGGTCCATATTAGGGGGGGTAGGTATGATTATAATCAACCTTAGGACCATGGAAATGTGTGTTGCTAGGCAGATAAACAAAAAGAATAGCTGTTTCTAGGCAACCAGCTGTATAAGCAGCAAACGGATAGAACCATTGAATTCCTTGGGTCCATATTAGGGGGGGTAGGTATGATTATAATCAACTTCAGGACCATGGAAATGTGTGTTGCTAGGCAGATAAACAATTAGAATAGTCATTGCTAGGCAACCAGCTGTATTAGCAGCAAACGGATAGAACCATTGAATTCCTTGGGTCCATATTAGGGGGGGTAGGTATGATTATAATCAACCTTAGGACCATGGAAATGTGTGTTGCTAGGCAGATCAACAATTAGAATAGCCGTTGCTAGGCAACCAGCTGTATTAGCAATAGATGGATAGAACTATTGAATTTCTTGGGTCCATATTAGGGGGGGTAGGTATGATTATAATCAACCTCAGGAACTATCAAAGGTTGATTTATATTATTGTTATCACATAGCATAAATTTGTGTTGTGACACCTTAATCCAAGATGGCGGCACAATCCAAGATGGCGGCGCCTGTTCTGACTTCTGGCAAAGTGCAAACATCATATACCTCGTTCTGGTGGTGCCTGGCGTCACCACCAGGTGGCTACGCCACCACTTCGGCATAAAAAACTGTAGCGTATAATTATGTAAAAAGAGCACAAACAGAAATTCTACTACAGATTGTTTGGCATTAAAGAGATCAGCTATTTGGATGGGGATTTTTCTTTCGTATTCGTTCGTTTTATAATGCGATATCTAAGACTGTGTGTGAAATGCAATATGGTATCTACGAAAAATAGTGACCATGACTGAAAATACATTTATAGCAGTATTCTGGCAATTAATTATACTTGCAGCTGTTAACACTGGTTAAAGGTTTCTCCTTATCCAGTTTTACAATGCTGCGTATGCCTGCAAGCACCTTTCACCTGACATTTCTGGAACGGATACTGCAATGTCTCTGGAGAAGGACTAGTCTAATGCCATCACCATCAGAGTGCCTCAGAGAGAATAGCGATAGGAAGAGATAGATTACAGACATCAAATAGGCATGAAATTGCAACTATTTGGGCCAACACCCGCCTGCTGACTTCTAGACCCTTACTCCTGTTTCTGTCCTAATGACTGAAAGTAACCCAGTAACCAACTGTGCAGTATTTGAGTGCACATCACTTTGCATCGGGTTGTATACGGACAGTTTCCAAGTAGTGCTTGAACTGACTTCCATGTACTAGAAACTGAAAGGGTGAGAAAGCATTATAAAATGCATATATATATATATATATATATATATATATATATATATATATATATATATATATATATATATATATATATATATATAATAAATATATATATATATATATAATTGGACAGACAGGTCTATATAGCAATATCTATTGCCTGATACATGCTCAACAGCGATATCATACCTTTCACCTTCAGGATTACACCATCAAAGTAACATACGCCCTCAGTGCATTAGGGACCTGGGGTTATCGTCCGTCTGTGCTCTTATCAATATTCGCTGGGCTGTTATCGGCTACATCATATTGGCGGCACACTGCCCTTTTAGCGCACTGCTGAAGCCATGACTTTTTATTATTCATGGGTATTATTAAGTTTCCGCTATTATCAGATGGATCGCTCCATGTACCTAGACTTTTTGGACTGTTAATAGTTGGTTGCCTTTTTTGTACCTGTGTACAGTGGAATCTGCTGTAGGTGTACAGTTGAGGTAAACAGTAGAATCTCATGTAAAGTTAGAGTAGTTGCCGTAAGACTACATTAGATTCTACTGTATTCCGGACACTGACTATTTACAGTGTGAGCAAAGCATCGGCATCCCATCTGATGTCTGTTTCTGATAAAAATGACTATCCAACAGCTGTTGATACCATCAGACAGATGCCATCAGACAGACGCCATCAGACAGATGCCATCAGACAGATGCCATCAGACAGACGCCATCAGACAGATGCCAATACCACTGACGGCTGCCCACACTGGCTGCTGCACGTCCTACGTTGGTCAACCGGTTGGCGATGTAGATTTAAAGTTGAACCGATTTCTCTGCCCACTGGTAGATGCCAACTATGATGTGGCACTTTAATCTGACGGGTGCGGGAGCAACCTGTCGGCTTCCAGTGCTGGTACTGTGTGATGACTATCCCCCCACCCTCAGAGTTCAATGGAATCAGTACTAAAGGTTTATAAAGGCGCACAGTCACCATACCACTGAAATACACATAATATGACATTCATTTTTTAGAATATGATTTACATTGTATGACCATCCCAGTAAACAAAAAGAAACGTTACACAACGTTTTATAACGTTTCTCTATGGCTCCTTATTTGGCAAAACGTTATATAACGTTAAAACGTTATTTTGTTAGCTGGGATGTGCCATGAGTAAACAGCGGATGGCTGTGTCTCACGACCCTGGGCCAATGTTTTCATCTCTGACCGGGTGCCAGCTCTGACCGGGTGCCAGCTCTGACCGGGTGCCAGCTCTGACCGGCCTGAATAAAAACGGGTTATTTAGGGCAGATGACGATTAAAATGGGCAACTAATTACTAGTTTAAAGGGTTATAACATCCAATAACCTTTTCAGCCAAATTCTATCTATATCTGCCCCAAATAATCCGTTTTTATTCTGGCCGGTCAGAGCTGGCACCCGGTCAGAGCTGGCACCCGGTCAGAGCTGGCACCCAGTCAGAGACGAAAACATTGGCCCAAGGTCGTGAGACACAGCCTGATGAACATTGAACAGGTGTACTGGTACTTACTTTTAGCTCTGCCCTCTGCAGTGAGTAGGTCCTGCTCCATTGCCTCCACTGTCTTATTTGCATGCTGCACCATCTCCTCATAGGCCAGCTTCATGGAATGCTTATCCTGCTCCAGGTCCTCTATAGCACTGTCCATCTCCAATAACCGGTGCTGGAGCAGCTCTGTCTCCCTGTGAAAGTGTAAGGTCATGTCATGGAGCACCTGCACTGACCTCTCCCTGCAGTCTGTGACCTCATTCAGCAGCATGGAGCGTCTGTCCTTCTCTTTGTTGACATTGACCTTGAGGTCATTGGCTATGGTGGTCATCCGCTGTAACCGGAAGTCTAGTTCCTCCTCCAGACTTAAGCCCCGCCCATAGGGTTTGAGTGGCAGGGCATCCAGCTGGAGGTTGACATTGTTGCCATTGTGTTTCTGATTTGGAGGTGTGTCCTTACCATTGTTGCCATGGTTGGGGGTTTCTCTAGGAGGGGAGGCCTTATCCTGGTTGCTGTTAATGGTATTGTTATTCTCTCCTGCACTGCTTGAACGCTTCCAAGCCTCTATAAAGTCAAACAGTTGAACAAACTGCGTCTTATAAGCATCTACCTCCTTATCGTAAATGCCATATTCCATGATAGTGGCCCGGAGTAGTGATGACGACTGACTGTGATGCGGCTTCTTTTTGCGCCGCGGTATCTTTTTCTCCTCTGACATTTTGCTCAGTTTATCGGAGAAATTCTCCCTTCGCTCCGTCATGGTGCTGGCTCATATACTGAGAAAGTTATCACTTTGCCTATTATCGCACGGACCTTTAATACGAATCCCCAGTGGGTGAGCTGTTTGTACGCAGATGTATTATAGGGAGGAGGTATTGAGAGGGGTGTTTTGAAAGGTTGTTGGATGGAGGTGGTGGGAGAGTATGGCTCAAAATAACAATAATCTCTTCAGCCTGCTTCCCAGTTGCTCTCTGGCATCCTGGTCTTGTGCGGCTTGCCTGTGTTTAGAACACAAACATTGTGTTCACGCGTGGCTGTCGCGTGGTGGGTTTCACTCCCCTACCTTGCAGACTTCACTGCCCCCCTCACCACGCCATTCCTCCCTGGTGCCGATAGTACTATCAGTAGCTGTCTACGCCAATGTGTATCTCTACCCACAACAACCCCTCCCACTCCCTACCCACCTGGCCCCATATTGCCCAGAGATACACCTGTATATACCTCAACTGCTCTACTATTGAGACTGGGTCCTAGCTCTCACCTACTTCCCTACACCCCTCCCTTACCCACTACCCTCGTGTACTATCTCACCCTATCTTCCAAGTGGAGAGCAGCTCTAGGCGGCTCTGGGGCAACAACAACACTTCTGGGCTAGCTTCCGGCGGCTACACATTCCTGGTAGGCAGGATCTCTAACTGGATCCACCCCCTCTCTCTCTCTGCCTTTCTACAGGAGGGTCACATAACACTTCTAGACCCCGGCCACCTCTACCACTGCTTTCTGCCACTGCTGCCAGGCCTGCCGGCCTATAGGGCTACATCCATAGGCTCCTATATAAATGATACAGTTGTATAGTCTGATATAAATGAGGTCATTGTGTCTGGGCCCAGCATTTATTGGTAATTGCTTATTTAGTATGTTCTTTCCCCTAGTATGCTTTCCTCATGTTTCTTCATCAGTATTCTGGTTACTGTCCTATCCCTTTTTAAGATCTAGCCACTGTTCTGTCCCATGTCATTTCCAGATCATTGCTTTTATTCCCTTTCCATTTAGATTTGTATATTTCTCTGACTTAAGTATTATTGCTTTCCATACACCTCCTATCTTATTCTGTCCCTCCCTCTGGCCTTGTACAGCTCCTCCCCTATCCTCCCATCAATTTGCTCACTGTATTGTCCACCCCCACAGTATCAACACGAGTTGCTCCCGTGTGTCAGCATCGACTGGTGTGGTGGCTTGTGGCTGATGGGGCTCTCCTCTGTCCTGTTAGCCTTTAGATTAGAGCCTTTAGATCACAAGTCAAGGGTCCAAACGAGAGCTGACCACGTTAGAGTGGGATCTCTCTCCGAAAGACGAGCAGAGACAGGGTGTTGACGAGGTGGGCGTTGTACTGCAGCTGGGAAAGGGCTTCAGTTTGTAGTGAGCTACTCGCAGGGCTCCTGATGGCTTGAGTTGCTCTCACTCAGTTGGTATCGGCCCCTGTAAAGAGAAGAGCAGTGTGATGTGGTGAATATTTAACAGGTTTAAGCCCCGAGGAAATTCTGCTCCTGTGGGGTAATTACAGTAAAGTGGACAGGACAGGCTTCGGCCCGTATAAAGCTGCCTCCGTTGGGGACACAATCCCTCTGTAGAGCTCCTGGTTAATCTATTATGCATGTATCCATCAACGTGAACTCCCAGGCTGTCACAGGTTAACTCTATGGGCAGCACTTACAACGTGTGTATACTTGGAGAGGAAATAGCCTCAGTGTACTACCGGGTACCAGTATATTCATTCCCATGTGGGCCACATCAGACATTTCAAATGTCTCTTTGTTAAAGATACCACGTTTTATTGACAGTTTTACTGCTGCTATACACTGTAAACATTTGGTTGCCATTTTGTAGGTGTACAGTAGAATCTACTGTAGTTATACAGATTATTGTAGGTAACCAGTAGAATCTACTGTAAATCTACAGTAGTACTGTAAAACTACAATAGATTCTACTGTGTACCTAAACTTACTTTGTACAGTGCACAGGCTGTATACTGGACTGAAAGACTATAATTTTTATTAAAAGATATATCTGTCAAGATATTACAGGTGCCCTCTGAGAAGAAGCACCACAGAAAGCAATTTAAAATTTTCATGAGTACATCCTGTTGGAAAGTACATGTACATTCATCAGAAACTCCCACGACGTTTTCATGTGAAAACAACGCACTTCCTAAACCCCTATGCACCTGACTTTATGTAAATAGGTTAACACGTTGGTGTAGGAGACATAGCTTACCCCTTGAGCAAAGAAATACTAGTGTGTGAGTGTGCTTCTTATATAGTTGAAGTGGGTGTGAACATTCTTTTTATGTCTCCAATTGATGGTGAGGAGTGGGGTGGTAGAGATCGCAGTGTTAACGGTATCTAGTCCCATCAACAGGAACTTGTGTTAAACATACGTGGTGGTTCTTACTATAGGTGAAATGGGGCGACGGTTTTGCCGCGGCATGGAGATCACTCCCCAGGGATATCTGCCCGCCAATTGAAGGGGAGGGATCTGTTGTATCACATACACACACATAATGAATCAAATAAAGCCGGGTGCCCCCAAGTTTTTTTTACGTCACACAACATTTAGCAATAGCAAGGAGACTTATAGAAATGTTGTATAACGGTGTTTTTTTCAGAACTTAAACTTATTTAAATCAAACTGGTAAAGAATCTCCCTGGTAGTTTCAGGGGAAGCCACATTGTATGTTAGTACTGTACACGTGCAACACCACCCTGATACTATGGCAGTTATTTCCCTATAGTGCAGTGGTTAGGCCGCTGGTACCGTGGGGAAATAAAAGATGGCCTGCGCCCCATTCAACCTAAGGTTAAATGGTTCTACCCAGGATCAGCCATGACTGAAGTATTCCCAGACCCATCTGGTGGGCTTATAGCTTTTGCAGACAGCAATCTGAATGGTCAGTCTGACAGCATTGATGCCACACTGCAGGGTATAAGAGAGTGACCGTGAAAGGAGAGAAATT
The DNA here is from genome assembly GCA_947462335.1 of Harmothoe impar. Taxonomy (NCBI): domain Eukaryota; kingdom Metazoa; phylum Annelida; class Polychaeta; order Phyllodocida; family Polynoidae; genus Harmothoe; species Harmothoe impar. The sequence goes on along the minus strand of OX381704.1, from coordinate 68,347,540 downwards.
GCGCTTATGGTGGCTGCTCAGCTTCGAGTTCTGAGGTGCTAATAATATATAACCCCTTTAAAGCCAAATCCTCTTTAAATGCACTATGACCTATGTCGTCATGATACATAAATCAAGTCATACCGACCCTTTGAGAGTGTATCAACCCCATAACGCCGGTATGGTATTTGATGGTATTTGAACACAGCAATGGCGAGTTACTCGCCATGGCTGCATTCATGCTTCGTGACGACATAGGGCATGCTTCATCAAAGGACGATACAGCCATTAAATGGTTAAAGCCATCATGAGAACCATTCTAGCCATATTTATACTGGAGTAAATGGTATGACAGAATGGTAAATGAACATGATTGATGTTTATGTGTTGACCTTTAGTAGCACTCCAGGACCAGCTAGGCCTTCAAAGGAGGGAGATGGAAGCCTAACATTACCCAATAGCTTCCACTTTAGACAGCTTATTAGGTGAAGGAGATGAGAGGTGAGGTAGCCTCCATACGCTTGGCAATGCAGCTATGTTTTGGCTTCCATAAATCCAGATCAAAGAGTCCATACAGCAGGGCTAAAGCAGGCTATCTGTTTTAATGCATAAACGTTGGTATTCCCAACAGCTCTTAGCTTTTATTCCCCCATGATTCAGACACATTGCAGTGCATTTGCGAATTAAGGGAACAAGATCTCGAGGGAAAAGGGGAATTAATGGCGCATTGCTTTCTTTGTATGAATGAACAACCTCCTCTTATCAGAAGCGCAACTAGAAGAACAACATAACAAGCTCGTTTTAAGCAGTATTCTACCACCAGCAATGTCTTTATTATATCATATCCAAAAGGATCAGATCGGGGGGTTCCTTGCACATCCCATGACTATGATTAAAACTACAATAAATCCATCATCAGCTATAGATCCTCGCTTAATTACTAAATACTTTTATAAACTTATACTACAGCTGTAGACACAAATATATCGATTGATATAACCCCTTAATAAATACCATACATGTTCTATTTAATGCAAATTGACATTTAATTAATGCATTATATAGCAGGTAACCCTATAAAAATGAAAACTATTGGGAAAAACAAGATCAGAACGGAACATGAGGGGTTTTGCGACAGAAACCTGAGATCTGGTGTATAAAAACGGAGATGAAGGCACTCGTCTTCCCTTTCCAATGAGGGGAGGTTGAAATAAATGAACACCAGAAAAAGATGTTCCAAGTACTTGGCATTCAATGAGGCGCTTTAATCATCTTCTGATAGGCTTTCCTAGATCAAATTGTAAACATTGAATTATATCCAAGTTGGTATGCTAAGCTCCGTGTGTGTTGGGGCTTTGAATGACACGGAAATAATTCTTATTGGTCTCTGTGTCAACTGATTCCCAAATTTGCATTTTTTTATACAACCATTTAAAGCCTCAGTATCCTCGCTTTTGGACACACCTTTTTGCTCCTATAGCTTGCTAATTTGCATTGTAAGGCCCGCCTACATATTACTACAAGTTGTATTGGTCTGTAGACCCTGCACACCCGGAGGGAGGCACTTACTATATACCTTTGAGTGTTTGTTGTGATTACACTGCTGCAGAAGAGAATGCCCTACCACCCACCCTGCCATGCCAGCTACTAGGGTAAAATGGGGCAATATCGCGCATCTAACCCTAAAATTAAGCCTAAATATTGATTGGCATTACTTGTTTGGAATGATAGAAAACGAGTTGATAACTATTTTTGCAGTTTTTGCATACATTTTATGTACAATTACATGTTGATAAATGCAAAACATCATTAGAGTAAAGGCACCAAAAGGCGGACAGACCCTAATTCTGGACACCCTGCAATCATGTGATGATTATGGTACTAAATATATACATTGCTGGCCATGCGGCCATACCTGGTAAATTCCCTTTATCTTACCTTCCCACAGCCGAAGAATCTATGAAGACGGCACACATAAAACATAATCAAATTCCATTTTACTGTTTGTATGTCCCAACTCAAGTCTATATAAACCATGTTCCTTAGACTCTACTAGTTGCATACATAACATAACTCCTTATCTCTGGTGGACTTCTCAATGTATGTTAGATACGTTAGGAACATTTTATACATTTTCTCTGTGATTATTTGCCTTCTGTGTGTTGCTATAGATACAAAAAAGCATGATATAACCCAGGTGCACGATATTGCCCCTTTTACCCTACTGCTACACGTCGTCTTACAAGTTACAGATTCGGCCACGCGGCTCTCAGAAGGCTGATAATTACCCCTGCCCACCCTTCACAAACACTGTCAGTACAAGGGCCTGTTACATCATCGGGGTAGGCAGTAGGTGAGTTCGGGGAGGGCCAAAATAATGACTTTGGTGATTACCAGGACCAGCGTGCCCGTACCTTCCGGTAGACTTCTGCAAAGACCAGCTTCAGCTGCTGAAGCTGGGTATTTGTGAGGGTCTACCGGAAGGTACGGGCACGCTGGTTCTGGTAATCACCAAAGTGATTATTTTGGCCCTCCCCGAACTCACCTATTGCACTCACAGCATGTTTGAATGGGCAATCCATATGCCCTTATAAGGTACATAGTATTAAATATCTGTCTTACTAATGCGAGGCAGACTACCACTATTTGTGGCTGACTCCTTGCCAACTTGAGATATATCCTGTGAGGTACTTGTTGTACATCTGGACGTTAAACAAATCAATCAATCAATTAGTATTGGAGGTATGCAAAGGGGGAGGGGCACAAGGGTGTCACGGCAATGCCCTCTAGTGTTGTCCGAGCATGTCCAAACACGAGGATACTGGGGCTTTAACCCAAAACCAGACAGCTATTACACGCTGGCCCTGGCTTCGTGATAATTATATTCATAATGATAAATCATGGAAACTTTATTTGACAGAGGGAATAAAATATAGTACACATGGACAGACAGACACTGAGACAGATAGTGATATAAAGAAGTGAGTGGGATCGCGTTGGGGCAGATGCTTATTATGATGAAGGTAAACCAGACAGAGCAGCGAGATATAGATACTGCATCAAAGAAGGAAAATTCCTACAAAGACTCAGTATGACACGTTCCTTATTTGAAAGAGCACGGAAAGCTCAGGTAGGCCTTAGTGAAGGTACGCATTCAGATATAACCATCATTAGAGGACCACCCAGCATCATGTGAAAGGTGATGCTAGGATTTAATGAAGATCGTCTTCAAACGCCCCAGCGCTGTTCTGACATGACAGTAGTTATGATTCCTAACACGACAGCTCCTACTCAATCTGTTTGGTGCATGTCATGCCAGTGTTACTAACCATCATTAGCTCAATGTTAATTCAAACTCCATTACGACGGCCATAAGCTGACAGGTATGGTAGGGGCCATGATTTTATAACTTTCTCCAATTTTAATTAATTAATTAATGTCACACAAACTGGAATCACTTCGTTGCCAATTAAAGATGGTTTTGGTTTATTTCATTTGACGTGATGGTCTTTTACGTCATGTGCATGCAGTGCATGACGTCTATAATGTCTAATTATTAACCGGGTGTGACGCCAGCTAGTGGGCGTGGTAATGTTCTACATCGTCACATTAGTTCTTGTTTAAGGAACCTCTAAAATATTCACGTATTGGAGTCTTGGTAGGCCATACTTAGGACTAAAGATGGCATGCACTGATTTGGCCTATGGTCTTATTTCTATAGGATGTCGGGTCATACCTATCGATATGATTCCCACTTTGGCCACCAATACTGCTGCTGTCAGACAAAGAGTGTTGGGAATGCATCGCAAAATGGCGAATTTTAGCAGCTAGAAATGGTTATCAGCACCCAGAATAACATCGAAATGTAGCCTACCTAACTAACAAAAATGAATTTATTTTACGTCAAAATGACGTTTTTAAAGGGGGTCTGTCCTCGCCAGAGAGCATCCATCTTGTGCCCTATGCTATGATTGCCGTACACCATAACCCGCCCACAGATTGTCTTATGCACCTCCCACCACCTAAGATGTTTACCTTTTCAACCCCTGAGTCAATCCCAAGCTGCAAATAGTCATTGATTATAATAACCCTAGTGTCAGGACGACTTTAGCACCAACCCAGGCCGCCGCAATTAGTTGTTTTCTCACCTACTTCCTTAGGGCTCAGTCATTCATTATGGGGGGGGGGGGGCTTGGTGGATTTCCGCAAAATGGCAATTTTTTTGAGCCCCCCACTAATTAGGTGAAAGTTATTTCAACCTCCCCACTACGTTCAGATTTCGAGAAATGATCCACCCCCCCAAAAAAAGATTGCAGGTGCCTGTGTTATCAAGTGTCGTCATGGGTATTTAAATGGACCATATCTAATTTTGCTCCCCCCCCCCCCAAGACTTTTCCTGTTAAGGGCCCTCTCAACACAGGGTCTGTTTTTCCATGGAAGTATATAACCCCCACCCCTTTATGCAAAAAAACAACACCCCCAGGCTGGCAATAAATGACATGGCCCTTATGGCTTGCCTGCAACTTATGTGGTAGGACAACTTTAGCACCAACCCAGGCCATACACTTGTCCCACCCCAGACTAAAGTACCCAGTGGGGTGTTTCACAAGGGGGACATACACTTAATTGTAGAATAAGTGTTTCTATAGGAGGTATTAATTGTATATAACCACTAAGACCGACATTTGGTTGTATCAATTGTATACTGCTTATAAAAAGTATTTCACAAAGGTCTACAACCAAGATGTTAAGTCAGGGTCTTTGGCCTACAATTGAGATACAACTAATGTATAAGTGTTTCACAATGCTTATTAGCGTGGAGCTCATACCATGCCCGCTAATATTTTCCTTACATATTTTTTCACGTTTTTTTAATGCAATATATGTGTCATACTACACACAAGAATCCCTGAAAATATCTGTTTATTCAGGATGAAAATAAACTGGTTATACACATTTAAACAACACTTATGCTGATCCTATGTGATCATCATACAAGGGGAGCGTATTTAAGATTAATGCTACATGTTTATTGAGGTTGACTTACTTTTACCAAATGTTAGTCTTATGTTGGTGTTTCACAAGCCGCATTATTATCTTCAATTGTATCTAAGTATATGACCATAGATACAATTGAAACTTGTGAAACACCAAGATAAAATTAACATTGGGTGATATTAAGTTGGTCTTAGAAAACATGTAAAATTAATTGTATCTATTTTTCTCCTTGTGAAACACCCCACAGGGCTCCTCAAGTTGTCGTATTCTATTACATAATGAACAGAAGGTGAAACCTAACACCAATGCCCTTATATGCTAACCGGAGCCAAAGGGGGAGGGGCAGCGGGGCACTATGTAATAGTGGATACAGTAGTTCGCCCTGGCGTCCAAAAGGTATATACTGCTAGTTTAACCTTATACAACGTTGGCCATAATGAAGGGCTACAGAGAAACGTTATATAACGTTTTTTGTTTACTGGGTGGTGGATAAGGCATTCATTTAATGATAATTTTTTTGTTTGGGCAAGGCTTGGGACTCAAAAGAAAGTAGAGACAGGCTGATATTCTTTTGGGCCACCAAAGTCTTGAGCACTGAAGAACAGTGAATCTCTAGCAGGGCAAGGCCGGAAGGCCACAGTAAGCCATGTACAAGGAGATTCAAAAAGCAGTGTTTCGGAGAGTTGAACATACATACATACATACATGTATTATACGACAGGCAGGATACAAAACACTGTGGAATCATAGTTTAGACGTATGTGTTTCCATGTGTAGGCAAAAGCGTTACTAGCTAAATAACCAAGATGGAAAGATCAGAGTAAAACAAAAGCTAGGTACCAGGGAACTAGCTAGTACCCAGTGGGCAAACTTTAGTTGATTCAATGTTGATTCAACATGTGTAGTGACATGATATCAACAGTTGAAACAGGGTTGTCATTTGGTTGATATTGATGAGGTCATCAACGTTGATCATTCATCAGTGATTCAACATTGATATGGCCATTGTGAATCAGAAACAAATAAACGTAATAAATAATGATTTACATTGCTTTAATATTGACTGCTGATGCATATTTTGAGATTAGGAATATAGTCATGTTTTCAACCTAAATGCAGTTTTCTTATGTAGACACATTCCTTGCAATTTATATATTTTCATTACAACACCCTCCCCCCATTTCTCCAAGATTAAATGCTAATTCTAGCACCATCCAGGGCAGGGGTGTATTAAGGATAGGGAATACCCTCCTCTTTAAAGGCAAAAAACATAACTTTAATCCTCTATAATTTTATGAGTTTTCATCTGAGCATCACTTATTATACACCATTATGACCTTAGATCATGCCCCTTTCAAATTTCTGTGTTTAGAATGACGGTTGCTAGGGATGGAATGTGAATGGAGCAAAAACGTTCTTTTTGGGGTTCTTTTTCTTTGGACAGCCCTATTGGATGGAAAATCATCATGAAAATCGATTCTGATGGTTGGTATGTAATGTAGACATAATTTTCTAGGGAAGGGTGTCTCATTTTATGTATATTCTAATTATTAAGGTCTACACAGCTGTTCAAAGTAAGAAAATTGGGGAAAAATCAACAAAATTGGAAAATCACCATTTTTTCCCAATTTTTCTACTTTGAAGGACTCTGTAGACCTTAATAATGGGAATATCCATAAAATGAGACACCCTTCCCTAGAAAATCAAGTCTAGATTACATTCCATCCATCAGAACTGTTAATAATGATCAAATTCCATTCCATTGGGCTGTCCAAAGAAAAAGAACATAAAAAAGAACGTTTTTGTCCCATTCACATTCCATCCCTAGCAACCGTCATTTTAATCCAAGGAATTTGAAAGGGGCATGATATACGGTCATTATGGTATATGATAAGTGATGCTCAGATGAAAACTCATAAAATTATAGAGGATTAAAGTTATGTTTTTTGCCTGTAAAGAGGAGGGTATTCCCTATCCTTAAACCCACAGTTCTTACTGCACATGCAGTAACAGTCAGAGCGCAGTCGGGACAGGTACTCAGCCGTATATATAGGGGCACTGGGCCTTTAATGACCTCTGGTGATCATACTGAGAGGCGTTCCTATTGATTTCAAACTAACCTGATGAGGACTGAGGCTTTATCTATTATTCTTAGCAACATGAAGGGTGTCTTACCGAAACCATGCATTTATTCTTGTCATCTAATTCCGAATGTCAACCAAATGCACACACCATATTTGTCAAGAAAATGGATGAGATTATGATCAATTGCATACATCGATGAGAAAATAAGACCTTACAATTAGGGAAAATAAATGTAGCATGTATATAGATTTGGTAAGGAGTAGGTTGTGGAGGCACCTAGTGGGGAAGGCGGGAAACACATGGTTGATTTAAGGTTGGAATCCAAACATTCATTGCATCAATGTTGAAACAGGTGTTGGTTGACAACATTGAAATAGTAACATTGCATCAATGTTGAAAATATGTTGATCTACCCTGTAACCCTATATCAACCAGTTGTCAACGTTGAATCAAGGTTTTGTGCCCACTGGGTACTAGTGTTACTCTTATTCGTGATACAGAAGGGTACAAGCTTAACTCACTAATTTATACGGTAACTAGTCCTGCACTTGAGATAATTCGTTATACACCTATGTGCACAAGCAGGAGTCTCATTGGTATAGAATAGAGTGCATGTCTTATATAGTCTTATAGTGTACGTGTATGTTTGAAGTTCTGAGTCTGCTACCAGGTCATTTCAAGCATATAGTATTTTACAGTTACCCTAGTATATGGCAGACTATGTGTGAATAACCTTTTCCAACTGTTCATTTGGATGTAATCTTCCAGAACAAGCCTTTTTTTAGTGTAGGTCACATAATTACATATCATAATCTTCACCGAGACATTTATCTTAGTATAGTCATTTTATAGTAGCCCTACCAGCCGTTATTGTAGGCCAACTTAGCTAACCCAGTTAGGCCAACTTAGCTAACCCAGCTATAATATATTATGATAAATATAGTTTTCTTTCCAAAAATAAAATATAACCACGCATTTATAGTTCCCCTTAGGCGACCATTCGTTACATCTATAATAGACTAATAACGACGCTATAAAATTTCGTTTTCCCTGAAGCTATGTCTGGGATATTAATACAATGCGCTGAATATTCAGTTGGTTCAGTTATTGGCGTTACACCCATTGAGGCCATCCATTGGTCAAATCTCTTAATGACTTACTGGGGTCTCAGCACCCATTCGAATGACTATCCCATTCATTAGAAAATTACCTAGTGTAATAAAGAAACATTATAAACTCAAGACCATAATTATTTACAATTGATGTGTACTAGGTTATTTGACAGTAGTAACAGCTTGCATACACGACATGGCCCCAAATACTAGTGTGCATGTCTGTTTGCCTTTAGAGGGACCAGCAAAGGAAAATCACTGTTTTGATCAATTGAGTAGGTTTCCACTTTACCGAAGTATCTAGGGTAAAACATCCATTTACTGTTGTGAATTTGGATCAAATTTTCCTTGCGTCTTATACATTGTTAGTAAATCATGGGCGAATACCACAAGATTTGATAGCTTGACAGCCATTGATTATGTGAATTAACTTGGACTCTATGACCTTGCTAATAGACATGTGCTCCTCCCACTCAAACACGAACCTGACACGTTTGAGTCAAGGACTCTGCGGTCTGAAGGCATGTAGTGCATGTGGCCATAGTAGCCAGTCAAACCTCGAGATATCGTGGTCAGACTGTGTGGGCAGGATGATTGGTGGGTTTTTAACAAATTGTTTCCGCAGCCTCTTTTATTTTCTTTCGGTGGACCTAGTAAATTGATTGTGTTTATTTGGGCAGGGACATGGCTGCCAATAGCAATTATGGCTGAGATATGAGTAGATGGCTGTTAAAATTTGAATATTAATTTAGGAACAGTGTCCCTATAATGGCCCCTTATCTTAAGGTTTCTTTTCCTCCCTGAGCATGTGCAATATGGTCTCGAAATGACGTTTATTTCGGCCTCAAGATATGGGATCCCCGGTCTTGGATATTGATTCTAGATCAACCACACAGACCTTTTCCAAATCAGTTCCATCACTGTGACGCCTGATTAACGGATGCTTTCCCAGGTATCATATTTCCCTTGATCAGATCTGCATCTGACATCATGGGTTCAGGTGAAATGGGTCGTAATAATGATGCCTCTATAAGATGAAGCAATATGATTAAGGGTTCCCACGTGTCATGGAAAGTCAAGGCATATCATGGAATAAAAGGTTGTCATGGAAAGTCAGAGAATGTCATGGAGTCTAGTCAAATTACTCTGACTGTATACATGCATTTAGTGCTTCAGTATCCAGCCTGCATGGACATAATATTATTATAACCATGACTGTACATGTAAGGAAGACTTAACCTAATGTCTGGCATCTTTTAATCAAAATAGTCTCCAATTCTTCATGTGAAATACCCGTGTCCATGATATGGCAACTGCAGTGGTGTTTGTTACTGTTAGACGCAGTACTACAGATTTTCTAGGTTGGAAACAGCTGATTATGATTGTGTGTTAACCCAGAATCTATGATCTAGTTAATAGACCTCTGCTCCTCTGCTCCTCCCAGACTAAGCGCGATCCTGTCAAGCTATTTAAGCCAAGAACTCTACGGACTGTAGGCATGTGGTGCACGCGACCGTAGTAGCCAAGTAAACCTCTCACATGGTCAAACTGTGTGGGCAATATGATGTGTGTTTTTCAAACAAATTGTTTCTATTATCTTTTATTTTCTTTCGATTGACGTAGTTAATTGATTATGTTTATTTGGGCAATGCCATTGCTGTCCAAGGCAATTTTTACCAAGACGTGAAGCCCATCTTCGGTCATTTTGATTGCCGTTTCCCATGAGGGCAACACCCACAGGGTGATTTACGGCCCCAACCCCCCTACGAAATAGGCCGGTTGCGAATTGAAAGACTGCCTTATACTCCACTCCACAAGGTCTGTTGAAAAATCCCACTGTTTCATTTAGATAAGCCTGAATCTCTATGGTTTTGATGTAGTTTAGTAATATACCTGTTGCCTGCTCATTGATTATAGAATAAAGTTAGTATTTTGGGGGAGGGCCGCAACTCGCAGAAATGTTCCAGCCTAGAAGGCCTTGTTGTTGCTGGCCTTCACATGATTCCCTTGAGTTTGAGTTTGAGTTTGATAATTTTTATTTGGCAACAAATCCTTTACATGTAAAGTTTTTCGATAAGGGCCAATAATGGTGAAAAGGAGACAGAGCCCCAGCATAGGTCACACCGACTTAACTAACAGGTTTCGCAAGATAATAAATGATTGACCAGACACGAGTAGGAGGGACGTAGCTATGACTTACACAATGAGGAGCTAGGCCTTGAGCATTCTCATTCCCTCTTACCACCAGAAACGCCCTCAAACTGTATTGTGGTCACTCGCATTTGTCTTTGATCTAAAGTCTTAGACGTTATTATCCCCCCTAGGGCAGACCACAAGGTGGTTTCCATCATTGTACTAGATTCAGCCAGTGTAATAGGTACGCGTGACACCTGGGGATTTTCCTTTATAGTTTGATCTTTGGTCCACCTGCTCGCACCCTTAGGCCACTCCAAATAATATCCTTGTTTCTCATCACCAAACCATGAGAAATATGATGAGGGCGCGTCTTTTTTCTTCAAAAAAATAAATGATCTATATACACGCTGAGAATATGCTTTCTTTAGTCCATCCCATTTTCAGCACACTAAGCTTCAATTTGATATAAAGTATGCCCAGTCATTCTGGAGGCAAACTGGACTCCCCTCTCTAGGGGAGTCCAGGTCGCCTAAGGGAGCCTAGGTGACTCTCTGGCTGACCTAAGGGAGTCACCTGGGGGAGTCATATAGCTCTCTGGGTCATATGACTCCCCCAGGTGACTCCCTTGGGTCAGCATTGACTCCCTTAGGCTACCTGGACTCCCCTAAACAGGGGAGTCATTCTGGAGGCAACCTGGACTCCTTTTTGGCGCTGTTTCTTCTCTTTGTGTAATGAAAGAAGATGCCAATCTGAAGGTGAGGGGGCTTCATAAATATATGAAAAGGAATGGGTAGTCTAGCGCTAGGATTATCAGTATTATTTAGAGCCCCTCCCCTGGAAAATACTTTAGAAATTAAAAAATAAAAAGGAAAGCAGGAAGGGAAGAAACAGGGAAGAAAGAAAAGTCTTTCTGGGAGCCGAGGCTAGCCCTTTTAATTCCTAAGCCATGGCCCTCCCTGACTCCCAAACCGGCCCCTTCTTGGCCCCAAAACCGGATCCTTTCTTATACCCAAGCTGGCCTTTTCTGAAGCATTATGATGTCCAAACCTATAGTCCTGTTTGACTGACAAACCTGGCTCTTGTGCCCCTATACCTGACCATTCCTGACCCCCAAACTGGGCCTTATCCAATGCCCTCGCCTGGGCCTTTAAAATTGATATGGTGGGGAGATGGAACTCATTTTGTAAGGATGGGTCACAATTATATATTATGTAGATTATTTTCTAATTATCTCCTCTCCCGTCAAGTACAGATTTTAGCTTTAGAGTGCTCTCATGAGAGCAGAGCGGTAATTGAAAAGGGTTTACCATAGCTAATAGGTCTGTATGCTAAAACCAAGAAGCAAACGCTAAAACCTACAACAAATTACCTTTCCTCTGTGGCGCTTGATTAGTTTCTACAGTTTCTTATGTATGTGATCTATGTATCGCCAATATGCCTCAGTGTTCTAACGTTTTTTTGCTGTCTTTTTTTGTCATTTATTCTGTGCCAGCATAGGCAGATTGTATATTCATACTTTGAACATCAGAAGGGTATTCTTCTTGCTGTTCAGTACCACTAGCAGAACGTCATGTATTTGTTAATCATTACGGAAGCTGGCAGAGTAGTCATTTTATTATAATGTATTTGCAACACAAGGGGGTTTGCATGCCACCTATAGATCTATCAAAATGTAATAGTCTATGGTGATCATGATATGCACTCAAGGTGTGCGGGAAATACTATAGTATACTGTAGTAAACTACAGTAAACTATAGTAAAATATACTATAGTTTACTATAGTGGCAAGGTGTGTAAGGAATACTACAGTATACTATAGTTTACTATAGTAAACTATAGTAACATATGATATAGTATAACACCATCTATGGCTATTTCAGGAAACACTATAGTAAACTATAGTATACTATAGTAAACTACAGTAGATTGGGCACCACTATACTATAGTAAACTATAGTATACTACAGTATACTGTAGTAAACTATATTATACTATAGTAAACTATAGTGTTTACTATAGTATTTTTCTACCTGGGCTGTAACCTGCAGTATGTATGGCATTTAGAAGGGGTTGCTGTTTATTAAAGTGAGCCTAGGCGAAGCCTAGCATGAAGCTTGCGAAGTGAGCTTTATGCTAGGCTTTATGCAGTGGTCAGAATTTGTGGGGAATTTGCAGCATTCAATTGACAAGTTCAATGACTGATATCCAAGAAGTTCATGAACATTAATTTAGAAAATATTGGCAGATCATCTGCAATTAGGTAGATCTACCACTCAGCTGAAGATTGATTGAAAAATAAATAGATGTATGATCATCAATCGAGACAGATTTCTACACAGTGCTGTAAAGACTTTGAGAGGGGACAAAATGGCCCACATTATGCATATTTTCACACTCTCCTAACACATTGTAATACATCAGTGTGGTTTCAATGCAACTCGACTAAACCTCTGCATGGAGAATGGTACAGTGACATCACATTGTTAGGGACTCCGCTACGTCACCAAGCAACGTCGCTACGTTACCTACCGTACTTGACAGATTTCATGTATAGTCCAAAATAGTTTTGCTAAATATTTTATATTGCTTAAGACTTGAGCAGGGTTCAACGAACCCTCATTTGAACCATGCCTTCAATACTATGAAACAGGAAAACCATCAGTGGCTCAAAGATATACAGTATTTATTATATGAAATTGGATGTAAAAATGTATGGAGTGATCCTTATACATGGTCTAAAGACTCCCTCAGGTCCAACATAAAGAGGAGACTTGATGACATTCACATTCAAAAATACAAGCAATATATTGAGCATTCAGAAAAAGTGTTATATTGTTAAAACTTGTCAGGAAGATTGTAGAGTTACTGTATTTAGATACTGGATATGAGGAGAAGGAGTATGTAAGGAAAACACATTCACCCTACATTCGAAGCATAATAACCAGGTTGCGTATAGGGGAGGGGGTAAGGCTCACTTTTTTCCAGAGTCACTATCAATTTTAATTAGAAACCCTGCCCCACAGACTGCCCCAGGAGACATATAGTTCAACATGCTCTTCAACATGCTTGCTATAACTTTCTCATTCTCAAATAATCTTTGATGATAAGGATGTACGTCTTTAATGCCATTGATCCCCTGTGTATTTCTCCCCTGGGTATATTCCAATGTCTGGTTGGTCCCCAATAGGGAATCTAGACAGAAAACAGTGTTTGTCGTGCTGGCTTCTGAATAGCTGTATTAGGTATAGAGAATCTGTAAAATGTTGTAGGGAAACAATGAACGACTAGGGCCTGCAGACATGAGATTCAACAGTGAAGACCTAGGCATTATAATGATGTAGCACTTTTATAATCCCCTTCAAGCTACTTTGCAATTCTACAATGGCAGCGTTCTCATTATAAAATAGAGACAATGTAATTGAAAGATTTGCAATAGCTAATAGGTCTAGATGCTAAGCCTTCAACTAATTACTTTTACAACTGGTGTGTTGATTAATCTTCTCAATGATCTATTTGTAGCCAATGTCCCAGTGTATGGATAACTCTCTATTTCAACCTAAAATAATTGATTTTGAATCGACATGGACAGATTATATTTACAACTTGGACGTGATCATGACCTTCATCAGCAATACAACTAGAATAACTTTGTGTATGTGACTGACAGATTAGATAACACCGTAGCATGATGTATTTGAAATACAAGGGAGTCTGTGTGCCACTTCTCCATCAGCGTGTAGTAGTCTATGGTGATCATGATGATGTATCTTTTCTCTGAAGGGAGTATTTCAGCCTAGATTGAGTTGGTACGTGGGTAAATGGACTTTTATGGTCAGAGTGTTACTGGGCGTGAGCCACGATGAAATAAACGCTGAATATGAAGTATGACTTTGGTAATTGTGTTGACATGATGTACGATTATAGCTCTGACCTCCAGCTACGCTCATACCCTCCTCATGTGCCCCTAGTCACCGGGCCCTTATAGTTATGTATACCCTATGCTAAACTGTGTATTATTTAAGTGGCATTTAGAACCTGCCGTTAGTTCTCGGAAATCCTGTCCCAGGCTGCTTAATGTTAGATGTGAACATGTTGAAATATTGTATTTGAATAGATTATAGCGTCGTTCCTTGAATAGAATAAAGCTTTCTCTACACGGCAAAAAGGGTGTTTAGGATTGAAACATGTTTAGATCTAGACCTTTCAAAGCTCGTCTGGACATCATCACGATAGAACGTGGACATTATTCTCTGCATTATTAGATATGCTAAATGGGTTATCTTGCTATTTCTATTATCTTAGAATTAAGATAACCAAATTATTCTCTACGTTCTTATATGTTTATTGTCTGTTTATATCTCTGCCCCCAAGGCCCCTTTTTTTCTTTCAATAGGGGACTGTTTACACCATTACTCACTATATTTAAGATAACGCAGAAAATGATTTGATAGTTCTAATATGACAAGGACTTGTTTTTAAGACAATGCAAAGAATAATCTGGTTGTCTTAAATATACAGTATGACTACATGTCACATGTAAGATAACGCATAAAATAATGTTCACGTTCGGCCGTGCAGGATGTCAATACTTGCCCTTTCGAATGATATCACTCTTCTACATTATAATGTTCGGAAAACGTGTCATATCGCATCTCATAGCCTTTTGAATTTAGTCTTTCCTTGTTCCATTGCTCTCTTTATGTTGGTGCTATTCATTGGGACCTGGCTATATTGCCAGTCCCATAGACAGTCATGTGCCCCTCACACGCACGTCTAAGAGCCCATCAGAACTGCTCATGGCACCCGCACTTTGGCCAATCCCATCGCCTGTAAGACCTCAGCCAACCACATCTCCTCTAAGAGTGAACTATGGCACTGAATCATGTTAATGTGCCTTTATGTAGTGGCATCACGAATATCCGTTTTTCTTACCCATGTAAGTCCCAGTGTCCTTCGTGGAGGCTGGGACTATAGTCCATCTGTGTATGACTGTATATTCGCCCATACCTCAGAAACGTTATTATTAGGTTTTGGAATGCCTCGATAGGTTTGAGGTAATTGTTTATATTTAACAAAAAATGTCTACAATTAGATGTCTTCCAATACAGCCAAGACGTGGTTTAGCTGTGACAGAAAGTCCACACATGAATAATGAAATTTAAAAAAAGGCATTACATGAACATGCAGGTGATTGCTAAATAGCCCCGGGTTCTAAATGTTAAGTTTCGTAAGCTCTAGTTCGGATTTAGATCTATAGATACAACTAGTGCTAGAAACATATATACTTATAATATTTGTTTAATGATTTGTCATATGATTTGTCATTTAAGGCATTCGAAATTCTCTAACTAATCTATAACTTAGCTAAAGGTATTACACTCTTTTGCATATACATTACAAACAAAATGTAGAACCTTACATCATGAACCTATACATATGAATGATTTAGTCCAAAGAGGGCACGTCAATGCATTCATTGTATACTTTATATGTCATATATCATACATTTTGTCATCTATTACTGACCAGACTTTACCCACCTGTCCCTGGGGCTGGCTCTCCCATGAGACCAAATGCACTGTTATTGCAGGGGATGCAGCCATTAGTGAGGGATGTGACAATCAATGTGCCAGAAGTCTGGGAGCCTCCTGTCTAGCTAGACAAACAAGGGGGAAATGACCAATGATGATACAGGTAAACTCATCCTGCATTGTGTACCTTGTGTCATGTGTAGTTTGGGAGGTCTATCT
This sequence comes from Harmothoe impar, assembly GCA_947462335.1. Taxonomy (NCBI): domain Eukaryota; kingdom Metazoa; phylum Annelida; class Polychaeta; order Phyllodocida; family Polynoidae; genus Harmothoe; species Harmothoe impar. The sequence continues at coordinate 68,331,480 of OX381704.1, read as the reverse complement.
ATGCAAACAGACAGGAATGGGCAATGGTGCCAAAGCATAGGTAGACCCATCCCACATTGTAGCTCTTTCCCTGTACGTATACATACCGTGTGTAGGCTTAGGGTTACATGATAAGGGCATACTAAATTCAATGACTATACCCTTTACACGTACATAATTATTATTATAACTCATGTTGACTGATATAATCCCACAAGAGGGCCAGGTAACTTTAGCTGCCATTGCCTAATGTTGGTGGGTACATTGAATCCGGCATTATGAATTATGAAGTATAAGCTATCGTCAATAGGGATAGAATTAATACAGGCAATAAGGAAAGCGTGCTCAACCTTCTTCATTTATTTTGAAACCCCAATCCTTGGAGTATGTTACTCATGTTAATCGAGTAAACTAGCTAACCTGATCCACCAAGTATATATTGAGAATGTACACATTGCCATGTTGAATTCTCCTCATCAAGATTGATTGATCTCGTGCGTTGGTTATGTAATAATGGTAATGTGATAACACTAGATGCTGGACCATTCCTGTATTATACTACTGGTATACACACACAGAAAAGTGAGAGTCAATGTCGCTAAAACTACCCTGCCTGACTCTCAGGTGAGGGTAGTTTTAGCGACAATGACTCTCACTTTTCTGAGGGTGTAGGTGTGGTCTATATCTTGGTATGATATTAATAGTATATTGTTCAGTTTCAAGCATTAGATAAACATTGTGCATCTATTATATAAGGAGAAGCTGTACCGACATAGAACCAAACTATTGTTATGAGTAATGTATTAATCAACGTTATTCCAATACCTAACATTGTCTCTTTCGTCACTCAACGTATTTCCATTTGCACGTCCATAGCCTGGGTTCAATTGTTCCTTAGGTATTCCCAATCCCCACGTAGGAAAACGTAGAAATATGGGCTGTTTCAAACCACCGACTATACAGAAACCTGAAGGGCGTGAAGTAGTATTTCCCACTGGGCCATATTCAGAGTTTTTCCTACCCCCAGGCCTGTGTTCAACTCCCAGGCATTGTATAACCAATCCCTCCGGCAATGCCACTGGCATGCAGAATTATGTATCAGACATAAGTACAAACATGCGTTGTAATGGATTTAGACTGAATGTCTTCTTGGGAAACATGTGTCTGCTCTACATTGTTATCCTACTATATATGATATTTCATGTTAGCCATAAAGATTAGATAACCTTTATTTAACATATATTATGCAGTAGTCTGTAGATTCTGTTATTGTCCTCACTATGGTATTTCTTGTGAGTACTATAATGCGTACAGAGCTGGTATTGGCTCTACATGTACAGTTGTTTACAGTCATGATCATTATTTAACCTAATTTCAATACCTTTAATGTACCCTTTGCAAGCTGCTAATAACTACCTAAAACAGAAAGCCATATTATTTAAACAGCTTCGAGCATGTCCAAGACAAATATGTATAATTTTACCCAATTGTCCATACCACAAGAGCATGAGCGTCCTCATCATGAAATCTGTTAACTCAAATGGCAGTTATTTATGAACCATTTACAGTATCATGCATTGCATGACAGATAAGAGATAGCACCTTGTATCATACAACTGAAGCCAACCCCACAGGACCATACAAGAACACACGGTGTTAGCAAGAGAAGAATCTCGCATGGACCACTTAATACTTTAGTGTAAATACTCTCTACGCATCGTCCCCCGTTGCTTATTCATATTTAATCTTCCCATTTGAGGAGAGATTCATTTCACCACGCTCCGTAAACAATCTGGTGCAAGCTCGTTATTTCTAGTCCTAGAGCCACGCACTGATCTAAATATAGGCTCTGTTAAAGACTGAGTTAACAATCAAACAGGCGCTCTGCTAATTAGATCACTGTCTCTATTCTCAACCACTGTAATCCAGCTGCAATCCTTCATCGTGCCGACATGGGTGTATGCGTCACATGCTGAAGCTCGTTAAACGATATATACAGGAGAACCTCTGCATGATGGTGAGTATACTTGATAGTGGTGACAGTCGTGAGGAGGGCATGGTGTATGAAGCTAAATGGGAGCCTGTTGATCTCAATGTCATTAGCTTTTATTGTGGGTGCCAGCCTCCCGGTCTCCCCTCCTGCAACTCCCCTGCATCTCCTCCACTCCTGAAAAATGTCTGTGTAACTGCCTCACTGACTTACTGATTGACGCCTACCTATTACTCGCTGTGATGCCGCAGACGTTGTTTTCCCCCCATCTTATCCATTTATTCATGTTGTATTTTAGCTCACTACGAAAAGAAATGGAGCTGGCAATTTGCATTTCTGAGCATGGTTCATACTGGAAAAGGTTCTGTCAGTGACATCCCTGGACGGACCCTGTGCAAATGAGGCTAATCAATTATAGTCCGATCAGTGGGAACGTATGTAAAGAGGGAGACACTAGTAAAGACAATGAGTCAGGCCTATTCTTAATCCTGGTTAGTTCTATTGATTTGGTCTTAAAATAGTCCCTCATAATCCCTTTTTTAATTAAGTATGATATGAAAGTCATGCCCGGTATCACATTGCAATGAATAACCTGAGGCACATGTAAAAGACCATGCAGAAAATAGTGGGGATTGTCATCAAGAAGGTACAATGTGACGTGTGGAGAAAGGATACATGAGGCCGAGAGAAGGGGAGGGGAGTGACAGAAAGACACATCTGGACAATGGAAGCATAGTGATATTATACAGGGAAGCTGGGATAAACAGACAGATCGCAGCCATACTGCCGATAAGGGATCGGTCATATCTTTTAGGGTTGGTTGATTTTTGCGCATGCACCAAGAAATGTTTTCGCCCACCGCATAATGTACATACTATTAAAGAGGTTTGAATCTCCTCGATCCCAATCAATTTGTAAAGCATTGGTAGTAAATACTGCAAGCTGATAGAAAACATTAGCATAACATGATAGACAGGTTCAAAACTCCCATACACAGCCACTGCAGCAAACTACCACGACGCCACAGCCACGCCCTTTTTTTCTCGTGAGAAAGGCATTTGTCATTATTTTGACAGTTTTACGAGCGATACGCACACGACGGGTCCCCATTTTCATCGTTTATATTACATGCTGCTGGTTGCACGCAGCAGGCAGCCTTGGGGGACGCTGAACCATATTTCGCGCATGCGCATACAGAACTGCTGTACACCAAAGATGGCACCCTTAGTATCTCCTCCATCCACCAACTGCCACCACCTCTCCATCTTGTAGTTGTCGGGGCCTTCTCTGTCCCACTCTCTATCAGTCTATGTGACGGGTCATTTCCTTCTGGGCATGATATATACCCTATACATCATTATTCCAGTGCGGGAGAAACCCATTTGAGAATGATCTCAACTACCTCGTTATCTATGCCAAAAGTAACCACTCACTATTTTACATATTGATAATCATAACTCCATATCGACGTGATACCATATTAGCTATCTATTTAATCCCTCTGGATAATCCCCTCCATTCCCGGAAAATAGTTCTCCAATTCAGCGCAGTCTCTGATGGTGTTTCGTTCACCCCAACACGATATACTTAAAAACACGAGTCCCGCCTTCTACCATCAATACGCATCTGATAAGGACCACCACTGGAGACATGTACCACACTGGTCTAAAATCAGCGCAGGCAGACAGAGGGATACCATATACGGCCTCCCTCCTTACACATGCAGTATAAACGCAGTCAAATCAACTGCGTACCACCAATCCAACGAGCAGGCTTCTTGTCAAGCAATGCAAATCCTAAAGATTATCATTGTTTCACCAATATTCAAAGTAGATTAATGCTATTAATGACCAGGAAGAAATATATGCCTAAATCGAGATGCATAGCTAAAAAGTCTTGTTGGAATATCTACTGATATGAGCTGACAATATGCTATAAATTATGGATTAGGCAAACCTTTATAGCGATATAGTAAGTGATCATGAAATATTTCTTTGATGACCGAGAAAGGGCTAGGTCAATAAATCAAATTAGAATCATAGCATATAGCCTTACCTGGTAAGATACTGTTTACTGTTGGGAATCCAAAACAGGTTCCAGGCCTAGCTTATGAGAAGGGTATAGAAGAAGTGCACAACACAGTCCCTGGGGGAAAAGCTCCTCTTACACATGAATCCATGTCTGATGGACATAAGGAGGGGGGTTTGTAATCAACATGTCCCCGAGGCGTGTGAGGCCAGCGTGTATAGTCCTGTACTCAGGGGTAATGGAGACGCGCACGGATCGCCTCTGTATGAGCAACTCCAAAGGCAGGCCGCGAGCAACTCCCTTCTCGCGGTCCAATAGGGCTAAAGGTGTCCTGCCGCGGTGGTGGCGGTGCTGTGGTTAGACAGGTGGGTGGGTAGGTGTGCAGGCAGCCAGGAGGACTGTTAGTGGTGGTGGGGGGAGGAGGAGGAGGAGGCAAGCAGGCAGCGCTAGTAGTAATAGCCCAACTCCAGCTGCACTATGGGCCTGTGGTGACTGCTGTACCACCTGCTAACAACATGACCAATGCTGCTACCATCACTGCCTCTACATGTACCTCCAACATCACCATCAGGAGTAGCGCAACTGTCTCCAGCGGCTCCCCACGTCTGTGTGGTGGGTGCTCCCTGTCCTCCAGCACCTCCCACTCCTCCAGGGCCGGCCGTGTACTGCACGAGCAGTGTCTGATTGACTATGGTACTGCCTCCTCCAGTGTGTAAGAAATCTGGTGCAACTGCCTGCATGAACCAGGTTGTCCCCAATAGGTCATTCACACAATGGTAGATGCATCTAGTTACCAATCCGCCATCATATAATTGTTGCCTGCGCTTTATGTTAATGTACGCGGAGAGGAGGGAGTTCAGTGTCCCAAACTCTTGAGCAGGTGTGGTTCACCATTAGGTGGGGAGTGGAGGTGATACCTTCCGAACTGTTGGGCGCCCTCCTGATCCGTATAGGATAACGGCGACAGAGGGTAGGAGATGGGCATCCCAGTGTAAACTGTCCTCGCTGAGACTGCAGGTTTAGTCAGAGAGGCCATGTAGTTTGAGGTATATGAATAGTGTGGCCATGTGGGAGACGGGCCTCTGTGCACTACTGCATGATGTCAAGGCCCCTAGGCCAAATAACCTAATGACAATACAATTGCACTCTCTGCTTTGGGATCACAGGTATTGTACCTTTGTGCGGTAATTAACCCACGTCCTATAATATAAAAGGTCTGCTGTCTAGTCCAGTACTGGCGTTGTATATATACTAGCTCTAGGGTATTTTAAAATCAGGCCAGGCAATTGTATCACCTGGATTTGTCTGCGCCTACTGCCCTTACGCTTCGGTATATCTACATGAACATACTGAAGAGTCCTGGCAGAGCAGCAACTGAACCCACATGTATTCCTGGGACTGTATGACCTCTTGTTGCTCCTCCACTCCCTATATTCTTACACCAAGCCCCTTTCTGCTCCTCCAGGGATGTGCAGTTCCTTCCAGCTCAGAGTAACTTCTGATACCACCCTGGAGGTGCCTCACTTCATTGCCTCATGCCTCAGAGACCGACCAGCGGATGAGAGGAGGAGGCCGGGCTGCAGGCTTCAGAGGTGGCCGGTCTATAACACATAAGCTGCCGGCGGCTTACTGAGGTGAACTGATCCTCCACTCTTAGTGTTGGAGGTGGGAGGTGCTCCAGGGTTGTTGCCGCTCCTCAGGCGGCCCTCCTACAGACAGGCGCGGCGGTACGGGCGGCGGCGGGAAGCGCCATCGACTGAATGTAGCCTACTGGAGGCGATGGGACCCCGATGGCTGTACATTTGTATACAATGTATTTGCATGAGAAGGTCAATGAGAGAGATCGTTGATGCATGTTAGCGGTGGAAGTGTTGGGGTGGTGGCCTGTGACGTCAACTGCACCCTAATCGGCCTCTCTGTATGTGCCTTTAACTCTGTAGGTCTGAGCTGCTCCGTCCAACTCCCTTGAGCTCATTTACTGAACAAATAATTAAAAGCCTGCAGTACACCGTATACATACATCAATGGGCATGACAAATATGGGGCTTATTTACACTGGAAGTAAGCCTCATATTACAAGTCAGCTATTGGAAATGCTATAAATGCATCATATCAGAATTGCTATAATTATATTATGAATGTTATCTTATCAAGAGACTATAGGCGCCTGCCCTTATTGTATCAGCTGTTGTAAAGTGAACAGCCTTGGCTGGGTAGCTGCTGCAATCGGCTTTCTGCATATATACTGCTTGCCTGCTATTCCTCAAGGGTTAGAATCGGTCCCTGTACAACTATCAATGTTATACGATAATGCCAGGGTGGGCAGACTCTCTCCTGCACCATACCTCACATACATCCATACACACGCACACCTACACACATGTTGCCACCCCTGCACAACCCACCTGGGTGATACTGACCCCCATAATTCATGGTATACCAATCCTATAGTGGGGTGGGGAGAAGGGTAGGTGGGGCCCCTAGATCTGTATACCCATGGGAGGAAAGAGAGCTGCTGATACTGAGGGGTCCCGGGAAGGACAAGAAGTGACTGGAACTGTAGTGGTAAAGTTAGAAAGTAATAAGGAATAAATAATTGGAACCCTTTTAGTGTCTATAGAGGGGGAGGTGGCTGTGAGGTGCATGGTGGAAGAATCGTTAGATAAATCAAGGGACGTGAAATAGAGTGGAGGAGCCACATTAGTGGCAGCGGGAGTATGAGATAGCTGACTGAATGATCTCTGGCACAATGGTAGAGTAAGATAGGGGGAGTTAGAAGCCTCTCCATTATCTTACTCGTCAGGAGAATAACACCCACAGACACTAACCACCAAAGAAAACATCAGTGATCATCGGGACAGATCATCCATCAATTAGTAATAAAAACAAGAGTGTAGTGTTAGCATTACGCACCTGAGTGGAAACATTAATGCTGGTAGGGATTCAAGAAACACTGCTCCAGTTTACATCCATGCATTCATACCTCATCCACAATTTAGGTGAAGGCGAGGGGATAACATATTTTAGAAGTTTGCTAAGGTATATATATTTAAGCGTCAGATTGGTAACATGCTGTTTCAGATTTGACCACATCAGCTTCATAGACAAATAAAGTGAGTCATTTATAGCCAAAACTAGCACCTTCTGAACGTCAGACACAATGGTGCATCAAATGTCGAACATTTTCATGTTGCAGTTATTTCAGTTTGAGGAATTATTATAAACATCAAAGAAGCTAGTCCAAAGCTTCATATGCAGTGGTATTTTTTTCTCATAAATAATGATTCAAATCTTTCACAACCGTTTCAAAGTTTCTTATACCATCGTAATTTGCATCTTAATTGTAGCCAGGTGTAACAACAGTGGAAATTATATTACATTAAAAGCAAAATCCGCCAGCGGGTGAAGATTGCTCGAAAAGCACAATGTGGCAGCTATTACTCAGAAATCGGCAGATGTTGCTAACAATCTGATAATAGACGTATATTCCCATTTCCGACACAGCTTTGGTAGGAATGCATTTCTGTAAGGTACCAGGGGCACTTGTATACTACAGCTGAAGCCATTCTGGGTCGGCACCAGCCATCTACCGAAGGCATGGAATAAAAGGGCCTTTGGGGGCAGCCAGGAGATTGAGTAGAAGTGGAAGTCTGAGCGACAGGATTGTGTGGATAAGGGTAACTTGTGCCTAGATTCCATTGAATGTGGATGTTCTCCCAGCAACTGGCACTAGTCAGCTATATTACATTAAGGTCTGAAAGGCGTCAATACTCTTGGATCATTCCAGGAAGCCTTTTATTCCAGCACCAACATTATGATAGGAATTCGGGCCATCGTTATCAGCGAATGGGGGGGGGGGCTGGATTGGTATTAATTAGTACATATAATGCTACCAGGTTCTTAATGTGACCCTATATAGTTCTGAGGGCCCTGGTTCAGGAGGTCTTAGGGAACATTCACAAATGATGTCACCTTTTTTTGGGCCATTTTCAGGACCCCCCCACCCCCTTGTCACCTTTTGTCACCTACCAGCAATAACCCCCCTAAGAAAGACGTCACTAATTTTGAAGACCCCCCCCCCCTCCCCCCCCCGCTAGGAAATCCTCTAAATGCAGTCTCACACAGATCATAATTAATACTAGTCATTCCTACCTGAGAGATAAAAGGCAGGGAGATATAAGCACTAAGTTTTGAATAAGCACCAGTCTTGTATAAGTGCCTGGGGTAATCATGCCTCCACTGGCCAGGGCACTCATATAGGATTGTACAGAATAAATCTACCGCAAATTCTCGTGTATAAGCCTTACTTGCTTATTAGCTGCACCTAGACTTTGGGAAAATTGTATAAACCTCAAAGGGGGTATGAATTGGACGAATTCAGTACTGTATAGCGAAAACTTGCATATTAACCACCCGTTTACTTTTGGTCAAGGTCGATCCCATAAGTCTGACACTGACAATCTGACTATTAGCTGTGGCCTCTACATGAAAATTTAGGGTAATTATTCATTCCTGAATAACCTCTAAATTCCCCTCACTGATATATATGTCCTATAGCAGCATTGACATAATTATACATTGATGACCGGTACTAGTCTAAATCACTTTTTACACCATGTGACAATGGCCAATTAGTTGCCATTCCAGCTAGATAGCAGAGATACTGTTACATTGAATATCAGTCATAATAGGCACAATATCAGTAAAGTTCCCACAGCCTAATTAGTCATTTTCATTTCATTTTTATCTATGCTCTATACTGTTTTTATTCATAAATATGTTACCCATCTAGGGAAAAGACCCCTTCAGGCGGGATTTTTAGTTCTAATTTTGGCCAACTGAAAACAGAGCGCAAAAATTCCTTCTAGAACCAAATTTACACAAATAAATCCTATTTCATTTGGTTATTTCTAGATGAAACCAATTTTTCATAATTATCATCATTTACTATGGGATACAATGCATTTAGAGCTTATTTACCATTTTCAGTTAGTGATATGAACTAATGTTTGAAAAGGGATTCCAAAACAAGTACCAGGAACTTTTTGGCTCATGATATCTCATTTTAAAGATTATGACACCAACTTTAATTACTAATTTCCCCCCTGGAGGGGTCTTTTCCCTCACCTGGTCAAGCCCTGGCAAGCTCTCAGCACATGAACACTAGAAGCATTTAAACCAGGACACTTCTAATTAGGCTGTGCAAACCAGCCATATTATAAAATATTTATATCTCATATTATCTTTAACTATTGTAATGGCCAATGGAGTTCAATTGTAACAGCAGTGAGAATTTATCGAATATCATGAAAGTGAATAAATTCTTTTCAAAAAAAAATAAAAAAAATGTCTGGACTTGAAAAGGTGATGTCACACAGACCTTGACACCCCCCCACCCCCATGTCACTTTTTGTCACTAAACCCAAAGACCCACCCACCCCCTAGCAGGTGACGTCATTTGTGAACGTTCCCTTATCCAAAATGGCCCTAGGCGATACCATATATGGTTTTCTAACTTACCTAATGATTTTGATGAAGGAAAGCACCCAATGGCCCTTCCCTTGATTATGAAATATATCTTGCCACAGTTCCGCCATTCACCACATCACTATTTAGACATGAATATAGCCGCTCAGGCAAGCGGCTTGAACTCCAATTCACCCTCTCTATAGCTTCCTGGGCCGAGCCCTGCTCCCTCTCAATCCTCCCTCCCTCCTCCCACTACCCTGCTTCCCATGTCCGTAACATATATTCATTCGCTCACCTGATCTAGCTATTCCCTCCTCTCTCCCTCCATTCTCCAACCAACCCTTCCTTCCCCAAGCCCCATGTTATACTCACACTTGCTCCCCATTCACCATACTGACCAGGCGAGGCTCAGCCAGCCATTGCCGTCCATTTCTATGGGAGCCTATACACCTGCCAATAAGCACAACCCAATAATGCGCCGTATAGTCCAGGTTGCTAGCGCTGCTAACCCTAATGCTCATTCACATCCGACCCAGGCTACAGTAATGCAGCCATCATTCTCGATAAGGAATGTGATTAGTATAAGCATTCACTGTCAGTATACATCCGTTTTTATTTTGTGTACACAGGCACTATCTTTTTCAATAATCTGATTTACCCTTTAACCTCACCACCCTCTGACATCACCAACAGAGAAGGCTGAAATCCACGGATCTTTGCTGGCATGAGGAAGGGGAGGGATGAGGCACATGGGCATTCATGAGATTTATCTAGAGGGAGCTTTAGGAGCGGGTGGAACTGTAGTCGTAAAATGGGAAACATCTAAGAAATGAGAAACCCTTGTAGGATGTGAAGGAATAAGTGATGCGACTGCTGGTGGAGGAGCATGCATAGAGGAAAGGCATGGGCAGCAGAATAGGTAAGATATGGTCTGCAGGAGTAGAAATAAATCAAATGGGTGGGAAACCAAGTTAAGTACAGCTACATAATAAAGTAGGGGGCATAACAGACCATGGGCATTGGGTAGGGGATTGGTCCAAAAGGAGGAAAGGTTAGGAGAGAGGTATAGGGTTGGATAGGCTACAAAAGGGACAGGAAGAAAACGCCCACAACAAGTAATGCTCAATAAGAAAAAATGGGTTCGGCCTTAAGCACCCACCAGTTGGTGATAAAAGAAAATGTAGCATGGCAATCACACACCTGAGGGTAAACATTAATACTGGCATGGATTGAAGAGGCACTGTGCTGTTCTTCCATCCCCGGCCGGCCAACCTGGTAGTAACCTTCCTGCCTACACCATTATGGGTTCACGAAACCATACCTTATTCACATTTTAGGTGGAGGAAATATCTCAGAAGGTTGTAAATCTATGTAAACGAAAAAGGTCTCTACTGGCAGCATATTTCGGATTTGGCGAAATATAGCTCATACTTTCTCTGCGCATGTGTTGACAACGTTTTTAAGTTTTATTGTCATAGCATGATGATAAGTTTAGATACACGCTGTGAATGGTGAACGCAAAAGTACCATATATATCTTATACTATAAACTAACAGTATAGATTATGTGTACTTTGAAATAAGTAAGTACTTCTTACTATCTACACATTTTACAATATAACGAGAAATCTGATTTGCTACATGTAGCTACAACCCATGGATAAATATCCTCATTTGTTCTTTTACCAGATGCGTTATATTGCATATGGTGAATTTGAAGACAACAGTTTTACATACATAGCTTTTTAAAATAACCATCAACAATAGGCATGGCATACATTGGTCCACGAGGCGTGTCGCTAAATGTTATTGAAGGTGGATATTCCTAGTGACTGGTGAAAGGACAGCTACAATAGGCCAAACCATTATATGGAGCAACATGCTACAATTATTATTAATCGAATGCTTTCAGGATGGGCTTTGTTACATCACCAAACATGTCTCATTGATTTCGAAACAGACACACACATAATGCATCGTGATTTGAATGAAGTATAGATCGCCCTGGCTTACCCTTCAGTTATAAAATACCCCTTGCCATACCAGTAACATGGAGGGCCCAATCCACCCCACCACCATTTAGACCTGAGTGTATCCCCAGGGCATGGACTTCCCCTTCCAATTCACCCTCCCTCCTGTCCACCACCTAGCGGTTCAGACCTAGCCATGCTTCAAGGGAACTGCTCCCATCCCAACTTACCAGCACATTATACTCCCCCTCCGCCCTTCTCCCTGAATGCCCCCACTTTCATACTCTTCTCTCGTTTCCGACTTCCCTTCTTGCCCTCTGTTTATCCCTGCCTCGACCCGCCCAATGGAATCCCCCTCGCTCTTTCTCCTTCTTATTCACACTTACACCTAGTGCACTATGTGCCGACCAGTCTCATGAGCTGCACCATTCATCAACACGGTTTCTATGGACGTTTGTGCACCAATCGACACAGTCCCATAATGGCTATAGTACATCTTGCTACAGCTAATGTAACTGGTGCAATGGAGCCAGTCCTAAGCCTTCTCACATTCAGTTCCTGCCCAGGCTGATCAATGCAGCCTTCGTTCTCAGCTTTACTAAAGAATGTGCTTAGTATATAAATGCTAAGTACAAAATGTATTCAATCGCAGTATGCTATGTTCCTTTCTCTCCCTTGCCTTTTGTGTAGCATCGTTTTGAATAACCTGATTTAGCCTTTCACCCCACCACCCTCCGACACCACCTGCTGTTTACATATATCTTTGTTTGCATCAATAATTCAATTTCCTTCCCCGCGTGAGCGGAAGAAAGGAGCCGTCTGCAGTTCTGGGGAGGATCGTTGCCTCGTTCAGTATTTCACTCAGACCAGAGGCTAAACCCGAAGATAAAAAGAGCCAACACCTTCGGCTATGTTATGATCTGAAGCACTGGTGGACATAGCCCTTTATCTGGAGGTCTATCTTATGCCCCATGGTCTATCCCCACCTGCTCCTCCTGTATGGAATCTCCCAATTGCCTGGGGACCATTTCCAGTCGCTCCGTATATAAATGCCCGTGGGGCTTTGGGTATAAATAATGAATAAATGATAAAGGGCCCTTTACACGGTGGACCCCTCATTCTGGCTATATCTGCTGAGGCCTCGTGTATTCTCGTTAAAGTATTCTGCGCACGCTGGGTGCGTTCCGGCCGCGGCAGGGCCGTGAAAGATGAAGCACATTTCACACATACCAGCCATGCCTGGCTCAGCCACAGTCATACTGCAATGGCCGCCGGTACTCTAGTGTAAAGTGTAAAGGGAGCAGGGGTAATATGAGATGGGATCCGGAAGAGAGGGACTGGGCAGGATAGGATGAAGCATGCATGGAGTGAATGATGTTGCATGGAGGGAAAGTGAGAATCAGGCAAGGAATCAGGCAAGAAACGGAGCAGGCTGCAGGGGAGATGGAGAGAGAGAGTTTTGTAACGGCGATACGGGGCACCTGATATCACCAATACAGCTCTCAAGGCTCATCAGCAGCTGTAGCTATTCGCCCTACCACAGTGTAGACTAGTGTACATACAACTATGTACACCTACAAGGATGATCTAGGAGTAACAGGCAAACACCACTGGAGGCAGCTACTGATCATGATGCAACGGTAATTCTCCCTCAATCTACGTTTGGAAGAAATTTCAATCCTTGCACACACATTAATTTCCACACCAACTACCTTGTCCAATCGCAATAGGTTATTTTGACTCCTACACAATATTAATTGAAATATTTCATTTGCTGTAAATCAACCTTTTCAAATATTTATAGGAATATACAAATAATTAGAGAGTAGTAATTGTACATAAACCCAGTTGATATTATTTGTATAGGGAGCTTCGCAGTGTGTGATACAGGAGAAGAAAAAAAAAGAAAATATACCTTCTTCTCTCCCTCTTCCGCAACGGAGTCCTGCTTTCACACCTTCTCCATCAGAAGAGTCAGGAGTCCGGAGCTTGGGCAGAGACCAGGTACTACCCTCTGGTAATGGAGAGTGATAACTCCTGCTGTCACCGCAGTGGTGGATCCAGGCATTTGTGAAAGGATCTAACCAAAGTTGGCTGAATGGCAAGCCAAGCTGTGAAACTAGTAGGGGTTGAGGCCATGCCCCCTAAAGAAAAGTTTATATCTCTAGATTTGAAATGCTGCATTCTAGTGCATTTTAGCACAAGATAATATTAGGTTGGGCCAGGTTTGGAGTCCAAGGAGCCATGTTTGGACGTCAGAAAGGGGAGTATGTTGGCATTAAAAAGGGTCAGACCTAGCTCCGCTCCCCATTTTTATCTCTCTCTTTCTTCCCCCTTTCTCCTCTCCTTTTCTCCCTTTTTTGGCTTCTGCAGGGGGCAGGACGCGTGTGCCCCCACCTAAATCCGCCACTGGAAGTGGCTCTGCGTGTCCATTAATACCGCGCTGTTGGTGATCTTGCTAATGACACTGGGCCTTTTGTGAGCTGCAACTAGCTGATTTACTGTCATTTCCTGCACTTTGGTGCTAGGCAACACGTGCCTCTCCTGCTGATGGCCCTGTGTCTGTCGTACTGGTGCTATACCATTAATAACATCAGCCCTAAGCAGTGCCTCCTTACTTCCCATGGCAAACTGCACTTAGTAGGCCTAATGTCCCGTACTCACCACGAAGTACCATTGTAAAGTCTGCCCAATCTCCTCCCCCTCAACAACTGCCCAAACTGAGCACATATCACCTACCCAGAATGGTTGCCAAGGCTCCCTCTATTGTCTGGAATCTACCATATTCGTTTCCTATCCAGATCTTCGCCTCATTATTTTAGCTGCACAGCATCCTCGCATGCTCTTGGCTATAGCAAATAATTTGCATTGCCCTTATCATATCATATAATAATTGCATTCACTTCATACACAGTTTTGTCATCGCCTACATTTATCACAATTGTACGACACAAATGTAGCCTCCATAACATAACTCAGTATACCGCTCCTAGCAATGCCCCCCCCCCCCCCACATACACACCTCAGGACCAGCTGCAGACTCCTTGCATCACCTCCTCACAATAAGGCACCCTGGAGGACCCCCCTGGTGCTGCACATGCCATCTGACTATCACCTCCAGTCCCCTGCCAGCCTCAGTAAACAACTGACATGTCCCACCTCTTGTGCTATGTTTGCATTTGGCGCCTGCCGTTCATAAATGTTATCATTTTTGTAAGTTGCTTCGTACACACACACCACTCGGGCCTCCTGGATGTTCTGGGGTTGGTGCGAAACTGAGTACACACCAGTGTATAGATGTACCTAGTGGGGGTTCCCATTGTACACCTTCTAGAGAATTGTGTTGCATCATCATGTTCCTCAAAATATGAAAAATGGAATAGCTAGTTTATTACCAAATCGTCTTATGATTTAAGGCTAACAATTACTCATTTAAAATCAACATTATGGACCGCAGAACATATTTGCTAGGTTTCTTTAGATGTCAATCTGATGTTGGAAGGGAGTGTAGTTGGTCGCTTATTACTAGTGTGACTTCATGAGAACAAAGACCAGACAAGGTACAATTAGACTTTAATATACGGTGACTTTATTGAAGAAAAACGCTCAGCATTATTTTACTGCAGTAACTGTCAGTTATAACAGCGATCAGAACCAGATCTTACAATAATAAATAATACAGTAGGGTAACAACTACAGCATAGAGTTAACCCGGAGTGCAGGGTGGTGTTGCCTCAGCAGTCCCAAACCTGACTGACTTCTCTGGAGAAGCAGTCCACCTTATATACAGGGCTGTGGCAGTCACATGACAGTACCAGCAGCGCCACCAAGTGTTATAGTTACATAATACGTTATAAAACGAGATGTTACCGTCGGTAGTACCGGTAACATTGGTATGTAACGGAAATATGATAACGACAGTATATGAAACGGACCGTCGGTACTCATTAAGGAATAAAACATGTTATGAATCAATAATAAAACCCGTGTCGTTTTACATCATGACAATAACATACAATAGATATACCACATAACCTAGCAGCACAGCTGGCTGTTACATTAGCATCTCAATGTTTTACATGGCTATATCTACTTCTAAACCTTAACCCCCGCCTAACTGTATGACTGTGGAACAACCTGGAACTTTAAAAAAGAAGTGGAAATCAGCGTATTGATTTCTCCTCAACAATCTGTCCCAGGGTGTTTCTATAATTATGACAAAGTAGCAAAAAACCCACAGGTGAATGCGAATGCCTAGAGAGGAGGGCAGATTGCGAAAATGGTCCCTGGGACTTTCAGGACAAAAACTGCAATTAAACACGGCCATGTCTCAGGTGAGCGGTACACCCACCAGCCGAAAAATCCAGCTGCTCCGAGCTGACCCGAGCTGCTCCAGTAGCCAGAAGGTGTTCAGATAAGCACAGAAGCATGACACCTGATCGGGTGCTCTGGCAGCTGAGACCCATAGACACCATGGTAAAGCAGTCGTGTTATGTTTAAAAGAGCAAAAAGGATCTTTGGTGAAATATGGTATGCCCGTCAACTGTTGTAGCATTTTACAAATATTGCTATGCGATTAGAGATGAAGCCACATCAAGCTGATGAGAGATAACTGAAGGTGAAATTCAATTTAAACCTGGGAGCTTTTTGTTACATTGATCACTTCGCCTTCTAGAAGACTACACGGACCTTTATCACTAGAGGGCCTCCTATAATGTATTGATGATATTGATTTTTAATCTTACAATTATGGTTTTCGCATTGAAGAATATCAGTGGTGTACATGCATTCAGTTTTAGATGTTTTATACATCATACAATATATATCTAATAAAGTTAAAGAACACAAAGGCCCTGTGATTATAGCATTGTACCTAGTCGACAGATAATTATGAGAAACTCTGAGGAAACATCAAGGAGCTTTGCCCCAATCAATACCTTTAATACAGTCAATGAATATGAAGGCCCCGACAATAGTAAAGAAAGGCCTCGGTCTAGGACGGAGATAGTCATAGTAAATTGTCGAGGGGCATTGAAGAGCTGTACATCTATAGAGAAAAGTTACTGATCCAGAGCTTTGCAGAGATGTGAACTGTCTGCCACTGTAAAGTACCAACTGCTGAGCTGCCCTATATATAGGTTAAATTGAGAGCTGCTCCAGGGCACATGGAGAGATATCTTACACCTATACACACAGGGAAAAGAGATGAAACCGAGCGGGACACAGCTTTGTGCAGCACGTCTCAGAGCTTTGGGTATATATGTATAGACCTCGCCCCAGGGAACCTCCTGAATAAATTGGAGATCTTACACTCTATGCTAGGTGAGGCTGGGGTTGATGCTAGGGGTAAGGGGTGAGTATAGGGCAGGAAGGGGGTCAGGCGAGGGTATATTGGGCCTTTATGGTTTCAAACCCTTGCAGCTGTTCCACTTGCATGTACATATAACACCTGGGTGGCACCTGAGTAAGGTGGTAGATACAAATGCTGGGATGTTAATAATAACCGATTACAGTAAAATACAGTTAGGCCTATAAGGACTCGAGCAAACGTATAAAGTTAGTTCCTTATAACTAATACTAAATACAGAGAGAATGGCCATTTGGGGCCATGAAAATGTACTTCTTATACAGGCAGAAACAGTGTATTATTTCCTTATTTCCCCAAAGTGTTTCACTTTTCATTTGAAGGAGAACTGCACACTCGCAGGCACTGTCTGACGTTCTTAGGTCGGTGATTTCGGCGACTCTCACATTTCTATATGTGTACTGAAAGTTATATGTGGCATCATAATCTCATGGAGGTAGCAGACTGGAGGCCCGTCAGCCTCCTACCGAGGGAGCTAATGGAAAAAGTCATTCACAAGCACCCGGCGAATATAGCAGTAACCAATAACCTGATATTCCCAAAGCAATATGAATTTACAAAAGGCAAAAGCATATCACATGATCTTCTGATTTAACAGCTTGTGCATGTTACATATACTTTAGTAACGCCTTCCATTCAATTATGTATCCACCACAGTAACTATACATGGGTAAAAGTCGACATGGGTAACACGGCAATACAGCTCCTTTAAAATTTGACTCAGAGGATAAGGCCCTTTTAAAAATTGACGGACATGGAAAAATAGAGCCATAGCAGGCAAGCACCCTTGTCACCAACACAGACATTATGATGTATGCGGACGACATAATCCTACTGGCCAAAGGCAAAGATTCAAATATGGTCCAGCAACACACGAACAATGATCTATCCCTAGAATGGCTACTGGCGTCGTGCAACAAACAAGGATTGACCATTAATACCAAAGATATCTAGGCCGTATTGTCCTTATTTTCTTTTTGTCATTCTTTATGATAGTCTTTATTTACACTTTGTTGTACAGAAAAGTGAGTGCTACTTGGGTAACCCCTCAGATACATACCCATCACTGCAGTTTACAGTGACCAAGAAACAAGCTTTCTATAGATGCTGAGCTGCTAGAGTAGCCACTAAGAGGAGGTAGCCTACTACTGTACCTGAGCAACCTGTTTGGGCAGACTGAACTGTGTTACACGAGTAACCAACTCACCAGCTTAGTGAGTGATCCTACACTAAGTCGTACTGAGCCCCTCCTGCTGCCTTATTGCCAAATTCCAATACTATTACTGTAATAAGAACAATTCTGGTCCATAGTTTATCATCACCCTCTTCCAGCATTGGGGGGAATTTAGTCAAACCATTCACAACTTTTCCTACTCTGTCTCAAATTCTTTCTATATATTTTTTTGCATTTATTGTGACTTGACCACAATCATGAATATGGGTATCTGTCCCAATTTGATACAGAATGTACATTCCAAAGGAGTGTAATGTCAGTAGTAAATATAGGTTCAGCAGTCGCGTAAAATCACAAAATTATGTGACTGAGTTGGGTGAAAAAAGAAATCTGACATGGTAAAAATATCAATACTAGGGATGCTAGGGACATTTATTTCCATATTTCACCATCCAAAGTAAAGTAGTCTCAGGTATCATGGAACCAAATCCGCTGAAAATAATAACAATAAGGCGAATAATATTGCTTCTTCCGTATGTTTGTCTTATCAAATCAGGCAATCATGCAAACTGAATGTATATTGGATGTTTTCCTTTCAATGCAGTAGCACAGGGGTATAGATTCATGTTTTGTTATTTCTTCATAAAAAGACCGCTAAAACATATCCAACGTAAACTGTTGCTCAGCCTGTAAAACAAATATTTAGTTATTTGAATGTTCTTGGCTATTTTATAGGAATGACAAAACGCCTCATGCAGATATCCTGCAAATCAACAATATGACAAGAGACGCGAGCAGACCGAAAGAATGCTTGCTTCATAGAAAGTGACTGTGTACATACAATACGTTGATAAAAACTCAGCAAATATAGAGTATAGTTGAATATACATTACGTAGTACTAGATGTATGGCAAAAAGTACTAGGTGTATGCACCTATTGCCATCGGCATGTCAATCATCACAGCTGTTCACAACTAAGTACTGCGAGAAGTAGGTTATCAGTCAACTCTCACCCTTTTTCACGAAGTCAGATCTGCCTGTGCATGTTATTGAAGAGTCCTTGAAACGGTATCCTCTGCTTAAGGCCAGTAATCCAGCATAGTTATCAAGAAAATCCCATGCATTGTCAATTTGACTTCAAGCATTATGACTAAACTACACCGGCGAGATTTTGCAAGCAATAGTGGTGATTTAAGTGATTCTGTTTTAAAATATTTTCACAGAATAACACGTTTAATAACATTTTGTGTTGCTGGATAGATTTCCCCATATTCACTACATGACAGAATTAAGTATAGTATAGAATACAGATTGCTTACAATCTCCTTGAACACCACTCTAGTGGATTCTGGCCATTAGCCACCAGCTACAGAAACAGGTTGATGCTGATTGCTCCGGACTCAAAGGTTAAGGCTGAGAAGTGCCCGATGGTATAATCTTACACACCTGCCTGTATCCTCATTTTTATCTCTGCCATTACTCAGTTACAGTAAGCAAATGCTCTTTGCCTATTTCCATCTTGAGTAGCCAGAATATCAATCATAGAGAATCTCCTGTAAATTGTCCCTATTAGCAGATTAGTACGAGCATAATATCAATGTATAATACTAAAGGCTACAGAGGCAAGCATCAAAGGACACAGACAAGTGCTTCAGAAGTCATGCACGTCTTGAATTCCTAAAGCAATCACTCAGGCCCCAACATCACTTAAATGTGTGTTTCTGTAGCATAATATTATGGTTGGAAAGTATATGGACTTATTGCTACTCTACGATAGGCATTTACTTTAAAGTCCCTCAATTTATAGTGCTGATCAGTGCGTTTGTTTAGTTTAAAGTACTTTTCTAGGCAACCCAGACTTCCACAAGGCTAAAGCCTTTCACTCGTTCTGTACAGGTATTTAAATACAATGTACATCTTGCCCAATACAGGAGTGATCGGATCTATGGATGATTGATAGGATATATAAGATTAATGACTGATTCTATGGGGTGAGGGGGAGTTTGCAGATACTATTCTGCAGATACTATTCTACTGCGTAACTGGGCTGCCCTAAATCCCACTATAGCAAATCTAGACATGCAGAGTGTTGTGTATTGGGCTGCATTGCTATGATTTAGACAGGGAGAGTGTTGTGATTTGGGCCATGTAGGGTATGAATTCACAACGGAAGGGACTTTGATATTCAAATAGTAAGGGAAGCTGATGCAATTATACTATCGACCCCTCTGGATTTAACAATTTATATATAGATACATAGCTAAACACTATAAATTGCAGAGCAAAAACCCTTGAATATATGGAGCATGGGGGATTTGGGTAATGATTAATCAGTGATACGACCATTGCGATATAGCAAGAAACCATGACATGTTCCAATAAGCAACATTTTCTAGGCATTCTGGGGGAAAATATCTAACTCTTTTGATCCTTGTGAGTTCCCAAATCACAAGACAAAGGCAACACTTTCTCACCGATTTGGCCAATTGGATCTGTCTTAGCCAATATATAGGGCCCAAAATCGGCAACAAGACCAATTCACAACATTTTCTGACCCTCTCTCACGTTGTGGGATTTGACCTTCAAGCTCAGGAGTTGTGCCTGGTCCTGTATTGCAGTAAACAGGGGCAGACAAAGCACAGTCGTTGATGTCTCAGACGTGTTTTATTGAGGAGAGATTATATATGGAAGACCACCTGTGTGAAGCAAGGTCATGTGAAGAAAAACATACAGAAATTCATAAGCTAGCTCTAGGCTCTGGTATTGATAACATTATACTGTTGCTTGATACCTTTGAAGATCCCTCCTTAGGGACAAAAAGAAGGAGGGTGAGGCTAAGCACGGGGCATGTGGAAGAGATTGATGCGCAGGAAGTTGGAGGAACTAAATGAAGCTTCCGATGCGCATTAGCAATAGAAAGACAATAAAACCTTAAGGGGAAGTCTTGTAATCGTGGAATTATACGCAAGTTTTCTGTGGGAACACACATGGGTGGTCTAGCTTGTGTAAAGGCATACAGGATGATGAAAGGAAATCTAGAGGCAGAGTGAATGAATAAATCAATAGGGGAAAGGTGAATTAGCTCAATAATCAACGAAGGCAGGAAATAGAAATGGGGAAGAAGGAAAGACGTTTGGATCGATAGGGAAGAAAGAGGGACGACGGACAAAGGGAGGGAAGGAAAGAGCTTGAGAGAGGCAATGGCATAGGGATTAAGTGATAGTATATATATACGAAAATGCGTCGCTTGTTGTGCCTGTAACATGGGAGTCAGATTCAAAAGCTTAGGAGCTGATAAAGTAAAGCTGCTAAAAGTGTATACTATAGCATCGATGAGAAATCATTGATGTGACTTTGTTGTGATGAGCTCGATATTCATGCTTTGCTAAAATCATGCCTTGCCAGGGATGATCCTCACGGTGACCAATGCCAGAGAGTGACACATAATTAATCCACCTAGTATGTGTTCAATCAATATTGGGGTGTTACAGAGAAGGAGAAGAAAATCTTCTGAAAATTCCAGTTGGCTTAGGATTATAAGGTGAAGTTGATTTGAAGACATTCTGTGAGATTTAAAGATGATTAAAGAAATGGTGTTAAGATGTAGAAAAGAAAGCTGTCCCAGTAATAACATCAGTTTGGTTCTTTAGGTACTTTCAAGTATCACAATGTAACAGTTACTGCTGCTGAGGAAATATAAAACCTCTCCAAACGGGAATGTTAATCTGGTTTTAAATAGAGTATAAATTGGTTTTGTCTCTCAACAGACAGAAAACGTTTTAACTGGGCGGAATAAATGAAATAAATATAAATATAATTCTTTGAATTCTAATAAATGCGTTGAGACATGAACAATGGATACTTTCAATGCTGCGTAAGCATTTTAACTAGAGCATTATAAAAGGATTTGAGACATTAATTTTGGTTCAGTTGAAATGTCATAAAATATTCAACAGTAATCAATTTATGCCGATCCAGTGTGTGTTGATGGATTATTTTAATGTCAAATGCGGGGAGTTAAATTGCTCTCATTGGTTAAGATTATTTGTGTTGAGTGCCTCTGATTATGGTGGCTGTGTTGGACAGTGTGGTGATGTTGCTGGTTCGGCTTTTATTAATATGGTGTTTCGGTTGTGAATGCTGATGCTGTGGCTCTAATAGTTGTTGCTGCTGTTGATGCTGTTTCTGCTGCTGTTCGCTGTTGCAGGTATACAACTGTTGTTGCCATTGAACGTTGCGCTATCTGTTGATCCTTACGACTGTTAAAGTTGTTATTTGTGTTTGTGTACTGGCGTCTGGGGTTTCTGATGTTGAATTAAAAGAGATAAATGTTACCAGATAAAACCATTGACGCAGTGTGGATGATAGGACTGCATGTTATTTCCCAGATGCATTTCGACTCATCAACTCACTTATACCCGTCTGTGCGTCATACAGTCGGTCAACGGGAATCACTGGATCCAGATACCCCATCCTAGAATCTATGGGAATAGGTCACAATTTGTAGACAAGGTCTATACACTTAGTTGTGAGTTTTTGTATGTAATACTGCATCAATCACGGGCACAAATTTGGGTAATTAATTAGGTTGGGTGAGAATATTTTACTTCAGGCTTATTAAAAGATTTCATCCACAGTACCTTTTTTATGAACCTGGATACAAAGTGAGGGCTCTTCTAAGACATACAAAGCAGGAGAAAGAGGGAGTCAAAAGCAATAATTACTATAGGAGGGTTTATATTGGGATAGATGATACATAGTTTAAAATGGCGGACCTTATTGGATATCGACAAACAGGCTGAGAAGATTGATATGAAACAAGCGAATGACATCAATAATCCCAAAGGGGTAATATTCTATCAGAGGTCAGAAGCTTCACTGAAAGGCAATATGGCATTCTATAGATATTGAGCGATAATATAAGAAGAGATGACGTGCCTGGAGCCATATGGGAATCAGCTTTAAGAATTTATTAGCTAACCCAATAAGCTTGACAAGAGAGTATTTCTGTGTTCTTGATGTGAAATCATTAATGTGAATTCCGTTTGATGAGCTTAAAGATGCATTATTAGAATCATCTGCCGCTGAGGATGAACATCATAATTATTCATCAATTCAGGAGACCGACCCTGAATTAATCCGCCTGATATTTCTAGCGACTGCTTGATCAGAATTAGTTTTTTTAAGGGAAAGACACTAAATACTCTGAAAATGCCAGCACAGTTAGTGCTATAAGGTGAAGTTGCTGTGAAAATGTTGTGAGTGACGGAAGTAAAGACTGATAACTGACATTCAGAAAAGAAAGCTGACTTGGCAATCGTGTCAACTTAGTTTTGCAATTAGTTCTTAACCATCTCAGAGATGCTATCGGAGTTTAACATTTCCTGGTAAGGAAATAAGGAGGCTCCGCGGATGGAAAATGTTCATCTGATTTAAAGTGAAATATAGATTGTTTACGTCTGCCGTTACCCGGTGGGCACAAAATTCAGTTCAACGTTGATTCAACATTGAACTAACATTGAATCAATATTGTCAACCATTGGTCAATGTTGATTCAATGTTCTGTGCCCACTGGGTAGGCCCAAGAGATTTGGATGAAATAAACGAGAGCAAAGTAAAAATTGAAATTAGAACCAACCATTTACTTTTACTGCTGGAATATAATGGATTTAATTTTGAATTTGTCGGAATGTCACAAATGCAATAGTGATCGATTATCCATGCTGATTCAGTATGTATTAATATAGGCTTTGCTGTGTTAAGATTGTACAAAGGTATTGGAATTAGTTGTCTCATTGTAAATCGTATTTTTACATATGATGTTGGTCCTGCTTCTATTAATTGTCGTGAATGCTGTTGCCGTAACAGATGATGTTGCTGCTGCAGATGATGTTACGGCTGGCGGTGATAATATTCATTACTACAAGTTAATTCCAGCTAGAGCCGTTAAATTGCCTGCCATATGTTGCTGTTGTATATTGTATATGCTGAATGAATTTCTCTGTTTCGCCCTAGATTGTTGATGTTGTTATTTAGGTTTTAACTGCGATATTTTTTATAATAGTGTAACGGGTTGACTATAAGTCTAACGTTATCGTTGTATATCTATTGTATGTTATAAGATGTAACACGGTTCTATTATGTTTAATAACTGTTTTATTCATATAACTAGTGTCGTCGGTTCGTTACATACAACGACTCCTCTAGTTCGGTTATCTATACGGTAGTGTACCGGTACCACCTTCGGTTACCGTCGGTAGTTGTTACATCATCATTTTACATAACTAAACCTAACAGGTGGCGCTGCTAGTACGGTCACGTGGCTACGCAGCGCTGTATATAAGACGGCTACTTCCCCATTGGAAGTCAGTCAGGTTTGGGACTGTCGTGACATGACCACCCTGTGCTCACGGGCTTAACTCTATGCTATAGGGTTGCCTACTGTATTATATATCTGTTACTGTTCTTGTATAGCTGATGGTTATACCTGGTACTATAATACACCAAGAGTTTCCTATAATAAAGTCGCCGTATATTACAGTCTAATTTACCTTGTCTGGTTTTTGTACTCAAGTGTTACATACGTAGTAAGAGACCAACTACATTGGTGCCGTGACCACTTGATCGAACCGAACTTGATAAGGTATTAAATAGACTTACAGTATATGGACTACCTATACGATTTTGTCAGCTCGTTCAGCGGCAGGACTAAAACCCCTGCTGAGGAACGTGAGGAAGCCGTACAAAATGTACGCTTCTTCACAGGCAAAACAAATAGGGGGGAGAGCCGGGCAGCCTTGGAGGTGCCCGGTGACGACCTCTCCCAAGAAGCAATAGGTGATCCTATTGTGGAGGCTTTTGCCAGAGGTGAGGACGGAGAGCAATCCCCTGTCCCAGGACCCTTTGACATCAGCCCCAGGAGATCGTTGGACTCCCTTTCCACGAATCTTTTCTGTCCTGAGGGTCAGAAAATACCGGGTAGAGAGGCTAAAACTCTCGGCCCTGCTCCCGTCGGTTCCACACCTACGGTAGCAGATCCTTCATTGGATCCAGACACGTCGGTCTTCACTGATGGTGCCACTCCTACACCCGCAGGTGTGGGGAGTGGGGAACTATCAAAGAAGACTGAGGTGGCATCAAAAGCTCCTGGTAAAGTGAACCTGCCAGCAGTAGAAGAGCCTTCCAGTTTACCACTGGATGGGGACCTACTGGCTGACATGCGTATCAACACCAGGAAAGCTGAGTTGCACCAGCTCGCGGAAGCCCGGAAGGAACTTGCTTCCATCAACCAAACTAGGAAGATATTCCTAAAGGAGGTTGATGAGAAGAAAAGGTTCCTGCTGGAACTCCAAAGCGAGATGGCTTCACATAAGGTGGAGGTTGACAAACTTTTGCACCAGAGGGTGTCTGGCGAATGTGAGGTTGCAAGCTTAAATACCTTGGGAAAGGATTTGAGCGCGCAGCTCCACTTAGCCAGGCAAGACCTCGCAAGCTTAAGGCAAGTCAATCAGGACCTGAAGACGAAGTCAGAACAGGTACCACCACCTACCACGGTGGTACCTCCAGTCATACCCGTACCCAATGTGTACACGACAGTGACACCTTCAAGTGTCCCGCCGCTAGTACACACCACGGTAACGGGTATGACACCTCAGATGGGGGCTAGCTATCTACAGACTCCGGTCTGTGGTGGCGCCTTTGGAGGCACGGCAACACCTCCAGGGTACACCCACCCATCTACTGGTTCAACGATGTTGAACCAGCAGCAGACCATGGTCTCGGTTCCAGTACCGAAGCCCAGAGCTAGACAGGGCTTAACTCCTGTCCAGCGGGCTAAGTACGACAGGAACCCGGCGATTGAGAAGCTGGGGACAGATATCGTCCCGCGGGACATCGATGAACTGGATGAACGGTATGCTCCTTTCAACTTTGGGGAGACCAAACATCCAGATGCAGCCCGTCAAAAGGCCATCGAGATTCCGCCTTTCACAGGGTCGCCACCCTGGAGAAAGTACAAGGTTCGGTTCAAGGCTATTGTGGAGAGCAATTGCTGGAACAATCAGCAAGCGCTGGTTGCTCTGAAGCAGGCACTCTGCAACGGGCCAGGTGAACCAGCCCTTTTGGCATTCGAGAGAGTGAAAATCAAGACATTGAGCTCACTTGAAGAAACGGCTGAATGGGCGATTGGGAAGATTGGTGAGCATGACCCAAGGACTCAATTGCTCAAACGTGTCCAACGCAAGGACGAGCATCTGAGATCCTACGGATTTGCTCTACAGGAACTGATATCCGAGTGTTATCAGGGATGTAGACCTGACACCCCCACTGTCATCCAGGAGTTAACCTCCAGGTTTGTCAATGGAGTCAGGGACACCAATCTCCAGGCATATCTGCGGGAGAAATGGCAGCCGGACTTGTCTCTGGCTGACCTTTTTGACCATGCAGATGTGTATGACACCAAACAGGCTGTTTTTCCTAGTGGAGGAGTGTCGGCAACTCCATCTGTAGCCCCGAAAGGAGCTCAGGTGGTAGAGGCCGCCACAAAACCATCAAAGAAAAAACAGCCCGCCTCTGAGGAGGTGACGGCAGTAATGCCTGACAGGGACATGGAAAAGATGATTGAGGGTTTGTTGCGGAAGCACTTGGAAAAGAGCTCTGCGTCCACTTCTGATTCTGGATCTGGAAAGAGAAGGAAAAAGAAGAAAAAGGACACGAAACCTCAGCCATGTAGACGCTGTCAGAAGATGGGTCATTGGGCTAGCGAATGCAAAGCCCCTGCACCCGTCGCTGCTAAAACCGAAAAGGAGACGGAAAACTGAATGGGGCCCATCCTCTTGGCAAGGATGGCGCCCCCACAGTTAGCCATGCCTGTAAGGGATTAGTAGACGGTGTTAACTCTTCCATGAACCAAGGCCGCGCAGAGGCAGAAGGGTCTGTACAACCTGTAAGCGTCTGGCAAGGCGGGGCTGGCAAGGACGAACGGAATCCGGAGGATTCTGTAGTCGCTGGCTTAGAGGAGTCTTGGTTGGAATCAATTGCCCAGAGCAGTGTGATTCAAGACTCCCCGAGCGACCCATGTTGGGATTATCTCCTGACAAAAGGGGTTGCTATGGATGGAGGGGGAAGCCCGATGCTGACCTCTGAGTGTGTCCCTTTGCGGGGACAGCGTTGGTACCTGAGTCTGGTTATTTCCGGGACGCGTGGTGAATTTTTGGTCGACACGGGTGCATCACACACCTTGGTCGATCGGAAATTCATGGCCCGTCTTTGCAACCAGCCGGAAGCTCCGCTACTGGGAGTAAAGGCTCGGACTGCTACGGGAGATAGTATGCAGACTTATGGCAGAACTGTAAAACCTATGTTGGTCGATGGCAAGACATACTGGATATGTCCAACCATCACCGACATCACTGATGATGGCATACTGGGGATGGACTTTGCTGCTCTTTACGGGGTAACAATGAACACCGCAACAGGCCGACTTCAGATTAAACATCCTTATAAACAATCCGTACAGTGCGTTTTAAGGAATGGTTCTTCTGTGGCGTCAGTGGCACAAGACACAAAGTTGGCAGCAGGACATGTATCAGATGTCCTAGTCAGCTGCGTGGGAGTGCAGGCCAAACGGCCGGGAATGTTTGAACCGGAAGATCAAAAGCTCTCTGAGTTAGGTCTTGCTGGCTATCATACTTACCTGGCCAACGCTCGTTGGGGGGTGATACCGATTTGTAACTCGAGTAGTAGAGAAATCACTCTACGAAAGGGGACGCCTATTGGTAACACTACGCGAGCATATGGGGTAGACTCACTAACTACGGACTTTGTGGAAGTAGGTGTGGTGGCGGGAGACTCTTCCCACGAAGAGGCTCTAGCTAAATCCAACCTACCAAAACATTTAAGGTCCCTGTTGTGTGAGTCACACCTCACAACCCTAGAGAGCGAAATGGTGGCACATGAGCTGTCGGAGTTATCTGACGCCTTTGCGCAACCAGGAGATCCTCTAGGGCGTACCAATACGGTACAACACCGGGTTGACACTGGGGACGCGCTTCCCAGTAGAATCCCCTACCGTCGGTTACCCATGGCTAAAAAAAGTGCTATGGAGGCTGAGGTAGAAAAGATGTTGGATGAAGATGTGATTCAACCTAGCGAGAGTCCATGGTCAAGTCCTGTGGTGATGGTCACCAAGAAGGATGGTTCCTGTCAATTTTGCATCGACTATAGGAAGTTGAACGGACTCACTAGGAAGAATGCATATCCTCTACCTCGGATAGATGAATGTGTGGAATCTCTGGGTGGGGCGAAATGGTTCTGTACACTAGATTTACAATCTGGTTATTGGCAGATCGGCATGGACCCCCGGGACCGAGAAAAAACCGCTTTTTCTACCCATATGGGACTATTTGAGTTCAACGTCATGCCATTTGGGCTATGCAATGCCCCGGCAACCTTTGAGGCAATGATGGAAACCATGTTACGGGGTTTACTTTGGAAAAAGTGCCTAGTATACTTGGACGACATCATCGTCTTCGGTGGTTCTGTGGAGGAAACTCTACAGAACCTCCAAGCTGTGCTGAAACGCATCTTATCATATGGTCTGAAATTGAAACCTTCAAAGTGCAAGCTTTTTAGGAAATCAGTTGAATACCTAGGTAGAATTGTTTCTGAACATGGCATCATGGCTGATCCTCATAAGATTGAAGTGGTACAGAACTGGCCTCGTCCGATGGACACGAAGGAGATACGTTCTTTCATCGGGTTTTGTTCATACTACAGAGATTTTATACCTGGATTCTCGAGAGTCGCTGCTCCCTTACAAGAGCTGATGATTGGAGAGAAGAAGGCTAAGGCTAAAATAGTCTGGTCTCCAGCCGCAGAACAGTCTTTCAGTGAGTTAAAGAGACTCTTCTTAGAAACACCTGTTTTGCACTACCCTGCACCTGTTGGTAAGTTCATCTTGGACACTGATGCTTCTAATACAAGTATTGGTGCTGCCTTGTCGCAGATCCAGGATGGGCGAGAAGTGCCGCTGGCATTTTCGTCCAACAGTCTAAGCAAAACACAACGTAACTACTGCACAACCAAGCGTGAACTCTTGGCAGTGGTGGTTTACACAAAAAAGTACAGACATTTCCTATATGGTGGGAATTATCTCGTACGGACAGATCATTCATCTCTGCAGTGGCTCCTTAACTTCAAGGACGCTGAGGGGATGATGGGTAGATGGTTGAACCACCTCTCTGAGTTTGGCATGACGAATGAGCATATCATACACAGGAGTGGAGTAGATCATGTGAATGCGGACAGCTTGTCCCGCTATCCTATCCGGAACTGTCACTGTGTAGACTGCCGAGACTGTGGGTCTCACAATGCAGTGATTGCGTCTGTGGGTGCGAAAGTTCCTAACTGGACGTTAAATCACTTGAAGGATGAGCAGCTTGCAGATCCGGCTATTTCGAGGGTGTACTCCTTGAAGTTGTTGGGCCTGTCCAAGCCTGTTCGCCCCGCACTTTCGCTGGAATGTAAAGAAGTTAGACAACTGTTAGCGCAGTGGGATAATCTTTTTATACGGAACAGTGTATTGTGCCGCTGGAGGGTGCAACCTGGCAGGAAGAGAACAGCTCAATCTGTAGTGCCTTTGTCACTCAGACTACAGTTGCTCAATTACTGTCATGGCCACCGAACTTCAGCACACTTTGGCAGACAACAAACAGAGGCAAAGATTAAGAGTAGATATTACTGGCCTGGTATGACTTTGGACATACGGCGTTGGGTGAAACAATGTCCCCAATGCTGTTTATCAAAGCCTGGACCTGGTATCGGTAAACTACCTCTAAGTCAAGAGCTATTCGGTGTTCGATTTGCCCGGATCGCTGTTGATATCATTAGTGGTTTCAACACGACCCCCCGTGGGAATACCTGTATGATGGTGGTACAGGACTACTATACCAAGTATGTCCAAGTATATCCGTTGGTAAATCATACAGCTGTTACCTGCGCAGAAGCACTTTTCGAGAATTGGATCCTCACGTGGGGAGGTCCTTTAATGCTTCACTCCGACCAGGGTCGCGAGTTTGAATCTCGACTGTGGGCAGAATTGTGTAGTAAAATACACATCTGCAAGACGCATACGAACCCCTATCGACCACAATCGGACGGTATGGTGGAACGTTTCAATCGGACGTTGATCCAATGTCTCACGACAATGGTTAATGAGCACCGGGATGATTGGGATGAGCACGCTCGCTATATCTCCCATGCTTACAATGCTACCGAACATGCGTCGACGGGCTGTATGCCTAATATGCTCGTAATGGGTGAAGACATAGTCATGCCAAATGACATGGTGTATGGCGTGCAGGGACACCAGCTCGAGCAACCCTGCACAGTGATGTTTGTTGAATCACTTCGACAATCATTACGCGAGTCCTACGGAGTAGTGAGGGACAACTTGGAAAGATCTGCTAGTTTGCAGAAGGTGGGCTATGACACGGGCCTTAAACTCCGCCAATTCAAGGTGGGGGATAAGGTCGCGAGATTTAGCACACCTAATTCCAAAGTCAAGACCCTGTACTCCTGGGATGGGCCGCATACGGTTACTATGGTGGTGAGTGAAACTACTGTAGTAATACGTTTGCAAAAAGGGACTCTCACTAAATCACATGTGGCTAGACTCCGACCTTGGTATGGAGTTCCATATATAGATGGCGGTGAAGATTCCCTCGGTGCTGGTCGAGTGCCAGCACCAACCGACCCTAACCTACCGAAGATACCGAAGGCAGGACCAACGGTCATACCGTCGGTACCGACGGTAGCACGGAGAAGGGGTCGTCCTAGGAAATTACCGATTGAACCGCAGTCGTGTGTTACCAAGCCCAAGCGCGGTAGGCCTCGTAAAAAAGGGTCAGCTGTGCGTAAAGGACTAACCGTGGACACCGGTAAACAAAGCAAAGTGACACCTCCGGTTTCATCATTGCTGGACATACCGGTACAAGGTCTACGGAGGAGTACACGTGTCAGAGAGTGAGATAAAATTGTGTAAACATTTTTTTCTTACCTTGTTGACGACATTTAG
This sequence comes from Harmothoe impar, assembly GCA_947462335.1. Classification (NCBI taxonomy): domain Eukaryota; kingdom Metazoa; phylum Annelida; class Polychaeta; order Phyllodocida; family Polynoidae; genus Harmothoe; species Harmothoe impar. The sequence goes on along the minus strand of OX381704.1, from coordinate 68,300,431 downwards.
CTGCTGGCTTCATTAAATTTCCATGGACAGTTCCGTACTGGGCCGGTGGTCATTGGCCCGGTACTCGATCACCAAAACACAACGAGAAGAGAAGGGTTATCCGGTGTGGTTATCCGTTGGAGGTAGAAAAGCACGTTCAGGGCGGGTGGCTGGCTTTGCCGATTAATTCTAAGTATGGGATTAGTTTTGACCACATATTGCTTAGTAACATGCTGCTGTGTATGTCCTCTAACGCCGGTACATCATTCCCGGGTTATCCTGTGGCTCGGCCACGAAAATGTAAACAACAAGTGAGTGTTCCCACCGTCGGATATGCCAGGCGTGGGAAGGGCGCTGCCCGCGTCACCTGATCGATTTCTCCCGCCAAATGAGCCGTGAGAAATTGGGTCACCCCGGCGCGTCTTGGAGACGCGACCCCTGATTGGCTGAGAAGCCGGTCAAGGGGCGGGGTCACGGGAGACGGGTGGGGTATATAAGCCCCACACGCAGCCAGGCTTCTTCAGATCAGCACGTTTGCCCGTAGGGTAACGTGTTGATCAGTGGTGCCTAGGTCTGCCCGGCAGTACCTACACTATTGTTTACTTGCTGTCGTACTAAAGGCTCGGGTGAGTGAACCGTGAGGTTCACCTACGCCTGAGCTAGCCGTATGATGGCCCGTGTAGATGGCAAATGCACGGCCCCGGAGAAGGCTGAAGTCTCCGACGGGGAAGACCGGGTTCTCGAGTCTGACACGGAAATGGACACCACCAGTGCTCCAACCGTCGGTACAGGCTCGGCTTCGGTACCAGCAGAACCTAACCCTGAGGGGTCGGGTGATGTTGTTCCGAAAACAGAACCTGGTCAGGGTGGTAGTAATACCAACCAGGAGGAGAACCCTGCTGGGGGATCTTCTCCGAAGCCCGACGGTGTAGTGACAACTGAACCGGCGGTCCCTGATGGTGATTCATCAGACGGGTCCACGGTTCGTGTCAAGACCAAACGGAAGCGGAGACCAAAGAGGAGGATGGTATCTTCCCCTGAAACTCCTGCTACCGAAGAGGTCGCACCTACTGAGGCAGATAGGCTCAAAGCTATTGCTGATAGAGTGTCCAAGGCGGAAGCCGAAGGATGGTCTGTCGCAGAGAGCAGGGCCAATCGCCGCCTCCGCGCCAAGGCAGCGCACGTTCGTTTGACCCTGAGTCTCGATGACGATGACCGGAAGAACCTGAGCCTTGCTGACTTAGTTCAGGAAAATGGCAAAATGGCTCTTCCGCCTCCTCATACGACAGAAGGTTCGGATGACGAAGACTGGCTGACCGGTGACTCCCACCCCATTGACTGGTACCTAGTGTACATCAGAGCAGTGTTGGAAGGGAAGAAACCGAATGTCAACAAGTCATGCCGCTCCAAGCTGAGATATGCTTGGAGGAACTACGTGCCAGGGGATCCCTGCCCGTATGTTCGCTGTCAGCGCCTGAAAGGGACTGCTACGGCAGCAAAACGGTGGCCAAACCTGCTCAAGTTTGCCCGTCATTTAGTAGAAAAGCACATGAATGTGCGTCCCTACTTGTACTGTGTGAGTGGGAGTTCATCGACCTCCTGCCCTGAGTACAGTGACGGCGAGCTATTCCGTTGCCAACGGAGGGCAGATTTGGTGAGGCATCTTTGCGACAATAAGGGCGTTCACAAGCGCACTATTAGTCGTGGAGTTGAGGCAGCACTGAAGGTCTGGGGGTGCCACAAACGTGTAGGTAATCTACACTATAAGTGGCGTACCAACAGACTTAAACAGTGGAACTACCTCACGGAAGCTGACTGGGAGAGATTGTGTAAGGGCGCCAAGTGCGAACAAACCGATCTCGGGCCAGATACAGAAATTCCGATGCCCACTGTAAGAAAGGATACCCCTCCTAAGAAGAAAGATCTGAAAAGGGGCCGCCCCCGGGGGGGGCACTCAAGTATGTTTTGGATAACCACTGCCGCACCTCTCTCAGGAGCGGTGGCGGTGGGTTTACAGGGGGGATGAAAATGAGGGGCGGTCAGCCCTTCTCAAGGTTAAAAGGAAGGGTGGTGACCCCCTCCCCTGCTTTCTGGATAAAGGTGTCTTGTGTATATACAGCAATATAGGGGCACATATATGTTTCTGATTGTTTATATGGTGCTAATTGGTAAGTTTGCCATAGTTATGTCTAGCACCTGATGCTTAAATGGGAAGAAAGCAGGGGGCTACGATTTAATTTGGCCTGTTTAGGGGGGCGGTCACTCCTACAATTTTCCTTAGTATGGAAAAGGAGGGGCGGTCAGTGACCCCCTCATCTCCCCCTAGTAAGAGGATGTGGGGCGGTACCGCGGCAGTTGCCACTGACCCACATATAGTCAGTGCCCCCCCCCGGGGGGCCGCCAGTCATCCAAGGATGATACCAAAGGTGGGCGTGACCGTTCCCGCAGTGAACCTGCGAAGAAACGGGCCGCCACAGCCACGGTAACATCCGAGGTCGACAGTAGCCAAACCGTCGGTACCATCACGGTGTCTTCGGTTGCATTGCCCCCTGTTGCTGACCAACTGCCCCGGCAGGAGAGACAGAAACTGGGTGATGCACTGGCTATTGTTCAGAACTCATTGGGTGACGAGCAGGCGGGTCAGGTTGCTGCTGACTATGTCAAGCAGTACAAGTGGAGCCAGAAGCAAAAGAAAGCTTTGGCTACACAGGAGGGTGTCTCACCTGTCAGTGACGCTGACCAGGTAGAGGTACAACAGCCGGATGGGGCGTCAGCCCAGCCGACTGCTCCACCTCAGCACGGAGCAACCTCTGACCCCGTAAGGGATGACGAGGTGACTCCAGACCCTGAGCATAGGGCTGTTGACGATGGGCTAGCAGGGTTACCTGTGTTGCCCGGAGACAGACCTACCTATGACGCTGGTTTCTCTGACACTCTAGTCCCCGGATTTGAGTGCTACAGAGCGAAAATGGCTGAAAACGCAAGTAAGCTACTCCAGTTTCAGGTTTCTTTCTTGGAGAAGTCCTACTTTGAGCAGTACAAGCTGCTCAGAGAACAGGCTATCCGGGAGGGAAAAGCTTGGGTCGCTGAACGAACCAGAATCCTTGCCGAGCGTGAGGCGAATCTGGAACAAGATCATGCCCTCTGGAGGGCTACGATCGAGCAGCTAGAATCAAGGTTGACAACTTGTGACGCCAAGTTCTTCCGACAATTCGGGCTAAAGCTGACAGAGTGGGAGAGAACTGGTTTTCCAGATCTCCAGTCTAGGTTGGGGCTTGCCGCAAGGCCTGCTCCTCCTGTGACCCCAGTACTGTCAGTACACCTACCCAGGTATGAGATGCCATTCTCGTTCATGGCACACTCTACCCGGGTGGTCAGCGGCGGGGAGCCTACTGTAGCGCCGAGTACCCACTCGGATGCTACAGGTGGAGCCCTTCCTCTCCAGGTGGAGGCTACTGTGGTTTGCGCCACGGAGGCCCCTCCTGGAGGAAGTCCTGATGGGGAAGGAAAGCCATCCGGTGGTGTCCCTATGGACACCTAAGGATGGTCCCCTGTCAGGCCCTCTGGGGTGCACTGTTCCGCCCCTCGGAGGTAAAACTTTTTATATATAAACTTTTCTACGCCAAAGGAAGTGGGAACTACTATAGTTCCATCTATAAACTTTTCTTCGCCAAAGGAAGTGAGAACTATTATAGTTCTATTATTTATATATAAGGACACTAACTCCACACGGATTCACACCATTGCTGAACGTAGTAGGTGATGTGTTGGGTTTCCAAGGTGGTTATTGGTGCCTTTTCTATTTAACTGATACTAGTCTAGGACTATCAGTTGGACAGTTTTTATATCATGTGCCTACTGGACTGTGGTTTGATACCAAAGACAATACTGTTGATATAAACTGTTATGTACATGTTAACTTGTATGTTCATGTATGTATGCCTGTTTTTACTATGAGTAGAAATGTTACTTGTTGATAAATAGATATACGTGGTGTATAATGTATCCAAGAGGTATTATTATTATAAAACCAGCCCTTCCTACATTCTTAAGGGGGGTAGTGTAACGGGTTGACTATAAGTCTAATGTTATCGTTGTATATCTATTGTATGTTATAAGATGTAACACGGTTCTATTATGTTTAATAACTGTTTTATTCATATAACTAGTGTCGTCGGTTCGTTACATACAACGACTCCTCTAGTTCGGTTATCTATACGGTAGTGTACCGGTACCACCTTCGGTTACCGTCGGTAGTTGTTACATCATCATTTTACATAACTAAACCTAACAGGTGGCGCTGCTAGTACGGTCACGTGGCTACGCAGCGCTGTATATAAGACGGCTACTTCCCCATTGGAAGTCAGTCAGGTTTGGGACTGTCGTGACATGACCACCCTGTGCTCACGGGCTTAACTCTATGCTATAGGGTTGCCTACTGTATTATATATCTGTTACTGTTCTTGTATAGCTGATGGTTATACCTGGTACTATAATACACCAAGAGTTTCCTATAATAAAGTCGCCGTATATTACAGTCTAATTTACCTTGTCTGGTTTTTGTACTCAAGTGTTACATACGTAGTAAGAGACCAACTACAATAGTATATCAGCCACAGGCTTAACGTTCAGTTGGACATGAACAGCGGATAAGGTGAGAGTCCGTGTCGCAAAGACCACTCTCATCTGAGAGTCAGATACACATGAGAGCAGTTTTGGTGACAATGATTCTCTGTGATGTGCATGTCCATCGATTAAAACAGATAGCATTGTTGGTGATCTAGCAATCTCCTGTTTCTAATTTTAGACTAGACCCCTATTGCTAATCAGCTCATCAATAGCGTTCTCTAGCCCAGAGATATCACCTTAGAATCTAGAGGATTGTGTGGTCATAAGCATGGTAGGGGATAACTAAATCCATCTGTTGGAGCCTAGCGGTATTGTACACAGCCAAAAATAATTTTCTCATTTTCAGAAAATATTTCTTGTTTTAAGTAAAATAAACTTAAAACAAGTTTGTCCGTAGGATAACAAAATTTTACTTGAAAGCATGGTTGAGTTTAATATACTTAGAGTAAGAAAAACAAACAAGAAAAACAAACAAGAAAGAAATTCTTAAATCAAGTATTTTATGCTGGAATCAAGATGATATTTCCTGACATATTTCTCAAAATAAGAAAATATTTCTTACAGAATGGACCTTTTTTCTAGAAAACCCTTTTCTTAAGTAAGTTTTGATTTTTTATTTGAGTAAATAAACAAGATTGATGTTCTTGCCTGGGAAAGGGGTATGATTATTTTTAATTTTAGACTTAGAGAGAACGGATCGATGCCAGAGCATATTAAATGCAGCTTTTTGTAGCTACAATAGAAGTTTAAGCAAACAGACCTTTATTCAAAGTCATTACACTTCATGTAATGGGACAGGTAATCCTTCCCTTTATCTAAATGCTGTTATCAAGCAAATGGTGTCTCTTATCATTTCTCCCTATAGTTATTATAATTCATTCACTGGAACAAGGGTTCTTACATCAAATTAATCCCTAACAAATTTCCCCTTTTCCCACATATTTTTTCCCTCTTCGGTTTCTTTGGGACTTAATTTAAGGCAGAAATGTATACCCTGTTTGATAGGAAATTTGTTGTATTGCATAGTGGTGGCCTCTTGTGGCACAACATGTAACTAATGTTCTTAATTTAAGAAAATAATTCTTATTTAGTAGTCTGATCCCTATGGAACCTAACTGAACTCACATTCCACACCTATAAAATTCCCAAATAATGAAAGGAATTTGGTGAAGGCATTAAGCATGGTCATAACCATCACATAATAGGGTATACTTGCATAATTTTGCCCTAATTGACACTTTAGACACAGGGTTTCAGGTTAATTCTTAACTGAGCAGATTTTCAAGACATGGCAATCTTAAATCTAGAAATAGAACTTTCTTATTTCAGGAATATATGATATAATCTTGTTGGGTGCACAAATGACCAGTTTAAAGAAAATTCCTAAAGAAAAATAATCTTGAATACTTGTTTCTAGAAGAATACTAGAGAAATATAAGCTTCCCCTTTCTGAAAACAAGATAAATGTCAAAACTCAGAATGAGTTTATTCCTTGAATCAAGAAAATTTAATTTGATTCTAGTATTTTCTTGGGGTAAGAAAATTATTTTTGGCTGTGTACTGAATAGTTGGGTCAGTAAATTAGAGAAGTTTTGGTGCATCATGACATAAATTGTATTCAATACTGAGAGGCTCACCCGGGGACGAAAGTAAAAGATCCAATAAGATTTTTTACGATCAACATAATACACATCCATAAGATCCAACTATACTGAAGGTCATGCAAAATTGAATTTGGTGACCACCATCTGCATTTGTGGAGGGTATGTATTTTTTAAGTGTTTATTGGATCTAATGGTCTTACGACCAAACCATATGTTCAAAATACTTAACTACGGACGTGGCATATTGTAGCAAGAACATAGTATTCTGTATCTCTTGCAATATATTATATTCACAGAGAAAATTATCAGAGTCAACTTGACTCTTTTAGCAGAGTTGAAACTCTATCGCCAGAATGACTCTCTTTTTGACTCTTTTAAATAGGTAAGAGAGTCAAACTGTATTTGGCTCTCTTCTGGAATGGAGTTAAAGCATATTCGACTCTGCTGTACAAGGAGTCAAAACCTATTTGACACCCTTTAAATTAGAGTCAAAGTAGGGTTGACTCCTTAAAAGTGGAGAGTTAAATCATCATTGACTCTCCCCTCTGGAAGAGTAGAAGTAAGGATTCTGTTGGGATACCCAGGGAACCTCTCAAGTTATGAATAATGAAAGGTAGAAAACAATATACATCAAGTTAGACTCAGCCAAGATAGGCCATTTTAAGTCTGTCGTCTTTGCCATCCAATGTTTAGTTGATACCTTCAGAAACTGTTCTTTTATGCTTATAGTTAATCTAAACTTGCAAGTAAGGTGTCTCCAGTTAAATATTTCATTTTCTATCTTAATTTTACACATTCAAAGGGAAACCTCTATACATTAGGAAACTACATTGAAATATCTTCCTTCTTATACATTCATCAACCTATTGACACATTTGCCTTAATTGCAGTTGAGAAAAGTGTATCCTACATTGGAGGGAATTCTCTCTATAATATATACTGCTGCCATCTAGTGTCAACACCCAGCTATTTCGCAGGTGGCACCACCTGGTGGTAATCACAAAATAAACATATAAGAGTCAAACTCACTTTGACTCTTGTGAAGAGTCAATGTGAGTTTGACTCTGCTACTGACAGAGTCAAACCCAACTTAACTCTGCAGTTCAAGGGAGTCAATAGTGATAAAAGAGTCAAATAGGGATTGACACCTTACATTAGTAGAGTCAAATGAGCTTGGAAAAGAGTTAAACCCAGTTTAACCCTGACAAGGGAGTTATTATGACTCTGATAATTTTCTCTGTGTTGGCTTGGTCACCAATGCCACCTTGTTATGTCCCAGTGCATAACGTGGCTTAATGAGAGGTTAATAATGCAAGGCCTACGCCTACGATTCCCTTATATAACATTAACTCTATGCACTCACGATCTGTACCTCATTAGCACTAGACAAAGGCAATTGTTATCAGGGGTGCTCGATAGTGCAGCTTTATGTATGGGTCATTAGGATCAAGAGCCTATATACCTAGTCGATAATAATACGGAGTAATAATTGCGCACAGCCGATTGCGTAATGTTACTGAGATATGGAGTAGTGCAATTAAATGAATTGACCATCATTAGAAATTGATTGTCTGGCATTTAGATGCCAGATATATATTTAGGATTCAATATTTAAGAAACGATCTAATGAATGGTTAAAGATACACACTTTTGATGTGTTCATCTGGAGTAGACTTTTAACAGCCATTTTGAATACTTTGGAACTTATTTTCTTTATCTACAAACAAAGGGCAATGTTCCTGATTTAGCCTGATAACTATTTATTGTTAATGACTCTCAAACGCATCTAATTTTAGATTGAGAAAATGGTCGCAGCTGAACAATTATATTCATTTCTAATTTGTTCTTCTTTTGATTCATGTCCTTTGTTTTCTGATCATCTCTCAATCTCTCTCTCTCTCTCTCTCTCTCTCTCTCTCTCTCTCTCTCTCTCTCTCTCTCTCTCTCTCTCTTTTCTTTCTTTCTTTCTTTCTTTCTTTCTTTCTTTCTTTCTTTCTTTCTTTCTTTCTTTCTCCTTTCTCTTTCTCTTTCTGTCTATTTGTCTCTCTCGAGATCTGTCCCCCTCTCTATCTCTATCTCTCTCTCTCTCCCCTTCAATCAAAACACCTGTGTAGCATTTGGTAGGCGGATGCGTGAATGGTCAACATGTAACTTTCAAAACATCTATGTTTTTTCTCCCTTCTTTTTGCATTAAATTGGTCAATAATCCTGCGTCTTCATAATTATTTGATTAAATTGACCAAAATAGGGATAACAACTTATTACGACTTCATACAAGTAGAATAAAAGAAAAGGGTAGTGGTTTAGTCAGCACCATCAGAGGTGCTGGCCAGCGTGAAATTTGCACACGCCTATAGATGCTGGCGGAGCCGCGCAACCTAAAATAAAGCTGAATGTCACTTGGTGAGTCTATGACATTTCAGCCCAAAAGAAATCCAATTCCTCCATACAAATTAAAGTTCACACCTGCCGTGTCAATTTAGAAGGTCACGTATTTTATCTACTATTATGATTCCTTTTAAACAGTTAGAAACCTTTTAGAGGTCTGTTATTTGATAAGTCTTTCTTTAGTCAAAAGAAAAGCTTCAAAGTAGTGAGCCCTGGTAATGACGTTCTGGTGTCCAGAGGGTAACTGGCTTGTATGTGAGGTTTTAGTCTATATCTATATAACTATCCAGGTGTTGGAACGCTCATTAAAATTGCCCTATAGATCAGCAGGCACTGTGTGATACAAAAACCGGTCAAAATATGGCAGAAATAAATATAGAATTGAAAAAAAAACTTATTCTCTCAAATGTCGGTGACCTTCAATGGTGAATACCTCAAAAACAGAAAGTGGCTTTTATCTGGCAGCGCCCCCTTATCCACCCACTTTCCCGTCCCAATCCATCCACTGTTACAGCCAGGGGTTGGTGGCTGTGGAGTGGGTAGCATGGTGGCTTTGAAATAAGCTGCTGGCCAATTGGATCCCTTGCCTTGCCTGCTTTACCGTTGGTCTCTATGCTATTCTCTGACGTCATCCATAAGGGATTGCAGGTCTGTATATATATACCAAAGGGCGGTCTGTCCCATGTCCCATCTCTCCACGATCATCGATACAAAGACTATTTCCCCCATAACAGGATACAATTAACGTGTCCATTAAAATAAAACATTTGAAAAACTAGGAACAGGGTGGCTCATACAACAATAACCACATCTATAACCACACCTATAACCGACTTTATCACACACACACACCCTCCCCCACTCCCCTCCCCGGTCTTAAACAATGATCACTCCCTCAGGCTGCTCGATGGTTCCTCTGAAGTTAAAAGTCCATGTAAACACAGTAGTATCATCATTCTATTTGATTTCTATTTGATTGGGATGAGTACCTATAGCTGTAGCAAAAGAGATCCTACTTCTCTGTCACAGACATAGCAGAACATGATCTCTGCTTGGAGCACCTGCAGTTGGCTGTTATAGACGACAATTAAACTATTTCCCGCCAAAACGGAGAGTGGACGGCTGGCAGGGAGACAGGCAGTTGGTTTCTAGTTTGGATATAAATATCTCCCCACGCTCAGCCTCCACCATGATTACCATCGCCGCCGCACTCCCACAAATCCACCAAAATTACAGCGCGTCCCAAGTTGCCATGGGAACCGCGAGCAGACGACATCACAAGCACCCCCATGCTGCCTATTCTGGGGATTAATTCCAGAGTAGGAGGCCAGCGTTTCGTCCGCCCGGACCGGGTGCAAATGAGTACAAAAAAACTTTTCAGCAGACGACGTCAAAAGGTCTGGGCGCGGTTTGGAGACAAACAGGAAAACTAACTCATTCCAAGTTTTATTGGTTTTGTATGTGCTTTTTTTCTTTGTCGTTATGAGCTTCATGGTTATAGCCAATTTTACCATTAAGGCCGTGTGTGGTGATATTTACTCCCGGGGGGGCCACTCCCTATCTTTTCTATAGTCACTGTGTGCGAACATCACCCTAAATTTGGTACCCTTATCAAGGGGAGAAATTTTTAAAAGGCATACCCTTTTCAAGGTAAACTTACCAGAAAAACGGACCCTAATCACAAATGACCCTGAGAAATATACCCTGATCACGGGGTGACCCTGAGAAAATATCTGAATCAAGGGTGACCAAGGGAAAATAAAGTGAAGAATACCTTTTAAAAGGCCATGAAGGTTTGAAAATGTACCCCTTTCTCCCCAAATTTGCTTGAAAAGCACCCCTTATCAAGGACCCTCGCGGGTCCGTGCCTAGGACCCAAAAACGGACCCTTTCCCTTGGAATCATGTTCACACATGGTCAGTAATGCTGAGGGAGTGGCCCCCCCGGGTATTTACTTTGACATATACCGTGAACCTGGACTTCCGGTATCGGAAACGCTGAACGTCGTCCAGGGTTGATAATATTTCGATTCACTTTAAATCTACTGTTTTTATCATACAATACATGATGAAACCAGTAGTTATAAAGTGAAGTGATACTATAATGATGAACACAATACAACAATTGTATATGACCAGGTGGTTACGATCATTAGAAGCGTCAATATGACATTGTTGAATAAGGGGATCGGTTATTTTTCAACAACTAAAATATATCAGCCCTTTTAATATAGCGAAAAGGCCTGTGTGTTAAGGTAGTCAAAATGGGTCGGCCGCAATAAATGGCGGGAGGGGGAGGGGGCGGAAAGATTTTGCAGTACCCCCCCCCCCCTGTTAATAAATTATCACAGAGAAAAGAAACCGAATCACAAGGGGAGTCCAGGCTAGAAAAAGAGAGCCAGATCCCCTTTGGCTCACTTTTTACACTGTCTGACTCCTTTTCAATTAGATCAAACATAGTCCCCGTCAGCTGAGGTGAGTAGATGGTTGCCTGGACCTTCTAAGGGAGTCACAGAAGTAAGTACACAATACAGAAAAAGGAAACACACTATAGGTGGCACTACAGTACAGTGACAGTTATGTCATCGAGCACATATGTTAAGAAGCCATCTGACTCCTTTTTTAACCAGAGTCAAGGTCCCCTACTCCCTTTCCCCCAAGGGAGTCAGTGAATGCATAAGAGAGTCAAACAGTCGGTTATGATTAAAACTGCTAGGTGGTAGCACTATAATTAAATTGATAATGTGAACACTCTACATATTTCCGGGATTTTTGCTGAAATGGACATCTGCAAACATATGTACAGCGTGAATATTTACCCAACATAGTGATATAATTACCACATTCCAAAATCCGCAAATTTAAAATCCCCGTGAAACTGTACCTTCTAGCCAATCCGCGAAAATATCTGTGCGCGAAAATATCCACGTTTGGGCAATGAGGATAATGCTATTCCATAGTCCGTCATAGGTTCTGTATTATTATGGTTCTCTTTCTTTTTTCAAAGGATATTGATTTCAGTCGATTATATCGAACAATTGCTAGACAGGTAACATATGGGCACTCCTACTATGTACTACCTATGATAGATATAACAGGTAGACACATATAGGAACTTTCATATATAGTACAGAATACCTAAATTACTAAATTCATAACTATTGTAAAGTTTATACTAATAGGCGCCTACACGTTTAATTCCCACTGAAGAAACAAAGTTTATTGAATTACTTCTAATTTTCCTGACATTTCAAAAGAAATCTGTACTTTTAATTACGTTAATATTTGCTGCTTTTAGGTTCCTAAAGAGCTAATGGAAGAGGAAGTAGGATGTATCAATTCTGTATGAAACTATTCTATTTTTAGTTGACTTATTGACGATTCAATATTGAATCAGTGTTTTACCTGGGTCCCTTGATTACCTCAGAAACGAAGTGAAGTTGCCTCGGAATTAGTTCACCTTGGTCCAATATGTCACGTCCATGCACTTTGCCATCATTAGGGCCAGGGCACGAAAAAGTCTAAGACACAACTACTTAGTAGACTTTTCAGTCTCTCATCATCATTACCATATCTGTCTTTTTTGAAAAGTACCTGGATATTGGATTGAACACGTTTAAGAATATAATTATATACTGTCTGTTACATTTACATGCCACCCCATAAGAAGCAGGAAACTGCGGTAGCGTGGGTTGTTATAAACAATTGTCATCTTTAATAAATAGTTCGATATTTTGCTCTTTCTGAATACTTGTTTGAAGGTTTGACATTTACAGAACAGTCACTGATTGTAATAAGTTTAGTTTACAATTCATAAGGTCATGATACCTATCCAAGACTGCCATGTGAAGTCAAGAATGTTGCTGATTACTCCCGGAACTATAATTTATAGGTCTAACAATAGCCAGACATTAAATAGGCTAATTATGTAAAAAAAAACAAATGACAAGCAAGGAAATACCATAAATAATTACCAGTCTGAGGGACATTTTAATGCTGAGGCACAGGCCCCTAGAGAGCTATGTGACATTTGTTGATTAAAATTAATGTGCTTTGATTGCCTGGGCAATTCACTTTAGAGTAAGAATCATCAGATCATCAATATCCATTCCCATCTGCTGCTATCCTTGTCCACCAATGTTGTTATTAGCAAAGTTTTCTCTGGGTTGCACTTGTGAAGATCTAGATATCGAATCTTGGTCAAATAGTAATGTTTACAGTATGCATGAGATATCTGGACATCTAAGCAATTCTAGGTAGCAAGTCTATCTTGGTCTACCAGTATAGTACACTCCTGAGGTCTCTTTACCTCACTTCACAGAAGACTATTGATTATATCATGTGGGGGAAATAATTGTGCATCGTACGGTCTTCTGACCAGTAGATCGGACGAGTAAAATGATGAATCAACAAATAATTCACCATGTAGTTTGTTGAGTGTTAGGAAAGATATATTATATATCATGAAGCACATATGTCATGAGGTGGACATTGTCTTATCAAAATAGGATAGCATTACTAATACATATAAGTACATATATATCTATATGTACATATATATCTATATATCGATATATCTATATCTATCTATCTATCTATATACCTATCTATCTATCTATATATATTAACGCAATAATGGCAGCTCGGGAAAGCACGCGTGAGGTATATCTTGCAATAATGAACGAGGCGAAGCCGAGTTCATTATTAGCTAGATATACCTCACAAGTGCTTTCCCGAGCAGCCATTAATGCGTTTATACCACTATTTCTTCAAATATATGAATATCATATCGTATAAGGCCTACCTTTTTCAATTGTCCATTTTGTCTCGCGGATCGACTGGCAGACTCGCCGAGCGCCATGATTCTCCAAGCGCTACCAAATAGGTAGTGAATAACATCCAAATGTGGCGAAATTAGACCTTGTCAAGCTTATTCCTTCAATCCAGTACATGTATAGATATCCTTCTTGATGTTCCCATGCAGAAATAGCCTTTTACTTGCGTATATTCCTCATATTTCGACATTTTGCGATCGATACCGACACGCCGGGAGTAGTAAACAAGGAGACGACATAGATCACGTGACCGACTGACGCAACCAACACCGCCAATTCGAGAGACCAATGGACTAGAAATGACGATCAGCTGATCGAACTCCGCGGAAAGTGTATCAATCGGGCGCATTGGTCACTCGACTAAGCGTGTTGGTTTTACATGCCGTCCCGCTGTGTACAAGTCTAACCGGGCTGGTATCGATCGCAAAATGTCAAAATATGAGGATTTTACGCAATTAAAAGGCTATTTCTGCACGGGATCGTCAACAAGGGGCTCTAAACATGTCTCGGACTGAAGGATTAATCCTGTCATGGTCTCAATTGGCCATATTTTCATGTTATTCACTACGTATTTGGTACCGCTGGGAGAAGCATGGCGAGAAGGTAAAGCAATCTAAGGTTTGATCACCACATTATTGCCCAGCCCCGTGGCGCTGTGGCTTCGCTGCTCGCTTATGGCGTGCGCGGTCCGGGTTCGAATCCCGGACGATTTCGTAGACAAAATGGCTATGCCTATCTTTCATTACCTTGTTAAAATACATAGAAGCGTCTTGGTGTAAAAAATTAATTCTGAGCGTGCGTATATCCTGAGATAACCGAACGGCAAATATCCACTCTCGGCACGGGAAAAGCCAGAATCGTGGTATAACTATCTATATATCTATCTATCTATATATCTATATATCTCTATCTATCTATCTATCTATCTATCTATCTATCTATCTATCTATCTATCTATCTATCTATCTATCTATCTATCTATCTATCTATCTATCTATCTATCTATCTATCTATCTATCTATCTATCTATCTATCTATCTATCTATCTATCTATCTATCTATCTATCTATCTATCTATCTATCTATCTATCTATCTATCTATCTATCTATCTATCTATCTATCTATCTATCTATCTATCTATCTATCTATCTATCTATCTATCTATCTATCTATCTATCTATCTATCTATCTATCTATCTATCTATCTATCTATCTATCTATCTATCTATCTATCTATCTATCTATCTATCTATCTATCTATCTATCTATCTATCTATCTATCTATCTATCTATCTATCTATCTATCTATCTATCTATCTATCTATCTATCTATCTATCTATCTATCTATCTATCTATCTATCTATCTATCTATCTATCTATCTATCTATCTATCTATCTATCTATCTATCTATCTATCTATCTATCTATCTATCTATCTATCTATCTATCTATCTATCTATCTATCTATCTATCTATCTATCTATCTATCTATCTATCTATCTATCTATCTATCTATCTATCTATCTATCTATCTATCTATCTATCTATCTATCTATCTATCTATCTATCTATCTATCTATCTATCTATCTATCTATCTATCTATCTATCTATCTATCTATCTATCTATCTATCTATCTATCTATCTATCTATCTATCTATCTATCTATCTATCTATCTATCTATCTATCTATCTATCTATCTATCTATATGCCGACTCCAGACTTCTGCCAGAACTGATATCCAGCACTGTTATAGGCAACCTCAGATATCATAGACGACACCCCATCTCGTTCACCATATATCCCACTTTTACAGCTATTACATTATCAGATTACTATGCGGACTGGCATAGGATAGGACCTGTCATAATTGCTACGACGCACATCTCTATTTCTGTACTAGCTACGTGAGTCAAGGTCGTAATCTGATTCATAGTATTTATGCATAACTTTAAAGGTGTGAGTGCATTGCTGATATAACTTCTGAGATTAAATATTTAGTAAAATATTTAGAACGGTGTTAAATCGATTGCCAATAATGATAAGAGTGAAGTGTGAGCTGTAGTCCCCTGGTATTTGGAGCAAAATGAATATGAAAGTTTTGTTAATATAAATGCCATGCTAGAAAGGTGTATGTAAAACATTATTGTGCACGAGTGGAGGCATTTCAGTCGTTTTGTGACTGGAGATTAAAGTATCACCACATGAACATAAATGAGGAATTTGAAGTAGCCGTTTACTGCAAATAGGCTGCGACCAAACGGGAATCAATCGAACATAATTAATGATCTAGTAGACCCATCTATGATATACACCGGAGCATGATTATTTCCAAGAGAAATCTAATATGCAACACATTACTATGATCGGAGAGGTAAAGACAATTAAGCCAAACGAGATTTGTTTTGGTTCTCCTAGAACAGTACTATAATTTTCTTTGGTATAAGAAAGATGTGAGACAGGGGCTATAGATAAACAGGGGATGTCCCATTCTTAGACAGTATGAACCCCTTTATTAATTCTCTGATGATGTAATTAGGTTCAACCAACTAATGGAACATACATTTACTATATAGAAGACCAGGTATTTTATGTAGATACTATAATATGCATGTACACATACCGTCTACATTATCCCCTTCATATTTTAGGCCACACAGAGAAGCACTCATGCTGAATCAACCATATAGCTGTTTGGTATAGAAGCACATCATCTCTTTCGACTAATGGGAATACGCCATAAGGGTGATATTGGATAAATGGTGCTTCACTGCACAGTAGGACTGCTGGATAAAACATAACTCCCTTTTTACCCTGAGATCTGTCTGTTTATGTATGATTACAGGCACCGGGTGTTTTATGGTTGCTGGCATGGAATACACATTTTTTTAAATCATTATTAATAGCCCATCATCTGCCAGCTAAGTTTTTAAAATGGGCTCACATGAACATACATCACGCTAACTCGAGTAAGGATGATTAATTCACAAAAGCTAGGTTGTAACATGCTTCTAAGTGATTGACGCGTGAAACAGTGTGAACACTTCTACCACCCACTGATTTTGCAGGTCCAATCTTAACTCACTTGGACCAAAAACTTCCGAAACGGACTAGTTAATTAATATGTTTTTTGATAGTTACTTATTAAGTATATTAAGCCAACCCGGTCATTAAAGGTTAAACAGGTAAGGCTTATACCCTCCGAATTCCATAACTAAAGATAGGCAATGGCCTTGCGGTTGATCATTTTTGAGTGAATTTGCAGCGGATGTGCAAAGTTTTCTTTACTCCCTCCCCCAAACGGGATTGACATTACCCCCCAGGGGGGGGGGCACTTAGTATATTTTGTATACACATGTGTGCGGCTGGGAAGGGTACTTTTTCTTCAAAATCGCCCTAACAAGGGTCCACTTTTCAAAGAAAAATATTTAGAACGGTGTTAAATCGATTGCCAATAATGATAAGAGTGAAGTGTGAGCTGTAGTCCCCTGGTATTTGGAGCAAAATGAATATGAAAGTTTTGTTAATATAAATGCCATGCTAGAAAGGTGTATGTAAAACATTATTGTGCATGAGTGGAGGCATTTCAGTCGTTTTGTGACTGGAGATTAAAGTATCACCACATGAACATAAATGAGGAATTTGAAGTAGCCGTTTACTGCAAATAGGCTGTGACCAAACGGGAATCAATCGAACATAATTAATGATCTAGTAGACCCATCTATGATATACACCGGAGCATGATTATTTCCAAGAGAAATCTAATATGCAACACATTACTATGATCGGAGAGGTAAAGACAATTAAGCCAAACGAGATTTGTTTTGGTTCTCCTAGAACAGTACTATAATTTTCTCTGGTATAAGAAAGATGTGAGACAGGGGCTATAGATAAACAGGGGATGTCCCATTCTTAGACAGTATGAACCCCTTTATTAATTCTCTGATGATGTAATTAGGTTCAACCAACTAATGGAACATACATTTACTATATAGAAGACCAGGTATTTTATGTAGATACTATAATATGCATGTACACATACCGTCTACATTATCCCCTTCATATTTTAGGCCACACAGAGAAGCACTCATGCTGAATCAACCATATAGCTGTTTGGTATAGAAGCACATCATCTCTTTCGACTAATGGGAATACGCCATAAGGGTGATATTGGATAAATGGTGCTTCACTGCACAGTAGGACTGCTGGATAAAACATAACTCCCTTTTTACCCTGAGATCTGTCTGTTTATGTATGATTACAGGCACCGGGTGTTTTATGGTTGCTGGCATGGAATACACATTTTTTTAAATCATTATTAATAGCCCATCATCTGCCAGCTAAGTTTTCAAAATGGGCTCACATGAACATACATCACGCTAACTCGAGTAAGGATGATTAATTCACAAAAGCTAGGTTGTAACATGCTTCTAAGTGATTGACGCGTGAAACAGTGTGAACACTTCTACCACCCACTGATTTTGCAGGTCCAATCTTAACTCACTTGGACCAAAAACTTCCGAAACGGACTAGTTAATTAATATGTTTTTTGATAGTTACTTATTAAGTATATTAAGCCAACCCGGTCATTAAAGGTTAAACAGGTAAGGCTTATACCCTCCGAATTCCATAACTAAAGATAGGCAATGGCCTTGCGGTTGATCATTTTTGAGTGAATTTGCAGCGGATGTGCAAAGTTTTCTTTACTCCCTCCCCCAAACGGGATTGACATTACCCCCCGGGGGGGGGGGGCACTTAGTATATTTTGTATACACATGTGTGCGGCTGGGAAGGGTACTTTTTCTTCAAAATCGCCCTAACAAGGGTCCACTTTTCAAAGAAAAATCGCCCTAACAAGAGTCCACTTTCATGAAAATCGCCCTAACAAGGGTCTACTTTTCACAAAAATGTCTGGATTTTCGCCAAGATTTGCCCGTTTTCACAAAAAATGTCGCAGTTTTCAACAAAATTCTTCGAAAGAGGGTAATTTTTTCAGCAGATTTACACAAACATGGGTTATTCTATTGTTTTTTTTACCGAAACCTAGGCACTTTTGGTCGAAAATGCCCTAACAAGGGTAACTTTTTGGCATCAAAATCTACCTTTTATCGCTTTTTTACCGAAACCTAGGCACTTTTGACCGAAAATGCCCTAACAAGGGTAACTTTTTGGCATCAAAATCGCCCTAACAAGGGTAAGGGTTGTCAGAGGTCCAGCCGCACACCCCTGTCAAAAAAAATTCAAGTGCCCCCCCCCGGGCATTACCCCCCCTCCATTCACGGGATCTTCACTACCCCACCAATCCACCACCCTCTCCCCGTTGTTAAAAAGGTGATCACTTTCTTAAGTTCATCTATGTATATATAATTATGTTACCACTAGCCTGAAAGGTATTTAGATTTACTCTGCACGTGCAATGGTGATATTGATATTGAAACCCGATGCCCTTTGCATTGAAATCATACTTTAAGTATAGCTATATCCCCCCCCCCCCGCCACCATTGTGTATGTTTAATCATGGGAGTCCGGGGGAACCGTGTACCAACGATTTATCAGTTAAGATAGCTAGTGCTGGAGTGCTCTAATGTTCTGTTTCATCTAATTGGCATACTACTATTGGTATTGATCCTTACAAAATAGAATACCCCTGAATCAAGTCATTACTTAATTCTGGGCACAGACATGGGAAATTGTGAAGCCTCCTTAATTGGAAGGTCAACCTTTGTCTTTGTCCCCAGCCCCAAGCTACATTCATAGTACTCTCGTTCCCAAATCCTTCCAATGGATGGCTCTGGTGACAACCACTATGACCTTGAACTTTGATTTTGCTTGGTTTGGACAGTCCCTGCTGATAGCTTGGAACCAGGGAACAGGAGCCAAAATATATGACGGTAGATTTACCATCATACCTGCTGGTTCCATTTCTGGTTCCTGTTTGCTGGTTCCCAACTAACCACAGGGACTGCCTAAACCCAGCAAAATCCAAGTTAACGGTCATAGTGGTTGTCACCAGAGTCTTCCTTCAGAACGATTTGGGAACCAAAGTATATCCACGGGTGTTTCAGCTGTATGTCGGGTGCTGGGCAAGGTGTCATGAGGTATCATGAGACAGAACATAGTCTAATCGAAAAATGACATTGATACTAATGTATATGTGTTGCATGTATGTCAACTAGGCCAGACATCTACCATAACTGATACCTGAGGCTAACACACTGTATAGGCAACCTCAGAAATTACATATATTTCAGCACCTCATCGCGCCATGTATCCCACATATACAGCTCAAATATTATCAGGTTACCATGGGCACTAGTATGGGTTAGGGCCTGTCATACGTGGCATCTATGATACATATCTTTATTCATGCACTGGCTATGTGAGTAAAGGTCATGATCTGGTTCACATTATCTGCACATATGTGTATCTGCACATATGTGTATATTTTAAGAAATAGTATTATTCAAGATACATCACATTGTATCGGCATGAAACTCTTGATCTGAGTTGCAAAATAGCGCTTTAGAGTCTATATTGGTGTTCCTTTACTTGTTAGTTGCCATGGAAACATGATTTTCATTTCAAATAGAAAAATGAAAGAGGCCAATTGATAGAAAGCCATACAATGATTTCTATCCTGAAAACAGAATAGAAATATAATCTCGAGTTAAAAGCTTTGACTAAATGCTTGATAAAGTTTGATAATTAACATAACTATGCTAATTAGATAAAGATACCACTTGAAAAAGAAACAATAGATCAGCCATTGGCATTTCGGATTGGACAGCGGCCACATATACGAGAAGCCAGTTTTTGAAAACAGGAAACGGTATATATGCTGATGAGATATGTTGCTGGATAGCTCACAGCCCCAATTTCAAAATAGATATTTTGCTTAGAGAACCCTTTTCTGTGGCTGTACTAGATCTTACTGCTATGACTCATATGGTGAGAGGATGGGCGGATGTTTGCTTCACACTGCCATTACCAGTTTGTTTAGTTTTCTCTGTGTTAATCATGGGAACAGATCCCTTTACAACCCTGCATTCAATCATTGCTACACATGCACATGCAGCTGCCATGTCTCATGTCAGGCACCTATTAGCCAACCCACCCTACCCAACAATACTCAATAGCCCAACTCTAGCTACATTCATCTGCCTATAATCGCATAACATTTCTAGAATGATCAGAAATAAAAGAAATAACCTGTTTCCCATATACTAAGGGCTCTAAAAAAATCAGAGAAGGGTGCAGTTTTGATGTAAAAGTTAAAAAATTACCATGAGTATTGACATATAACAACATATAACGTGTCAAAGTGTGTGGACACTGAATGCCAGGCTTAACTCAAAGTGTGCCAATGATCAGGGGCATGGTGTATAATGATGCTGTAGCAGTGTGAAAAGGGTGTTATATACATGTAGATTTCGAATGTAGATTCAATGAGATTATAGTGATAAAAACTGATGTCATTCCTGGAGAGATCCCTGAGTAGGGTTTAACATAGATCAATATTTAATGCTCACTGTAATGACAGCAGGAAATTGGGCTATTTCGGGTTTGTGTCGCTTGATTGTTTCCGTCTATTGCATGTCATCTGTAATCGTCTTACATCTAAAACTTAAGCAATTTATCATGCATGTTCAATATGGCAATTATATGGCGGGCAATATACTAACATATATGTGAAGCTACGTGGGTGAAGCCTATTTCAGTGTTTGCCAAGGGAGTTGCGGTGGGGGCGGGCAGGCCAAATGTATAGAGATGGGAACAGAGGGAGGTCTATAGCCAAATCCATTGTGTACGCATTAGGTTCTAATTTAGGATTGAATAAGGTGGAAAATTTGGGGAAGGGCATATAGCAGTGTTCCCCCGACCCTTCCTAATCAAAAGTTACAAACGTAACTTCACCGCTCCACTAGCCCATGGTAGGGGGATACAAAATCTTATTAACCTTATTATTGTAAATTCAGGGCAACATCACCATTGCACACTACTGGAGGGTGTAGTGAAGTAGAAATATTCTGTCATGAGTACATCTACTAAGCCCCTACATCTAGCAGGAAGGAATTTGAAAAGAAGGGGGTCCAATGAACACCCAAGCACAAAACATATTTTATAGGTATATTGCCAAAGGCCGAGGGTGAAATGAAAGATAAGCAGAAATCTATTACTCTTCCTCTCCCCAACAGTATTTCTAGTTATCTTAGTATTGAAATGTGTTTGTACATGTGTTCAGATGTTATACACAAGTTGGCACCTACACCAACACTGGGTGTAAGAAAATGGCCAGTAAATACGATTGTCTCATGGTAGGGATTAAAAATATAATCATGCATACTTGGACTATAAGTAATGAGTAATGAACAGATGTGAAGCTTCATACATATATGTATATAAGACATATATCGTACACTAGAATAAAAGTGATGTTATGAGAATATTCACATTGGTGTTATAGCCTTGGTGTCTATGCACGCTGCTCCATTGTGGCCAGTCAGAGAGGCGCTCATGATGAATCACTCATTTCCATGCTTGGTATGGAGTAGAGCACTTCCCAGGTTAGGCCTATAGAAAATGTATGTTTCAGGCATCATGGTCAGAAAATCTGAAGTAGGTAGGTAGGTGGAATTTTCTATTTGTTTTTCACATCGAAAATATAAGTGGAAAATACCAGGGCTTGTATTTATGGTAAGAAGTTGTGAAACATGAAGACGTAGAGTTTGGTTAAATATTGCCAAAACAATTTGAGTCGGCTCTGTTTTGTTGAATTTTGGAACGTTCACAAATCATGTCACTAAATTAGGGACCATTATCCTATACGAATGTATACATATAGAGCTGGTACTTTTATTGTTAGTAAACCCCAAAATATCCTGAACGCTCCCTTCGATATGGTGACCTGAAACACATTATATCTAGGCCTAATCACTTTGCTAATAGGAAAAGGCCATATGGGCGCTTCACTTCACAATAGGACCTAAAGCTTTAATCATAAAATGCTACTTCACACCTTATATTTCCTGACATTTGTATGGTTATTCATGGTTACAGCCACTACATGCTCTATAGTTGATGGCATGGATACACCTTTTTTTCATCTTTTATTAATCTCCCTACCATTTGCCAGCTAAGTGCTTTGCGATGGACTTATTTGAACATACATCAATTATTGATTAAATCAAGTGTTTATAACTATCATGCCAATTTCGATTTAGTGATTTTTGGTGCCTCCTGTTTTTGAATTTACATTCCTCATTTAGAACGCAAACCTTATTGTGATAAAAGTCCAATCAAAATCCTGGGATGATTGACAAGTGTGACCGCTAGCTCATCAGTTGACTTGGGTTCATGCTTGTCAATCACCCCAGAGAACACTTATGGCACAATAGTTTCAGTAAATTCTCGCGTATAATCTTAACTCTCATATGAGCCACAGCCCGAGTTTGGGCCGATCCTATAAGCCGCACTAGCCATCTGATTATGGTGGCTTCAATACTGTACTATAGTAGCAAAGACTCGCGTATAAGCCGCGCCCTGACTCTGGGCCAATCCGATATTAAAGCCAGACTGGCAATCTAACTCTCATACTAGCAGTGGCTTCTACGCAAGAATTAACGGTAGGAATATAGCACAATAGTTTGGAATAGAGGGTATTTGGTCATACATGCCCCCAGTAAATAGACCCTTGGGATTCTATTGGAACTATATTGTCATTTTCCTAGGACTGCACTGTTACCTAGCAACAGGAATTCCAAACATCCCAAGCAACCAACACAGTATCTGACCCTCTGCCCAAACTCATCTATCATCCTCAAATACTGTGGATGCATTCAATTTCAATAGCTCACTAAATTCAAAAAGAAATTATCTACAGCACTGAACACTTGTGTGATCTCACCCATCAGGGTCAAGTGAGGTCATTACAATATTCAGTCAAAAGTGAAGGTGTCAGCCATTAATTGTTTTATATTTTCACCTTATTCCGTAACAGGTACAAGTGGAAACATTAATATAAAGGTCCTCATTTGTTTCACATTTTTCTGCATAGACTTGACTTTTTAAGTTGAACGTGTTAAAAACGTGTAAATGGGGAAGGAACAGGGTTATATGAAAAAGAAGGTAGACATATGAAGAGGTAAAATATAGGCAATGCATCATTGAATTAAACAGTTAAGCTATGCATGCCACGTATCGTGGGGAATATGAGAAATGGTGGAAAAAATTGTCATTCCTTTTGCACTGTCTTTCCCAGTTGAACCGATCGTCTTTTCTTGATTTTCAATCCTGTAAAGGGTGCAGTCAATCACTACACACATTATACGGTCACTGTACTCCTCCATATAAAAACATGTCATATTAGATGCTCTGACTAATCATAAAAAACAATCTACCATAAATTCTCGCGTAGAAGCCATGGCTAGTACAAGAGTCAGATTGCCAGTGCGGCTGGTAGGATCAGCCCAGAGTACAATATTAAAGCCACCATAATCAGATGGCTCGTGCGGCTTATAGGATTGGCCCAAACTCGAAGTGCGCCTTGTATGAGAGTTAGGCGTATACGTGAGAATCTACGGTAGGCTACATCTACATTCTAGTGCAAGGAGTACAGTGCTCATTCTTCCATACTAGCAGTGGCTTCTACGCAAGAATTTACGGTAGGAATATAGCACAATAGTTTAGAATAGAGGATATTTGGTCATACATACCCCCAGTAAATAGACCCTTGGGATTCTATTGGAACTATATTGTCATTTTCCTAGGACTGCACTGTTACCTAGCAACAGGAATTCCAAACATCCCAAGCAACCAACACAGTATCTGACCCTCTGCCCAAACTCATCTATCATCCCCAACTACTGTTGATGCCTTCAATTTCAATAGCTCACTAAATTCAAAAAGAAATTATCTACAGCACTGAACACTTGTGTTCGGTTCTGGCTTGTAACTCTAATACATCGATATTTGTGTTGATGTTAGAATTCTACATGTTGTACAAATAGAGGACATTTGCTCCTCTGTAGTTCATTGGTTACAGTTTACAAATCCTTCGATAATATCATATCCAACAGTTATTTTATTACTCATTCAATGTAGGCCCAGAGTTATAGATGATTGTATGTGCAGCTGATATTGGCATTTTGTTACCATAGTTTCTGAAACAGCAATCCGACAGTATAGGCCAAAGCCACACTTTCATGAGATCTGACCCATCAGGGTCAAGTGAGGTCATCACAATATTCAGTCAAAAGTGAAGGTGTCAGCCATTAATTGTTTTATATTTTCACCTTATTCCGTAATAGGTATAAGTGGAAACATTAATATAAAGGTCCTCATTTGTTTCACATTTTTCTGCATAGACTTGACTTCTTAAGTTGAACTAGTGGATGATTTAAAAACGTGTAAATGGGGAAGGAACAGGGTTATATGAAAGAGAAGGTAGACATGTGAAGAGGTAAAATATAGGCAATGCATCATTGAATTAAACAGTTAAGCTATGCATGCCACGTATCGTGGGGAATATGAGAAATGGTGGAAAAAATTGTCATTCCTTTTGCACTGTCTTTCCCAGTTGAACCGATCGTCTTTTCTTGATTTTCAATCCTGTAAAGGGTGCAGTCAATCACTTCACACATTATACGGTCACTGTACTCCTCCATATAAAAACATGTCATATTAGATGCTCTGACTAATCATAAAAAACAATCTACCATAAATTCTCGCGTAGAAGCCATGGCTAGTACAAGAGTCAGATTGCCAGTGCGGCTGGTAGGATCAGCCCAGAGTACAATATTAAAGCCACCATAATCAGATGGCTCGTGCGGCTTATAGGATTGGCCCAAACTCGAAGTGCGCCTTGTATGAGAGTTAGGCGTATACGTGAGAATCTACGGTAGGCTACATCTACATTCTAGTGCAAGGAGTACAGTGCTCATTCTTCCATACTAGCAGTGGCTTCTACGCAAGAATTTACGGTAGGAATATAGCACAATAGTTTAGAATAGAGGGTATTTGGTCATACATACCCCCAGTAAATAGACCCTTGGGATTCTATTGGAACTATATTGTCATTTTCCTAGGACTGCACTGTTACCTAGCAACAGGAATTCCAAACATCCCAAGCAACCAACACAGTATCTGACCCTCTGCCCAAACTCATCTATCATCCCCAACTACTGTTGATGCCTTCAATTTCAATAGCTCACTAAATTCAAAAAGAAATTATCTACAGCACTGAACACTTGTGTTCGGTTCTGGCTTGTAACTCTAATACATCGATATTTGTGTTGATGTTAGAATTCTACATGTTGTACAAATAGAGGACATTTGCTCCTCTGTAGTTCATTGGTTACAGTTTACAAATCCTTCGATAATATCATATCCAACAGTTATTTTATTACTCATTCAATGTAGGCCCAGAGTTATAGATGATTGTATGTGCAGCTGATATTGGCATTTTGTTACCATAGTTTCTGAAACAGCAATCCGACAGTATAGGCCAAAGCCACACTTTCATGAGATCTGACCCATCAGGGTCAAGTGAGGTCATCACAATATTCAGTCAAAAGTGAAGGTGTCAGCCATTAATTGTTTTATATTTTCACCTTATTCCGTAATAGGTATAAGTGGAAACATTAATATAAAGGTCCTCATTTGTTTCACATTTTTCTGCATAGACTTGACTTCTTAAGTTGAACTAATGGATGATTTAAAAACGTGTAAATGGGGAAGGAACAGGGTTATATGAAAGAGAAGGTAGACATGTGAAGAGGTAAAATATAGGCAATGCATCATTGAATTAAACAGTTAAGCTATGCATGCCACGTATCGTGGGGAATATGAGAAATGGTGGAAAAAATTGTCATTCCTTTTGCACTGTCTTTCCCAGTTGAACCGATCGTCTTTTCTTGATTTTCAATCCTGTAAAGGGTGCAGTCAATCACTTCACACATTATACGGTCACTGTACTCCTCCATATAAAAACATGTCATATTAGATGCTCTGACTAATCATAAAAAACAATCTACCATAAATTCTCGCGTAGAAGCCATGGCTAGTACAAGAGTCAGATTGCCAGTGCGGCTGGTAGGATCAGCCCAGAGTACAATATTAAAGCCACCATAATCAGATGGCTCGTGCGGCTTATAGGATTGGCCCAAACTCGAAGTGCGCCTTGTATGAGAGTTAGGCGTATACGTGAGAATCTACGGTAGGCTACATCTACATTCTAGTGCAAGGAGTACAGTGCTCATTCTTCCATACTAGCAGTGGCTTCTACGCAAGAATTTACGGTAGGAATATAGCACAATAGTTTAGAATAGAGGGTATTTGGTCATACATACCCCCAGTAAATAGACCCTTGGGATTCTATTGGAACTATATTGTCATTTTCCTAGGACTGCACTGTTACCTAGCAACAGGAATTCCAAACATCCCAAGCAACCAACACAGTATCTGACCCTCTGCCCAAACTCATCTATCATCCCCAACTACTGTTGATGCCTTCAATTTCAATAGCTCACTAAATTCAAAAAGAAATTATCTACAGCACTGAACACTTGTGTTCGGTTCTGGCTTGTAACTCTAATACATCGATATTTGTGTTGATGTTAGAATTCTACATGTTGTACAAATAGAGGACATTTGCTCCTCTGTAGTTCATTGGTTACAGTTTACAAATCCTTCGATAATATCATATCCAACAGTTATTTTATTACTCATTCAATGTAGGCCCAGAGTTATAGATGATTGTATGTGCAGCTGATATTGGCATTTTGTTACCATAGTTTCTGAAACAGCAATCCGACAGTATAGGCCAAAGCCACACTTTCATGAGATCTGACCCATCAGGGTCAAGTGAGGTCATCACAATATTCAGTCAAAAGTGAAGGTGTCAGCCATTAATTGTTTTATATTTTCACCTTATTCCGTAATAGGTATAAGTGGAAACATTAATATAAAGGTCCTCATTTGTTTCACATTTTTCTGCATAGACTTGACTTCTTAAGTTGAACTAGTGGATGATTTAAAAACGTGTAAATGGGGAAGGAACAGGGTTATATGAAAGAGAAGGTAGACATGTGAAGAGGTAAAATATAGGCAATGCATCATTGAATTAAACAGTTAAGCTATGCATGCCACGTATTGTGGGGAATATGAGAAATGGTGGAAAAAATTGTCATTCCTTTTGCACTGTCTTTCCCAGTTGAACCGATCGTCTTTTCTTGATTTTCAATCCTGTAAAGGGTGCAGTCAATCACTTCACACATTATACGGTCACTGTACTCCTCCATATAAAAACATGTCATATTAGATGCTCTGACTAATCATAAGAACTAATCTACCATAAATTCTCACGTAGAAGCCATGGCTAGTACAAGAGTCAGATTGCCAGTGCGGCTGGTAGGATCAGCCCAGAGTACAATATTAAAGCCACCATAATCAGATGGCTCGTGCGGCTTATAGGATTGGCCCAAACTCGAAGTGCGCCTTGTATGAGAGTTAGGCGTATACGTGAGAATCTACGGTAGGCTACATCTACATTCTAGTGCAAGGAGTACAGTGCTCATTCTTCCATTCTTTTAAAGAAGAACCCTTCTCTCGGCCCTTCTTTCACAAAGGAATGGCCGAAGCTTGGGATAGAGATGAGGGAAAGAGTCTCTGCCTAGGGACATTGCCATGCACACTGATCACGACTGACTAATGATAAAAGCCAATCTAGGCTACATCTAGATTCTGGGGAGGTCATCATTAAAGTATGATTTTATATGGATCAATATATTTAATTAAGAGTTCATGGCATCGGGAAATTGGGGTAATTCTAGTCATTGTCCCTTGACAATTTCCCTCTGTTGCATGTCATCTGTAGTCAAATCCTATCAATTTACCATGCATGCTCAACATAGTAGTAGGCCTGTGATTATCAATTAATGTACTGATATATGTAGATACATAGCAACTACCTGGATGACAATGTAGCCTAAAACAATGTTCATTAATGTTAAAATACTGATAAACGAGACTGTGGCCTGACAATTCGTCTCTCAAAATAACCCAGTGTAGTAAACTCATAGAGAGCGTGTTTTAAATGTGTCTGTGATTTACCCCCATGTACTACATGTGTCGTGGGGGGGCTGACGGGACCAGAGAGCGGTATATGGATTGAAGCCGAGAGGATCGTCGAATGGAATAGGCAATAAATGAACGTAAATGAGGACATCAATCCTCATCCTGCACAAATTGAAGCAGCTGCGGACTGTAATCAGACTGGTAATCAGAGATAATCAAAACATCAGAATGATTTAACCGTGCCACACATACACAGGCTCTGCTTCAATCCTGAACATGATTGCTTACAAGAGTATAAGAAACACAGAACGTATCCCAGTAGCCAACTGGTAGTATCTGAAGGGCTTGGGTCCAAAACCATTTTCCAATGAGACAGAACTCTTGCAGACATAGAACTGGTTAGAGATTTTAAACTATAATCGAAAAGGATGTATTTTTTGAGGTGTGTCATTTTGAATATCGTTGTGTGACTATAGGGTTAAGTATAGTGGAACCGCACCAAGACAAGCACAGTTGTTTTTATATGTCAGCATCATATTAATTATCAAGAGTCATGTTCATATTTTAGAGCATTGATTATTCTCAGAACTTATAGAATTTCCCATCTTAGAAGAAGACTTGCCATTCAAGCATGCCTCATAATACTTTGGGATTTATCGCCATTCGTTTTGCACTGCCATTTCCAGTTGGCCTTGTATTTTGTGTGGTAATCACAGTAACAACCTCATTTACAACCCTGTGAAGGTTGCAGTCAATCACTGCTACACACACATGCTGCTGGTGTACTTCATCATAGTATGTCATGCTAGGAACCTATTAGCCAACACACCCCCACTCTGCAATCCCCAAATGCCCATCAACACTGGTCATCTCCCTATGATCCAATAATGAGCAGGGGCACGTTATACAAGGATTGCAACCGTCACTGTGTGAACAATGTTAGTATAATGTTGAACTGTTTGAAAGCAAAACCAGATTACTTATAATATGAGGTATAAAAAGGACAGAGCCACCAAGGCACGCAGTTCATAATAAACTAACTAGGGATTAATGTGCATCAGCAGGGGTTCAACAAGAACAATATTTACTTCTGACTGGAATGACAGCAGGATCATGTGATTGTTTCCCTCTATTGTGTGTCATATATAGTTAGATAACATGTG
Organism: Harmothoe impar; assembly: GCA_947462335.1. NCBI lineage: Eukaryota > Metazoa > Annelida > Polychaeta > Phyllodocida > Polynoidae > Harmothoe > Harmothoe impar. Next base: position 68,270,760 of record OX381704.1, on the reverse strand, counting down.
GAGCTTTATCAAATATTAAGTACCACGAATGATCAGACCAGTGTTGCCCAATGCATAAACACATTGTTTGGGGGTTTGGCCTTAACCAATGTTAATAGTACACTCTTCCGACTACCTTATCGGGTGAGGGGTATTGGGACCATGGGGTGATTGAGACTGGATTTTTTTTTAAGGTTTGAAGGGTTTTTATTGCCAAATCACAAAAATTACAATTCGTGGTATATATTATGACAATAAATGGTGAATCCTTTTCAATCTCTGGTTCGTATTTGTACAACACATAGGTATGATGTAATAATGATACAACTAAACATGAATGAGTCGGTGAAAATTATAACAAGTATATGTACAGAATCAATGAATAAATAACTTAATACTAACATTATATACACACACAACGAGAACTCTTCACACTATCGATGTACAATTTGTACAGATTCATAAATCAGGGGCGCAGAAAGTAGTGTACCTAACACTTATGAGGAACATGGTCAGACTGTATCATGCTATCTGTTATTATAGCATGTATCATATAATGCCTCATATCTATCAGTTAGTGACACATGACTTGTCAATACCTAGCACAGACCACAGCACAAAGTACAGAGAGCGGGTCATATCAAAAGGCAAAACTTTAGAGATTAGAGAATAGTGTAAGTGACCCATCTACCCCGGATTCTGTCACTATAACAGCTTCCTGGGCAAGAAGATCATGGGCCAAATATCCTCAACTCATAGGTAAATATGAAAGAAACTATCAATACAAGCAAGTATTAGGCACAGTTGGTATGGATTCTGTCATTATAACAGATTCCTAAGCAAGTACTGGCCATTCTTCCATGGAGAGTACAATTGTCTCGCCCTCTCCATCACTCAAATTGAGACTAAGCCAAAATCATCAAAGAAAAGTAGGAAATTAATAAACATAAATGAGGACATCACTCCTCATCATGCACCAATTGCAGAGGCCTTAGAATGTAATCCGCCCATGGACAGGTAATCAAACAGAATCAAAACTTCAGAATGTTTTTAACTGTATCATGTTTTATGGCATAAGCCGCAACAAGATTGTCCACAAGAAAAGCATGATAAGCAACACACACCTAAACAATAAAGGAGAGCTTGTAGTGGTTCTTTTAGCACCCATGGAATGTAGATTGAACATGCTATAAAGATAGATCCTCAAACTTATTCATAGACATAGGCAGGACAAAATTGGCAGGATTGTATTTGGAAGTACGCTTCGATAAACACGTCATATATGTTCTCCAGAATAGTATGTGTAATTAGAGGTCTCACTCCTGCGTTGTATGGTATATGCAATGGTGTATATTCATCGTTCCTATATTGAGGCTACAGAAAGAGGCACTCATGATGAATCGCCCATTGCCACGCTGGGTATGGAGTAGATTGAGGCATCCCATCATCCACAAAAGGTGTGTTTTGGGTAACATGGTCAGAAGATCTTTAGTAGGCATGCCAGATAAAAAGTATGAAGGATCTTATTTTTCCTTGGATTTGTATTAATGGTAAAAATAATTTTAGAACATAAAGATTGCTTCAAAATAATTTCGATTGATTTTCAACTCAGTTCTCTTTGCTTAGAATTGTATGCTGACCTGAAACACATCACTTTATCTTATGAGAAAGTGCCAGATGGAAACTATTGCCCTGAGGAGGTATTGTGCATCACCTTGCAGTAGAACCTGTGCCCTTTATACAAAAGAACTATACTTCACACCTTATTTTTCTGACATCTATAAGTATTCATCGTTATAGCCACTATACATACATGCTATATAGTTGATGGCATGGATAGTCACATGTTTCATCATTGGTAATCTGCGCACCATCTGCCACCTTACGGTTTTGAATAGACATGCATTATACTAACTGACGTTGGTGTCTGCAAATTGTACATAAAAGCTGGTCTTGTTGAGTATATCCAGTAGTACTGTTTGTTTAAGTCGATGACATGTTATCCCTTTGTATGGCTACACTACTGATTTACAAATAGTGGATGGCACGGGTACATCACATCACTCCCTGACTGTCAGGTTAGTGGTTTAAAATCGACACCCAATACTATACAGTATAAATAAAAATAATTGATTTCGTGTGCATAGATTTTTTTGTCAATATTACTCGTGTTACTATGTGTGAGCAGTTGCATATATATATATATATATATATATATATATATATATATATATATATATATATATATATATATATATATATATATATATATATATATATATATATATATAAGGGAAATTTGATCTCGCAGAATATAATATTTTATGAATCAATCTAAAGGCCCCTTGCTATGGTTGATATGAAGCATATTTTGTATCGAAGAATAGAAGAAACAGGCAAAACACTCATAAATGTAAATGTTGTCCCGGCTTCGGTGTTTAGAATTAAATTGGTTGTAACCTTTTTAAATATTAGCCTATGTAATAGAATGGACTAGTTTTGCTTGAATTACAAATGGTCCATGCCACATATACACGAAGTTGTGATTCTCACTTTGTGTAAATCACACGTGAGAAATTGTATGGCAACACTTCATGGGGAATCTGACATTTACAATACCCATGAGAGTGAAAGGGCAAAGGACCAAGTGAGAGGGGATCAATATGGTGCGCCATAATGTTCATTATATTGATTCCTATTGTGTGTAGAACAAGCTTGCAGATATTGGTGTACGTGAAGTGTATTCTTATAAGACACAGATGTGAATTAAGAAATGAAATGTATATGTTTGCTTCATCTTATTCAGCGAAATTGTATATTCACTTATAATACATTATCTACCTTTATATGTATATCTATTATATGTGAATTTGGAGCAAACACAGGGCTTCTAGAGAATGCTATTTGTGACTAGGCCTCTGTTTGATTAATGTTTTGGGTCACTCTGAGAACGTGTATGAACAAAGAGGGAATCCTGTATTGATTTTTTTCTGGATATTAGGGTTTGCTTTAAAACAAAGGTTATTTGCTAAAAGGCATGTATTGACCCGTCTTCTGGCGGGACAAGAAACACACAGGATTTACAAGCATATGGAATTTGCAGTAATAATCAGGGAAGAGGGTGAAGGCATGGTCTTTGTTTTTCTTTCTACGTGAAGAGTTCTAATGAAATTGTGACCTAATCATACTCCTTTTTGCCAAAGAAAAGAGAATAGAGACTATTATTACAAATAAGACCTTTATAAATATGAACGTAAATGCTGCAATGAGGATGATTGAGATCGACAAAATGATGAAATGAATATAATTACCAAATGTAATATAATATTTCCATATCAAAACAACTAAATGTCACTTGGAAAGAAACCAAGATGAACACAACTAACTCTAGAGGAACATAACTATGCGCAAATACCAGAACCAGAATAACTTAGGTTTTACAAGAATCTGGAGGTAGTTTGTTGTTCTACAGGCTGAGCATTAGGGCAGGCTAGGTGGGTTAGGTGGAGCATATTAAGGTGAGTGATTGTAGGTCATGGCCGTATCATACCTCAGTTCAGAATACCAGTTTGTTTACCTAGAGATGGGCTGATACTCAGAGGAGGCTATACCTGTGAGGCTTTTACCCCCGGATTTTACCCCACTTGTCTGCATAATATATACACACGTGGTGAAGGTGCATTGCATATTGTACGCTGGCTGGTAGTTCTACAGGTGTGAGAGGCCAGCTTTGCATAGTTCTGGGGTATGATTGGTATAATTTATACTATAAACCACAATTGTTGAAATTGTCACTGTCAGTTTCTTAGTGTCACTGTAAGCAGAGACTGAGTAGAGATAAACCAACCAAGAGCCAACATGCAATATGTCAGGACTAGTTGACTGTTACCACCTGACCACTGAAGGTGTGACATTGTCATAATTATCAGTACCTATATTGGATAAGAGGATTGTATTCTGTAGGAGTCCAAATCTGTGACCCTGGAGTACTGAGAAAGAGTGCCTTTTTGGCACATTAATGAACAGCTTCCAGTGTAAAAGAATTTTCAGCCAAATAAAAATATTCAAATACAAAATGAATACCCATAGTACATCAGCTTCGCTGATTTTTACCAGTCAGTCAGCTTGAAGATGTAAGTATATAATGTTGTTGTGGTGGTTGCTGCCAGAACTCAGCATGTGGTGTCCCTGTGTTGTGTAGTGTACGGCCACAACCTGATGTAGAGCTCCCATACATCAGCACTGATCAGATGAATAAGACAGAATTGTACATGCTGCCATAATGGAAGGAATCACCACCTCACATATCATATACCCAGCCTCAAGCAGGGTATTCCTTCTGTTATCATTCAGCTGGTAGCCATCTTCATATTTCCTGAGGCACAAACGTATTTTTCTATCTAGGTGCTTGCATGAAGCAACATATCTGTATTGAAAGGAGGTTGATTTATGGTTCTTTAACTATTTTTTATTTCTAAAAACAGATTTGACTTTCTTCATACATTTTCCTTTACTTTCCCGATCTTCATAGTTGATAGCAAGCCGTGCATCTCTGTCATGGTGCAGAGAAACATGTTTAAAAAAAGAAGGATGACTAGCTTCGATCTTTTCTGTACGGAATCTGTTGATAAAAGACACCTTTCATTCAGCATGACTAAAATGTATAGGAAATAGAAAGACTTTTCGTGAATGATTTTCACATTATAGTAGTTAAGAGTTTAGTGATGCACAAAATAGTGTATGTTAGTTCTAGCTCACTGCATTACTGACAGTTTTAGCTTTAATTTGACACCAAATATGCCAATATTAATTTTGTCGAATTTTCCACATATTTGTCATTAAAAATCTTTTTGTTTTTGAGTGTCCTTATAAAGAAGGTTTTCCCACATAGGCCCATGTGAGAGGTGTGGGTCTTTGATGATTTAGAGAAGATCAATACCCAAATTACAGATGTGGAAGTTTTTTGTGCTGTTTATTGACAGAATTTAGCATGTAGCGTCCTTGTGTCGTATAGTATAGAACTGGCACCACGGTTGTGGTGCAGCCTGATTTATAACAACCTGCATCCACACTGATCGGACAAATAAGACAATTCAAAGCATTGCCATATTCAATTCAGCAAGTTGTTGGTAGCTATCTTGCTGTTTGGCTCCTATGGTTATTATTGTTCTCCATTATACAGATAGTGTACCTTCCTCCTAGTCTCATCCAATAATGTACTTAGCCATGTTCACATTAGCTTAGCACAAACCTATACTATATAGCAGAACACCTTGTGTCACTGTAGAACCCTTGTGCCACTGTCATCAGAGTCTGAGTATAGATAAACCAACCTGGAGTCTGCATGCAATATGTTATGACTATAGTTTTATGTGACCACTGAAGGTATGACATGTAATAGATAGACAATGGTTATGAAAAGGTATGTAGAATTAACCACAGCTTGCTGGTGGGGGCCAGACGAGGGCGAAGCCCAAGTCGCCCTACCAGCAAGCTTTGGTTAATCTACATACCTATTCATAACCATTGTCTATCTGTTTTAAACCAGGGTATGCTATATAACCAAGGTGCGAAGTCTATTGTTCTGCCCCACCACCGTGGTTTAATGTCATATACCTTGTTAGCAGTGCGTATACACTCAAAAAGTAAACTTGTCTCCAGACTCTTCCAAGTGACAGTCATAAAATAAACGAGTCAAAAACTCGTCTAAGTGACAAGGAAGCGGGTCTTCTAGCTGGAGATAGAAGACCCACTGCCACCATGTGCCAGCCCAAAACCCGACACTTGCCAGCTCCAGATTCTATTTGTGAGATGGTAACCTGATAGGTTAGACAACTTTTGACTTGTTTATTTTATGATAGTCACTTCGACAAGTCTGGAGACAAGTTTACTTTTTCAGTGTACATTGGAACTATAGTTTTATGACACTACTGAAGGTATGACATTACCATACACCTAGCAGCACATACATTGGATAACAGCATTGTATTCATCATAGGTATACATAGGAGCCCAAATCTTCAACCCTGGAGTACCCATAGTACATCAACTTGCCTATTTTTATCAGTCAGTCTGCTTGAAGATCTAGCTATAGATGTTGTTGTGGTGGTTGTTGCCAGAACATAGCATGTGGCGTCCTTGTGTTGTGAAGTGTACGGCCACAACCTGATGTAGAGCTCCCATACATCAGCACTGATCAGGTGAATAAGACAGCATTGCACCATATTGTGAGGAACCACCACCTCACATACCATATACCCAGCACCAGGGTATTCCTTCTGTCATTATTCAGCTGGTAGACATCTTCCGCTGTCGTTTCCTACAATACTTGCTGTTTCCCATTATACTGCTTTCCCCAGCTCCAGTCAATAGCAGTCCCCAGGCCCTCTACATGCAGAGGACCGAGAGACATTTGAAAAGACTATAATGATGTGCTTCTCCAGGGCATCTGCTGTCACTGCGAAGACCTATTTCCTGGTAGGTGTATCAATTTTGGTAATGGTGTGGGGGTAATGTCTTGAGGGTAATGTCCGGGGTTAGTTGTCCTGACAACGTGATTTAGACCGGACGTTTTAGATATCTTCCCCTGAAAGTCCTATATATCCCTATGTCATGGAGGGGGGGGGGGGGGTCACAGTGGTGTTTTTCATTCAGAGAGTATGGGTCTCCACAGTGTGGCCTTATAAAGGTTTTGCGTCTCTGAGTTGAGTTGAGTTGAAATTCGTATATTTAGACTGTATAAAGTAGGCCTGGGGCCTGTTTGCTACATACAGTATATATGACAGGAGAAGTACATATAATTTCCTTGAGGGAATAATCATATATCTCTGCTATGTATTGCGACTGACCCAAATAAGGCCGTCCAATACATTCTTAATTCACTAAAATTACATAAAGCAACACTAATCTGATTTCATCCGACCTATTTTGAAGAAGTCGCCCTACCAAGCTATTTTCTTCATATCTGGAAAGAATCTCTGCTTTAAATATTAAAGCCTATGAATTTCACCCAATTAAAATCTCTTTTTTTACTTGTAAATGCAATGCATTACCATTTTAATCTCAGCATTAACCATTGTGTTGTTGGTAGCCATCTTGCTGTTGTGGCTGTGCCTTCCTTCTAGTTTCAGCCAATAATGTGTTTAAGCATGCTCACATTAGCTTAGCGCAGACCTATGCTGAGCAGAACTCCATCAAAGATGCATGCAGAGAACCAAGGGGCTAAGAATACAAAATGTGCTAGAATTCGAGTGTTGAACAGCTGTTGTCACTGCTGGGTCTTATTTCCTGGAAGGTGTGTATGTGCATTTAGACAGCTTTTACATTCGGGTAAATCCACTGACATATGATATGTGCTCTGGGAGAAAGATACCATGGAAAGCATATACACAGCCAGGGCTATAGAATGGTATAGATATCTATGACACTTTTAGTTTGCCGTCTGTTACTGGCGGCGAATATTTCATTTCTAATACCATATATCATATTTCTCCTATATATAAGCTAACAGTCAGTTCTCTAGTATGTTGTCCCATGTGCTGTGGGTTAGTCTAGAGGGGGTGTGTTATGGGACCGCTAGCAACGGACCGTGATCCCCAGAGCCTAATGATGTTTTCAGTGATACGGCTCAGTTTAAATTGGTTTCCAGTATTTGGTATTTCCTGCCATATCAAAATACGTCTACAGTCAGATCTCACTCCTTCGAGAGTCTGCCACGTACGTTTTTTCTCTTTCTGTAGGGGCCTATGTGTGGGCCTATAGTAACAACGCAATACCGGATTTTCCCTGTGCATAAAAGCGGCGATTCCACAGACGTTGAGTACAACTCACCCTTGCCGAATCACCAGGTGGAAGTGCCCCTTTTCTCAACATTCTCCGATGGCCTGATTAATCATCCTAATTAATTCTGATGAACTGTTACCTATAGAAGTCATGCTAATAATGAAAGCCCCATGATGTTTTATGATGGATATCTTTGCACTCATTAGTAGCTCCGGTTACCAGTAAAGGGAGGATCCATCTTTATTACTCAGATGCATGCTCATGTTAATTGTAAGGCAAAACTGTAATCAGTCATGACAATATAACACTGGTAATAAAACGTGAAACCTAATTGTAAGGTCTTTTGAATTGTTACTGAGTCTTTGCTAGAAGACGTGAGCGATGTTGGACCATTGTATCTGCAGACTTAAAAGGTATAGACCCTAGTATCTAATTATTACAAGTAGCGCCATTTTCTATCCTAATCTACGCCTACTGTAAATCCCACCTACATAGTCGTGTGGGGCCTAATGGGTGTGCGTTTTGTCTGTTGTCAGAGCAAAAATGTGTTTTGTGAAATGTTTAATTTTTTTATACTGGAATTATGATATTTTTCTTCGTTGTTTTTTTTAATTTTCAGACTACGCCTTCCTAAACACTTAACATTTATGATATTGATGAATTTACAATAGGCAATGAATACATATTCATTTATAGAGTATCCGCACGGACGCATGATTTATAGACATTAGTGGTAAAATGTCATCGTAGCTTCTACTTAACTTCATCTCCTTTTTAAGACGTTTTTTCCCTTTCCTCAGTGCATATAGCTAGGCAATAAAGGCATTAATAAAAATTGGCAGACTAAAGTACAAATTGATTTATGTCGGCAGTACTGTACATGTTAGAATATAAAGCAGATCCCCTTATTGATTTCGATATAAATTCGTCCTTTCCCGTTTTCTTTTGATTGGGTGGATTTGTGAGTAGTATGATGGGGGGGGGGGGTCTACACTATTGCACTGACACTATAGAGGTGGTAGCAGCATCCATGCCAACAGCAGCACTGATTGTATACATCCCACCGTCTCAGCACTGGGCGCCTGCAGCAGAGCTGCCAGCTGGTGTTATAGGTGGAGACCAAATGAGTTTATAGCTGCAGGGAGAGGAATGTGACCTTACTGATTGTATATGACCTCGTAGATCTGCTATATTAGAGCCTGCAGTGCCAGGTTTTTGAAACACTAGTAAAGTATGACAAGACACTTACCCATGCTATACATCATAATGGCTATCAACGGCTGATACAACAAACCTGTAGTTGTAATGCTGGCGCTTCTCTTATAAACACACATGCCTTACATCACATATTTTCAGTCGAAAGCTCTGTTCATATCATACTGAATATGATGAGTAGATTTAGTGACTGTTATGGATGTAAAAAAGATATTCAGTATGTATGCATATTACTGACTGCCTCTGAGTTCTTTTGTCACGATTCATTTTATTGCAATCCATCCACCATGCCTGTCTGTCCAGAATGTACAGCGCCATATTTGACTGGTCCCAGTGTGCACCCTCTCCTGTCCAGTCACTAGCTTCAGCAAATCATGTAGACCAAATCAGGGAGCTAAAGCTCTGCTTGGAGAGTGGAACTACATTCCCTGCATGCTAGGACACCTATAATCTCTTTATTATCTGTCCAGGATAGGGTTGTGGTTAGGACAATAGACTCATGATGGGCAGTACCTAAGTTCAAATCCCCTTCCGGCTAAGTGTGGTGACCATACCATGCACCAGGAAATCTCTTTTACTTAGGTTTGCTAGGTTGAGTTGCAATATTTATTACCTTAGATTCAACCCTATTGGTTGCACCAAAACGTTTTTGTAAACCATTTATGAATGCTTGGAAAAGTTCTTTTGGTAACCACTTTTAGTAACCATCTATGTTACACTAAAAGCCACACCAAGAACCGAACCCGGGACCCTTGGATTGGGAGTTCCAGGCATTCCTGGTTGAGCTATCGAGGCTGACGGTAGATCCATGTACAATAGCTAAATTTGTTATTGATTATCTTCATTAATGATCAATGCTAAATAATGGGATACTGTAATAGGGACCTTGAACAACCAATGGGGTCGAACCCAAGGTAATAAATGTTCCAACTCAAAGGAATGTTCTCTAACGGATCGACCACAGGACCTAAATAAAAAGAGATTTACTTGTGCCTGCTATGGTCACCACAGTTAGCATAGAGGGGATTTGAACTTAGGTACTGCTGATCATGATTCCATTGTCCTAACCACAACCCTATCCTGGACAGGTAATAAAAGGAGTGTCCAGGTACAACCAATGCACAATACCCACATGTAGAGGCCTAGTGTAATCATTGCTTCACTCTCCCCCCAGATGTTGGGCCCCCCCTGAGACCAACACTGCTAGTTCTAAGTGCCCCCAATTGTGGCAGCACTGGTATCCCGCTAGTGAGGAATAGTGCTTTGGGTAGACCCATCGTGGGTCCACATCGCCCAACATGATATACATGTACTAGAGACTACCTTGAGCCGAACACTTTAATTTGTACTTATCCGAGTATGCTAAGCCCCATATGTGTGTGTGAGAAAACAATTTAATTGTTTCTCTCCCTGTGAGCCTCAAGGTATGTGACCCTATGCGGTTGACTTAAAGGGAGTGCTGATTTTGTCGAGAAGGGAGGGTGCGGGGGCGAAAATAGTACTGCGTGGGCTTTTTCGTTAAAAACGGATGATACCCACCCTTACCCCCTCCCCCTGTAAAGGGGTCACAGTTTTTACCCCCACCCCGTGAAATCAACCACCCCTGACCCCGTTGTTTAAAAGAATATCGCTACCTATTACCTTTACCGATGGCATTTACCATCGTTTGGCATGACCAATGATAAATCCGCTACCATACTCATCACAATTACTACTGATAATATAATTATGTATCATTCATCTAAAAAATCTGTTTGGTAGAAATAGCTGTATTTGTGGTTCTTATGCTACTGTGTGTGTAACTTTATAATTGGTGTCCTGGTGCAATGAACCCCATACTCACCCGCGATGGACCAGCCTTCGCCAGTGGTGTCCTCAGTGGATCCTATTGAAACTACAGAACCCTTGCCTTGATCGCCCCCTGGTGAAAACCCAAGAAAATATGAAGCCCATCTGATCACACTTGACACAGGAACTGTGGAGTAACATGAAGACCTGGTGAAAGTAATCTTTCTGTGCTGGGTGTTTGGAAACCTTGTTTTGGTTGGCCAAATTTATTTCCAAATCTCCTACACTATTTTTAACGCCTACACAATAACTAAAGAGCAAGAGGGGTATACATGTATAATATTTTATATTTTGATTTCTTATTTTTGGCAGTGTGTGTCTTAGGTGTGCCATATGCCCCCACCTCCCCCTGAGCCTATACAGTACGCTCTATTTGGCACCTTGGAATGTGTCCTCTATACAGAATGAATTATTTATCAGCGATTATGGGTCAGACTGTAAGGGGTTTCAAAATAAAGGGTGTGAATTATTGATGCAATCGCACAGACACTTAGCTGATATCTAAACTATTGTCCCAAATTTCTATTAGGCAAAGCCCAGCTGCATCCTATTCGACTTCAGGATAATAACATATATAAGACCTTAAATAATTTATGTGTTTTGGAAGACAATGAATAAACAAGAACCTCCTGTGCCTCATGTGTTTGAACCACACCCACTATTGCGAAAAAGTCAATACTGTATACCGGGACTGTACATGCATGGGGGGAGAGGTTGGGGAGGGGTGGGGTGTTTACTATATACCCTATATTTGTATACGCGGAAGGCTGGGCGAAAGGCAATACCTAGAATTGTATGGATTTGGCCTGACTTATCTAGCTGGAATATGCCCCGTGCCAAGCGTTGTATATATAGGAGAAAGGTATTGTTGTGTATAATTTGCTTTTCAACTGGATCTACCACACCGTATATATAATTCATATCGAAACAGATATCAGACTTCATTCAATAGTTTCTTCCTCAAGCCGCAATGTACAGAATGAGCAGTGATGATTTTCAATTCTTTTTCTCGTGATATAATTTTGGGCTATGCAGGCCTGAGAATCGTACATATTTAAGGAAGCATGCATAGTCAGAATATCCTATACACTGTAGGAACATTGGGCTTGGATTTTGGAGTTAGCACATCAAAAGATGGCGGATGGTGAACAATGCTTAACAAATTTTGTCTATTTGTAATGTAAATAGGTCGGCCTTAAAGGGTTAAGTGTATGTGGTCATGCAGGCAATTGCTAGTCTCACTAAATCAATGCAATAATAGAGAAATCAGCCTGAAATAAAGATTGAAGACTAGGCTAACTGTGTTGATGTGACTATGTAGTTAGCCAATTCATCCATATCATAACAAGAATTGCGGTTGTTGCCGCGTAAAAAAATGCCTCAGGCATTTTTATACGCGGCAACAACCGCAATTCTTGCATTCGAAGAAACATAATGTCTACATGGTTGGTATGTTTGAAGGGAACCCATTCAAGACACCAAAAAAGCAGGGCCGGGAAGGGGTTATCAGGGGGAAGGATGATATTACTTCAAATATGGCATTTCCTATGAGTCCATATTCCTTGGGTCCATGTTAGGGGGTAAGGAAATGTGTGTTGCTAGGCAGATAAACAATTACAATAGATGTTGCTAGGCAACCAGCTGTATTAGCAACAAACCGAAAGAACCATTGAATTCCTTGGGTCCATATTAGGGGGGTAGGTAGGATTATTATCAACCTAAGGACCATAGAAATGTGTGTTGCTAGGCAGATAAACAATAAGAAAAGCCGTTGCTAGGCAACCAGCTGTATTAGCAACAAACCGAAAGAACCATTGAATTCCTTGGGTCCATATTAGTGGGGGTAGGTATGATTAAAATCAACCTTAGGACCATTAAAATGTGTGTTGCTAGGCAGATAAACAATTAGAAAAGCCGTTGCTAGGCAACCAGCTGTATTAGCAACAAACCGAAAGAACCATTAAATTCCTTGGGTCCATATTAGGGGGGGTAGGTATGATTAAAATCAACCTTAGGACCATTAAAATGTGTGTTGCTAGGCAGATAAACAATTAGAATAGCCGTTGCTAGGCAACCAGCTGTATCAGCAACAAACCGATAGAACCATTGAATTTCTTGGGTCCATATTAGGGGGGGTAGGTATGATTATAATCAACCTCAGGACCATGGAAATGTGTGTTGCTAGGCAGATAAACAATTAGAATAGCCGTTGCTAGGCAACCAGCTTTATTAGCAACAAACCAATACAACCATTGAATTCCTTGCCTCCATATTAGGGGGGGGGGTAGGTATGATTATAATCAACCTCAGGACCATGGAAATGTGTGTTGCTAGGCAGATAAACAATTAGAATAGCCGTTGCTAGGCAACCAGCTGTATTAGCAACAAACCGATAGAACCATTGAATTCCTTGCATCCATATTAGGGGGGTAGGTATGATTATAATCAACTTCAGGACCATGGAAATGTGTGTTGCTAGGCAGATAAACAATTAGAATAGCCGTTGCTAGGCAACCAGCTGTATTAGCAACAAACAGATAGAACCATTGAATTCCTTGCATCCATATTAGGGGGGGTAGGTATGATTATAATCAACCTCAGGAACTATCAAAGGTTGATTTATATTATTGTTATCACATAGCATAAATTTGTGTTGTGACACCTTAATCCAAGATGGCGGCACAATCCAAGATGGCGGCGCCCGTTCTGACTTCTGGCAAAGTGCAAACATCATATACCTCGTTCTGGTGGTGCCTGGCGGCACCACCAGGTGGCTACGCCACCACTTCGGCATAAAAAACCTTATTTTCTGCTCCTACAGACCATTCTATCCAAAAACCATTAGGGCACTACATAATACATGACCATAGCCACCAACGCATAACTTTATGTCCAACTCCCTAGAAATACTGTGCAATCACCCTCTGTAGTTTTGCTTACAAACACAACCACCCCCCCCCCCCCCTTTCACTCCCAGGAATGAGATGCCCGGTCTGCGTGGTCAGAGCATCAAAGATGGCGGATGGTAGGTTGAATGGAGGCTTGTTTTTGCTAGTTTTAAGGGTGTTATGGGGGTTGACAGGTTGTACAACTCAGTAGGTATGGCTTAAATATCAATACAAACAATCTGGATAGTATTTGCACTGCAATAGGAGGCTAAATTTACTGTATTGGGCATCCTAGAATCGATCAGTGATGCCCTTGCCACATATCAAAGTATTTGTTGTGATGCCCGTAACACATTTCTATGATGCCCTGTCAACGGGAGCATGGGTATCCGGAATACAGGCCCTCCTGACTGTAGGCCCCAAGCCCACACACTCAAAAAGTAAACTCGTCTGCAGACTCTTCTAAGTGACAAGAGAGTGGGTCCTCTAGCTGTAGTTGTCAGATAGAAGATACACTTGGTATGTGCCAGCCCAAAACCTGACTCATGCCAGCCCTAGACTCGTCAACCAGGGTCTGATTCAGGATTTTCCCTGTAGGTGGCATCAGTATAACATGCATTCTGTATAAAGTTGGGGAATGAATTGCATAATTTCTATGTTGATTTTAATCATATTTATGGGAATACACATTCATGTTATGTAGAATCCTGAGATTTATCTATTGGGGATGCTAGAAAAGGTAAAGGAATCAATGTTTTGATATAATTGAGACAAAATAAATATGTGTAGGGCACAGGCACCTCTTTTGTGGTTATTTCTATGGTACAATAGCTGCAAGGAAACTCCCATTGGTATGACATCCAAATATGTGTTAGCAGTCTGTAACTAAAGGGTAGAAATACTCTCAATATAGACTTGGGGATATGGCAGGAATTCCCCTAGCCTACATACCTCTATGTTTGTATGAACTAGCTATTAGAAACCTCAGAAATAGAGACAGACATGGACAACAATTATGCCTAGGCAGAACCCAGTTAGCTCCACCTGCAGTGAAGTAGAGTTTATAGTGCACAGGTTAACAGGGGCTAGGGTTATACAGGGTTATATGACGGGTTCTGTTGGATGCTGTGTTCCGAACTCCGTCCGAACCCTTCAGTCCGACGGCAGGTGGCAGCACCTGCTTCGGGCTTGGGGTATGGACAGAGGTCGCTATAGGCTTCCGGTCTGCGTGTGCGCGCGCAGGCTGGCTGCCTATATATACCCAGCATCCGATGGGACTCGTCGGTTACTCTTGAGCCAGGCTTGGTGAAGAGACCCCGAGATCACAGCGGCTATATCAGCCTACTGACCTGTTCCGAACTCTATAGGGAGTTCACACTATTAGAGCTTTGCCTGTCTAGGTTACTGAATAAACCTATTCATTCGCAACCTGTAACACTTGATCCGAACTGTGTGGACTTTGTTCTTTTACTTGATACTATAACAATATCATAGAGGAGCAAAGTATCGTTTATTACACTGGTGCCGTGACCAGTTCTGAGTGAGAAGCAGGTTAGCCTGTGCAAAGCACAGACCTCGTGCTCTGGCCGGAGCAGCGAGGTCTCCCGATGAGGCATTAGCCTTGTCCTTGGAGGGGTTATGTGCCGTCGATGAGGCAGATACCCCCACACGGAGCGCGGATGTTCTACCAGGAACAGGGGTGCTAACGGGACCAAGAGGTCCGGATATAATGAGTCGCTCAATGATGTTCAACGTCGGCGGATCACAGGAAGCCGCTCCGACACCCCGGAGGTATGGTAATCCGGAGGAGCGTCGCTTCAACGACATACGAGAAGCCAGGGTGCAGGAACGTCTGCAGATAGCCCAAAGAGAATTGCTGACCATTCAGGCACAGTCCAATGAATGGAAAAACAATTTGATTGCGTTGGAGGGCGCAGTCACACACCGAACTTCCAAAATCAAGGAGAAGGATGCAAGGCTATCCACCTTGTTGGAAGAGAACGAGAGGCTTGCACAGTCCCTAAGTATGGTCCGGTCGGAGTTTAACCACAAGACGGCCGACCTGGAGGCGGTCCGGTCCGAGTTTGTCACTGCAAACACGGAACTGAACCAGATTTGTGAGGCCAGGGATGCCTTGGTAGCGGAAACGGAGGGATTACGTTCCGAACTCATTCAAGATACGGAAGACGTGAGAGAGACACGTCAGACTTTGAGCACGGAGTGTGACATATTGAGAACCAAGAAAACTGCTATACAGCAATTTTTGTTGGAAGCCCGACAGAGTATGCAGGACAGTAGCACCTCATATGCTTCAGCTGATAATGAGAGCCCGACGGCTGGTCATTACATGAGTTTTACAGACACTCCGAACCTGCCAGGTGGGCGTGGAGTGATTATAGAAATTGTAGAAGGCCTGAGGAAGTGGTGGTGGACATGAGGAAGTGGTAGTGGACGTGAGGAAATGGTAGTGGACATGAGGAAATGGTAGTGGACGTGAGGAAGTGGTAGTGGACTTGAGGAAATGGTAATGGACGTGAGGAAATGGTAGTGATTGTATAAAAATCAATAGGAATAGTATGGAGGCAAAAAAACACAGAAATCTGATTTTTGGACCAATTTCAGTAACACTTACATATATGTATATACCCCAAAAGAACTGTGGTACGGAGCATCACTTTCACACACTAACAATGTGTTACGGGCATCAGTGGCAGTGTGTTACGGGCATCACCATGAAATTACAAAATCCATATTTCTCACTAATCTGTGGGCTTTACATTGAAAAACGAATGGTTATAGCCTTGTTTATTGCTTATGATCATCATGTGTAAGTTTAAGCATCCACAAGTCACTAGAAATAAGGCAATCGTGCCTTCTCTGTTGGAGCAATAATAACAACTCCACCATCTATGATGCTCTGACCACGCAGACCGGGCATCTCATTCCTGGGAGTGCCTTTGCAGATGGGATAACTCTTCTGTGTCCCCACAGTGCTAAGTTATTTTCATTAGTACGGCTCATTTTGATTTGCATTTTGCACAAATCAGTGCTGTCCCGTGGGCCTTTATATTTTCGAGATCATCTTTTCCTCTGAAATGCTATCTCTATTCAGAGAATCATACTATAGCGTAATTAGTCATGTAAGAATGCATGCCACGCTGCGCTGCCAACCTATACGAGCAGTACAGTATATCTAAATTAATCAGCCCAATAGACGACATATACCCCTGACGTAGCAGGTTGTATATTAGTCATCAACATAAGTGTTTCTTACATGATATATCCACCTGCTTAGACCCAGGACATATCTTATCCCACATCCATATTGACTGTGTTAACATGTATACGTGCGTCATGCTGGTTATGAATACACTTATATATAAGACACATACTTTCTTCTTACCTGTAAATGAGTGTAAACACACTTCCCTCTCTGTTATTACACCCCGCTTCCTTGTTAATTAGGTTATTCCAAAATTATTCTAATCAATTTCATTTATTAACACCCCCCCCCCCATATTTCCTAAATATGTTCTATAAATTCAATGGCTGGCTGACTGGCCCATGGTGCCACACGTCACGGCTACAACGTGGCCAGGTGTGCCATGGAACTGTGTTGACGGGTGGGGATACATGTATAGTGACCCCTCCCCCCCCCCCACACACACACCACTATGTGCTAACCCAAGGAGGAGGAGGAGGGGGAGCCAGGTGTAACCGATAAAATATAGCCAACATGCCAGAATAAAAAGAATATAGCTGATACCTATAATATTATGTATCAGATTGCTAAAGCTTGACTCTATCTTAAGTCGCATGCGGTAAGGTGGGGCTCCACTAACCGATTCTGTTCTCAGATCGGGGCTATTCTCACGAATCTGGCTCAGTTATATACCATGACAATGATATACCGTAGACAGGAACTATGTTTACAAATCATGTCTGTGTTTATAAACAATGTGGAAAGTAGAATTGCCAAGGCTATGTAACACAATTTAGGTCCCGATTTAAGCCCCAATTTTGCATCTGAGGCCGATCTGGGCATCCAATCTCATATCAGACAGGTTTGATTTTCATTTATCTGATGCTCCCCCATTCAAAGGGCTCTAATCGGCTGATTTATGCACAATAACAGATATGAAATATGTTTTTGTTTTGACTTGATCAGACTGTAAAGACCTTTATGATCGGTTCGTAACTCCGATATCGGAGGTTGTTACTCTGATATCGGAGTTTCTAACTCCCATATCGAAGTTATAAACTCCGATATCGAGGGTGAACAAATGGCTTGCCACATTATGTAACGGGGGGACAAAATGGCTGCCGGCGCTGATTGATCATTTTC
Source organism: Harmothoe impar (assembly GCA_947462335.1). NCBI lineage: Eukaryota > Metazoa > Annelida > Polychaeta > Phyllodocida > Polynoidae > Harmothoe > Harmothoe impar. Next base: position 68,252,703 of record OX381704.1, on the reverse strand, counting down.
AGCACGTGGTATCTATGATAGGCCACCCAGCCACAGGAGGTGTTGTTACCTCTGTGGGTACTAAACCGTTATCATGGTAGGCTGCTGTGCATGCATGGCTAGTCTCTGGGGGATCTACTATAGCCTGCAAATTGGGGTTTACCTGAGTATATGGCTGCGTGATAGAGGGCAATTTGTGAAACCCAACTAAACACAACATTAACACAGTTGGGTAAGCCTACTCAGCAGGATCAACACGCAAAACGTCCTATATGTGGTTTGTAAGGGAGGAGCGAATCATATATATCATGGGGAAGGAGTGAGCTTTCTTATCTTAATTGATGTGTTGTGTGTCAACTGGACTTTTGCAATAGGTGCGAGGGATGTTCCTCTACATTCCATGTGTTGAATCCCCACCCACCCTAATGAGTATACCGTTCCCCGCCCCACTCTGATTGTTACTGGACAGACAATACCCTGCCCCTCTGCCCCCCCCCCCCCCCACCCCACCCCCCGCCATCAACTCATTTCATATATTATCCTCCAGGGCCTCTGGCACATTTATATTATAATAAAATAATAACTAACAAAAGAACCTCTTCTATTTGTATTTCTTTCAACACATTTCTCCACCCACACAGACTCACTTCCTCCTCCCTCTTTTCTACCCATGTCGTGCGGCATATTCCTTTCTCCATACCGATTAAAGCCACTCCCCATGCACCTACAAAACAGCCGCCTACCACCAAGCCACACAGACCCAGCATCAGCGTGTCTCTTCCAGTCCACTGACAGACACACTCTGCGCCGCCGCCACCACCACCCACTAGCACCTCTCTCTACCCCCACCACCACCACCACTCCCCACCCACAGGAGGGTGCAGCAGACCTACTGCCAGGCACGGTGAAGGGCTGGAGGATCCAGATCAAACTGGGCAGTGTAAAGGGGGTACCCTGGCAGAGTGGCAAGCAGTAAGGGGGATAGGAGGGGGGTGAGATCACCCAGTGACTATGAAGGGTGGTACTCCCCCATGACAGTGTGCTATAGGTCTGTGTTGTTGTGATCCAATGGAGGAATTACCTGTGGTATTGCAACACCGTGCAGGAGGACTGGTGTGCAGTAAGTGGTGAGCTGGCCTCCTCCACCTAGGCCTGGATATAAACAGGAGTGATTCATGGGAAGATCCCCCTACAGTGGTCTACCCCCTCCAGCACACCTATATATATATATGGGCATGTATACTAATAAGGGTCAGTACATGTACTGGGACCACATGAATATACACTACACAGACACTGAAGACGTCCATGTTATACACCTGTATCTTTTATAGTGTTACCTTTACTACCACTGGATTTAAGCTACCTCTATAGAAACACACAGGTGTGACCTTATGGGTGCAGCAATAATACGCAGCAGTGTTACACACCTACGGAGGTGATATACTACTTCAACACAATATCAAAAGCTACAATAATAGTTTTAGGATTTACGTTGTATAGGTGAATCTACATGGAGAAGTCCCCCTGGCAGCCTTCATACATATCATTCGGGGAGCTTCTAAAAGAGACATAACACACCGACGCCCATCCCCTGATCTCCACATCACCAATACACCCCCCATTCTGAATCAATTGGATCCAGAGGCTGCATGGAAGCAGGCTAACCTTCCTAACTGTGGTGTAAACACAGGACACAGGAGGCCCATACAACCTATACAGGGATCCACTAAAGGCCTAACCAGGCCACCACAGCCAGGACACGCAGGAGGAGTAAAGGCTTCACCATGGAGGAGTAAGTGTATTATCCATACTGGGTGTAGCACCATGTCATGCTCGCCAAGGAAGACTTGTCTAGGTAACCGACATGTCCTTTTGGGGGTGTTTGTATCATGTAGTACCAGACTCTCTCTCGTGGGGGCACTGCGTCCGTTATTGATTGACATTTCTACGAGGTACCCATCTAGATAAAAATCGGTTGCCTTTATAGCTGTGGCTGGTACCGATTATGTTCTATCCTTATCGGTGATGCTGCATGGTGGACTTGCACTCTCACTGTCTAACTGATATTACTCATGATAATAAATCAGCACTGAATTATCATAATATATTTTATACTCCAGAGGACCAGTCATTGTACGCGGAATTCTCACATGTATTAAGCTATCTGTTCCTATCCTTAGCGTACAAGGAATAGCAACGCCTCTATACGTTAAGTATAATATGCATATACATCAGCTATGCCTATGGCGGTATACGTGCATGACATCAGTAGGGCTGTAGTAATTGGCACAGGTGCAGAGATAATGACTGAGTCATGGGAAAACGGGGATTTCCTTAAGGATGTCAGAGACTGCTTTATTGTGGCGGGCGATGTGTGCATGGCATGCATCCAGGTACAGAGAAAGAAGAACAATGCCTCTAGAACCACTCACTTTAGGGGGTCAGACACTTCAGCGACAGAGTCAGGCAATGCTGGACTCCCCTCAGTCAATCCAGCATTCACAGACTGTAGGAGTCTTTATAGAAATGCTGGAGTCTTCCTTCAGAGTCTCACAACTATGGATCATTCGAGCAATCATTGATTGATTCCTACTTTAAATCACTCTTGGCTCTCTTAATGAATTAACTAATTCCCTTCTTCATTAATTCCTTCCCCCTTCTCTATCTCTCCCCTAATCTACGTGCATAGGTTTCTCTGAAACTTAAGGTCCCCTGTTCCGATCTCTTTCCTTATTTTGCCATTTTGTTCATATGTGCAGTCCACCACCCTGCTTCCTACCCCCCTCGTGCCTCTATATCCCTCCCTCCCTCACTATCTATCTCTGTTCCTGCCTTCACCCCCGACCTTACTTCTCTTCTGCTCCCTTTGAAGGGTTGCCAAATTAGACCAGAGTACTTCTGCACTCCGTATGGGAGAGGCCAGGTAGGAGGAGAGAACACTCTGTCAGGTGTGCCGGAGGCAATCCAGGTGGGGAGGGGGTATGTATGTGTGTGGTGACATAGATCACTGCATGACATTAGCTGTGTATACATCGTATACTATTATGCCTATAGGCTCTATGCACGTGTCAATTTGGAAACTATCACATGTGAAGGGACAGGTTACTATAGGTAATTACTACAAATGTAATACAGCTCCATAAACGTTATGTGTAGAGATATAGCAATAATATGAATTTACATGACGTCTGCTTGCAAATGCGATACCACATGGGTACCTGGGTACAGGTGTATGTATATCATATGAATATATCATAATATAGAAGTACTATAAATACAGTGCTGTATCCATGGCTAGATGAAGGACATATATACTCTGTGATTCGTGTAGACTATGTATTGGTTTGGGGTAGAGAGTCACCAGTGCATGCAGGCTGATATCAGTTAACTTAGCATAGGACGAGTAACATTGACTAATGTGGGGGTTAAGCTGGGAAGACCCAGGTGTATAGATCAGGGCGTGCCTAGCGCCTGTGATCCTCCTATAGACCGTTTACTGTACCTGTCAGGTAGTGAGAGGTAAACAGCCTATACACATTATAGCTGTAGCACTTATTGTTGGCATCCTCATCATGTCGTATAGCTAACCCACTGTCCTCTACCTCACCTGTCCTCCTCGGCCCTGTCCTGTCCTGTACTTACTATCCATGTCGTGTCTGTCCCTACCGGGCCTGTCCTATCCCTCTCTTATCCCATCTGTGTCCATCTGTGCCCTACCTTCCTGGTTATATGTGCTACCATATCCAACTGCAAGTTATATAGTGTATTGCCCTACCATTTTTGCCTTGAACCCATTGAACCCCTCTTCATATGACACCCTAATGTACTACACTGCTGCTCCAGTCCCTTCCCTCTTCTCTCCACCCCCCCCCCTCTTCCACAACATCTTCCACCAAAGAGCATTCATTACTTACTATTTATTTTCACCTTGCACACAGCAGTGTGGCTCTATGGCGTAGTTCATACCATATAAGAACATCAGGGGATGCACTCTTAGTAGGGGTATACTTTGATGCCTGTCCTTTGGTGGTGCTGTGTTTAACCCATATATACAAAGGGCACATTCATAACATCATGCCACAGCACATGTATGGCTCTGTGTTAACCTATAGACCATGCCAAACATGGCCCTACCTTTAACCTTCAGTTGGCATGGATACAGGTGTTACTACAGACTGTGTTTTATATATAGATATACAAGGGGTTAGACCTGTAACTTGAAACCTTTATCGTCGGTATGGTGACCTGTATATGAACAGAAACGCCACAAGTACTACTACTGCACTACTTCGCACATTCTCCTTCAACCTACAAGATTTAGTGTAATACATAATATATCCAGTGAAATCTCATTATAATGAGGACCGATAGAAAGAACTTCCTCTTATAGGGTGCACGTTTCCACGGTCCAGATTGTCAGTTCTCTATATCTTTTGTATAGGTTATACTATAATAGGGAACTTTGCTTACAAGGAGCGATTTGTCTGGTCGTAGGGCCCTCCTTATGATGGTATTTTACTGCCATAGGTTACTTTAGTGTTCTCATAATAAGGTTATTTAAATGCGTCTGATTGCTATCAGACCAATCACCTATCAGGAAAACCAAACAGCAAGGTCACTTTTCCACGGTTTCACCTCCTTTCCCAAAGCCTCTGCAAATAGGCCCAGCCCCATCACACCATGAGCACAACTAAAGCAATTCTCTTGAACGATTTGTTCTCCAGTGGTATACAGAGTCAGTATAGACTTTTCCTGTGCTAACATTAGTAAGAACAAGTTAAACACAGGCAGACACATGGTCCTTAATTGTCTTTCCCATTGCTTGCACAAGTCTCCTTTGCAAATTGCAGGTTCTCATATAATATATAGGCATTGCACGGCATCGTCCCATCGAGTCTGTTAAAGATGGATTAGGAGCTAATTTGGGGTCGATCTTTATTTTTCTGTTACACAGTGTATTTGTTTTCATAATGCATATACATGTATCAATGTGTGTGTAATCTTCTAAATCTATCTAACACTTAGAAATGCATAAATCCAAGGTCAGAGGGCCTGTTTTTGTAATAGAGCGGGGTCGCACAACCTATTCTGACATGGTTTTCTCTTTATTGTATGCATTTCTAAGTATCAGTAGAATTTAAAAGTTTACATATACATTTGTATAGGCATTACGAATACAAATGCATTGTGTAACTGAAAAATGAAAATTAGCCCCAAATTAGCTCCTAACCCATCTTTAAAAGCCAACAAGTTGGTGCCCCTACAGCAACAGTGAGAGTGAAGCCGGAACAGGTACCCAACCTATATATGTAGGGCGGATAGGGGGGAGGGGGTTAAGAGACTTGGGCCCTACTGTATAATACTCCGAACGCACTAATCTTACAGCAGTCATAACCCTTTATGGATGTGTTTCATCCCACTTTCTCCCAGCCCACCCAGGTGGTCCAACACAGGTCAGCACACTGATTAATTGTGCTTTGATTAGCCTTAAATGCCACACCAACTCCTGCCATGTGTATGACCAGAGGGCTGAACTACATGTACTATACAAATTGTACTATTCACCTGATTAATGAACTTAATGTATGTCTCATAGTTCTGATTCATTGTGTGATCATAGGCTATATACAACAGCTTATTAGAGTCATACAAGCTTTCCGTATATTGGCCTTGCGTACATGAAAGAATGCCGTCTTGGTTACAATTCTGTGCAGTAAAATGTAATCAATCAATCAGTCAATCGTCCAATCAATCAGTAAGTCCCCCGAGGGTCTGATTATAGCCTCAATTGGCTGCACTTAGAATTGAAGGTTATGGTTATAGATGAGATGATGTGACATTGCATTCATTTTGCCTGCGGTTCTATAGCATCGATCATACTATTTGCTGTACATTATTTAGCCGTTGATTTCATATGATATTAAATGAAAAGTTCGGTGTAAACCAATTCCGGATATAATAAGGATTTTTAATGAACATTATCTGAGCACCCACGCAGCTAATTGGGTAACTGAGAGGTCTAGCGCATGTGGCTTGTCAATATGAATGGAGTATGACAATTCTATACCTGTCTATGAAAAAATAACACTTAATTAATTACCAGTAGCACAGAGGCACTGGCCTAGAGGGATAGATAACGGATGTATGCTTAGGCTGTAGGGAATAAAGGTATTAATCCCCTAACACAATTAGCTTTCTGGAAATAGGGATGTAGGTCAATGCAAATGGATATTAGTTGGCCCATAGATCTTTCTTGGTGCAGACCATATTCGCCTGTAGATCTACGAAAGCGTTTATAGCAACACTCCTGCTTGTAATGTAATATGTTATTATAATTTAAATTGCTTGACGACTGTAGAAAAATATCTGGACAGTCTAGTATGGACCCACACCATCCCTATCCTATAACCCATCAGCCTGTAATCTAGGCTTATCCTGACCTAAGCAGCTGAACACGATACGCCATAATACTCCCGCCTTGTAATATAATGACAATTAATAGACTGAGGATTTCGTAGGACAGTTAGGAGGGGTGCAACAATAATTATATCCATATTGATGGGGGAAATCCCATCTATCACAAAGTGTGGGAAATATTTCGTGTCAGGCATTATCATTGAGGCCTATAAGTCATTGATTCCGGTGCCTTTGTGTGTGCACATGTGGGAGTGCCTTGTTCAATGCCCTAAGATTGCCCTGAGAAGGACCTCACTAGATGGTCACCAACAAACACTAAAGGTGTGTTTTAATGGTACGGATTTTAGACATTTCTTATGTTAACATTGGAAATCAGGAACAATTTAAACACATACTGGCTAACACAGGGCCCTTGTCTTTCCTATTACACTAGCCGCCCTGCAGGCTGGCATGCACACCTGTAGGCATTACACGGCATTCTCCCATTAAGCCTGTTAGAATAGGGGGGGGTGATAAATCTACTTTTCTTTGGGGACAGGCTCAAACTATGCATTTGGGTCCAAAAACACGGGAAATCACAAAAATATTTTTTTCGGACCCCCGTGACCCCCCCGTACATAGGGTCCGAAGATCGGCCAAATAGTGAGAAAACAGCCCAAATTCAGGCTTTCAGATTCCTTCTAAAATCAAGTCATGACTTCATGAAAATGGTCAGAAACCTTCATATGGGACCCAAAGAGACCATTTAAAGTCATATTGTGGTGATTATAGAGGTGTTTCCCCCTCTGGGGAGGTGGTTAGTCCTCGGTAAAGTACCGATAAATCAGCTATTTTGAAGGCATTTGCTCCCTTACAATCACATCCCTGTACTGCCATAAAAGATCCTCAGGACACCTAATCAGGCAGATTAAACCCTTCTGGAGGGTCCCCTCTTTCTGTCAACTCCCTCTATGACCCCCCCCCCCCCACCCCTCCCAGCATGCATCAATAGCCATCAGATAACTCTCCCCCCCTTCGCCTCTATAATTACCCTATACTGAAATAATATATTAACATAACATTAATATAAGACCTGTCTGATAGTTTGAACCTTTCTTGAGGGCTCCCTGTTCCTGTTAACCACCCCTTATGACCCACCTCCACCCTATCCCCACCCTCACCCCAAACTAATAGCCATGAAATAACCCCCCCCCCCCTCGGCTCCATATCACACAGTATAACCATCAGCCCAACCCTCCCTCCATGTGGCACAGTGCACAGCATTGCCTCTCATGGTATGTATCATGCCTGGGAGTGGGACAGTGGTGTGGTTAAAAGAGGGCCCCCCTCCAAAAAAAAGGAATGAGTGAGCTAGGTCCTTGAGATCACCCTGGTAGGTGTATCTACTACAGCTGGTAGAGGGATACTGTACTTCAAGTCAAATTTGGGTTCAATATTTGGTTTAATACCAAGATATGTATTCATCTGTCCTCAAAGTTTGATATGAGGTTCTACCCTTTACCCCATATAGGGGATGGCATAGGTCTACCAAGAACCATGCCTATGTTATCTTTTCATATATCTGAATATTATAGCAGCACCCTGAGATGTTGCATGTATGCCCGTCTTTGACAAAATCTGATCTTTAGCATTGCAAATGAGGTATCAGGGTTACCTACCCCTCCCCATAATATAATTGCAAGGTTTATTATTGGCTTCAATAATATTTAGGGTTCAGAGTATTTATTTAACACCTCAGAGAATTGAATTAAATAATTATCTCTTGTCTTATGTCTAGGATACTAACCATGCAATTTGTAGACAAAGAGATATGGACACCAGTCCTTATTTGGAGTCATTTGCAGGCTCCCCCACCCCCTCACCCCTCTACAATCCATCATTCTATGCATTTAACCACTTGGTTAAGGAGGAGAGTCAGGGTTTTTATTTATTGTTGTATCAGGTTATAAGTGATGTTAATATTAGACCTCTGCTATAACTATTATAGAATTACTTTGTATAATAAGTGTAACAACATGAAACAGTCATCTTGACAATGAATACACATGGGGTGAGGTACTAGGCATAGAATGAAGGGGGGGGGGATGTGATCATTGGTAGGGTAACTCAAAATGAATATAGAGACCTTTGAAAAGGGTATAATCTATCTGATCTAAACTCATTTTAATATGTTGACAATTCAAATACATTGAAGCAAAGGCCCTCCAAGATTTGGGTTATATTCATGCAATCACAAGAATATGACCTGTAATAGTCTCTTTTGGTCCCTTATCAGTTTTCTGTTGAGGTGGTAAAGCCATTCATGCATGTATGATAAATAGATTATAAGAGGTCTGATGGTTGGAATTCTTAGATGGACTGAGGTAGCCCTCCTCTTATGTCTGTATAGGGTAAGGGAGGAGGTCTGGGCCCCCTCCATATCCCCCACCCCTCTTTTAAACACACCACTGTCTTAATCCCAAGACAGGCTAAGGTGTCTGTGAATGACTATTAATGTTCAAAGATCCTGATATTCTGAGTACAGTGTAATATAGAGGCGAGGGCGGAGGGGGGAAGGGAGTTATCTGATGGCTATTGGTGCATGCTATGGGGGGGGGGGTGTTAGGGGTCATAGGGGGTAGTTAACAGAAACAGGGGGTCCTTCAGAATGGTTCATGATGATGTTTTATGGCAGTATAGGGACCTGATTGTATAGGAGCAAATGCCTTCAAAAAAGCTGATTTATCGGTATTTTACCATGGACGCACCCCCTCCCGAGAGGGGGAAACACCCCTATAATCACAACAATATGACTTTAAATGCTCTCTTTGGGTCCCCAATGAAAGTTTCTGACCATTTTCATGAAGGCATGGTGAGGTTTGAGTAGGAATCTGAAAGCCTGAATTTGGGCTGTTTTCTCACTATTTGGCCGATCTTCGGACCCCATGTACGGGGGGGGTCACAGGGGTCCAAAATAAATATTTTTGTGATTTCCAGAGTTTTGGGTCCCAAATGCATAGTTTGAGCCTGTCCCTGAAACCGTACGACAAAATTAGCGATTTAACACCCCCCCCTAGTTAGAAGGAGAGAGCAGTAGGCCTTAAGGTACACTACAGGTAGCTACCCTCCAGGGTCTGACAATAACCTCAGGTGGCTGTACCCAGAATAGATGACCAGGATAAGATGAGGTGACATTCAGGAGGATTGCTGTTTGTTTTCTTTTTTTTTGCCCTAGGTATTCTCCTATGGCCAACGTCTGGATATGATTATAAACGTTTTACCTGCATCGTTGTAATTAACCAAAGAGGCAAGCATCCATTCCTCCAAAAAGCTACACTAAACAGGTGTAAGTCGCATACAATGTACTTGGCAGCAAGTGATATAATAAATGAAGAGTAGAAAGGTCCAGGGCTACTGAAGTGCATACTTTTTATCCTTGATTGTATCACCAGGCTCTGCTGGTGCTGCTTGGTATCAATTGGATCTGTGCAGACATCTGCTCATTATAGCAGGTCCTACCCTTGTGAGTGATGCATAGTAAGCACAGTTATGAGCCAATGGTTCATGGAAAACATGAGATCGGGGAATGCTTAGTGCACCCCATTGGATCAGTGTAAGAAGGCTAGCATAAATGGGTTGCTTATACATGTAGGATTGTGCATAATTCTATTTCATGTGGGGTGACAAACTATGGTTAAGGGAGCGGACAGGGTGGGGGGTTGTTGGATTTGGGAGGGGGGATCTGTGGCCAATTTGGACCCCTCTCCCCATACCCCAATGTTACGTCATCAAAATAGCAATGTAACTAAACTTTAGATGTCCTTTTTTAATTAGAATTATTCACTAACGACATTGAATAAATACAGAGATCTACTCGGATCCTAGTTTCATCACTCGTTTGCCGCTAGACCAACTCGTGAAGAAACTGTCAGTTTTTGGACAGACACTAGGGAAGAAATTGTTTGTTTGGACAGATTCTAGTGGACCACCGTATACATCTGCCTGTCCGTGAAGAATATGACAAAGACCACTCAATAGATTAAATCTAACATCCAGGCCTGGCATGCGGTGATAGATAATGGTTATTTCCTTGGTCTGCAGGGAATAGATACGCATTAATCACTTAGCACCAGTGATCCCTATAGGCAGATTTGGGGAGATATAAAAAAAGCAGGGCTATACGTAAAGTGATATTAGTTGGTCCTCGGATGACGGATGTTACCTTCCATAACATCGGTCTGAATACCTTTTGGCTTAATACATGTTATATGTGGATAGAACCCAGGACAAGACAGGACAGGGCACTGTCGGGAAGGACAGGATAGGACCAGGAACAGGATAGCACAGGGAAGGACAAGAAGACAGATAGGCCTACAACACCTAGTACATTACTTTAAAGAAGTGTTAAGTTTCGGTCAAAACACTATATTTCCATACTATAGATAGGCCTATTCAACACCATATCCCTATTCAATAAGCCAACAGCCTGTTATCTAGGCTTATCCTGGCATGAGCAGCTGGACATGCTAGCCATAATGACACGGCCTTGTAACCTATGGGCAACAGGCCAGGGGTCAGGGGAGGGGAGGGGGAGGGGTGAGAAGGGGTGAATAGAAGTGATGACTATAGCACTGTATTGTTGGTGGAATTTCCATCCATCACAAATAATAGGCAAAAGTGGTCAGTCTATCGGAACATATTGTTAATTCTGCATAGCCAGGATCGTTATTTCCCGTCCATTGACAATGTGGGGGAGCAGTTTACTGCTGTTATTACTAATACATACAACAATGCATTGCACTCCTTATGCATTAAATCCGTCCAATGAAACGTGTCAAGTGGATATATTCACGGGACATCATGAAATGACGTTAATGAGCTTTAAATTGGCTGGAACTATTTTATAAACATATCGAGTTTCTCATGAATGTTTAAAAAAACAAAAAAAAACACGTTTGATCTCAGACTGCATGATTGTCACTAAATGCACAATTAGCATTAAATGAGTATCTTTATCTATTTCAGGTCCGACTCTTTTGACTACATGTTTAAGGTCGTCGTGGTGGGAGACATGGGGGTAGGCAAATCCTGCTTCCTCCTCCGACTCACAGTAAGTATACAAGTTTCGCTTTCAGTCTCAATGTATCGAAATATCATCCAGAAGAAAAGAAGAGGGAGTGGACCCCTTTGTCTAGTCCCTACCCCCTACCCCCCCCCCCCCCCCCCACCCCGAACTCTTTCATAATGTTATAATGAGAAAGAGTGACAAAAGTACTGTTTTGGGTAGTAGAAATGCCCCCAGTATACTATACTTTATATTCCGTTGTATAACTATACACCAGGTTCAGGCCCTTGGATTGGTTGATAATAGACATAGCCTATATAGGCCATGTAAAGCTTTCGGCTTCCTTGTCTACACCAATTCCGCACCTCTTTTTTTAAACTTTTTCTTTCTTAAATCTATAGAAGTCACGGATATAGTCGCATCATAATATCTGTGTAAATATTAAGGCAACAATTTCAAACTAAAGAATTAAGTAAGTAATATTGTGCATTATGTTAAATCTATAGTACATAGGTGTAGTGTGGGATCACTGGTACAAATATCTAAATGTTTCATCTCTCATGTGTGCCTTAACTCTTTGTTTTAGGATGACTCATTCACAGAGACACACATCTCCACAATAGGAGTGGACTTTGTGAGTAATATTATTTACCTTTGTTCAGGACAATGAGTAATAGCTAGCTCTATCGCCAGCTACATTGGAACACACCTGCTGCTGCTATATGTACATACATAATACAGCCAGGTGTGTCTCTATAATCTGGCAGGATGACAGGGGGTCGGAGAGGGCGTGAGCTTGGATAGGAGTGTGGGGAAAGGCGTGGTGCTTGGGGGTGGGCAGTGAACTGGGAAGCTGGCATGCAGTGAGTTGGATAGGCAAGGAGATTGATATGGAGGGGTTAACATAGGGGAGCAAGGAAATGAGGGATATATATGAAGACAGACAGACAGTTAGCAGGACATGACATGCAGGCAGGCAGTTAATAGGCAAGCCGACAGGCAGGGGGACAGGAACGAAGGGATAGTGTTGACGGACAGACAGGCAGGCAGGGATAGACAGGTTGGTCGGCCAGGGGGAGGGATTGAGGGACGAAGGCAGGGATGTATATGATAGACGGGGTGGGAGGCAGGCGGGCGGACAGGGAGAGGAGGGGTGGAGTTGACAGGCAGGCAGGCAGGCAAGTTGACAGGTGGGCGGGGAGAGGAGGGGTGGCGTTGACTGTCAGGCAAGCAGAGATGTCAGGGAGAATAGGGAATTGACAGGTAGTTAGATGGGATCAAGAGGAGAGGGAGAGGTGACAAGTAGGAAGACATACAGGGAGAGGAGGAAGTTGACACAGAAGCAAGTAGACAGGGAGGGGAGGAATGGAGTTGATTCAATGACAGGCAAGTAGGGGCATGAAAGAGAGAAGGGGGACTTGACGGTGAGGCAGACCGGGGATTGAGGAAGTTGAAAAGCAGACAGGCTGGCATTGAGATGAAGGAGGGAGTTGAGAGGTAGCCAGACAGACAGCCAAGAGAGGTATGCTGTAAAGCTTTTATACCATCCAGCTGCTCGCCATCTGCTCGTAGTAACTCCGCACTCCTGTAGACTGGTCGATGGTGGTAGGGTCAGATGCTATGAGGACGTTTTGAATTATCGAGTAGGATTGTCTACGTTAAAAACTATGATTTAGATATAAAACATATCTAAAGTGTATCATTAATTTTAATGCTAGCTTATAGATCATTGTACTTGTGTTTTGCCACTAATAACACACAGCCGACACATGCCCTAACGAAAATGTATTTCTTCTAAGGGGATTAGGATCACACAAAGTCCAAACACGTTCAAATTCTGTTGACAGGATTTATAACAATGTTATCAGCAACATCAGATTCAATAAATGAGCAAATCGTTGTGTTACGGCTAATAGATGATCTACAGTTTTAATTGCTTAATGGTCTTCATCAAAATAATTTTCTGCATGAATCAATACATGTATATAAAACAATAATAATTCAATGTGTCATCGCTTGCAGAAAATCAAAACAATAGAACTGGACGGGAAAAGGATAAACACAAGTATTGTAAGTACAAATGTAGTGTAAAAGAATTCTCAAAGTATATTTGAATGGATAAGGCAAATAAAGGTGTGTTTCAGGCAACCAACACTAGATTCAAAGTGGGGCCGACCCTAACGTTTTTGGGGAATTACTTATGAATTTATTATTTGTAAGTATTCATATTTTGGTCAGGAAGAACAAGCTCCTACTGAGTTCAGTGACCTAGATAATTATCTGACTGCAGGAAATTCCTTTTTAACAAGTATATCCAACAATTTTGTGATATTCCTAGTTACTGAAGGAATATGTCGCAAGTCATCCTAATGACCTGCGAGTCAATTACTGGCAATTTCAGCAATATAAAAAAGTAGTTGTTTTTTAAAATCCTACCTACACATGCACCCGAATCTTTATGACCATGTTGCCATTCAAGCATTGTTGCCAACGGTTTCAATCATGCCTTAATCTTGATATATTTGAGTATATGTAATCGGTATGTAATGGAGATCAGATTCGTTTTTACAACTAGAATTACTATATCTTATGTCCAAATAAATGTCCAAATATGTCCAAATAAATGCACATTGATACTGTCCTCTTCCAGTGGGACACGGCCGGACAAGAGAGGTTCCGGACCATCACAAGAGCCTACTACAGAGGGGCGCAGTGCGTCATCATGGTGTTTGACGTCACAAATAGGGTATGGGGAAATTATTGTTAAAAATGGGAAATATATTTATATTATAATGAATGTTTCTCAAGCAAAAATGACCATACAAACTGTAGTGTGGACAGCCCATCTCTATATATACATTATAAAGAGCAATATATTGATCCATGGTTTGGTCTCTTACATTTTCATTATTTGCTCTGGTGGCCTGGCGAATGCATGCAGGTAGCATATAGTTCTATATAGAAGTAGAAGTAGATTTTTTCTATGAATTTACACATATACAAAACAAATAACTGGACATAATCCTATTTTCTCTTCAACGCCTACACCTGTTTATACATTTCCTTTGTGTTCACATGCTCCAGTCGTCCTTTGAGCACGTCCAGCACTGGTTGGAGGATATGGAGCGGAACGGAGCTCACGACTCAGACAAGCTGTTAGTGGGTACCAAGTGTGACCTCACCTCACAACGTGTTGTCACCTATGACGAAGCCAAGGTATATTATATCCCTCTTCTTGTCTATATGTATTATATATGTGACAGTGTTCCCTTAATCTAATATTTATCTATTTATCTGTCTATGAGTAGAGAGCCTATAGAGCCTAGTAAGTTTATTATGACTTTGACTATGGGAAGAAGTCTATTTATAATATTATTAGATATTAGTTATCATATTATCATCATCACCATCATCACCATCATCATCATCATCATCATCAATTATTACCCATCATAACATATCAATGATTTTCATTTAAACATGAAACTACTACTTCTTGATACTGATACTTATTCCAATATGTCACTTCTCAGCACCTGTCAGACTGTCTAGGAGTACCCTTCATAGAGACAAGTGCCAAGACAGGAGTAAATGTGGAACAAGCCTTCCTCACGCTGGTCTCCGCCGCCATGACACGGCTAGGGGACAACAGTGTAACAGGAGGAACTGATCGAGTCGCACTGGGGAAGGGCTCTGAAGTGGGTCGGTCGTGGTGTTGCTGAGACTGTGCTGATGATGAGAATAGATAACATAAAAACACTGTAGTTATAATGTAGCATCTTGAGTTGGAGCAGACAATAAGTCCTGCTGGAAAGGATATCAAAGGGGAAAGGAGGAATAAAACCAGGAATTGTGACATGTCTGAGGAGGGATAATACTGTGTGGCATTTAAGAAGCTGATTCAGAGACAATATTGGTCTACTGATATGTTAAGAGTCCCACATGAGAAAAATGACTCATAAAATCCATTATCGTGTTCCTGAAAGGAGGTACATAATAACCGAATCGTGGAGTGTGACAGAGGGACCAAAGCCACTTAAAGCATATAGGAATTGTTGTAATAAGCTATAGATAACGACTACTACACTTCAAGGAGTCAGCCTTAAGTCGTCGCTTTAGGAGTTTATCCAGTTCTGCCATACCACAACTGGGCGTATGTGGTACATGTATGGCCTATGGCAGAAGGAGCCCCCAGAGGGGCCTTAATGAGTAGGCCAGAAAGTAGGGAATTCAAGAGGATAGTCTCTATAATGTACACACCATCTGAGACTGTCAATATGCATCTGGTTTTATGCAATAGGTAAAAATGCATATACAAAAGGTCACCGGGTGTACCATCTATTGAGGGACCTGGAAGAAGAAACAAATGGTCAGAGCATAAAACCTGGATCCATCGCAACTATAAATGACTGTGATCCGGACGGTAAAACTACGGTGGACTCAATAGATATGCACATGGTATATTGTATATATAGGGTTAACAGCTTGTGACGACACCTATGGTGTTCAGGATATATTCAAAGGGCACACATTGTAACCCAGCTAACAAAAACGTTTCCAATTGTTTTTAAAAGTTTACAAAACACCTCCCTCAAGCCATATAAACGATTCTGCTTTTGTTAGCTGGGAGGGTTACTAAAATACTGCATTGATGTGCAGGATATAGTCGCTATAATACAGACCAGGCCAAGGGTAAGTCCATACCAAGAAGGGGGGGTCGCTGTTATTGCAATTAGTTATGTCTAAATAAAGCTAAGTTGTATAAATTATGGTACATGGAGCCCATCAGAAAGGTATCCATATTATTTTTAAAACAATCAAATCCTCGACAATGTCCAACAACAATGTGTAAGCTATCTACACACATTCCGAGGACAACCCTCATATAATCTCTGGGGTATTAAAACAAAAATTAAAGTTAGCTCTATAATGAATAATAGAGAATGTGATATTCATAGATTAATGCAAAATGATGTAACCACTCAACGTGATGAAGAGCTGGTGAATGAACAGATATAGATAGATTTAAATCAAATGTCCAAGAGCTGCTGATGGCTGGAGTCGAAGTTCAAGAATAGCATCGTGTTTAGTAATCATATTACAGCATTAGAATTGCACGATTACTACACTCGAGATCACATATGGATAGAAACTGACAGTTGCACATGGTCTGTCTCCCGAATGTGGAGAACAATGCAATTGTCCTCGAGTGGACATGATAGATATAATGTTTGATTTCACGGTTTATGGAGGCGTGACTTTTATGCCAAGGCCACGGGCAGCTGGTTGGCTGTTGGCCATTTATAGTAGAACTTTGGGTCATAACTCGTATATATGGATTGTACGTATATATAATAGACTAATGTGCTTGCTGGACGGAGGCATAATGTTGGATGACAATGTGAGATCGGACCAAGTCCAGGAACTGAGATGGGCCATGGTTAGATTTTAAACTATTACACAACTAGGTTATAATATTTAGTGTATTATCATCCTATAGCTGTGTGTTGGATGTCGTTTAAGATGGTATTGCCTACTTATATGCATGTATAATACATGTGCACATTCGTCTTAATAATATCACTGTATAATGACTATTATATAGGATACTTGCCTCATGAAACTGGCCAATTATACGTCTACGTTATCTACATGAGTTAGGTTGATCATTCACTAAACAATCACTTCTGTTCATTTACAAGCACCATAAAAGCCTGAAGGTGTGTATAAGAATGGCAGCAAGTATGAGAATATCCCAGATTCCAACTGATAATTAAAGTAAAACGCCTGACATCGAAACAGGATAATTCATTCTCAATGTAAAACAATATGAAATTGGTTGAATTGCATTAAAATGAACGATCGGTGAATTATATGAAAATCATAACTCAAGATTTTGTAAGGACATGTTTTAGCATAATATGTTTTAATTTAGGGTTTAATTGAGTCATTATATCAAAAATGATCTTGGTTGTGCAGAGTCAATCTCTAAAGACATCACACTTTTGATAGCTATCAGTGTGTATACCATGCAGAATGGAATGCCATTGCTGAGGATATTATCTTACCTTTTTTGATATTTCATTTCTTATCTTCGGGTTATTGTGTTATTATTGCCTGTTACATAACATGTTCCCATAAACATTATATGTTCAGTGCACATTATTACTGTGAACGGCTGATTACATAGCATGGTATACTGAACATCATTTTCTTTCCCTTGTCAAACTATTAAAATCACATGAACACGTGCCTTTTCAGTGCTATTTCAGTGAGCACTAATCTAACATGACGTAGCCTCAGATATAGCCCATATTCATTGCTATGGCAGAAACTGATTAATATTGTCGAAGTATATACTGGTGGCCAGTATACTGCCATGCAGTCGGAAAGAGTAGGTAGAGGTAATGTAAAAGGTCGGTTGCATAATCTATACATTAATACATCTGGACACAATGTATATTGGCTTAGGATATGTTTGGGGGGGGGGGGGGGAGTGTGACGTTGTGTTTAGTGTCTTGCTGTTATCTTGTTATTTTCCTACATGGATTGTCTGTATTGCCCCTGAGGTATGCATTATGATATTATATTGACACATGATGCTTCTATGTGCATCTCTGCACCCGATATTGTTGTTTAATAGGACATGTGTATATACATATCCAAAGAGCCAGAAGTGCTTAGAGTGCAAGAAGAATCCAGCAGCTTCAGACGTATATAATGCAGCTTCTCTGTCCCTATAGGTGTGACCAGGTCAATGCAAAGGAACTGTCGAAATAACCAGAATATGATATATAATTATCTAGTAACAA
This sequence comes from Harmothoe impar, assembly GCA_947462335.1. Taxonomy (NCBI): domain Eukaryota; kingdom Metazoa; phylum Annelida; class Polychaeta; order Phyllodocida; family Polynoidae; genus Harmothoe; species Harmothoe impar. Next base: position 68,234,448 of record OX381704.1, on the reverse strand, counting down.
AGATATTTATATCATAGATAGCCACGATACTGAGTGAGTGGTCACTTTTAATATGAATTACATATACTGTTTGTTGGGAATCTATGTACACACAGAATTAAAATGATATTCAAGATATGGGTATAATGTATATACATACACATAGAATACAATGGTGTATGTAAAGATGTAAGTTATTTTCTGCCTGGCTGTGCCAAATGCAGCAATAAAGTCTTGAATGATGTCACGCTTGTTTCTTCACCTACTTCCATCTGAAATACACGTATGGTGTTCTAACTAGTGCTTAACAGACATGATGTGCAAACTATAGATGTCTCATAGAGACAAATACTCCAACAGCTTAAAACCTTACAGACACCTCCCCAGAAGAGGTTATGGCTGATTTGGGTAGAGGAAGTCATGTACTTTCAGAATCTTGATGCCCAGCTGGCATTGTTGAGGGTTTTTAGAAATTCAAGATGGGTTCCAAGATTCCTGACAGAAATGTTTAAAATCATAAATCTGTCAATTCTTATGTGATTTGCATGTGTAATACCTTTAACTTGGGGTTTTTATGTATGCCTGATTGATTTTTTTAACGTGAATATTGAATAACCATACAGAACTGAGGTGCGTGGTTGGTTGGTTATGTATGCATCTATCAGGTGGCAGCACGGGGGGGGGGGGGCTGGATGAATCGGCCTACTACATGTACATGATGGAGCCACCTGACACGTTACATCCTCTGTACTATTGTATACTATATAGTTACAGCCCAGTCTGGAATTACATGAAAACTCACAGAAAAGTGTATGCACTATTTTAGAATTAGAAACATATGCACATATCATTTTTGTGATGTGGAAGGGAATAGTTTTTCACCAATCAGACATATGTGATGTGTTGGATGGTATGGTTGAGAGTACTGGGGTAATATCCGTACACGACACATAGGCCTACCACAGAAAACATGACCCAAACCATATTATGAATATGGAAAGGAGATGAATTAACCAAGGCATGACAAGCGTATATCATGTACCTATACAAAAAGAAATTGTAAGTCTAGCCTTCCCTGTAGAGCCCAGTGAATCTCAGTCCTATTTCAGGGGTAGTTTACCTGTAAACAAAACATGTCCCCTACTTCCACTGATAGCCCCCCTGTATTATAACATATTTAACTAATTATCATAACATATAGATATATCCTCATACAAAAGGAACTATGCTTGTTAGTAACAGTATTCTACTGCTGCCATGATAAAATCTAAGGCTCAATATGTATGTAGACACGACACATCCCCTGTATATACGACACATCCCCTAGGTGAAAAGGTACTAAGGGGAGACATTATGTATATCCCACGTCCACTACCATCTTCTTATGTCCACTACTCTCTCCTCACATCCACTACCGTCTCCTCTCATTCACTATAATCTCCTCATAACCACTACCATCTCCTCTCATCCCCTACCATCTCCTTATGGTCACTACCATATCATGTTCACTACCATCTCCTCACATCCACTATCATCTCCTCACGTCCACCACCATCTCCTCATGTTCACTACCATCTCCTCACATCGACTACCATCTCCTCACATCAACTACCATCTCCTCACGTCCACCACCATCTCCTCACGTCCACTACCATCTCCTCACGTCCACTACAATCTCCTCACATCCACTACCATCTCCTCACGTCTACTACCATCTCCTCACATCCACTACCACCTTCTCACGTCCACTACCATCTCCTCTCATCCACTACTATCTCTTCATGTCCACTACCATCTCATCACGTCCACTACCATCTCCTCATGTCCAATACCATCTCCTCACATCGACTACCATCTCCTCACATCAACTACCATCTCCTCACGTCCACCACCATCTCCTCACGTCCACTACCATCTCCTCACGTCCACTACAATCTCCTCACATCCACTACCATCTCCTCACGTCTACTACCATCTCCTCACATCCACTACCATCTCCTCACGTCTACTACCATCTCCTCACGTCTACTACCATCTCCTCACATCCACTACCATCTCTTCATGTCCACTACCATCTCCTCACATCCACTACCATCTCCTCATGTCCACTACTATCTCCTCATGTCCACTACCATCACTGCACTTATTGCCATATATATATATATAAACTAACCACCGCATGACTGACCCGCCCAAGACGACAGCTCTGTACGGAAGGAGGTAATTGTCTGGGGCTACAATTCACCTGGACGATTCAGCTATATCATTATAAGGGCTGCATGAATCGTTCACTGCTATATGTAAGGGTTGCATGAATCGTTCACTGCTTTACTTAATCAATATTAAGCTAAATGAATCTATGTATTACAGAAAGAATCAGTCTGATTCTTTCTGCAGAAGTAGTCCCCTGTATAAGGTCACCTAGGTGTTATCGTTGTGCCCCACCAAGGTTTTAGTCAGGCGACAGATTGAAGAACCTTCAGTTCTACATCTACACATCTACACAGAAGAGGGCATTGTCAAGTTGACAGTTGATAGCATCGACCTGTTCAAAAAAGTCAGTCTTAACAGACAATGAAGCACCCAAGATGTTGGGTTTTTCACCCTTTTTTCAAAATCACCTTTATTTTCAAAATCACTTTTTTGGCCCTCTTGGGCCCCTTTCTGTAAAGGGTAATTGGCGTTATATTAAAGAGATACCCTGTCTCTATTTTGCATGAAAATATTCGTTCAACTATATGGCAACAATATCAGTAATCTCTCTAGCTTTATCATTCTGAGTAAGCATACGAACCTTAGCTTAATGCAAAAGTCTTAGCAGAGCGTGGTTTCGATCCACGGACCTCTGGGTTATGGGCCCAGCACGCTTCCACTGCGCCACTCTGCTCCATGAACGGCCCTTGGTATGAGCATGATTTGTATTAAAAGTGATGCAATGCCTCAAGAAGACTAGTCCATAGTACACCTTAACCCTTTAAGGGCCGCTGCTGCCACTGGGCAGCATCTAAAATACCCTTGAAAAACCGCTGCTGCCATAGGGCAGCAAAATTGCTACCCTAGGGCAGCAGTACCACTAAATTACAGCTCCTGCTATGGAACAAAGAATACAAATGAATGAATCCAAAAATATCTAACATAATTACTACGTCCCCTTATCAAAAAGGTGTAAATTCTGTCTCCAATACAACTTATTTTACTCCTTAGCCACTGTCCCAGGGAGCACATACTTACAAAATTGCATATTCCCATGGCATAGGGCCGGTGGTTAAGTCCCAAATGACATTTTTCAAGGCCAGCAGGGAAAGGGTTAATCATCAACGAGTCATTCAAACTACATGTGTATCACTAGGCCTATATTTAATCTACCATGATTTACATATGGTTTGTCATATATTATACGTTATATGAATGGTATTTGGGCTATTTAAATCAATCAATGCAGTTACCTGTATAAGCAAAGGGTGTACATAACTAGACCTCTGATTAAGTTGATAGCATGGTCTGATTGGGCATTGGCATAGATAACACGCTTGTAGTGGGCTCTTACACAACTGCTATGCTGACCCATCTATAAAACTGCACGCAAGAAGCCTATATGTGCAACTTATAAAGGGCATTGAAGATAAAAGTACTCTTCTTTCCTAGAGCCGCCGGCTATATATGCCTACGTGTAGTTCAATGATTCAAGAATGTGGACAGTTACCTAATGTCTCCATTTAAAAGATAAATATCCTTACTTTAGTTGATGAATTGAGCCTTTTCTAAACATCTACAGTCATACACTTTCTGCTGACGTAGGTGTACCTTTCTAATTAATTTGATGTGATTTTATCCAACAACTGCTGCAGCTGCTCATTTGTTTTATTATCTAGTATTATCTCAAGTAGTGACATAATAACCTGATGAAGAATAATAATGTACGTATAATTATGAACGTCTACACACAGGGGAAGCGGATGCTTGATGAGCCAAGGTAAATTGAAGGTGCAATTAAGGGTGCTGACCGATATCCCTATGACTAACCTGGGATAGCCACTACAGGCAAAGGCCTGGAACATTTAGATTATCAGCGAGGGTCACTATAACGTGTTAGTTTTGAGAATGCGGCTTTTATAGTTGGGGACGGGGATTAAGAAAACATAAGTGATAAGAAGATCCATCTATGGCAATAAAAGCCACGTTCCATATACGAAGCCGGATACTGTCATGAGGCAATGTACATGAAATAAGCAACGAAGGAAAACATGAATTACCATAAACAGGAAGTTGACAGTAGGGATGCGTGGGCGTATTTATTCCGTCACAAGGACCATTAACGCATCATGCCGTCAATGTGTAACCTATAATAATAATATAGGGTAGAATGGCATTAGGAAACTTGATCTCTTTCTACACTGTATGTTCTATCAGCACTGCCTTGAAACCAATCTCTAGACAGGTCTTGCTGCATCCCTTGACTGCTGGTCGCTTCGCAATCTCTGCTCCAACCGAATATACGTACACAGGTCTGTTTAAGTCTGAGTATAGAAAAACTAGTACCAATATCACCCTTACCAATTAGCTGAGCCCCGTAAGCGTTGACCCTGATAAGCTAGACTAGATACCTTCTCCTATAGATTTCCATACATTGCTAACAAGCAATAGCTTAATTCTTAATCTGTATTCATAACCCAATCATAATAGTAACACAGGGGCGTAGGAAGCAATTTCTGTCGGGACCCAGAGGCTCCCTTCTCAAGCAAACCAGCTGTTTGAGCACCGAATTATGTATGCTGATTACACGTATGCATAATACAACACAAAAATGTATAGGATTTGTATAGAAAATTAGAAATACCACCACCCCCCCTCCCCCCCCCCCCCCCACACACACCTTTGGTTCTAATTGGGGGTCCATGCAGGCACCTGCGTCTGCCTTTCCCCCATCACACGGACATGGGACTAATTAGGTTGGTAATCTCCTTATTTCATTATATAATAATTATGGTGTCTTCACACATTTTGGAGACATTCCTCTGCGATTGGGAGCGGGGGCATCCGCCATGCTTTCTCTCTGTTTCCTCCGCCACTGTTAAATCATGACCGGGCAACATGTCCACCAAATCAACTGTGATTGTGAAACGTTTCACCGTTTAATAAGACATAAAAACCCGGGGGGGGCACTTCATATATTTTGTATACACAGGTGTGCGGCTGGGAAGGGCACTTTTTGAGCAAAAACCCCCTCACCAAGGGTCTACTTTTCACCAAAATCCCCCTCACCAAGGGTCAATTTTAACCAAGATCCCCCTCACCAAGGGTCACTTTTCGGAGATTTCAACAAAATCCCCCCAAAAAGGGTCACTTTTTGCCAATTTTTTTTGCAACAGGGTCACTTTTGACCAAAATTCTTACACCAAGGCCGACTCCTCAGGGAAAATTGCTAAAACCTAGGCACTTTTGTCCAAAATCCCCCTCACCAAGGGTCACTTCTGACCAAAATCCCCCTCACCAAGAGTAAGGGTTGTCAAAGGGCCAGCTGCACACCCGTGTCAAAAAAAAATTGAGTACCCCCCCCGGGAAAAAGGCCCACATAGTTGGGCAGAGTTAATGCGTATTGCATGGCCATGCAACCAGGAAATTGAACCAAGGTTTGATCAAACATTGTGAGACAACACTCCACGCTGACCCCAGCGCCACCACGCGGGCGGCAGGGGAGTGAGCTGCTCAGAGGTGCTCCACCTCTACCTCCGCATTAATTACCATTCTCCTATGGGCAGGCGTTCTGGTCATCATTGTTTTTGTACAAAATGCTTGATTCTGTGTAGGGAGGTTGTATCTTTAGATTAATTGCACTGAAAACCTCAGGGTCGTCATTCTGACAATGCCAAAACTGACAACTTTAGGTAGTCAAAGTGACCACCTTAGGTCGTCATTGTGACTACCCATCTGAGCCATTCAGACCAAAGTTGTCATAATGACGACCTTAGGTAGTCACAATAATTAGGTAGTCAGAATGACTACCTTAAAGGCGCACTGAGCTCAGGACCTAGCCCTGCCGAGTTTTGTACGCAAATGACGTCGTGGGTTCAGTGCGCCTTTAAGGTTGTTAATTTAGGTATTGTCCATTTGAAGACTTAAAGTCATCAGTATTGACAACTCTCAAGTCCTAGGTTGTCCCAATGACTACCCTATGGTACATAATTCTATTCCTCACTTGCTACTTATGGCACACTACTGCCACCTGGTTTTAATATTTGCATTTACTATATCTGTCGTGAGATATACACTGGTGACAGGGAGCAGAGTGGTCTCTATACCTTTGGGGCCATCATTTTCACCCATTGGCAACTTATTTATAACAAGTAATGCTACTTAGTTCAATCAAGACTACACCAAATATGTGAAAAGGATGTCTGTCATTAAGAAGTGAACTAATTAGAGACTATATTCACACACCATTCTCCACTCCATCTGCCATTATTCATTATGACTACCTAGGTCGTGATAATGACTAGGCTCCTTGCTCTGGGTTTTCAGTGTGTAATTATTAAACGAACCTCTGGTGAGGGGGTGCTGTCCAGTCAAGCAAGGATAGCGACAGGCTGCAGATGCTCTCTGTCTGGCTATCCATCGGTCTGTCTCTCTGTCTCTATCTCTGTCTGTCTGTCTATGTATCTATCTATCAGTCTGTCTCTATGTCCCTCTCTCGACTCTCCCCAATAGAAACGTTCCTTTCAAAGTGAGGGAGTGAGTCCCGGCCGGCAGCGGTTTCAGCATATATATATAGAAGGTATTGCCCGTATTTTGCTTGCTACGATGCCTCTGACGGCTCTCCATAACATGGTGCCATTGGCAGAGAGGGGTAGCTGGTACATACGTGTGCAGGAGGCACAAATTTATCATGCAGCGAGCAGGACAGAGCAGGGCAGAGCAGAACAGAGCAAACTGACCTGGCCTCTTAACATGTCATCTCACCCTGCTGAGCTGCTCCCCTCCACATCACGTGACCATGTAGGGACGCCTGTGGTGACACCTACAGGCCAGGAGGGGAGACTGGGAAATTGGCTTTTAGCATCAAGTGAGTTACTCAGTAGGCTTGTTATAAGGCAGGTGTGTGGGGTCAGAGATGTTTAACCCAGAACATTGGTGAAGTAACTAAACGGACTAGAAGGAACAGGGTCAACTTCAGATGGAAAGGCATGGTCGTTTTTTTTCCATATAGCTATTTTGTTGGAATCAGCAATGAGTTATGGATAAACCATACAACAGATCAGTGGACTTATGGAAAAAGGGAGAGCAACAGTGCGCTGTGACCTCACTGGAGATATAGTAAACTTAAGGGGCCCATGCTCTGTAATCACCTGGAGAGCATCAACATTGCCCCTTACATATTAAATGCATAACAATGGAGATGAGATACACACATAGATATCGCTTTGTGTGTTGACGCTTTTTGAATGCCAAAGATATGATAGATGAGCAGTCAACACAAGATGGATGACCAAAAATACAGAGTTGCCCTTTATCATCTGTGATTGTGGATTACTACAGGTACATATAAACTTGCAAACACAGAGAACTATGGAGGAACCTGTTGGAGGAGTCAGGTGACCTGAGTCTGACTATGATTAACCTGTCAGTGCATAATGACCAAGCTGGACGCGCGATGGACAGTGTAATCATTACAATCTGACATACTGACCTGTTGCAAACGGTACATATAGCATGGACCACGCCTTACTAACTATATTAACTGAGGACCACAAGCACCAATCAAAAGAATCGAGCCATTGCTAATTTATATAATCATGGTGGAACCTGATTGGGGATTTTTTATAGAGACTAAATGGCACTTGGTCCTAACCTAATAGACCCAGCAGTTTTTAGGGTTCATGCAATATTTCCCAATCCAAAAAGACGATAGGAAAGAAGAAATGCCCAACAGTAGCCAGGGTTTGTGTACATGGCAACAGAAGCCATCTGCAATCCAGGACCGGCACTGTGGGCCTTTATAGAGGAGTTAGGGATTTAACCTCAATACTATAGGCCGTGTGTGTTGAAAGACACTATTATTAATAAATTTGCTTATTGTGTATTCATTTCCAGCAAACACATCAAAAGTGTTGTTTATTTCGGGTGATATTATCTTTCGGCGTAAAATTAAAATGGCTAACAGGGAAAAGTACTGTTTCCTCGCCGCATGCCTTATCGTAGCATGTTGCTGCATATCTGGGTTGGAAGGAAATGAGCACCCCGAGCAAAACATAAACCCATACTGGTCTACACCTGGAGAGGTCCCCTCTTCAGATAGCACACAGGGTATTGTGGATGACATTGACACCAAGTCATCTATAGATGACCTCAATGAGAACACTAACAGTACTGACATTCCTTGGGTTACTAATACTAGCCTGTTTTTCAATATTTCTGTGAATTATACCAAGAGAAAAGAATCCTGCATTGATGAGCTACGACGTTCTAGTCTCCCCCATACATACACAAATCTCAAGCTTGCCTGCGTGCCTTTTCTTACCGTAATTGGCATCACTGGAAACATTCTGTCCTTCATAGTGATGGGCTCAGCTGTGTACAGCCGTAAATCATACAGCTTCTATCTCAGGGCCTTAGCAATCTTTGATTCCCTTACGCTCATTACTGAATCCATCCTGGTTGGAAATGACCTCTCCCACAAGCTGGGCTCTGGCAGTTTCTTAGAGGGCCACAGTCTCTTCACCTGCAAACTGACTAACTTCCTTGAGAGTGTGGTGTATCTGATGTCTTCCTGGCTGGTGGTGGCTTTTACCTTTGATAGATACATAGCCGTTTGCCATCCCTTACAGAGGGCAAGGTTATGTACAGAGACCAGGGCTAAGGTGACTATCCTGATGCTACTGGTATTTGCTATGGCCTCACAAATCTTCAGGTTCTACTACATAGAGAGGCTGGATCGTCACCAGCCCTGCCATGCCGCTAAGGAGTTAAGGATACAGTACTTTGGTGTTCACTACCTCTGGTTCAGCTTCACTCTCAGGTATGTGGTTCTTTAAAATCCATTTGTGGGATCTTTTATACATGATGGATATAATACCACAGACATAATGATCATACTTAAGATGCTTATAAACAAATCAGTGCTTTCTAGTGAAGGTATAAGCGTATAATGGTCAAAGCTACATAGTGAAATCATGGGGGAATGTTATCTGAATAATGCTATACTAAATTGATGTAAAGTTAAACATAAGGGGCTTTCCCTCAGCTTTCCAGTCAGCGTAGATTAACGTATGACATTAAATATAATGAATTCGAATAACCATCCCTCTGTTGTCATAGTATGTGATCACATGTAAAGGAGTTGTCCAGGCAGAAAGCGCCTGGCGGGCTACCATTCAATAAAAGGTTCAATTCAATTTAATATGAAAGGATAGTTTTAGAGGATCAGTATGGGAGATGTACATACAAAAAGGCATATAAAAGATCAACGTTTAATCTGAAATTCCAAAATCTGATATTTGAGTTCTGATTAATATTGTTGCTTAATTAGTTGAAATAGGACATAATGTCTTCCAGTATGTTTAAAGGGGAACATCCCCTTAGAAATGCCATGATTTATTTTTCTTTCGTAAAACACCGGTCATCCATGGTACTGCCAAACGGACCCAAGCTACCAATGAGTACATTTGCTATCGGCATCAGTAGACGCAGTTACAAAGGCTATATGGATTAGCAGCCGACATGGAGCTAACAAAGCCAATATGTACCCGCGGATTGCCATTGCCTGTGCCGTGTTACGGGATGATAACCCACGGTCTTAGTTGGCGGCTGAGGTTGGGGCTGGTGGACACTCAAAAATTCAGATTTCACGGAGTCGTTGCACTCCAGACTATTCTCAGTAACGAACATAACACAAAAGAACTTTATTTTGTTTAAATGGCAACCTACCATTCCACGAAAGGAGCCTATACAGGGTTGTCTGCCTGGCTAGGTCAAAGGATTGATAGACACAGCGAGCGCTATGGCGCTGAAAAAAAGGATTTCATTTTAAAAAATGGGGAAAAAAAATTAAAGGAACTATTTCCAAAGTGTGATTTCTGTGACGCGCGTGGTGATGAGAAAGAAACCACTTGTTTTATTCAAGTGGGGGAATTACAATAGTGGTGATTTACATCAACACAGACATTAATCAATACATTTTGAAAGGAGGAATTTTAGAAAATCTTTTCTCTGCGACTTTTCGGCCGAATTTTACGTTAAAAAAAAACAAAACCTTAGGCTACTCCGAAACCGCACGCATCATAAAAATCATGATTGTGGGAAAATCTTCTTTTACATATTTGATGAAAAATATGTTGAACTTGAAAAAGGTTGGGAAATTTGGCATCAAATTAATGCTTATGTTGTCAGTAATGCAGTCAGCTAGGAATAACTTGCATCATAACAACTTTTGCTGATCAATAAATTAAGTCTGAATTACTAAAATGTGAAAATTGATCGCAAAAAGTCCAAATTTCCCTATGTATTTAAACCCCGAGGACAAATAAAATTAGATTTTTACCCTTCAGATTTAGACTGATTAGTTTGCTTTATTGGGAAATTGCAAGTTGGACTTTTGGGGACTTGGGATATCCCACTAAATCCGAAATCCCCATAGATAGACATAATATTATTATATGATTACATACACACGATATACAAAGTTTGTTGCCCTTCCTGTGAAAAGTTCCTATCATTGCTTTAAATTTTCCCCAGCTATATATAGAGTGCAAACGATTGCTAAGGGTATGCCGTACGCAAGTCAAGAGGCACTCGATAGGAGTCAGGTATATTGTGTGTAAAACTCTCGTTATAACATTGCATTAAATATTTGCATTGCCAGAGAGACCGAAAAACGACACCTGATATCGCCAGCTGATGCAATATCCATGGCAATATTAAGTGGTCTGTACATAAACAATAGAGATAATGCCATAAAAATAGACTGGTGGTAGGCTATTTCGAGAGAAAGTGAAGTGTTTAGATCTGCTGGTATGTTTCATCATCCAGAAAAATTATATAGGCCAGCCTCTTCCCCACCTTCCACAGTCACAGCCTCACTGCACCCTTCTTCTGTCCGTCCCTCTCTCTATCACTTCCCCCAATACCCTTGGCCTCCCACATCCTATAAAACCATTGGCTGTCCGTTATATAGTCCATGCGGGAGGAATTCCCTGTCATACGTTATAGAGCAACAGGTGTTTCTGTTTCCATCTCTGTTGTCGGTAGAAAGTTAACGGTCCCGATTTTTTGGGTAATTCTCACGAACCGATCATGTAGGTCTTAAGAGAGAATCAGGTCAAAACAAAAACATATTTCCTATTTGTTATTGTAATAAATCGGCCGATTAGAGCCCTGTGAAGGGGGGAACATCAAATAAATGAAAATCCAACCTATTTGATCTGAGATCGGGAGGCCAGATCGGCCTGAGAGGCAAAATCAGGGCTTAAATTGTGACCTAAATCGTGTTGTATACCCTTGGCAATTCTATTTTCCACTTGTTTGTAAACATAAACATTATTTACAAACATGAACCTATGGCAGAGTCCACAGTATATATATGGTGTATATAACTGAGCCAGATTCGTGAGAATTGCGCCGATTTGTGAATAAAATCGGTTAGTGGAGCCCCAGCTTTCGGCTGCCTAAAGCTGGGACTCCACTACCCGATTTTCTCATCTGATCGGACCTATTCTCACGAATCGGACCCAAACAGATGTAAATGTAAACAAACTCTGACGCATAGGGTTGTTTATATTTATTCTGTTTGGGTCCAATTTGTGAGAATAGGTCCGATCAGATGAGAAAATCGGGTAGTGGAGTCCCAGCTTAAAATATAAATCAATCTCACCATGCATCATATTACGATCCGTCGAATGCATCCCGAATAAATCTGAGTAAATTCGAGTCAATGCTGAAATTTACAACGTTATGACTTATCGTATCTTGCTCAATAATAATCTTATCACATATTAAAGGGTTTAGGAAATGGACACGTTATTCTTGTTATGTCGACATGTTACAATCGCACAATGCCTTAATGTTATTACAACTAGCCTAATACAACCTTCCCCCTGTAGGTTCGCGCTGCCCTTCTTGGCGATAGTGGTGTGTAACGGCCTCATCATCTTCCACGTACAGCGGATGTCCAAGATCCGTCAGACGGAGGAGCGGGACAAGAAGCGCCGTGCTAACCTGGCCATCACCACCCTGGTGGTCATCTGTACCGTCTTCATCCTCACCCTGGTGCCTAACGCCATCATAGCCCTGGTGCAGTACCTCAACGGCCGCCACAAACCCACCTTCTGTCTCCTCTACAAGTTCGACACCCCATTCCAGATGATCCGCCTCCTTAATTACTCCACTAATTTCGTCATGTACGGGCTCACAGGCCGTTTATTTCGCTGCGAGCTAAGGCGATTGCTATCTTGTCGGCGGTGCCGACGTCGCGGCAGGGGAGCATCGTCGCCAAGCTTCGCCTACCGGAACCGCAATGGCCTGAAAGTGAACTTCCGGTCCGTGCAGAGACGACTTCCGGCGCTGGGTGGCGCGGCTTATGGCGCCCCCTGTCAGCGTCTGGTGGGTAACGGGTCACGTGACAGGAGGTTCTTCTTGGCGGGGCAGAACGAGTCTAAGCTGTAGTAAAGACTGTAGTATTAATGTGGAGCTTCTTTGAGAATATGAAAGGTTAAAGCATTTTTGAGTAGAATTTTATTCTGAGTTGAAATAGGGTCATTTTGGTGTGCCAAATTCAAATCTGCCGTATGTCAAGACATCAAATTAAATTCTAGCATTTCAATCAAGAATTATGGTCAGGGTGGCTATCTTGATTTGGGGTGTATGGCAAAGGCTGACGTGTTGATATATGGCAGATCTGAATTCGGCATACAATTCTACTCTAAAACGCCTAGCACCTTGCTATCAGGCGTCTTTTCGAGATTTGGCTCCTGACATAATGTGGTGTAAAAGGTGAGCAGTAGACAGTTATGTCTCTCTCACCAAACCTGGGTTTAAGCCTTACAGTTATAATTCTGTCATGGGTTTATTCTGTAAATTGGCAAAATATTCCTTGGTCTCTATGTAGCATGTTTATAGAGACTGGCACTATTCTGTGGCCATTATCTGCGTTATCAGGATAGTAGATACACAGTAGCCATAAAGACCAGAGAAATTAATTACATGCACCTAACCAAATGACATGTAGGCCGCCTTTATTTGAATGGGAATTCTCCATATCCTTATGCCAGTGACTTCTGATTTATCATTAAATGTCCTTTGTATAAAAGGTGCATACCCATTTTAATGCACCTTTTTTTGGTGTCCGTCAAGAAGCTGACAAAGGGATGTTGTTATCGCTCTGACACGAAAATTATCGAAATTATGATAAATAAGACATTTTAATGACTAAGATGCCATCTTGGATTTAGATCGCCTATGTGACCCAACTACACTGGGGTGTTTGAACATGTGACCTTTATATTATACCGGAAGTGAAACTGGTCGGACTTCCGGTGCCACTGACACCTCTGGTGCCAGTGGATAAAACTAATGCCGATCATCACCCAATAATTATGTCATAAATCATTCGGCTTAACCCATATTGTTGTACTGCCTATATGGACACAACTGTTCAGACCTGTTTGTCGATATGCTATCAGTCATTTTGTTTGTATTGGTAGTATCCATTTGGGCTGTATTTGAGGAGAAACTACCAATGACACTTTTGTGGTGGTATAGTGTCCAAACGCCTGATACCATAGCACGCCTTTCGCAGGTTATTGGTCTAGTGTAGTTTATGATATGGTCGTATACGACAGTGGGTCGGCAATAGACGCTAAGCTAGTTTTTCTTCTTTTATATCTGAATTGTGCCTTATACAGGTAGGCGGGCCTACCTTACGGATATCTTTAAGATGTGATTATTATGGTTTAGACTTTTTGCGTATACGATGACGTGTCCCTGATTGATGTACTTGTATTGTTGAAAACAACAATTATTCTCCATGGCAAAAAATCAATTGTTCAAACGCCAAGCCATTCCTCAAAAACAGAGTATCTGTTTCAACTGTTCTGATATTGTTTAGCAACTCATATTCTGACTCAGCATAACTGTGTGTAAATCTGTCCCTGTAGCTTGAGAACTGAATGAAGGAGCGTATGATCAGGCCTAACTCCGGGCTCCACTATGTGTAATGATTGGACTGCAATATTGTTACCTTAGCATGGTTTTGTTTTCTCTCTACCCTGGCTATGATTCGATGTGTGAAACACAGTACTAAATTAGTGGATCGGTATCCCTAATCCAAATACAAGACAATGGTGATCCTGCATTCATTTACTGAAAGTCACCCCTTCAAACCCTGGCGTTAACAATACTATTGATTAACATGAATCTGAATTATTCGCTACTGTACAAAGTTATCAAATAATGGTCAAATAATTCTCTCAGCCACCCATATTAATCAACTGCCACCGCCGTCAAATGCATATAAGCTAGATATCTCAAAACAATTATATGGATAGGTGCCTGCCATTCAGGTTATAAAAACATAATTATCTGAAATGGGTACACAATATATAAAAGTGTATTAATAAAGAAATAAAACACCACTCTGCAGTAACTTGGTTTTGTCAGGAACGCATACTCATATGAAGCGGTTCTCCCGAGCCGCACATGCTATAGCCTCACAAAATGGCCTCTATAAAGGCCTTGGAAGGAGTGGGGAGTATTGTCAATATTTACCATTCCTGCCTGACCCCTGCCTTTGTGATGCCTCGGATCGACATCTTGCCCAGAGTGCATACATACGCCATGGTTTTATGGAGATAATGGCCAGAGCGAACACTATGGTAATGTGCTTAATCTAATATTGAGGTCATTCTGGAGGAGTATTCTGTATCAAACAACGTTGAGCTATAAGGTTTTCTTTGAGTCTCAATAACTGTACATGTGCTTGAAGGTATAATATAATTATAAAATCAATGCCTTCTGAATCCATCCGTCCATATTATGGCTATATTTGTATGAAGCAAGAAAGAGATAACGTTTGCAATAAAAAAAGACATACATTTCTGGAGAGTATTTAATGGGTATTTGGTTCATTCAATGGACATTGAACTGAATTGCTTATAAAAGAAATAATGTTATTTACCTGAATGGTAGGCCCATGGGATACATATTCAAAATGTGGAAATATCATATACTTTCTATTTTGATAAGGTCATATTTGTATGTACATAATGTAGAAATAATTATAGGAATTATGTTAAGGGAAATGGTGCCATGAATGTGAAATTGTGTTGTATCAAATTTCATGGCCATAATGAGAATCAACGTATCATTACACGATGTATTATGGGCTATTTAAGATTATGGGCTATTTAAGCTATTATTTCTGTATACATATAGTAGTGAGGTCCTTTACTGTTTTTAGTTGTGTTATAAATTGTATATATGGTCGATATTGACACACGAATAAACTATGAAACAATATCACATCATCGTCCCCGTTCTTTGTCCATAATTTTTATTTTTAATTGAATTGAATTTTGTTTCATTTGTTAGATCTAATATAATAAAGGAGTATTATATCACAACTGTAGGCAATTTACATTAAAATCGTTGTAGAGGTTTAAGCAAAGATAACTAATTCGATGTACGCTTTAAGTGAAACATATATACGACATCTCTATCGTATTAAGTGAACTATGGGCTAGTATTTGATCAGTCATTGTAAATTTAATCAAAATCTAGATACCCTTTGAAATCAAACCGATTGAGATACATCTATATAGTCTCTCCCCACCAGACGTTGATGTCTAAGGTATACGTGTGTGGGGTACCGCGGGAAGGGGGTTGTAGATAAGGCACTGATAAGGTGTGTGGACAGGTTGAACCCATTAGTAGCAGGTAATGCAACTCCAGGTGGCAACTCAGTGTCAGGAGTACGAGTGAGGAGCTGGTAGATTGAAAAACATCTCCTTTAGGGAGTATTAATAGTTTCACATGTAGTGTGCAAAGCATGTCATTATACACGCTGAATATCAGCCTACCTTCACCCCCTCCCCCACCCCCACTCAATTAGCAATAGAGTTATGTCTACAAAAGTGTTCTCGAATGTGAACTGTGAAGATCCTGAGGTCAATCAGTGTTGGGAAAGGTGTCCTCTCTTTACCCTGGTGTCCTGAGGATGGGTATGTCATGCCACGGCTTAGTGCACATACGGCACCCCTAATGGGTTGGCCAAGTCTGCCATCAGAGCCTAGGAAGCAAAATATTCCCTTAACCCTCTAACCTAGACATTGGCCATCCCAACGTAAGAGATAAGCCTTGGTGGTGTGTAGGTACCCTGATCCACAGTCATGTAATCGGCAACTGCAAACACTCAGACCTAAGGGTCCTGTCATGTCCCTGATGGAGGATGCTCCAGGTTGGGTTCCCGATGGAGGCACGTGTAATACTAGGTAACCAGATTGAGTAGAATGCTAACTTAAAGTGTAACTCAAGTTGTGATATGAGGTCAACTTGGTATGCCATATTTTCGCCTATTGCAGAAGCATTCTTTATTGAGGTCCCCCCATGGACAATCTGCGCACGGTTACAGCAATTGCAATGTATTGCTTCTTAAATTGGTCATACTTATGTAGAAGAGTAGACTATGGGATTAGAAATCCTGAGACAATGGTTCTGCACTCCAACAACAAGTAATTCTGATGCTCCATTCAACGCTAATGGTTAAATAAAAAATTTCACTGTAATACAATCTGCTTAGATACACAGTAGTACCAGGTCATTATGCACAACTTTATTTAGTTATCTACGAGGGTGGTATTACTTCAGATTTCCAGTAGAAATTCCCAGCAGGTGATAGCAGAAAGCCCAGGTTGTTTTAACACACGTGGATAACAGTTAAAACAAGAACAATGTGGAGTTATGTCCCCTCCAATGCCACGTAAGTACAGAAATCTCTGGACACCAAACGGCATGTATAAGTCTTTCAACTATCAGTACATCTCATTTTTTACTATAATATTATGCAATTGCTATGACCAGATCCCCATACATAAAGAACCAATTATAGATCAGACTCAATTCATGTAGATCACAAAAGAGAAGCAGCCCAAATACAGATCCCTGTGGAATCTCACAGCTGATGGGTCTGCTCCCCGATGTGACCTCACCATCAGATATGTTTGGACTTGATATGTATTTTAAATAGCTCCTAAACCGAAACCGCAACCATGAGTTCACACAGCAACAGGGAGTGATGATTGCCCGAGTCACAGGCCTTTCTGAAATCCATGAAGACCAACGCCACAATCTCACCCGGATTTCTAACATAAAAAAAGCAGGTGAGTGCCCAGACATAAACCCAAACTGGTGGTCGTCAATTGAGATGCTAGAATTCAATTGTACACAACATAATTGGTAGGAAACCCACAGTAAGGGTAGATGTATTACCAGGTGCACATGTACAAGTATTTAGTGTATACAAAGATGTCTGGAGCCACACCCTCTAGTTGGTAACCAGACCCTACCTGGTTGCCAATTAGACCACATGCCCAGTACTCTCCATTCATCCTGGGACATATGTACTGTCTATAGATGTATATATAACCCAGGCACAATTTACAAATGTAGGATCAATGAAATGTATACTAGCTAAAATTCATGTTTCAAAGCGATGATTTATAAGTGCTCTACGTAAAACATGCTTAAATATTTTCTTGTGGGTTGAAGCAGAACCAATGGTCGGAAACAGATCTCTCTAAAGCCGGTCGTCCACTAGCCGATGGAATGGGTTTCGTCTGTGGATCGTTTGTTGTAAATAGTTTAACCAGGCTAAATGATACAACTATTAATAGGAATGTAACGCACATATACAAGGTATAATGCATTCCTGTTAATAAATGTAGCATGTACCCAAATAAGGTGGACGACCAGCTTTACCTACTCAAACAGCTAACACTGACCTATAACACCAATTGGAGATCACGCCAGTCTGGCTGTCCAATCAATAAGCTAACTGTGCACTAATTACTGTGTAAACGTAGCACTTGATCTAGGATCCCCTTAGTCAAGCTTGCCACTCTGGCTCATGTTGACAATAGGTTTTGCCTCATCAGAGTCCATGTACCTAACTTGTTATTGCAGCTCACCGAGAATTATATTGAAATACGGAGATATGAAAGGTGAGCTACTCTTGAAAATATTGTTTCATTGATATTGAATTAATTAAACTACTAGAATTATGTAAGGCTGACCAAACCTAATCCAGCCTGACGAAGATTGCTTAAAACAATGGAAAGGTTGCTTAATGAATTTATCGACCATCATCTTCACTACTTTTACATAAGAAATAAACTTTTAAAGGGTAAATTCTCGTGTCTGGTTTTGTGCGATCATCTACTCATCACATTAAAATTATTACTCAAAATAGTATGTTCCCTCTTATGTGTTCAATCCTGGTTGTGATTGCTAATAAAAAAGAATGTAGGGTAAGGTGAGAGTGCATCTACAGACAACGACATGTATTTTCATTATGTTTTAATCAAAAGTAATGGTCCTCCTCTGGCACCATGTCGACAATCTCAACAGAGCAGCAGGTCTTGACCATTGTTACTTTATACGAGGCGTAAAGGCGCGATAGAGTAGAAGTTTCTTGGGGGGTTTATTTTGTTTAGGGCCACCATTTTCAGTTGATTTTATTTCCTTTTTTGAATAATCAATCCGATAATATTCATGATTTTTATAAGCCATGTTATACTTACGTATGTGTCATCATATCTTAGGCATCAATTTGCCTTAGTATAATATTTAAGCCATGTTGTTGTTCCGAGACAGCTACCATTAGAGTTTTGTTAAGTAAACATTTAAATTAATCCATGCAAACGGTAGCCATAGCGCCAACTGATACAGCAGGATATCGGTTGATGGGGTCAATGCTTTGCCCCGGATATGACGTCATGAGAGTTGCATTATGGGTAGGTGGAGCAGTGTTGACTCTTCTATCGACCAGTAAAAGCAATGTTGTACAGTTGCATGAGACATAGGTGGCAGCATTGGTCAAGGCTAATTCTAAATGAAAAATGATTTGCGGTGGCCAAGACATATATAGGGCCTACAGATTCTACCTGTAGTTAAATGTGCACTGAAAACCTATGAGCATTGAAAAGTCTTCAGTCGGTACCGACTCATTTAGGTCGTCAAATTGACATTACCAACAGGTACAGCCTGAGGACGCTCATCACATGATGAGCATGATCAACATGATGTCGTAGATCTTTGTAAATTTTCAGGTTGACGACCCAAATTAAAGGTCTCCAGTGGTGTGCCAACACAATGACAATGCCGTTAAACCTTCGACTGTGGATGTATATTACCGTAGGTGTGTTTCAGGCAACAATGTCTGAGAATTAGGGTAGGTGTCTCGGATTCTTCTCTTTTTCATTTTAATGTTGAAGGTATCAGGAATGAGTAGTGAATCACCATATCGACTTAAGCTGCTCACAATGACTCCTGGCATGCTTCGGCAAGTAGGAATATCAACAGATAGTTGGGTGTTTCTCGTCAAGGTCAACTGTACAACTGCTGAGTGTATCAATCCTGCTAACTGTAGTAACTAGTCTTAGCAGTCAACAATCCAACTGCTAACTGTATTAAAAGAAACTGCTAAGTGTATCAATTAATGTATATCAAAATCAGGCTATCTGTATCAAGGGAATTAAACTAACAATTCTGTCTGTGCTAAGTATAGCAAAACTGTTCCTTCTTTCTGAAAGTGAAATTATTTATTGTTGAATTTTTAACTGTAATGCATAAAGTGTTTAGTATAATTTAGGTTGATCATTTGAAATATAACAAAGTCCAAAATGGCTTCCTAAGGAACTTCTTTTGATACAGTGAAGGAAATTGATACACCTAGCAGTTGGTAAGGTAAGTGTTAAAGTGTATTAATTCACACTATCTAGTGGAGATGTATGTTAGCCATCTTTGATTTTGGCATTGCGAATCAAATAGAGACCAATAATTGCCATTAGCAATGGCAAATTTACCAATTAGGATGTTCTAACAATCAGAAACAATTAAGGAAGCAATCATAACCCCCTATCTTTAATGATATAAGGGGGTACTGCCCCTCCTTTTCGTTGACCGCCCCTTATCTTCATCTTCTCTGTCAACCCACCTCTGTCTTTGGATTTTGGAGAAGATGCAACTTACACCCAGGAAATTGATTCTTTTACTCACTTAATTGCCATTTTAACCCGATAAATTGATTTCACTGGAAAAAGAAACATATATAAAACTATGTTCCTTTTATTATACAGATAGCATTTTTTAATACAGATAGCAGTTGGATGTCCCCATAACGGATATTTCTAGTTTAACTACAGATAGCATGAGTTACTACACATAGCAGTTGGATGGTTGACGCACTTAGCAATATTTTGATACAAAACTTTTGGCGGTTGGATGGTTGACTGCTAAGTGTAGTTACTGCAGTTAGCAGGATTGATACACTTAGCAGTTGTACATCGGGCCACTAAAGCAAGCTCTGTAGTCAAAATGACAAAATGTAAAATCATCAAGCCATGGGAGCACAACTGGAGCAGAAACGAAAACAAAAATACCGAATGTGCAGTTGAGGGCTTGTTTTCGAACCATATTTGTTTGATTGCAGTAGGGTTTAAATGATGGTCACGTCAGCGCCTGGGATTGTGTGTTGGAAGTATTGCTACTCATAAAAACATGTTCTTTTTTATTGCAGCCATAGACCTTTTAGTGGGGCATTGACGCCACTCAGATAACTGGAACAAAATTAATAAATGTGCCATTTCACGGTAGAGTGGGTCCATTCTACGGCAGCGTGTCTTTTTATGTCAACCTTAAAATGAAGTTAAATTAGATGGAAATTAAACGTTTATCTTTAATACTATGGTACACTAGTTTGCTGTTCGTATTGTTCATAAGGTCAAGTGCACACTCATTTATCATTCTCCAGTTGTGATAGAAAATTGATTTTTAAAAGGCCGCACAATCACTCTTTGATTGCTCATGAGCACCTGTAAAAACGTTAGATGAGGTACCTACTTTAGCACAAAGGTTGTTCTGTGGGTTGGTCAGTGTTTGCAACATCAGCAGAAGAGATATCTGAATAATAATACCCATGTAAAGTCAAATGAAGTCGGATATAGTCTCTCATCTAACTGAGTGTCTGTTGGCTTCCTCTTTACGTATTGTTCACTTATCAGGACAATAAAGAACTTCTCCATTTTTCCCTCTCACCATCCTTTTCATAGGTCATCCCTGCTGACTCAAAAGGTAACTGAACAGTTTTTGGTTCGTACAGGGCCAAGTAAAGGTGGTTTGATGTGCAATGCATTCAAAACTCAGGGCATGCTCACAAGTTTACACAAAGCCCTGCATCAATAAGGCCTGAGGTCCATATGTCATAAAAAAAACTCTTACAATTATTTGTTAGATAATGGGGTTTTGAGAGTAAGGGCCCATCTCAAAGAACCAATTCTACAATTTTACTAAGTATCTTTCTAATACGGATTTGGCTCTTGACTATGATAATAGGCATGTAAAGTACAACTGTTTCCCCAGATTTGCATGAGGTCCCATGAAGTGTTCTAACAATATAATGGGTAAAAGCATGCCCATATAGATGACAAATCTCTAGAGTAGAAGAGTAGAGTAGAAGAGTAGAAACAGGTACAGCAGTAACTTACAGATGGCACCACTGTGCTTTATCCAGCACACTATCCTACGTATGATGCCTGTTACCTTGCATTGCAGTTGCACAGGATGTGGTTGTATACACGTACACCCAACGGCACAGCAACACATTGATGGTCAAGTAATACCCATTTACCAACTGATTTGAAAAGCTATGATATGTATGGTTACTTATAGTATCTATGGGTACTTTACTCAACACCAACTTGCCATATTCTGGGGCGCAGAAGCTCTGGTCGCTAGGGAGAGACAAAGGGTCTAGCTACGTAGGCAATGTACTAAGAAAAGTCACACACTTGTTATTTTCTCAGCAAATAATAGCATTAGAATAAAGCACATCTCAAATGTGAAGGGTACTATGAATACCTTTCAGATTTTGCAATCCTTTTTGTTATAGGTAAATTAGATCTCTAGCGATAAGGATTTTAACACATTTTCCTAGTACATTACCTATGTATCTTAACCCCTTTGGGAGTGTGTTATCTTAGGGGAGATAAGCCTGATAAGGGCCACACTGTACTCTGTGACGTAGGTTCTGCGCCCGAGAATACCCCTTAGGGCATCTACCGCCTAGGGCATCAACCCCCGAGGGCATTCATTACAGTTGTTTGCCCACTGTGCCCCCGGAACTGTGCCCTAGTCCCTTATTCCTCCACTCCCTTACCCCGTCTACCTCCTACTCTCCACACCCCTATAGTCCCTTTATTCTCCCACTCCCTGACTCCCCTACTCACACTCCCCTACTCCCCAATCCCAAGCTGCCTCACTATGATCTACCCTGGCTTCTGAATGCTTATGCTAAAGGATATTTGTCACAAGCTGTCCCAAGAAGTTGACAAATATACATCACCCATATTTAAAGTTAAAATCACTCTTAACTTTGGATTTCTAACGTTGACTTTCAAAATGAGTGGGTTTTTTTCAGTTTTTCAAAATCAGCATTCAGTTTTCCAAATCAACTTTTTAGTTTTCAAAATTACTTTTTAATTTTAACATACTCCACGTGCTGTATGTAACTAAAGCTTGTCTGCCTGCATGGGCTTTCCAGATTTTTTTAAGCAATATTCCAATCATTAGTGAACCCATGAAGGTTAAAGCATATCAAACTGACAGTAAAATCAAATATCCTAGATTTCCATAGGAATATACTGCAAAGGTCTTCATCAGAAATATGAAGTGCTTACGTCTAAAGGTGATAGTATCCTCCTTAGTTTAAATTTCTAAGATCAAGAGCATGACATGACTTTAATAATATATATATAAATTATGATGAATATAATATTATACTCAAGATAAATTCTGATTACTGTATATGACACCCAGAGCAGTGTCATTTTTTGTTAGCAGAGCAACCAAAATAAACTAAATTACCATTTCGGCAAATTGCATATTTTGGTTACCATGGAAACAAGGGTTTTCCCAATCAATGCATAAAAATCAGAATTATCTGTATCTGAATTAACGAAACTCGTTATCATTTTAAACCCCAGTTTGATCTATTCTGACATACACATCCAACAGTGGCCAGTTGGGTCCCCCCCCCCTGTCACACACAAACACACACACATTCACACACCTCTACCTCTGCAGTGACTACGTAACTGAATAGGCTTACTCAGACTGAGTGTGTTTGTGGGTGGGTGGGTGGGGGGTGGGGGGGGGGGGGGTACACAACTACAGTACCACAGTTCCACAGTCTGTGTAACTACCTACCTGTAGTAGACTTACACGGGACTGCTACATTCATTGGCATAACAGTGAATTGAAATAGAGGAATATAGCACGGGACTTAGAGCAAGTCATACAGGCATACAGGCCATAGATTTAGATTCAGTATAGTCCACGAGACCACATTGACCACTGGCAATAGCTTGGACCTGCCACAGAGGAATGCATGTATACAACTAGAATGAAACGTCTCACCGAGATCACCTCTTATAGGCATTATATGTAAGAGGCATTTTAAAGCTTGCATGTATACACCACTACACTGGTAACAGTGTTATATGTCTTACGTACCAATACCAGTGCCATATACATGGAAGGATTTACCTCCGACTGCTTAAGTGGAAGTCTAGTCTCTCCACGTGTTACATATATACAACTCTCTGTGCATACAAGGACCATACTCAGATGAAAGCTGTGAACCACTGGAGGTTTTGGACAATGCATGCTTCTACCAGGACATTTTATTCACAGAACATATAAAGTCATAATTGATGAGTTGACGGGAAACCTCTTCAGAAGAGCAATTTAGAAGTATGGCTGCCAGTATGAGACTCATTACATGAATATAACATGAGGAGGAACTTTACTTGACTGTTTCTTAAGGTTAGATATTCTAGTACCTGTAATTCCCAAGATGCCTATCACTAATCTGGAGGACCTACAGAGGGTGGCCAACTTTACCCTCAGGGAGGCTATGGCCAATGAGCGTTCACGAAGGTGGCCTAAGGTAAGTGTATATTGTATTATGTCAAATTGTTATGTGTATGTATGGAACCAAGATTATTATTTTCCTAATATTGACACTCCCATTGATTGAAGAAAGTATCAAATCATTATAACATATGCTATCCTCGGCCCCCTCGTTAAGGTAACTTATTACAATCCCCCTGTAGTAGTTGAGACTGGATGAAACATGATACATTTGTTTAGTGGTTGTGTTGACCTTAATTTGTGATTAGTTTAAGTTGATACTTAGGAGAGGCACAAACACATAACCCTACACCGGCCGTGGTTCTAGTGAGTGGGGCGGTTGGGGGCGGGTGTAGGATAGAACTAGGCACACACCTGTGTACACCTTTACTATAGGCTATAGTTGTTTGTAGATTCGGTTTAAGCAGGCTAATAGAGAATGCTCCCGGTGTGGCCGGCTGGCCAGTCTCAGTATACTGTAGAGCAGTAACTGCTTAATATGGTAAGCCGCCATATTGTCCAGCTTTTGACACCATTGCCTCATACATAAATGGTGTGTGTAAGTTACGTGCTAGTTTGGGGTCCAGAACATAACCGTTGCCATATTTTAGTCCCCTTATTTACGTCTGGTACTCCCGCTGTAAGTTTGAGTAGTCGCCCTGTTAAAACGTTATATTATTATCATGTGTATGAGATCGTGGGCAGGTGTGTATGGTCAGTATGAGGAAGTGGACACTGGAATAGTTTGGCACTCTCCACCAAGGGCTAATAGTGTATTCTTCCCGCTCCACACAACCTCTCCGGACACAGAGTCCGGATTAGTTAACATGAATGATATTTCTTCATCCAATGTCTAAATATAAATGATTTGGCTAATGACTGGACGAATCTATGGTACAATACATACCTCCTTTATGGTGTGTGAATTCGTCACGTTAGTGACAAACATATGTGGTATTCCATGGAGGTCTATGTAAACGTAGGGGAGACCGGGGCACGTTGAACCGCTTTGACACCTTTGTTTTTTTCCTGACCTTGCTAAAGGGATTTGAACTTTGATTTTGTATCAAGCAGCTACCTTGTATCATTGCGATATAAGAGAACCTATTGCAAGCCAAATTTGGTCTTTTCTTGTATTTTTCTTGAATTAAAAAAAATAAAATCTTAGGGTGGTTCAATGTGCCCCATGCCCGGGGTAGGTTGATCCACCCACTGGGGCACCTTGAACCACATGCGTTGAATGATCCAAATAATCACCAATATAGATCAATAGGTGAAATTTTGGTTGGAATTAGTTGCTATTGTTATTTTTGCATAGGATTGAATGTAAAAAATTACATATTTAATGCACGAAAGTCATTCAATTATAGTTTCTATAGAAGTGACTGAGTTTGTACCTTACAGATATTTCTTAGGGTTAAATTAAACCAGTTTAAGAATATTCCTGTTATTTGTTAAGTCAGAATAAATCTTTGATTACATTCTTCTATAATGTAATGCACTGTTCTGCCTCTGAAAAGTGATAAATCTGGGAATAAAGACACTGTAAATATGTTATAAAAGTGTTTTTTTCACAAACCGTGAAGTATGTATTCTATCATAATTTTATGACCAAATTGTATCAAATTTGTTTATGTCATTATCCATATTATCTTCCCTTGATACACTACTAACATTGCATCATTATTCAGTCATTTAATTGTCTTAACACCATTGCCAAAGAGCCCCGAAAATCGGGGCACCTTGAGCCGGCTCAAGGTGCCCCAGAGCTTGGAGCACCTTGAACATGGCTCAAGGTGCCCCGTTTTTTGTGGCTCAATGTGCCCCATGCCGTCCATCACAGATAAGATTGATGTTATTCAAATTACATAACACACCTAGCAGTAAAGTTGGGTTCTATTCAAGGGTTCGTATGTATACTTGGACCTCCATAGAGATCTTAGGCCAGCAATGTTTTTTAAGGACACAAGAACAAAAGTTTAACAATTGCAAATATCCACATTCAAGGTCATAAACCTTTAATGTTGTCTAACTTTCTCATCAGCATCCTAAAATCATCATCATGTTGCTGATCTGAACTGTCTATATAAGGGGGTAATGTGGTAGGCATACTGCCAGAAAATTCTCAAAGGAATAGCAAAGAGAGAGGGCGGCTCAACGTGCCCGGGTGCATGGTCAACGTGCCCCCGTCTCCCCTATCTGTTTTCCGTCACTTTACCTGAAGTTGATAACACACAGAGATCACACAATGATAGTAAAGTAAAGTTAATAGTCATTCCTTTAGGGTCAAGAGCCATGAGACAGATGTGGGAAAGTGATCCACAGTAGAGAATTTAAGTTACTAGTACTAACGTTGCTCCAGGTGGCAAGGATGCATTGGATGCCAATAATCAATTATCATTTGGTTATTATAGATTAATTGATATCCAGTCGGTGATCCTGATTAGCATTAGTGTCTCGCTCATGAGCAACCGAAATCCATCGATGTCTAGATCCTAGTCATATTGATAAAGTATCCTACCCCCCCCCTCTCTATCTCTCTCGCTCTCTCTCTCTCTCTGTCTCTCTCTCTGCCTGTCTCTCTCTCTCTCTCTCTCTCTCTCTCTCTCTCTCTCTATCTATCTATCTATCTATCTTTCTCTCTCTCTCTCTCTGTCTCTCTCTCTCTCTCTTTCTCTCTCTCTCTCTCTCTCTCTCTGTCCCCTCTCTCTCTCTCTGTACTGTCCTTTTCTCTATCTAATTGCATTGTTTCCCATTTATGACTAGGCTATTAATAATGTAGGTAACTTCCTGATTTAACATTAAACACAGGTCTGAATTGTAAGTGAGCATTAGGTACACCTAGGTCACTGTATGTATACACATTATCCAGTTACCGGTTGAACACTCTACATATCTTGGTCCCCACTGTAGGCTTAATTCAAGTGTGCAATCAGGTAAATTCACCAGAAGAATTCTCCCCCGTAGCATGCCTTAGGCCTCATTGAGGGAAACGCATTAAGGCTACCCGTGACCACATTAAAAATCACACTTTAAAGTAGACTTATGGGCTAATGTACATGTGCCTATAGTGTTAAGGGTCCTTCTACGCGGTTGATGCCAAGATCTAGAGCTCTACAGATCCAAGGAACATTAGGGGAACTTTTGATAAGCTCATAATTGAAGGGATCAGGTGCTCTCATTCGTTCGGGCGTTCGAGTTAAAACTGCGCTTTGATCCTAGCTAGACCTCAGTCCTTCTGCCCTAGTTCAAACAGCTGATGTCAAATGCATTTTCCCTTATGTAACCATGTCCGTAACAATGTCCACTGCGTTATACATGTTATTCTGGAGAAGTTTCACTGAAGACCCAGTGGAATGGAAGTAGAGAAGACCTAGGTTGTCGTAATAAATGGTGGCAGGTGTCACATAAGTTTGTCACAATGATGAAGCAAGGTCGCCAACTTGACGTAATGTCAATTTGAAGGCATAAGGTAGCCCTTATATTAGGTACCACGGATAGTTTGAAGAAACCCTTCCCTGAACAAAATTGTTATACTGGTTAGGAAGCTTATAAAGAATGCTGAAGAATGATAGTAACTATGTTAAGATCCGTTCAGTAGTAAATTTTATATGAATTTTCCAAAAATAAAAGTTTCAGCCATTTAGCATCTTTCATTTTCAATAGCCAATGGGCCAATTTCAGAGTGATATTACACTTATTTTGATGACAATTCGCAGTTGAAAAAAGATATTTCGCAATCAACTATATATGGACATTGCATAGATATCTTCAGAATATTTTCAGACATATTTCTATTGAAATATTGTACCCTCTAACATGGCAGAAATACCAATCCCTTACCACTGAAAATGGCCATTCTGCCATTTTGACCCCATACCTAGTTCAAGTAGTATATACTTGAGGACTTTGGTATTACATGTAATGTATCTACATGTTACATAGAGCATGAATAATTTTTCTCAGATCATTTCCTATGTGTATCTTTTGAGTCATATTCATTTAGAAATGGCAAGATCACTAATATGTATGTTTGTCACAAATGCTATACTGCAAATGGTGCCATAGATTGTTAACTAGCAGTCCAATCCTCTTGTAATTCGAAACACATACTACCCATGACATGTCGCCATCAATACCATAATAATTTTATATGGAAATTAACTTAATTTTTTTTAAGCTTACCAGTATGCTATATAGGATTTGTACAGAAAAATAACTATGATTTAATTTTGCCACTGCACCATCCATAGGATTGCTTAGCTCTCTTCACATGGTTGTAATAACTATTTTAAACTTCAGTGTGAGGGGCGGGACGAACTTTTTTTTTCAATAATAATATGTTTTTTAACCTGATACTTTCTATTAAATGCTACATATGTAATAATTTTAAATAATTTTTGTTCGTCCCGGGGATCACAGTGAAGCCTGATGTGTATCCTAATCAATGGTGCTGGTATATTTCATGTGCAATGTATGGTGCAATGGGAAATCCAGTTTATATGACAAAGAGTCAAATCAGCTGCAGGAAAACAGGTGACAAAACCTGTAATTTGACCCAAAGTGACCCCCAGTGAAGACCCATTTGCACATGCATAGCAAGTACAACCTACTTAATACCAATGATATTTCAAACGAGCAGATCCATATCTTTCTATTGAGGGGTTTGAGATTTCTGTACATTAATTTTCCTGGTCTCTGGAGGCTTGTAAAGATTGACATTTTTTCTTTGAGGATCGGCGATTTCGCCACTATGACTCGCTTATGCGCGGTACCTACTTATATAGCCAAGGCAACAACATCCCAGTAGGCACAGAACATTGAATCAACATTGATAAATGGTTGCCAATGTTGATTCAATGTTGGATCAACGTGGATTCAACGTTGGACAGAATTTTGTGCCCACTGGGATGGACGAAACGTTGTCAAGGTTAAGGTTTGTTTATTGTCCGAATTCGTTCCATACGGAACGGTTTTCGTCGCACACATAGGTGAATTAAAAGTGTACTCTTTGTTCATCCTATGATGCTATACTAACATCGATGTTGGTGTCATCAGACATTGTGTTTTGATATACGGATATTTCTATGCCATCTATACAATATTGACACCCATGTAATATGGTAACTTGTTGAAACGAATGATTAAATTAATCTAGAACATGGCGCAAATACTTATACAAGATTGGGAATGATCAAAGGCAGCTTATCAAGTGCATGCTTGAAGCGCCTTTTAGTAGGCAATTTCTGAGTTTCCTTATTTAAGATGTCCCATAAGCTGACCCCCCCTGTAATATAGTATAAGAGTCAACGTCAGTCTGCTCAACCTGTTTTATATATTCCCGTAGCCAACAGTGACCCCGGGGGACCTTTCTGTATATGCACATGTATGGATATTTCTCCACGTTTTGCTCACAAAGAGTTGTCATAAATCCAATCAGATCAGAAAAATATTCAGCACAAAATTATAATCTTTCATGAACAAAGTGAAGAATAAACGTTGTTCTATATCTGTGTATGCGTAGCTTGTTCTGCGCAGGAGAGGGATGACCATTTGCATAATGGCTATAGCATTATGATTGGTATCTATACATGAATTAGTTTGACCCATTCACCGTTTGCAATATCTCAAATTGACGTTCTTGGATTCCAGAGTGACGTTTATTACGAGTACCACTAGTTACACTGGTATGAGGATAAATTCATGTTATCAATATATATGGCATGTCCATATGGATTATTGTATCCAGATTATAGATTATATAGACCCCACCATTCATTATCTGGGATGTAGTATGACGTAATAAGTTAGAGTACATGCTTGTTGTTGAGTCAATAACCAGTCTGGTTCTCACGCTATCACCATGCATGGACTCACAGCCATGCATGGGAAATCCAATGACCCGCGTCTATACTCTTATTCATAAGCCATTTATGTTTTATCAAATGATTACTGTTGTCCTTAATTATCCATCAAAATTCAATCAAAATTGGTCACGCTTAATCATCATACTAGTATATCATTTTTAGTTTCAGTACTTACTGCTATAGAGTGTTAAAGATCTTCACAGGGGCCGCATATATTTAGAGTTAAATTAAATTTCATCTTTGATTTCACAGGTGGTGCAAAGTTACAGGAGGCTGCTGCGCATGCTCAGACCCAGTAATTTGCCCAAGAACTACGACAGGCCCCCCTGGTTGTCTACCCTGGTGAGTGTAATCTGTACCTTTTAACATCCGCGGCATGTGTTTCCAAACGTTTGCAAACGTTTTGAAAGCGCTTGGATGCAAACATTTTCTATAGGTTTGTATGAAAAAGGTTTTCCTCTAGAACGTTTGCAAACGTTTGGAAAACATGTTTTTTTTGTTAGATGGGTTATCTCTGCAGCAAACTGCATGTCATCGGTTTAAATACCCAAGTTGAACTCAAACTAAATTTAAAAGTACATGAATAGTCGTTCTAAGCAGTGACAAATAGCATAATATCTATTTTTATTGGATAGACTTTATCTACTTTGTCAGTATTCTCAATTAATGTATTTCATTGGAGAAAACAGCATACTAATAGGTGATCCGCGTTCCCTTTCAGTACTACGAACTGTACTACCACCTCGGGATAGCCCTTCAACATGTCAAAGAGGACAAAAGAGCAGTTCTGCAGTATACAAAGGCCATTGAGGCCGTTTCCATTCCTAAGGTATAGTATACATATCATAATCTATTATTGTGATAAATAGTTCTGACTTTATAAGATGGGTGTATACCTATACTGTATACTTAGTTCAATGCTTAATATTCATGGAGCTTGGGATATGTTTCCCATCGAGAACTGCTCTATGATTAACGGATTACTTAGGATTAAGAGGTATTGACATCAGGATCCCGGTTTCATTAACACCAAGGCCTTTGTCAACAAGTATTTATCCCAGCAAGAATGGTTGAAGTTGTATAATAGTATGGACGAGTGGGCGGCCATCGTTTTACTTTCTCCTATAGCCCAGGTGGTAAATTATGCCTTATTATCCCATGCAGGGGTAGGTTGATCCTTATATATCAAACCTTCAGTACCATCATAGTACATTATATCGCGATATTATATTGGCAGGAACAGAAAGCAAGAGCTGTCTCTGTGTATACACATGCACTTGATGCCAGCTTCAGCTATGGGTGGGTGACTGGTATAAAGCAGATTCTTGTTCTAGTCAAGCACAGAGATTGGACTTTATAGCAGAGTGATTTTTCTCCTGTCGACTTGAACCAATCATAGTAAAAGAGGACAGAATCAGACTAATGAGATATAGTAACTAGGGGGTGTGGGCAAGGAAGAATATATAGGCCTACTGGTTTTGGTCTAACCTGCCAAACGGGACATATTGGTTCTGTATTTTGTCATTCCTCATGACATTAGTATTTAATGCGATATTATGGGATACAATGCATTTAGAGCATACATATATACCAGTTACGGATATGGACCCGTGTTCGAGATGCAATGCAGACAAAACTACAAGGAATAATCAAGCTGGTTTTATCTCACTTCCCCCCTCGGATATCCCTTTTCGTCGTCCCTTTTTGAGCACCTGTTAGTTCATAACTATGTAATACATCTTATTAGCAGGGGGTATTTACCAGTAATG
The DNA here is from genome assembly GCA_947462335.1 of Harmothoe impar. NCBI lineage: Eukaryota > Metazoa > Annelida > Polychaeta > Phyllodocida > Polynoidae > Harmothoe > Harmothoe impar. The sequence goes on along the minus strand of OX381704.1, from coordinate 68,202,662 downwards.
GGATGGAGTGGGCTGATACTTAAATACTATTACTCTGAGTGTTTTCCTCTTCACCTTTGGTATGTTCCATTGCCAAGTTTGCAGTGGGCTTTACACTACTGGAATCCTCAACGGACTCAGGTTAAGTCACAAAATGACCAATTAGAAAGCGTCCCACTGGGAACCTCCTTCCTCTTCTCAACATGTACATGATAAGAGGATAGATTGACTATAATGTGTTCAAAAGCTACTGGCAAATTCCCATCGTAAATGATGATTATCATTGATCACAATTAATCCATTTCTATGTTTCTTGTGACCCCAACTGAATGACTTTGGCTTTTGGTGGTAAATGAGTATATATTATAGTCCCTACATTACCCCTTTCATGTATGCGGTAAGGCAAGATATGCACGGAGATATTTAACCTACAGAGATAGATGAGGTCCAAAACATTGATTTCTTTAAATCTTCTTAGTGAATATTTGAGATCTATGAGTCATACTATGAGTGTGCTTTCAACATTCTAACTGTAACCATGGCAACAAATTATGCTAGTTCTTGCTGATTTTTCTGCAATTTTCCGGAGATAAAAGTTATAAGTTTGACAAGCTTAGGAGCTCTTTATGCTACCATCACAACCGATACCGATGCTGAAATAAATACTTGTATGATACGTCATAGATGAAGCAAGATTTGAGTTTAATGAAAATTTTCGATTTATAAAAATGCCCAATTCATAAACTAATTGGTTGCCATGGTAACCTCTTTTGAGAGGAATTTTGATTTTTGTCAGTATGTGCTTTTCGTCATATCATGATAAAATCCTGACACTGAGGCGTACCCAGGAATTTGAAACGGTGGGAGGTCCAGGAAACACTTGAGATTAAAAAGACTCCTCCCCATCCCCTCAGCCCCTGGAAACGCCCATGAGTCACAAATGTCTATGGGGAAATGCATACCTATAAACCGTGTCCCAACATAGGTCTATATTCGATATTGTAATCATCCAAATCAGCAGGTACTTGATGCAGTATAATGACATGGTGTGATACACTGCTGGAAGGCTACACCTACAGTGGCCTGTTGCACAGCAAATAACGATATCTTCAAAATATAACGATTATAAAACTGAAGATAAGCATGCTATCTATAAAACCAATCGTTATACAAACATTCAATGAGAAAGCTACAGTTATGTAGTACGAGATACACTTGTAACGATCACCAGATGAAGATTGTCATCATCACATTTCTGAAGTCTTAAGGCTGTATAAAGCTGTGCAAAATCCCACAGGTGGGCCTACCATTGTGGTGGCACTGAGGAGCTCTTGATACGAGTAGGGACGAGTGGATTTGTAAAAGTTAGCAGGTGGACAGAGGTACAGAGAATGACCATATATATACATTATTGCGATGAGGGGAAGACGGCTAAGGTAACTGTTGAGATAATTGGGATAAGTTCTAAAGGCGATGAGAAATAGCGCCATGCCACCCCGCCCACACTGATATTCTTGGGCTCCCTATACGACCAATCTCGCAGTCACTATTGTGCCTAACAAGGTTAATCATTTTTCGGCTCCATATAATTATATGCGACCAACCTAGGTTAGTTATTATTGTCAGGTTGGTCAGTACTGACCAACTCACCTTAGTCTTCTCCATTTCAATGAGTTCAAGTCATTTTGAGTAAGGCATTAGTCATTATGTTGTTTTGCCTAAGTCATCTTTGAATAGCACTTAGTCATGCCTGACCAATGTCGCTATGTCAGCCTATGACTAATCTGGAATAGCCACCTCAGACTAAGGGACGGGGTATTTAGATGTTCTGTGCATGCACCATCCGCTCATTTACATTTACACAAACCTACCATTGTAACCATGGAGCTGCTCTTTCAGTCACTGCTTGACTCCTTGGCAATGTGTAGTGACTTTAGTACTTCATATGTTGCCGCCAATTGTCAAAGGGCCCTGCCATTGACTGGAGCTAATAGGTAGGGGGAGGTGGGTAGAGCAAAAGGGGCGCGTATAAGAGGTCTCTATATTGTTGAGTCTTGCATATATTCTGTTAATTAGGTTTAGGTAACAAAAGGGGGCACCGAATTGTATGGAATGTGTAGCAATGGGGACATAGGTGGATATTGGTGCTAGTTGAGTTCACAGAAAGCATATCGCCACCGCAGCTGTAATGGCTGTACCTCGAAATGGTCATTAGTCAGATGGGTAGAGAGTAATATATATAACATGTACAGGTCATGTTCCCTTAGCGATTGACGACAATTTTAGTTTATTTAAAGATGAAAAATAGTCATCGAAGGGTAGCAATGTCTTGGTGGGCCAGAACCTGAAACACACATGAGTCCACATCTTGGAGAGAAGTGGCTATTTACAACAACAAAAAATCAGGCGACTAGCACCCTGTGTCCCAAAAATGGGTAAGACAGAAAATGGCGGCTACCTCGGAGAATGTAACACATTGTTACTATTTGCTGTGCAGCTCTTCACAACCAGCCGCCAGTCTGGCCTCAAACAGTTACACCGTGTTTACACTCTCATATACGGCCGGACGGCGGCAGCCGCCAACCCCCGGACTCACAAAGGCAGTAATGGAAGGCTAATATTTGGAGCTTGTCCCATGTAACCCCTGCATACAACGCTTGACCATGAAATGTTAACTTTAGTGATATAGCTTTGTTTATACAAAAAGCCGTGACCCTAGAGCGCTGTTGGTCTTGGCATTGATGCTATCATGCAGCTATGGCGGTATGGCATAAGAAACCAGGGTATATATGTGAGTGGGTTAGGTCTGTTTGGATTGTAGCTGAATTGGTAGTCAGATTGGCAGTGTTCTTTGACGGTTGATACTTTTGAAATAGCATGCTGAGACTGCAGTTAAGACATATGTATACATATAGCTGCTTGGTCATAGAGTGACCTGTTTGATGTCCTCCATATTGAACAATGACAACCACATGTACGCCTCTGGTGTGACCTTTTTATTGTGTTGCCAATGGGCCAAAAGACATATGTTGCAGCATAGTGTTTCTTGGCTATACAATTATATTACTGCTGTATGTTTAAAAGAAATTTCGGGATATATGAGCCATTATGACATGATTCTGAGAAATGCCTTTCACAACAAGGCATATTAGACTTATATTTAACTGAACATATTTGTATTGGTACATCTTCTCTTAAAACTAATAAAATTGGCTAGTTCCTTCTTACATACAATATACTCTGTTTAGTTTATATCTCCCTGAAGGGGTTAAAAATTCCACTATGCTCGACACATGCATGTTCCTATTGTGAGAAATTGTAAAGCCTTTACCGGCTTGAATTAAGTTTTGGGTTGGTGGTATAAATGTGTAATATTGGCTGACTAGATAAATTTGACATGCTATTATATGGCTGTGTCTCACAACCTTGGGACAATGTTTTTGTCTCTGATCGGGTGTCATCTCTGACCGGGTGCCGTCTCTGACCGAGTGCCGTCTCTGACCAGATGTCAGAAAAAGGTGTTTTAAAAAGAATTATACTCATATATATAAGGATTTGGAAAAACGTTATGGCGGTTGTTATATAATCATAGTTATAATTATAATTAGCCTCCTGCTGTTAGTATTTTGACCTTATCAAGCCAAGCCGGTCAGAGACGGCACCCGGTCAGAGACGGCACCCGGTCAGAGACAAAAACATTGTCCCAAGGTCGTGAGACACAGCCATATCACAGTTTTCATTGTGACACATTGTGTTTGTATGAAACGCATAACTTCTTCATACAATTAAGCCGATCGAAATGTTCATAAACTCGAAAGATTTATGATACAGATGGTGAAACACCGAAATAGGTTACCCAGGGAAAATCCAGATTCATGGCCAGTAATAAAAAAAACACCATGCAAAGTTTCAGAACGTTTCTCTATGGCTTCTTATCACGCCAGACGTTGTATAACGTTAAAATATGTAAAATAACGTCCACCGGGTACTCCTCTGTAGCACTACATTAATTAACGTCATACATTGTTGTATCTGCTCCTGTAGGGTGGTTGTATGGCTGGCTGTAACTCCAACTCGTGCCTCATGACCCCTCTGTACGCCCGCCGTGCTGCCGCCAACGCCAGAGCAGGTGAGAGTCAGGTTTAATACCTGGATTTCTGTTACCCAACTGTACATAAAGGAGTCATTGATTCACTGCTGTATCTAGACTTAAGATTGGCTTTAAGACATCTATTACCTACATGCTATTATAGGCTATTACCCTAATTAAATGGGGTCTACCATTAAACTGGATGTTAAAAAAATATAAACTTTCATTTCTTGGTCGGATTTCTTTTTTTCAAACCCAGAAACGTATTAATCAGATAATATCAGAGACTTGCTTCCAGTAGGTCATCTTGTGATGATGTGAGTTAGTGATATTAGATGAATCATCTGCCTCCTTTTGCACGTTTCAGGTGAATTACGGGGAGCTATCAGAGATGCAGAGAAGGCCGTGGTCTTGGACAGCAGGAATCCGGTAAGGAAGTTGTATAAGGTCGAATCCCACAGGGCGATTTATGCTGGAATATCTCTGCGAATTGGCAATCTGTTGCGAATTGGGGAACTCCCTCCAATTCGCAATAGATATAACTACAACAGGGAGATAAAACTGCAAGGGATCTGTTGCGAATTGAGCACAAAATAAGATCTAAATGATTAGATATTTTTCCTTGCTTAACAGGGAAATCTCTGCGAATTCATTATGCACATGATACTTATCAATCATCTAGAAAGTCAGGGGGGCCACTCCCTATTTCTAATGATACACAAACAACATTTTACAAACATTTTTCATGAATAATATATATAATCTGCCCACTACTAGACCTACATGGTGTATTATTTCAAGGGATAAATCAATGGATATCCCTTCTATAGTAAACCAACTGTACGCACAATTATTATGAAGTAACTCCCCCCAAATACAACACTTTATCATCACATATAGAGTCAATACAGTCCACTATGCAGAGATTCTGTGCCATGTACATGTGTACAGTGGGACTTGGAACTTGCAATAGGACCTGGGAACCCTTTGCGATTTGGAGTACATGTATAAGCAAGGCTCATAGAACGCAATAGGCCTAGAATGCAGACAGTTACTAGTCATAGATCGCCCTGTGGGATTTGACATATACGAAGTTATATATCATATTTTACTCGACCTAACAGGAATGTAAAACAAAGAACTGTAACTGTAAAATTGTTTAAAGTTAAAAACACCAATCCTTTATAGCCAATGTGCTTCATATACATGTAAAATGTTATGAAGTTATATGATTGGTCATTTATTTACAATGTGGACTGTGGGGAAAGAAATTTCTAGGGGGCAAGAGGAAATCACATGTATTCAGCGAAAGGACCACCCAGCTAACAAAATTACGTTACTTTACGTCAAAATAACGTTTTAAAACCTTATATAACGTTAGGCCATAGTAAGTAGCCTTAAAGAAACGTTATAAAATGTTGCATAACGTTTTTTGTTTACTGGGCAGCGCGTTTCTATATACATGTATAACGGGGCGCATGCAAACGATTCCTCCACGCCCCATATGGGCTCTCAATATTATAAGTATTCAATTCTCTTCTTTCTTTTTTTAAACTTTTCAGGACGTCTACTGTATACGGTCACTTGCCAGAGCTACGCGATCTGAAGAGAAGGAGGTGAGAGTTCAATGTGCATCACATGAAATAAGAAAGTGTACATTAGGCTGTGATGAATTGCATATCAACATTTACATGACCTTGACTTTACCTCCAGGCTCTGAAAGATGCTGAAGCTGCCCTGGAGTTGAACCCCAACCACCCGTGTGCTCTTATATTGAGGGGCACGCTTATCGAGGCCCTATCTCTGGTAAGGCACTTCATTTATGTATATTGGTTTCTGAACACCCCTTTTCAATGTTAAGGAGATATTACGATAAGAATGGTATATCCTATTGGACTAATAAATTATTTATTCACTCTGCTTTATGCTTAATGGCTTGGATAAATATGTGTCCGTTAGCCTGCCCTGTGTATCGGAAATACTAGTACATTGTATAGTATTAAGATGTGTACATACCTACATTCTGTACTTCCCATTACAATGTTGTATATAAATATCATCTGCTGAACATCGCTTATTCAATCCCGCATGGTGTCCTTTTGATTATGGTGATGGTTATTTCCTCTTGTAAATATGATCCTTTAAACCTATTCCTACTGCTTATCGTTGCATAACTTGCATGTATTCTATTTGTGGCTGCGCAGGAGAAAGATGAAGTAAGCAATTGTAGTCGTGGTCATTAGTCGTGTGCTATTCTATGTAATGTTTTAATTGTCTATCACATATATGTATGTAGCCAAAAATAGATCTACCCCTGTGATATCATTGAAACTTTAGGGGGCTTTATCTTCATAAAGTAATACATTGTATTGTGTATGATATGTTGATTAGAGAGGTAGATGGAGCGATGTATTTTCTTTGAGAGGTGCTAAGTATAATAGTATAGGAGTGATTAGTTTATCATCCAATTTATTAATTCATAAGGCAATATATCAGATAAATCATGTGCATAATTTTCTCCATCATACAAAATCATATAAAGTTTGACTTCAAAAACATTTAGATACTTCCCTAATGTATAATTGCCTAAATTTTAATGAAGAAAAATCTAATCTTGAATGATAAAATCTCCTTTGCATTGCTCATTCTTATCATGTCATCTTGGTATGAAGTGATAGAACACAGAGATAATTATGATACTTCTCATAATCTAAGTTGATAGAATACTGCATGTATAACCATGTTGGCTGTTTTGTGTGTGGCTCTCTATAAGTGGAGACCTGTTTGTTGTAGGGACGTCCCCACTATGGTGGTGCTGGGTATAGTGACGTGAGTTGGATAGGTAGACGTAGAGGTAGTAGTGGTGTATAGAATCACATGTAGACTCTATATATTTTACACAATGTAGTAGCCCTTGCAGTTTCTAGTCATTATTAGAATAAGGATGTGGCTCACCGAGATAATTCCGTTCTTGTATATCCTGCCAGATGTCCACATGACTCGGTGGGAATGCCCAATGTATAATATTCAGAATCACAAAAAGAAAATGTCATCACCAATGATATTTTTGTATGGTCATCCTTTTTTTCTGATTGATTTCAATTTCTTTTATCATTACATTGTTTGAGCGGTGTATATGGACTTGACAGCAGTTAAGTGGTGTAAATAGCACACGATGTATAACAATAGGGGAATATCCAATAAATCGTTTTAAGCACTAATGTACATGTACAGCTCCAGGTATGCAAAGAGAATGTTCCATAATGTTGGATAGAGAAAATGGAAAAGAGATGGACCTCTATGTATAATACCCGACACAAACGATCGAAGTAATCTATTTTAAAGTTAAACACAAACCTAAGATAGTTGACAGAATGTACACCTGAAAGTCTATTTTGTAATTTCATGATTCTATGAGATTTATCAACTTCTGACTGGACTTGCCTACTATTTTGCAGGACTTTACAGACTGGGATAACTTTGGGAAGAAGGAAACCATGTGTCCAGATCATGCCAAAGTAAGTATCAAGATTCACTAATCTACTAAGTAACCTGTGCAGTAGATTATCAGTGACCGCCAAATATCTGACTCGTGATAACACCACTATACAACAGAAGCATACTGCACAGAGACACTCAGCTATGTAGGCCTTCTGATAAACAAACTACTTGGTACATTAGACATGGGATGTTTGCACAGAATGTTACAAGGATAGTTTCTTTACTACATGCGTGTTCTTTCAGGCCGTCAGTATAAATCCCGACTGCCACAATTACCTCGCCGTTCACAGCTTTAACCATCCTGACATTCCCACATTCTATGACAGGTGAGTTTACGTTAGCAATGCCTTCTTTTGGTTAACGAGCTAAATCAATATTCTATTAATTCTATCAGCGAGTAAGCTGCTCAGTCTTCATGTTAATTCTCACTGAGCACATGTCTCCTGTACGTTCAAACATATCTATACTCACTGAACATCCCCTTAGTGTACCTCCAGGTTTCTATACTCACTAAACATCTTACATGTAGTATTTTCTGAGGTAGTTATTGTTATTGTACTTGCAGGTTCTATACTCACTAAACATCCCACACGTATTATTGTCTGGGGTTATCATTGCTATTTGCTTGCAGGTTTCTATACTCACTGAACATCCCACACAAAAAGTCATATTGTCCGAGGTTGTCATTGTTATTGTACTTGCAGGTTTCTGTACTCACTGAACATCCCACATAAAATGTTATATTGTCTGAGGTTGTCACTGTTGTTGTACTTACAGGTTCCTATACTCACTGAACATCCCACACACATTGTCTGAGGTTGTCTTGGTAACTGATGGCAGGAACCAGCCTCTGTCTAGGGAGGCCCAGAAGGCATGCTCAGCGGATGTCATGGGCATTCTCGGTATCACCCCTCCTAAATGTATTGTCACACCAGGTTTGAGTGCTTTCATGTGATTTTATTAGAGTCTTTAAATGCGCACTGAACCCACGACGTCATTTGCGTACAAAACTCGGCAGGGCTATAGGTCCTCAACACAGTACGCCTTTAAGGTGGGTCGCTACCCTTGGGTCAAAGTCACTGAAAGTTAACAGAATCTCGCAAAAAAAATTTACAGGCAGTTCAAATTATATAGAATCGGAAAATGCAAAGAAAAATAGGGGGTCCCGAACTACTTTTTTAGATATAGAATTTTGAAAAATTAAAGTATTTTAATTTTTTTCTGAAAATGAGAAAAAATGTGAAATTTCCATGATTTTTTTTTAAATCAACCATTATGCGCAGAAATGTAAAACATCACATGTAAAACGCCTATATGTTCTCCTTTACTGGAACAATAATCTCACAATTTTACGCCATGGCATTCTGGGTAAAAATATGGGGTTTCAGGAAAGTATACAAAGAAATCATCATTATTTGTAGCCTTATTGGCTAAAAATAGTATTCAGTATAAACAGAATTTTTTTAAACTCTCCCAGAAAATAGTTCAGATCATTTGCTAACATAAAGAAGTAATTTTGATAGGGGGTCCCGGGCATATTTCTAGGGTTTTGGACCTTTGAAAATGAAAAATAATGCCGAAAAATGACTAAATTAATTATATATGGCACTGCATGATGGGTAAAATGGTAAAAATCTATATCTAAAATTGTCCTGATTTATACCCTTGGCTATTTCGAGCAATATAATAGCATCTATAGTGTTCTAAATAGTAAGTATCTGCAATTTACTAGCACTTTTTTAGAAATTAGAAATATTATCAGTTACCATTAAATCAAATATCCAGAGTGTCACAAAATGCACAATTTTGCTTGAAATCATCTAAATTTTCAATACAGTTTAGGGAAGGTATATATGTACCTGGCTATGCAATATTGGCCCATTCTGATAGATTTTAGAATTTGAAGAAATCAAAGGGTAGCGACCCACCTTAATGACGGTTCATCTTAATTTGTCGCCAATGCATAGAATCGTACCAGCAATGAATTGCTTCACCTGAGTTTATAACATTACCCTGAAGGTCGTAAAAATATTCTATAGGGAATGTGGTTGAGTGTGGCAGAAAGTTATTCTAATGTGAAATTTAGTCGATTGCATAGACTGATAGTTTTAATTGATACCCGAAATAAGAGTAGGTCTAGTAAATGGTCTAGTAAATGGAATGCAATTACCACAAAATAATAGAATAGAATACATGCCTCGATGATAGAATACCATGAAAGATCCATTCCTGAATGGTAAGTAACTTGGCCCTAATATGGTAACATCTTCAGATCAAGCAGCGTTCAAAAGTCCCATGAAATTCCGCCAGCCAAGTCAGACCGATCCACACCACCGCCCTTTCCGCTGTGGGATGTCAGCGTCTGAGAAGGACGCTAATGTAGTCCGTCGGCGCCGGCAGTATGGGGATGCCGTCCGACAACATCTGGCCAAACCAAGGTCTACTAACGAGTTCATAGGTATACTGTAAATGTTTTACTCTCGGTATTAAAAATACAAGTGATCAGATTTCTCCTCATGTGTCTAGAATACGTCTAGAAGAAAGTGACAGTTTTTCCCCCAGCGTATCTGTCCCATCCTTGCCCATCCCCAGACCCGTTAATGTCTTCAAACGTCATTAGGATATCGGGCTAGTAGTATACAGAAAGTGGCAGCTTAAATTTGGTATAAGTAGTATACAGAAAGTGACATCTTTCTCAGGCGGCTCTGCCTCATCATTACGCATCCCCAAACGTTATTAGCATATCGGGTAAGTAGTATACAGAAAGTAGCAGCTTTCTCAGGCGTGTCTGTCTCGTTTCGGTACACACCCCGGACCCTTTAATGTCTTCAGACTCAATAGAATATCGGGTAAGTAGTATACAGAAAGTGGCAACTTTCTCAGGCATATATCTCTGTCATCGTTGCCCACCCACCAGAGCCTTTAGTATATTCAGACTCATTAGCATATCGGGTAAGTGGTATACAGAAAGTGACAGCTTTCTCAGGGATGTCGCTCTCATCGTTGCCCACCCCCCAGGACCCTGCAATCCATTTAAACTTCGATCATTACCATATTGAGTAAGTAACATAAGGAAAGTGATAACTTCCTCAGGTTTACTCTCATCATCACCCTAGTTCGGATGATCTCCCTCGCGTTATTTGATATACCATGGACCAAATAAATAATGTCTCTATGATGTTCATTGATACCAATACCATCACAATAAAGGACCTTTGTTTGCCTCATGCAGTATTCCACTTTTTTTTAGCATGGCTGGAGAACCCTACCAAGGTATGCCGTCCATCTCCACCAAGGGACAAGCGTCCCGTGTCCGCCGCTGCTGCCACCACGCGGACACCCCAGCCAATTACCAGTAATTCTCGGCCTTTCTCGGCCAGCCCAAGAGTAACCATGGAGAGAGCTGCACCCAGGATTAATATCACAGATGTAAAGACCCTTGCTGGAGGTGTTCCAGCCTCCTCTAGTCTCCGGCCTGCCTTTACTAGGACCACCGCTGTAGTAGAGCCAAAACCATGCACCAAAACTACTACTAACCGTTCTACCAACCCCTACATAGATGCTTCTCCTCAAAAGCAAAACTATATCCAAGTGAGCATAGAAAAATAACATTCTACTGTACTCCTCGTTTCTGTTCCCCATTTTCAGGAGCAACACCGACTCCAGACGGTTCGCTGGGCGTAGGAAGGGTAAAGGGTCACGGTTGAGGGGGAGGGGCTATAGTATTTTCTGTACATACAATCGTTCGGGTGGAAATGCTATCCTTGTGAATATTTTTCACTTACAATTAAATGATATGAAAATTATATATACATATATATTCATTGTGCTGTAGAGTTGTATTCAAAATTCAATATTCCAATAGAAGCTAATTGCCATTTTCTAGTACATTGTATTTATAGCTTGATACTTTGCGGGATCCTTGGCAACAGGATTCTACTCCTGATAATTGCTTTCTGGATTCGGTAGGTCCATAAGCCACGCGATGATTACACATTGATGATAATTTGTTTCCGATTTTAACAAAAACGCAGCTCTCTGGAAAGTCAAGGATAAAAAAGGTTGGCTGGTATTCACATTGCTGTGCATTAAAGTCTCATTTTCAATGTTGTTATATAGCACATGAATTATTCTGCTCAATATAGTGTTCGTTAAAAGGTTGTGTGCAGAATAAGATATATTCTGTATAGTTAGCGTTTTCTTATGGCCATGCATCATGCACGTAGCATCATTAGCCACAGAGTCGACTTGAAGCCAGTACATATCACTATTAGTCAGATAACGTAATTCGAAGTGCCATCCATATTATTTACTTAGTTGTATGACATCAATAAATCTGGCTAAATTGCATTGGACCGACAATAAAATCAAATAAAATATAATGGTTACCGATATTGCCTATAGGTGCTGCGTGTCATTATAACATTTATGGGTAATTTCGCGATATAATTGGCATTACTCAGTACCCCGGAAGGATAAAGGAGACATGAATTGGGTTGATAAAATTTATTAAATTTTATGACGTAACCTGAATGAATAGTAGGTTGTATGATATAATATACATTATTTTATAGTATGTTTTAAACCCTTAAAATATACAAGACCTATACCGTGAATGTAATGAGAGGTATTGATTTGATAGGTATAAGAATTAGATGGTAGGTGTGGGTGGGCGGGAAATTGAGGATAGGTGTAGGTAGGTGAGGGAGTAATGGAGGAATGGACGATTATTTTGGTTGGGTGGTGTGAGGAGGTAGAGGTAGGGGGAGGCACCAGTAGGTGCGATTGGTTATGTATGTATCCTCCAGGGGGAGTAATGCCCCGCCGGGCTGCAGGCGCAGCCCGCCAACACCATTACTCAGTACCCCGGAAGGATAAAGGAGACATGAATTGGGTTGATAAAATTTATTAAATTTTATGACGTAACCTGAATGAATAGTAGGTTGTATGATATAATATACATTATTTTATAGTATGTTTTAAACCCTTAAAATATACAAGACCCAAGCACCAAGGAAATAATGTATGGTGATGGGCGGTGGGTGGGTATAAAATTGGATGGTTGCGACATGTGGTCAGTGTCAGAGTTAATAGCAAAGGGCCCTTGATATTGCTTTATTGACCCCTGCATTTCTTGTGGTCTTGATGTAGACTCTGTGCGCGTTGCTTCTCCAGCCACCATATCCCTGTATGTCCATCTCGCTGCACCCTTGGAGGTGGGCCTGGGTGGCCGCGGCCCGTCGCAGGGCGTGCAGAGTGTACTGCATGTGTGACAGACCCGCCTTCAGGAGGGCCTTCTTCCAGACCTTCCTGACGTATGATACCGGTACGGGTCGGTCTGTGTGGGGGAATGTAATTAGTGGCTGGTGGCCTGCTGTGGTTGGGGAGTCCTTTATGTGTGCCTCCATGGCTGCCACCGGGCAGTATCGAGGTACTGGGGCCCTGGCCATGAAGACAGTTTTTCTCGATGTGTACTCCTGCATATTCTTGGCCCACTTGACCCTGAGAGACATGCCCGACGTGGTGATCCTGATGTCTGCCCTGGTTGGATGACGCAGGGGGTCCATTCCCTTGATCGTGGGGGGAACCACCTCTGATTGACGGAGGGCCCCATGAAACATGATTAGGGTGGCCGCCCTGGTTGCCCTTCCAGCAGGGGAACATGGGGTGGCGCACACCACCCTCCTCAGGTGTCTCATGGATATGGCTCTGTTGGGGCGGTGCTTGAATGACTTGTCTCTCATGAGGGCGTCGAGAGCCCTCTCGACCCTGTGATGTGTGAATGGGTGGGGCGGGGCGCCCACCAACTGGGCGTGCACTCGCAGGTGGGAGATTTTGTTCTTGATGGTGAGGGGCTTGTCCCCTTTCTGTACCCTGTACTCTATCCAGCCGCAGAGGTCCTGGTGGCTGGGGTCCAGGGGGTCGATTCTCATGGTGTGGGTAAAGTCCAGATACTGGCGGAGTGTAGAGTGACGTCCTTTCTCTGTGCCCGGGGCCCGGGCCTTCTTTTGCCTGGCAGCCGCACGTCGTTGTAGTGAACGGTACACCTTGTCTGGAACGAATAACAGGGGAAACCTGGTCAAGGGCATATATGCACGGGCTAACAGTGGTGATGCTAAGCTCCTGCATGATGCAGTATGCCTCGGCCGCCGCAGCGTGGGTGTTGTGTGCCCTGCTGAGGCGGTCCGCCAAAATGTTCTCTTTCCCTGGGATGTGTACATACACTAGATGTAGGTCAAGGGTGGCTTCGACCATCCATGCCGCCCTCGCCACGTCCATGAGGGTCTTATCCTTACCTCGGCCTGTAGTGAGGACAGAGACAGTGGCCGAATTGTCGCAATGTATACGGACTGTGGTGCCTCTGTGAGCTTGCTTGATGAATGTATGTAGGGCGAATACAATGTTTATAGCCTCGAGGTAGGCTATGTTGTCTACCGGGTCCAGGTCTGGTGCCACCCTGGAGGAGTATGCATGACGGCCGTCATGAGCACCAATGCCCGTCCCGCTGGCGTCGACGTATATCTCGGTGGAAAATTGGCTGACTGGGATGAGGCCCACCCCATTCCAGTCTTCAGAGAACTGGTCGAACCAGGTCATGTCCTTCCTCATGTCACTTGAGACATTTATGTATGGGCCTTTGTTCTCGCGTAGTGCATCCAGGAGGCGTCCCACAAAGAGACGCGCCGGGGGTATGCATTTTGCGACGTGGAGGAGGCTCCCTATGAGGCTCTGGAGCTTCTTGACAGTCATTGAGCGTTTTCCTATGGAGTCTCCCACCAGCTTACGGACCTCTTGAAGCTTGTCGTGTGGGACTGAGAGGGTCATATTCACGGAGTCTATGATGACCCCGAGCCACCTGATGGTGGTGGCCGGGGGCTGGGCCTTGCTGACGGCCTCGGGTAGGCCCAGGGCCTTTATTATGGACCTAGCTATTTCATAGTCCCGCGTGGCCTCCTGTTCCGTGGGGGCTATAAGGATGAGATCGTCCAAGTACATGACGGCGGTGACGCCGCGGGCTTTGAGCATGTCAACAATGGAGTTGGCCACTCGCTGCATGTGGGCGGAGCTGGCACGGGCCCCAAACGGCATGGTGAGGTCGCAGTAATAGTTGCCTTGCCAGCCCACACACAGCAATGGCCATGACATTGGGCAACTGAAGAAGTTCTTATAAGCTCTGGAGATGTCGAGCGTGGCCATCCAGGCCCCGGCCCCCATGCCCTGGAGGATGTCAACAAATTGTCTTACCGTTGGTAGGGAGTGCTCGCGCTCCATGCCCAGCACACAATTCTTAAAGATGTATGCGAAAACTGAGTGGGAGCGTGGGAATGTGAGATCTGTGATCACTCGTCGTTCATCCTTTGTTGCCTTCTCCCTGGACATTAACGGGGACACATGTGCCCAGGGAGTGAAGGGTGGGGATGTGAACGGGCCCTGCATGGCACCTAGGGCGAGCTCCTTTTCTATGAATTCCTGTATCTGTGTTGGGTAGTCGGTGGCACTGGAGTGGTTGTGAATGTCCTGAATGTCCGTCACTGGCCCCATATACCCTGTAGGGAAGCCGTATTTGATGTAATCCAACAGCTGTATGTTGTCAGGGGTGGGGGGCAGGAGGCGTTCCCATGCCTCCACATTGAGGCCTGTGGGCAGGAGAATGCGGGCCTGTACTGCGTTGGGAAGGCCCGTTGCCTTCACTGTGGAATATATACGACACATGTTGTCCGGCAGCATGCCTGGGGCTGGGTCGGGCCAGTGTGTACGTCTGTGCTGGCAGAATACGGCCGGGTGGCCGCTGACGTCTGGGTCCCACCTGTTGGACTCGCACATGACTCGTATCTTTTCAAAGTCGGGCTCTACAGGCGGTAGAACACGAGAATGCGGGTTGTTAACGTCTCTGCTGAATGTGTGGGCGGGCTGCCCGAACGCGTGTGTGGTGGCTGTCATATTTACCGGCTGTGGCTGTCCCTGTGCGGCTGTAATGTCATTTAAAAGAATGTTTTTGTCCAACGGACGCGGTGTTTTCGTCTCGGCCTGGGGGCCGCCATCTTTGTTTACGTCTGTCCGCTGGTTGGGGGCGTGTTTTCTCGGCTGGGGCGTGGATTCGCCCGGGCGCGGGGAACAAGCTTCAGCGCCTGCTGTGGCGCATGCGCGGTGCGGGCCGTGTCGACTTCCTTCCGGAATGGCGGCTTGCCGAGGCTGGCAACTAAATAAAACTGGATTATTCGTTACTACATGCAGAAATTTTCGTTCCAACGCCTTTGTATCAACAAGACTAGACGCCTCCCCGGCTATGGAGTGGTGGGTGGCGTCTACTGTCCGTTTTTTGGATAACCCGTGTGTGTTTGGGGGTGCTGTTGCTGTTGCCCGGGGTATGACCAGCCTGCGGCCGGCTGGGAGGGGCGCTGCTCGGGGTTTGAGTTTGCCCGTGTCTTGTTTATGCATGCCGAGTACGTGTGGTTGGCACGCTTATTGGAGCGCCAGCAGTAGGAACAGAAGTGTAGGAAGTTGGATGTGTTGTGGCTGTGGTGTGTGGAGAACCGGCAGCCCCTGTCGGAATTAAAATCCCTGCAATACACACCCTGGATGTAGTATGGATCCCCGGCGTCGGGGGTGAGGAGTGAGCCCCCGGGGCCTGCAGCTCCCTGTGGCCCACCTGGAGCAAGGGCCTGATTCATTTTTTCGTTTTGAATGGCCTGGGTGTCCCACCAATAGAATTCCTCCATCTCTACCCTGTCCCATATAGCCTGGGTCCAGCGGCGGACCTCGGGCCACTTGCGGCGTGTGAGGTCTCGGGCCACTTCTGCCACATGGGCCAAGATGTAGTCTCTGTCCTCACTATGGCATGCCCTTTTATCCAGGACAAGGGTGATGGCGGCATGGATGTATTCAAACTCCCCCAATTTATGACGCACATCTAGCTTCTGTTTGATGGTATGTAGGCCCTCCCTTTTAATATACATGTAGGGCTTGCATATAGGGGTCTTACCCTGGAGGGGGTCTACTACCTGGGCCTTACCATCGTGGGACCTCTCCTGGTAATCCTCCCGGTGTAGTTGTGTGGCTATGTACTCATCTCGAGAGCGGGACCTGGACCTATGCCTGGTGCGGGGCCTGCGGGGGGTGCGGCTGCGGGACCTGGAGTGGCTGGAAGTGTGGTGGCGAGGCCTCCTACCCCTCCCCTTCCTGTCCCTGGAGCGGGACTCCCTTCTGGTGTCGGGGGAGTGGGGGGTGGCCTTGGGCTTGGTTACCTGAGACTTGACCTTAGGGGCCTTCTCAGTAGGGGACCTGGCATGTCGCCTCCTATGCTTCTTGCTGGACTTGGGCCTGGGGGGTGGGGTGGGCTCTGCACTGTCGCTGTCTGAGTCCTGCCCCTCCCCCCCATCAGACGACTGGGAATGGATGTACTTGGCAATCAAGTCTATCTTAGAACTCATGTGGGCCACCTTGCTGTTGACCGAGGAAAGGCCCTGCTCGAGCTGGGTGACCTTGGTACCCGGGGACACTACGTGGGTGGGGCCCTTGGGCTTTTTAACTTTAGCCTTAACTTTGGAGTTCTTGCTGCTATGTAATTCCTCCTCCTCACTTATCCTGCCCTTATTAACCTTCTTTTTGACCACCTTGGGCCTACCGGCCGACCTGGTACTAGGTCGAGACCCGGCGGGCTCCTTCTTCTTGGGCGGCATGGTGCCGGGGTTGGGGTGTCAATTATGGTCAATATTAAATCCGAGAATATCACAACAAATTGTAGGCATCCACAAATATAAACAGTGTACGTATGATAGTGTGTCCGTATACTTATCTATGGATGTGGTTGTGTATAGGTAACTCCAGTTGGGTGGCGTTGGTGACCGTGTCAGACCGGAGAAATTGAGGATAGGTGTAGGTAGGTGAGGGAGTAATGGAGGAATGGACGATTATTTTGGTTGGGTGGTGTGAGGAGGTAGAGGTAGGGGGAGGCACCAGTAGGTGCGATTGGTTATGTATGTATCCTCCAGGGGGAGTAATGCCCCGCCGGGCTGCAGGCGCAGCCCGCCAACACAATTTGTGAATGTAGTAAAGCCCATTTTATATTTTCCATTGGACCATTTGATTTCTCGGGGGAAGACAGTAATAGGTTCAGATAAACCGCATTGTATAAACTCTATACATCTGCAAACACCTTTGAATCTATATACCTAAAGCTTATGTATACTTAGTATAGAAGCAAATATAGGATAACTAGGATAACTGTTCTCTGTTTTAATCATGTATGTTTTGTATCGTGAAACCCTCTTCTATTATATGTTGTCTATACATTATTGGTATACATATTATTCATAGAATATACTATGTAGAGTCTAGGCAATGTGTACATAGAACCCCGTACTTCAAAACATGAGCCTCTATACCAATACCACCTGTGATACTCCAACCCCTATCCATCTAGGTCCATCTCGTGATAACTATCGATATAGACAGCTAATATTGGACCCTAGTAGTAGGGTAAGAGATATGACTGATATACTAGTCCTATATCCTAATAACATCTACTATAGATAAGACTATAGTTCAGTCATATACCTATATAATTAGAATTGTCCAATGCAAATAGTTTTTACATAATTGGTATAGAACATGGCTATGATAGTTTACATAAAATAGTACCAGGTATGCATCAATATAATCTAGAGTTATAGCTTAAAACCACTTTCAAAACAGGTGATTCGTGATTTATTCTTTGAATCCTAAGAAATGAATAACAGCCAGTAACCACAACGATTTAATATGATTTAGATTGTGTATATACCTAGAATAAACACTAGATAATGTAACAAAACATTGTGCCGATTAGGGCATAATGCATGCAATGTTATAACACAATCATATGTAGAATGGCAGACAAGTAAATCAGTTTTTCACCTCAGATGCTGCTTATTCCGTATACAATTATGTTAAGAATACTGACCCTTTCTTTAATTCCCCCTTTTGTCGTTGTAGGTGTTCCAACCTATGAACTTGGAGGACGCCCCAAGAATGTACTACAAGTAGGTATTTTGGAATACCTTAAAAGGTTACTATAAATCATAATAGATCCAGTCTTAAACAGAAGATGGCGGCTTCTATGTATTATGTGCTTATACTAACGGGCCATATATTATTCTCTGCCCCTCTCTTGAAATGGAGGACATACATTACATATTGCATGTACTTAATCGGAGGTTGTCAACGTTACACCTTCGACTTCATGTGCCTGAAACAGTACATCTTATTATATTTTAGGCCGTGGAAAGGAGACAGATTACCAATGGCAGACCGAGAACCAGAGGACAAACAACAAAGACGGGCACCCTTCAAATAGGCCACAGGGTTGCACAGAAAATGAGTCAAAAGTATAAATCGTTCAGTGTGTCCTTTTGACCAATCATTCATGTATTACCACGGAGCTTTATTTTACGGCTAATGGGCCTTTACTATAGTTAGGGTTTATCCCATATTGAGTGTCCAATAGCCTTACTTTAGCGGTTTTAAGTTAAACAGATTGGGAATGCCTTCTTTAAAGGACCAAATGCAAATGAGGAGTTATACATATATTATATATATATATATATATATATATATATATATATATATATATATATATATATATATATATATATATATATATATATATATATATATATATATATATATAGCGGCAACCGTTTATCAGCAATAGGCAATAGGAATGCCCTCTTGGTCAAATAAATTGCAATAAGTCGCTTCTGCCTGCCCATTTAGAGAGGAAGAACGCCATGCAGTCAGATCGATCCTGCAATATGTAATCATTAAGTCAGAACGTCTTTATACAGAGGCATTCTACCACTGTACCACGCTTGATGCTTTCGTACAAAAACGAAACTTGATCTGAGGTGTCCACAACTACTTTACAACCTGCACACAGAAAAGAAGTAGAATCACTGTGACTCCCGACTTGATCACTGAGGTAACTTTCCCCAGGACTCTACCGTGACTCCTTAACATTAGCAGGACTCTAAAATAACTCTATAATGACTCCTATTCTAAGACTCCTTAATGATTGGGAGTCACTTTAGAGTCCTGGGGAGAGATACCTCAGTGATCGGGGCTGGACTCCCATTTGAGAGTTACAGTGATTCTACTTCTTCTCTCTGTGTGAGCTACTTCAGTAGTACTCTACATCCTTCAGTCACGTTCTATAAGTGATCGGTTGCATTGCAATAACTTCTCATCTTGTATATATAGGCTGCACTTATTTTTTTTATAAGATTATCTATTATAGGTCCATATCTAAAGTATATCATCAGAGAACTGATTTTACAAATGTCATCTATAGTCTACATCATAGCCACAACTTTCGACCAAGCTACCCCAAACTCCAGTGGTGACTGGTGAGGCATGATCTCTGGCACACTGCACTGTTTGTATTGCAGCCATCTAAACCATCGTTCACTTTTCATCACTTCTTCTTAAACTATTATTCACCTGAGTTAAGTCATTGGGCTCTGCGGAAGGTACTTCAACGAAGTCGCGACTAAATGAAATTTAATGCAGAAACAATTACGAAAATGGTTAGGATTCAATCCCTTCACGTGGAAATCCGGGATACCAAATGGTGAATCGCTGAACTCAGTCGCCAGAGGGGGCAGTTTGCTTTTCGATATTTCGTTCGATGACAAGATGATAAGAAAATTGCAAATGAAGTAGGCATGATGATATGCACTGAATAGTGTTGTTGGTATTATTGCTGTAGAGCCTGTGCGGATATTTGATACTCAGGGAATGGCTGCTTGCAATGCGTCATACAGAGTAGAATTTAATTGTGATCAAAACCACTAGAAATCTATTACTGATTATGTGTATTTAGTATTCATGATCGTCATGTATATATACACCAAACAACCAGGATATAGGCGGGATATTGTATAATTCAGTGTATTATGAACCATTTTGTCCAATAAATGTCAAATGCAATGTCAAATAGATATTACTCGTTTGTTGTAACCTGGGATCGTAACTTGTTTCAAATAGGGTGTATTGTGTAAGTTATATCGAATCCAGTAATATGTCAACGACTCATTATGGTTACGAGGACCTTCTTTGGAGTATTATATGGATTCCCAATTCCCCATATGATTATGGTTAATCCAATCATCTCCCATTACCGTTGCACTCCTTCTATAGGGGGACACGAACACTTTGATGAGGAGGGTGTGAACTAGATTACTGGGGAACATTACTGGTCAATTTTATAAAAGGCCACTAACAAATATTATCAGCTTTGCGGACACCGCCCGCATCATTTGAAAAGTTGTACTTTGCAAAATGATCGATATATTGGCTATTAATTAAGGTAAAGCTGAAATTTAACATGCGTTTTCTTCCTTTTGGTTTTTACAAAAAGTATCAACGATAGATTGTAACAAAAGATAGTTTCTAGTCATATGATTTATTAGAGATATACTACTGGAACGGATCCATAGTGATATAACAGAGACATTTATAAAAGTCATACATTACAATGTGCTACAAATACGATGAGACAGAATATGATAATACAGACAAGAATCCCGGGATTTTATCATACATAATGTTGCAGACCAGCTGCCACATGTAAAGGATTCATTTAGAAAACAGTTCTATAAACACACTTTTACATTAATATACATAAATATCACATTCTAAGGCGTTTGATTTCACGACTGAGAATTTTTGATGATACATCCATCAGCGATATGTATGTATTCGTTCAACATCTATAGGTCTACCATATATGGTAGCGATGGGTCTTCTCTCCGCATGATCAAACGACAATTACACGTTACCATTTATATTTTCTGGTACATTATGAAATCTAAGAATACACGGTGTAGGAAGAATGTATAATATTCCTCTGGGATGCTGAGGCTCTAGAAATCAACTTTGGACGGATGTCATAGCATACGTTTGTTTTAGCAGTTGATGGCAAGATAGTTCGATTTTGGACGGATTAAATGGATTAGTTTTAAATCACAGACATGATTTATGTTTCTTAATAAATTTATCACAGTTTAAGCAACTTCATTAAGAGAAGATTTTTTTCACGGATAATAGTCTCCCAGGCTCACTGATTGCTAATAGAATATACTCGTTCCATCAATAGAACTAAAATAAACTTTCAAACATAAATAATCAAGTCTTTTCCTATTCTCAGTGTTATTCTCGACTTTTCTCATGGCTATTATCTTGGCCTTTCTCTTGGACTTCCTCTTGTCTATTCTGGTGGTGTTACTCTTGATTTTGTTCCTGGCGTTGGCGTTTCTTTTCAAGACGTCGCTGTTTTAGAATTGCCATTTTCTCCTCCTTGCTCATAAGCTTCCCGGATGACTCGGCGGCCGGAGCCGGAGCCCCTCCTGCCGCTCCCTCCTCATCCTGCACCAGGAGAGAAAATTCATGTATTTTTTTAAAAACGTTGTATTTGTAAAATTATTAATGCAAAAAATACAAGTCAACAATATATTTTTAAATCAATATCCGAGAGAAAAGACATGTAAACAGCGAACGCAGTGTTGGATATCTAGGAAAGTCTGGTTAAATACAATTTAAAACCAATCCTATTTTATGTAGAATTTCTATTTTCTATTACTGATGTCTGCTTAAATCTTCTGCTCTCGATCACCGAAAATACCACACCTTTTTAGGATGTCTTTATTTGAATCATCTACCCCGGGCATATGGTAGGTATTAAAAGATCAAGATGTGGCGTCTTTAACGTTCGAGTATGATGTATCTATAGTACAAATTAATTACCCAGTGTCGTCATTTAACAATTCTAATTTACCCGATCCAAAGCAAATCAAGTTATCTATAGCGAAAATGTATTTACATATAACGATTCTGATTTTAAAAATAGAATGTATTAGTATTGTAGGACATTTTCAGTTCAAGTTCAAAGCAGGAAGGCAGATATCCACATGTATATGTCCAGTGAAGGATATATAATGTTATTTCTCAAGAGCGTACACAGTATAGCAACTAACAAGTAGCTCCTTATGCGGTATATATATACTAGTGTTGGGTGGCAGGAAGAAACACCGATGCTAATAGGACAAAGGACTCAGCATCTGACTGTAGAAGGGGGTAGCTCGTATAAGGTACCGGCGGGGGGTACGCTGATTTTGGCGGCAGGCACTGATAACAGCTGATAAGATGGGTACAGGTGTGGATATGGGGAGTACACACAAAAAGAGGAGCTTCACAGGGGACTGCACCTTGATTCAGTGGACGCACCGCTACTAACGCCTAGACTCGGAGCGAGAATGTATTACTAATGTAGGTGTCCAAGTTAACTGCACCTTATTTATCCAAAAGTGCTCAACCGCATTTCCTCCCACTAAAAAAGAAAGGTTGTTCACCGATATCCCATAACAACCTCCGCTCAATCGTGCTACCTATAGGTTGTGTCTCACGACCTTGGGCCAATGTTTTTGTCTCTGACCGGGTGCCGTCTCTGATCGGGTGCCGTCTCTGACCGGGTGCCGTCTCTGACCGGCTTGGCCTGATAAGGTCAAAATACCAACAGCAGGAGGCTAATTACAATCATAATTATGATTATATAACAACCGCCATAACGTTTTTACACATCCTTATATAGATGAGTACAATTCTTTTTAAAACACGTTTTTCTGACACCTGGTCAGAGACGGCACATGGTCAGAGACAACACCTGGTCAGAGACGGCACCCGGTCAGAGACAAAAACATTGAGACACAGCCTATAGCTCAATGCCCGTGCTCATTTGTCGTCATGATGCACCCACATCATGCCGACCCTTGACTCGTGCAATCCATGATGCATGAATGCAGCACTGGGGGGTAACTCATCTGTGATGCATTCATACATTTTGAGGATAAAATGGAATGATATTCGATGAGGTCTATAATCATACCCGTTTAGTAAATGATACCCACTGTTGCCTGTCTCTTTACATACAAAAACTATTGCCACCACCATGGTCATGCACGCGTTGCTTCCTCATTCCATGTGTTCACTAGTTGCAAAAATGCTAAACTAGTCACCTTTCATTAAGTGTATATGGCTTCCATCTAAATAATATGAGTCATTTTTTTAACTTTCAAATTATCTTCTCGTACTTCAGCAATATGATCAATATGAGTTAACTTGAATACGATCTTTATATTTGCGAGACTATCTCTGAATTCCTAGTTCCAGTTTGCCTTATGTTTAATTAAATTTGTGTAGGCACTAGGGGTACAGTATAAGAGGAGAACACAGAACGGAAAGATTGATTATGTGATTTAAATCACAGGTGACCCAGGGCAGGAGTAATGCCTACAGATTGAAAGATTGAACCTGTAATTTTTTATCACAATTGATTCAGGGTCAGTGTGCTTAAATGATTGAATCGATTGATTAATTTATATTTGGCTAATAAAATAGCTGCTGCTGATCAAGGGGGGGGGGGGAGGGAGTTTTGTACTATGACCAGCAACCGTGTGACCAATGTAGACACATGTGACAACCGCAACCGCACACATTGGGCCAGTTAGGCATCGTTTCACAAATTATTATAGTGTACTACTTCAATAGTGCATAGCTACACTAGAGACTCCACAATCCTCTATCAAAGCACACCTACTATATTTTCTTTCAAAACAGTCTAATAGAAACCCACAGACACAAGGTGCCCTGGGTCAATAATCCCATCTCTGTTCACACAAGCTCAGCAAAGGACAATGTTAGTAAATAGCTTATGTTCCACTGAATTTTACCTCTTCTTCTTCTTCCAGTATCTGAAAAGTAACTCAACGTCAATGTGGTGGGCAAAATGCGGTGGTACCCTTACCATAGTTGGGTTAGAATAGGATACACCTATCAGTCACCAATCATGGATAGTTCTGTTCCTCATGATCAAAGTATTATGCTACTATGGATATTTTATCTTGGACACAGATAGCGCCGCTTAAAATCGATTTCAGCTTCAAATGGTGGTGGGGGGGGGGGGGGGATTCTTTCATAATATTTTTTCTGGAGGTGCGGGAGGGCCCTCTTTTCCTCCTGGTCATTGATGGTGTGCACGAGGATATAAACACTAAAATACCTTTTAAATTTCGTTCCTACCGAATAACAGCTGAGATCTTGATCATTTTCAAATTGTATTGCTGAACTATGGATGCGGCCATATCTGGCCATATTCTTCTAAAAGGGTGAGAGACAATGCTGCCCTACTTATCCGATATCCGCAAACGCAAAGCTGACAATCATTTATGAGTGGCCTTATACTAGATACATAGCCAGGATAAATACGGAAAATGACGTCATCATGTATAGGGGCAGGGGTACACGCTTCTTCTCTACAACATTCTATTAATTAGATCTCAGAATCCATGAGTCATGCATGACGCCATTCTGAATGTCCCCTTACAAAATCCACCCAATTATAATCTCGTTGTTATAACTAATGATTCTATTCTCTTTGAATAACTACTGTGTCAGTGTACATATGAGATAGGTCTATACCAACCTTATTGTCAGGGCTGGTAGGGAGTGTATCACGCTGCGACTCTCGGAATTTGGTTTCCATCTGTTTAGCAGCCAGGGCCATCTTTTCATCCTCTGTCATTCCCTCTCCACCCTGGTCCACCAGCTCGTCAAACTTACGCGCCCTCTTGTCGCCGATGTCCTTCATGGTCATGGTTCGCTCATGGCGCACTCGTGCGACACGCTCCTTCATTGCTGTGATCTGACGGTCACGCTCCTCCTGTGTTATGGTAAAAATGTTTGTTTAATGGGGTTATATATTGTGTGTAGAATAATCCAGCTGAAGTAGGATTCAGTATACAGCACAATTATTCTCTATTTCCGCGGGTAATTAATTGGTGGAAGAGTCCCTTAACAGAGGTTAGTACAACTGCTCACCTTCTACACACTAGACCCTTACAGGCTATTCGATATTGATTAATTGGTTTATTGTAATTACTTTGATCTATTGTATTTGTTCATTCTTTCTATACATAAATTTGTATTTAAAAGGCACAGTGATATATTGAATCGATTAGCGATTATATGTCCCAGAGGTTATATTAATAAAGTCTTCGTAATCCATTATGTGAGTCCTTATCACTCTAAATCATAACTTATGCATAATCTAAATAGTAGTCTATAGTCGAGTATACGTCTTTCCTCCTCAAAACTTATCACCCAAAATGTGGACCTTTGTTCCATACGTATACTGTAAGTACATGTATTGGGAATGGGAATCCCTAGTGCACTCGTACTTAACTCCAACCTGACCTCCATGTGAATATATATATATATGTACTTAAGCTGAACAGATGTTCTCAACTCCTAGTGCATCTGTACTTAAGACAATGCTATTTTTCGTGTAGATGTACTTAATTCATGACAACACTTTCATATTCTGGTGTCCATTATCGGTACGGCTCTAAGTCTGACGAGTTCTATAACCTGCAGTGCTGTATCCAAACAATGCATGTGATGGTATTGACTTGAGAGGTTCGATAAATTCTTACTCTTCTTTTTTATGAGGTATCTATTAAATATGATAAACTTCATAAGTTATGTTTTACAAACTGACTTCCGTATCTTATATCATAAACTAAAGTGTGTAGTTCCCTTTCTTTGGAATGTAGTCAAAATAACCACCATGACTTGCATTTTTCAACAAATCGTCGTCCTTCAGAAAACAGATTATAATCATAGTTTTAGAACATGCACCTACATAGTATATGATTATGTAAAGCACAAAATTAAAACATAATGAAACATAACAATGCAAACAATGTCAGTATCTGTAACGAATATAAATTGCTTAATTCAATAGTGAAAAATCGTATCAGGTACGACTGCATATATACATGTAAATGTTCATACAAGGGGCGGGGTACAAGTGGACGCATTTGGCTGTCAACGTATAATACTCAATAGGAACAGGTATTTACAGGATATACAAATGTACAGTAGAAATAACCAATAATTTACTGTATGAATTCACAAAATAACTCCAGAGGTCCTGTCAGAACCAGCGATGTCCCCAGTAAGACAAAATGCATACACGGGGTAACCTGTTACAATGTTATATACTGTACAGTAAATACAACATCATGAATCATGCCACAGCACATTAGTAACACATGAGTAATGTCCATTCATACCTGTTTTGTCTTCTCGAGGATAGTTTTTTGGCGCATACCCAGTGAAAAGAGTGCGTCGGCCTCCTCCTGTCGCTTGTTGGACCGGTCCCGAAGACGGCGTTGGAGCTGCATTAAGGATGAGACGAGTTAGCTCTCAGGTGAAAGACACTTTTCTCTGTTACTTTTATTATTGATTTGAGGACATAGGTATTATATTTTATGTCATAGTATTATGTCTATATTATCGACTAATCAGAGACCAGCATTTGTTACTACTGCTGAACCCTTACTGAATAAACAGAGATGACTTGCCTTCTGGAGTCCAGTGTGTATCTATATCTGCATGATATATTAGTCCTAAATTCCCTAACTTTTCATTTTATGTCGAGCAAAATACTTTAAAGCATCTATTTTGTGTCCAAATGAATGGCATCATACCATCTCCCTCTGCCAATAGTTACTACCTAGCTGATGGCATGTTATAATCTAATCATTCATCTGTGATGCTTTCTGAATTTTATCCAGAAAGAGATGTAAAAAACCTCTGAGCCAAATCTAGTTTAATTGTTGGAAAAGTTGAAGTTCAATAGCATTAACTGAAATGTTCTTGAACTTGAAGAAGTATCCCATATTCAAGGCACCATCCTTTTATTTTTGCGTTGTTTTCTTCTTTTTTTCTGTAAAATCTGCAAATCTTTCTCATTCTATGCATATAAACCCGCAACTGAATGTATTATAATCCCAGGTCTTTGACCGTAATACCTTCAGTATGAATAATTTTCAATCCTTGAAATATTGGAGGGTAAGAAAATACAGCCGTTGGGGAGGCAAATGTATTTTGGTCCACAGAGAGCATTGGAGTTGTATATGATTAAGTATCAACGCAGGAGACAAATGAAACATGTTTTCACTCAAAACCTAGTTAGCTCATGAAAATGTACAGTTGTTAAATTAACGAAACTTCTGGTTTTAAAATCAGGAAGATTATTTATAACAGTACACACTATTCCCTGTTCATTGTAAGTATATACCAAACAAAACAAAACATTCCACCTTTAGAAGTGAGGGGGGAGAAAAGGGGATATGCGTGCATGAAAGAAAGAAACATCTTCCCTGTAAGATACACTTCCAAAAAACAGGGGGATTTATTAAGATGATTGATCCAATTCCATGAAATAACCAGTTCCTCACAAAACACAAATAAATAGTTGTATTAACATTTGAAGTTTTGAATTTTAAATACTTTCGTTTAAACTCTAAATACAAAAGGCAAACGTTGGTTTTAGTCCTTCCAGCCGTAGTCTATACATTTTCTGTTGAAGGCAATCACTCAGAAGCTTACCTGTATCTCTTTAACTCGTGCTTCTAACTGTAAGTTGTATATGTTGGCATTACTATAATTCTGCTGAATAGTACCCTTTTCCTAGTTGTAATTGCCGACGACAATGCCATTTGAACTCCCTTTAATACATATTAAACGCCCAAGTGGATCTTTTTTTTTAAGTAAAGAAGTTAAAAATGTATCTTTTAGAACTTCAGTGACAGAGATGTTACTGTAGAATAGAACATTATCTAAGAAAAATGTACCAAAAATAAGCCCCTGATTCATGCAATTTCAAAATGTAAAAGACCTAGTTTCTTTTAAACAGGGAAAGACAGTGAGAAGGTTCACTATTATCACTATATAGTACTACAGACACTACAAATAGACAGAGTGCATGGACTAATAAGCCAAAACTACAGACATGCTATACAATCTAATTTAGCAAATGTTAACATATTTTACACAAGCTATTTTGGTTAATACTATCACTACATGGGACTGTATTATTAACATTATGGCATGGATCAAGGCTTGGCGTGGGTGTTGATAGGCTTGTATACACACAACTATCTTGGAAAATGATTATCAGAGAAAACCATTATCGGTTTGCCTGATGTGTGTCACATCCTTGAAATTTATGAAAGAACAGTGTTCTTATACATGTACATTGTACATAATGTAGATGAATCAGTTAAATTTGTAACATTATTGTTGTCTATGTGGCTTTAATATTGACTATTGTATCTTGCAGAGGGACAAAACACATTTTCTGCTCTTTCTCTTGTATTCAGGGATGACATTTTGTACAAAGCTCTATCAAACTACTATTTGATATTTAATAGATCGTAAACTTACCTGATCTTGTTGCCGTTGCTGATCGGCGCTGATCTTGCGTTTCCAATCGGCGTTCTCTCGGACAACCTGCGAGAAGAGCTCCTTCTTCTGGTCCTCGGTTACCTCAACGTCCAGCGCCGTCTTCTCACGTCGCATCCTACCGCCCTGTAACCATGGACACCAGTGTTACCCTAGCAACAACCTTAACAATATTACCTCAATGTTACCATGGCAACCATACTTACAATATTAATACCTTGCCATGGAAACAAGGTTTATTTTGACATCAACCAACATGACAGGGAAATATGAAGCTAGAAATGTGGATTATTTTTGATAAAAACAATTGGGAGATTATTTCTATTGATCATTTTGATGGTAATATTACAAAAGGTGAAATTAAACATCTTGACATACTGGAAGTGAGGGAGTGTTGACCCTTGAGCTGGTGTCGGACATGACGTCACTACTCTCTCGTGTATACGCCTCATTCTCCTGTGCCACACGACGTGCATCCCGTCTAGCCGCCAACCGCTGCGCCATCTATATCGGGAACACAATGAGTTACCCTATTAAAATACTGTCTTATTTTATTTGGGTCAAATGGAAAACTAGTCTGGGAAGCAATAGCGGATTGGCAATGGCAAGAGAATTGGATTTTCATACTGCATTTAAAGACCGTTAACGTCTTATATAGTGATAGTGACATAGGTACTCTCACTTAAATTTTCTCACAGTACCTTCTGCTATATAACATGTTCTCAATCAAAATGTTTTCTCAATGTTTAGTATACCACATCCGGACAGCATAAAAGGTTTTGGGGTTTTCTCAGTGTCAAATCGTATTACATTATTTGACATGGTTCAAATCACCTAATAGATTTAACAGGATAAATCCACTGTTTCTTGAAAACATATAAAGCAGGTGAAGAGTGTTTCACATCGCATGTGATGAGTGATATTAAAGAATCGTGAATATCATATAGGAGCACATTATAATATTTTACCAACACTTTTTGGAAATTAATTCTGTGTAAATTGAGCGATGACAACAGTTCTGACCTGGCTATAAAATCACTATCAGTCAAGCTTTTAAAACACTACCGTAAATTCTCGCGTATAAGCCATGCCTTGTCCACGAGTCAGACTCAGCTTTAGCTTGATACCAATATAGGATTCAGCTTATACGAGGGTTTGATAAGTATACTATAGTAAATTAGCAATTTTCATACCCCCTGTGTGGCTTTGTCAAAGTTAGGGGTGTGGCTTATACGCGAGTTAGGCTCATATACGAGAATTTACGGTAAATGATTTTGATACCCATGGTGTGGACCATAAAATCTTTATCCTATACATGTAGAAGCGTGTAGAAGCATTTACTGTGATTATTTGTTAACATCTTGCTTTACTTTGCAGGTTACTCGAAAAGAGAGATAGAAAAAAGACATTTAAAAATGAAGATATACAGTGAAACTATCTCGCTTAGTACCTTCTCCTTGAAAATTGTTCCCCAATGCTGTTCCTAATAAAAAGATGTACATGACAAACATGTTAATTTTCACAAATGTGACTGGGAAAAAAACGATTAAAAAGCTGTTCGCAGACTGCTTATCAAATCGTTATATTAGACTATAGGAAGCATTTGGTAGTTCCATTTTCCGATATTTCACTTTGTACGGCAATACAGATAGTGGACTCTAATGACATGCCTACCTTACCCACCCCTGTATCCAATCCTTATCTACATGTAACTTACCAGGTCCTGTTGTCTGGCTTTTTCTTTCTGCTTTTTCTCCAGTATAAAGGAGTGTTCCCGTTCAGCATTACGAACTAAAGCCACTGCAGTCTCCTCTTCATACTCCGCTGTTTCCTTGGCTCGCCGCTTCGCTGCCAGGCGCTTCTTCAATTGCTGCTGCTGCTGGTCCATAGCATTTTGCAGAGCCTTTTGAGGAAGTTTGAAGGCATTTTATTTCTGATATAAGATTTAGGTTATCATAGAGTTAGGAGGATGCCATCTTACTAGTATTAAAAAGACATTTCAATAAGATTTTTTTTCACAATGATACCTACTGAACCTACTACTTGTCAAAGATAACTCGCCATAGACACAGGTAAATTCGATTGATGAATTAGAAGAGCTTTTAAAACATGAAGCATTCATCTGTATGAAGTGTTAAGGAAACAAACTTTACCTTTCGCTTGGCATCCTGTTGTGCCTCAAGCTCCTTCATGGCAGCGTCTACATCAATTTCCTCACCGGGGCGAGCTTTGCGCACTGTGTAACATGAAATATACTGTCAGCTATCTACAACTGATTTTTTTTCTGAGATTATTGAGATAATCAAACAGTTTTAAGCCAAAATGCTTTCCTGATAGAGAACTGAATTAGAATTATTAACACTTTTGGAAATATTGATGGTCGTATAGAAATAGATTTGCCTGCTGTGGTGCTCATCGTTTTCTATTCTATTAGTTGAATACCTACTGAATTTAACGTATATATGGAGAGACATATCAACATATCACATGTACTAAAGCTATTTCTATGATAAATCTAGGTATCAAACACACCCTATATAGTTATCAACCCTTTAAGGACGGCATAATGCCTTAATGCATGACGGGTCCACATACGCCGTCCTTAAAGGGTTAAGGGGAGTGATCGAATAAAACTCTAACTCGGGCAGTCAGAAAAAATGAACCATGTAAACGAAACCAACATGTATCTATTTGTGGACAGCACAGTTTTTCTCAAATTATGTACACTCTCGTCATCAAAATGATAACACAATTTACATGCATCTCAAATCGGGAAAACAAAACTCAGTTTTCGTTCAGAAATATTCATACGAGGTTGCTAGGGTTGAGGAAGGTGCAGCACACTGCAAGACCAGTTTCAGTTTCAGTGTCTAAGGAGAATAAGGGCCAAGGACTGGGCCGATGCTATCCGCACGCCACAGGCGTGCGAATAGCGGCCGCTATTCGCACGCCCACAGGGTGCGAATAAGAGCCCTTATTCCCACACTAGGTAGGGTCTGCATAATATTTCTTATTCCCACACTATATAGGGTGTGCAATACAGGTCTTCTTGGCACCCTATCCTAAACTTGTAGGCATATGGGGTGTGAATTAGGGCCATTATTCACACCCTATTATATTGTGGGAATTAGAATTCTTATTCCCATACTGTGTGGGGTGTGAATAAAAATACTTATTCACACACCATACAGGTATGGTCTGGTGTGTGAATAAGAACTCGTATTTACACCCTACACAGGGTTTGGATAAGGGTTCTTATTCACACACTGGGTAGGGTCTGAATAATAGTTATTATTCCCACACCATATAGGGTGTGTAGTACAGGTCTTATTGGCACCCTATGCTATACTTATAG
This sequence comes from Harmothoe impar, assembly GCA_947462335.1. Taxonomy (NCBI): domain Eukaryota; kingdom Metazoa; phylum Annelida; class Polychaeta; order Phyllodocida; family Polynoidae; genus Harmothoe; species Harmothoe impar. The sequence goes on along the minus strand of OX381704.1, from coordinate 68,170,395 downwards.
GTCTATAGGGTGGTGATTGGGGTGTGAGTTAGGGCTGTTATTCCCACACTGTGTGGGTGTGAATTAAAGGGGCTATTAGCACCCTATGTAAGGAATGTGTGAATAAGAATGCTTATTTGCACACTGGGGAGGGTGTGGATTAGAACTCTTATTCCCACACTGTATGGGGTGTGTATAGAAGCTGTTATTGCCACACTAAGTTGTAGGACTACAGGGATTCCAGGGAAAACTTTCCAATCTTAAAATCAAGTGATAATCTTAAAAATTGATAATCTTAAAATTAATTATCTTAAAATTGATAATCTTAACACCAGGCCTAGACCCCTCTACACATTTACGTTTTTAGCAGAGAAAAAAAAGTGACTTGTCCTGGAACCGAACCCTGGCCTCCCACACAAGAGGCAGGCACCATACCTACTGCTCCACAGGGGCTATTGGTAATAGCAATGCATTTTTACATGTAGTCTTTCCTGCACCCTACTGGGTGTGAGAATAAGGATCATTATTCACACACCATGGGTGTGGGAATAACAATACCTATTTGCACCCTCTACAGGGTGTGAAGAACAACTTTTTTCCACACACTAATCCACACCATAAAGGCCTATGTAGGGTGGCAATAAGACCTGTAATGCAACCCTATATGGTGTGGAAATAAGAAATGTTATTCAGACCCTACCCAGTGTGTGAATAAGAGCTCTTATTCGCACCCTGTGGGCGTGCGAATAGCGGCCGCTATTCGCACGCCTGTGGCCTAGTGAGTGGGAGGGAGGGGGAGGTGAGGAGGGAGGTGGGGGGCATTACAATCAGCAGACAAAAACCGGCCCAGGCGGACAACCTCGTCTGGCTGGGGTCCGAGGCTGCAGTCGAGATACCCTGGTTCCACTATGTAGACAGTATTATTCCCAGGTTTGCTAAAGGTCCCTAATAGGACGGACTAAAAGGGGCAAGCCTAGAGTGGCGGTCCTCCTTTAGTAATTGTCGTAATGCCCCCCCCCCCTCCCCCACATCCAGCCTGTCTGTGAGTGTTACCTGCCAGTGTCACACCCTTGTACCTGTGGCCCTCGGAGAAGTGTATGAGCGCACCTACAACTTAGTACAAGGGCCTGGCGGCGCATACAAGGACTATAATACAGACTTAGAGTGGTTTTCTCCCCTGCCCGCCCCAGCCAGCCAGCCTGATGTCATTTCGGCAACACTGCACATGGTATTCATCAATGTGAGAGTGCCTTCCCCCCGGGTTTGTGGCCGTGGCTTTCTGCATGATTGTATGTACCCACCGACCTGAGGCTAACTCTTTCATGGCAGGTGAAAAAAGACTTCAAATCCGCATTATAGATGCCGCCAGGCCCTTGCAGGACCTTGTATACTGGCAATCGTTGAGGCGGTGTAGAGGCCTGCTATATTAAAGGGCCGAACCAATCAAAAATCGTGCTAATGCAGGTAGGGGGCTTGGACCTTTAACACTGCGGGCAATGGGGCAGGACTTCCGTGTACAGGTGGGTGTGGAGGACTACTACCTAAGTGGCACTCAACACAGAGCTAGGACTGTAGAGCCCTGGCTTAGGAACTCCCGAGTATAGAGCTGATGCACAGTTGGACCCTTGATCACTGCCCAATGCAAAGTGAATGGAGGGTACGGCCAAGGCAAAGTCAATGGGCGGTAGCAGCTAAATTGACCAGTTTTTCCCTTACAAGTAAGGGAAACTGGTCAATAATATATTTTGTACAGACACGATCAGATTCACATATAAAAGAATGCTTCTAATGTGGTAGTTCATGCAATTGTAAGACACTTCAACACTTACCGTTGCCTATGAATGTTTACAAATCATACAGACATTAAATAACGGGCATATCAAAGCAGAAGATACAAAGATGCTTTAGATACACAGGGCTTAGTTTTCTCGCCATGCTATGTTGAATCAGAATTCAAAATACGAACTAGAAGGGGTATGGTATCTTCTAGGGAAAGCGACATTTTCTGGTCTATAGAATGGAAAGCGCCATCTGGTCATATAGTTTAAAGTTTGATACAAGGCAGGTGAACTGGGTATAGACTATCTTAACACTTCTATGTCCTGTATATAATATTTGTATATTACAAAGCAGCTTAAGTAGAATCTACTAGATAAAAATAAACAGAAAAAGGAGACATCTTACAATTAATGAATGATAAAAACAATAATTTGCATAAACTTACAGTTCTCAATATATTCTCCCTTCTCCTTCTCTAGCTCGTTCTCCAGGGTCTGTACCAGTGCCGACTGGTCGGGGAGCAGTTCATCGCTGGGCTCTTCGCGGGACTGCAGGGTACAGATGGCGCTGGTCAGGTTCTCATACCAGCCGCACGTCTTAGACAAGTGCTGGGTATCCTTCAGCTTAACCAGCATCGGCTCCCCCTGTAAAGTCAGGATGAGTTGGACTTATCTCAAAATCCTTAAGGGCAAAATGGCTACACCAAAATACACAAAAGCCAGTTAGTCTCATAAGCCAGTTGGCATCAAAATTGAAGTGTATATTTACGCTTTTTAAATAATAATAAATGTGTCTACGTATTTGATCGCCCCATTTTTTCAAGAATTGAGCTAGATTTTCCTTCTTTTATTCCAATCTTCTTAAATCTGTTGACCCCAAGGATCAATCAATATTTATATATTGCTATGTACTTACAGAAATATTTGTTCAGGGCATAAGTAAAAACAAATTGTCACTTGCTCCAATTTCCAAAATCTAAAGAGGTACAGAATCTGTAGATAACAAAATATAAAATTAAATTTTGCTCGCTTGCACTATTTTTTCAAAAGTGAAATCCATGAACCAACTTTTTTTTGGGTGATGGCCTACATGTGAGAGTCAATGGGACACAAGGTTTTATATGTTCAGAAAACAAGTGGTTTTCATGTTAAATGCACCGGCCTAATATTTTATTGAATTCTGGGAGCTCTTATTGAGTGCATTATCTAGTGAAGCGGATATACCAAGACTTCAGTTGGTCGTTCCATACAGTGGATCTAGTGTAAAAATTATAAGAACGGATCATGATGTATCTAACCTGTTCAGGTAAGACGTTCTCCATGGCAGATATCTCTGCAGACTGTTTCATCTGGAGGTCCGCCAGGAGGGTTATTCCGGCTTCTTCCATGGCATCCTTTTCTGACAGTTCAGGCTGTTCTGCTCTCAAGGCTTTCACTTCCACTGTAAGGGATACGATGCAAAATCCAATTACTCTTCATATATTCTAGATGACCTGTTAATAATGGCCACCCAGATAACTCAATCTCAATTGTACTATTCTTAAGGGATAGTTACTATTGAGTTACTTTTTCATCTAGTCCCACTAGCATAATGAAAGCTGCTCTGGCTATCCTACAAAAATATTGATGTCTAATAGTCGTTAACATTGTCCATATCCGTATCATAATGTAGCTTACAGTGTAGTTTGATGCCAATGGCTTGGAGCAGCACTTTCTCCTGCTCCTTCCTTCCGTCTTCCAACGTCTTTTGTAGGTTAGCCTTCTCCGTGTCAGTGACTTCCCCAGTCTCCGTCAGCCGGGTAGAAGCCTTACGCGACTCCTTCTGCCAACGCACACGGTCAAGCCGGTACTGCTCTAGCTGCATTTTAGCATCCTGAAACAAAGACACTAACTTGTATAAGGGTGTGTTTTTTATTAATAACTTTCCGCTGGGTACGTCCCCTTGTAGCATTGTCATTTCAATATATTTGTTTGTCATTTTATGATATGATATTGGTACAGCACACAAATGAAAAGAAACAGGCAAAAGATGATATTAAAGTGGATACATACATCATCATCGAGCTCCTTGGCGTCATTTATAGTGCTTGGGTCAGCCTGAGCGTCAGCCAATAGGTCCATAAGGGCATCTCGCTCATTGCCATGTTTGTTTGTCATCTCCTCCAGTACACCCGTGGTGAGCCCCAACTCTCCTGTACGGACCAAAAGATGATGGGCGTTAAGGGTTCATTTACTGCAATTTGCAAGACTTATTCATTGCTGTGGTCTGACTTACAGATGCCGAGAAATACAGATGCCTAAAGTGATCACTCTTCAAGGTGGTGGTTAGAAGTATACACATTGGTTTACCGTCTATGTCTTGATCAAGCGCCATCTTTAGTTTCTCCTCTGCTTCTTTGAGCTGATCACTGTCAGTTTCATCGAGAGTACCAGCTTTTCGCGCTCTACGGGCAGCTAAACGCTCACGGGCCAGCTGCTTCTGTCGATCCTGCTCACTGGCATACCTAGATTTAGGGGAAGGACAGCTTTATTAACACATTTGTCATATATGTTATAAACTGTATGGGCACACACATATTGGCGAGTGTACAATTTTTCCATAAAACATCCAATTGTGTGAATTTCTTTTGACCTTCTTTTTATGTGGATTCTATCAGAACAATTATGATACTCACTTCTGCTCCAATCTTTCTTCATCTTGTTTCGCCATTGACAATAAGATGGCTGCACTGTCAAACTTGGCCTCCTTAGCCATAATTTTTTGCTCACGGCGGAGTCGTGCCATCTGCAATTGTCTGTGACGTTCCCTCGCTTCTCGGTCTTGGTTACTGCGGAGAGCGGCCAACAAAGCCGCCTTCTCATCCTCATAATGGTGTTGTAAACTCTCAAGCACATTCTGAAGGATGAAATAGGGATTGGCAAATACAAGAATTTCTTTCATCGTTCTAGTAAATAATGTTGCGAAATTCAAGAAAAATGGAATGGAATGCTAAAATATGACATTCTAATGAGAGGATCATGAGATGTTTTTTTCTTGAAGTTTAGGAGAAGTTTCTGATTGTTTTAAAATTTTTCTGGGTACACAGCTGTGGAGATATATGTATATGACTCACCTTTTTCTTGGCCTCATCCTGTACAGCCATCTCCTGATCTACCATGGCATCCAACAGCAGATCATCTGTGGCCTCACCCTTTGCCTCTCGCTCAGCTTTGAGTTCGGCACGACGCTTTAGACGCTCCTCCAATCGCTGCTGCTGCTCTGACCTACTCGCACCCAGTTTTTCTTGTAGCGCTGTAAATTAGAAAATATGTCAAAGCCGTACATTTATTAGGCATGATCTGCCGCACAGCTTAGATCTACATGCTCAGCAATGCTGTGTTTATATTGTTCTGCTTCCCTCAAACATGGAAAAGTCGACTGTAATGTTGCACTCACCGGCCTGGTCCTTGATGTTCTGCCCTAAGAGTGCGGCTGCCTCGTCAAACTTTCCTTCCCTGCGCAGACGCTTTTCCTGTAGCCGCATGCGAACAAGTCTCCGCTGCCGCTCGGCTTCAGTGAGCATGGCCCACTCACGGTCACCGGCCTCCTTCATCAGTGCCTGACGATAAGAACAAATATCATTTAATAATAGCAACTGAACCATACATTTATCACCCAAGATAATCGTAATGCTTTAAGAAACTCTGCTGACCTGTTGATACAGTGAAATGATATTCTGATTCTAAAGAGTATTTACTGTACAAATGATATTCTTTTGTGTACAAATGATATTCTTTTGTCAGTTGTAGAATGTTAAGTTTACTGCAGTCTTTCTAAATAATAATGAGATTTTTAATAGAGACATGTAATAAATACCTCAACAAGTAGTTTATCTCGAGCAGCATCATATTTTTTCTCGAGAGCACCTATGGCCTCTCGCTCGTCAGCGGAGAGGCCATCGTCATCTGGTAATGCATCTCTGCCAAGCACTGTCACGGCTACATTATCATAGTGTTGTCTATGCCGAGCCTCGGCCTGCACATTCTTCACCTCTCGTAGTGTTGTTGCATCCTATGTAACAACATGGGGAGTGATATAAAAGTATTTGTATGATTAGGAGAAAATGGGGGACAAAGTCATAAGTTAATCAGTGCTGAATGTTCATTAGACATTGAATTGTAATCAGCCGAAGTATAAAATAAAGTGAATTACTAAATAGAAATTCTAAAAAGCCTGGCAGTGCATGAGTGCCAGGGAAAGAGTGTTACTCTAACCCAAAGGGTTATATTACGTTATCAATGCACTTACTGCTTTAGACATGGTGTTGGCCAAAGCTCTCATCTCGTGCTCCTGACTCTGTTGTAGGTTGGCTAGTAGCGCCACCTGTAGGGCATCGTTAGAACTGTCCTTGCCATCAGACGCCAACCGGTCTGAAGTTATTTCAAGACACAACCCTGCTCCTTCCTGAAAAGAAATGACACCATTTTGATTAAAATGGCCGTTCATAAATGGTTTCTGTAATCTAGTTAATGTCGGGGGTCCTGGTGGATTAGGAAGTAAACTAGGATCCCTGCCCTTACTATTTGGCATATTTTAACCACTAAACTATTCGAACGGGCTAAACAGTGCTCAATGTATTCATATTGATTGTTAAGAACGAAAAATTGAACCCTTTAAAGACGGCATAGTACGGCAATGCATTTTAGATATTTGTCGTCATGATGCATGAATACATTTGTATCCTCGCGGTTAATACAATTCCGTAGGGTAGGCATATAGTGCATGAATGCAGCACTGGCGAGTAGACTCGCCAGGGCTGCATGAAGGCATTCTAATGCTTTAAGGCATGATGCGGCCATTAAAGGGTTATATCATGGCGTTCCTCACCTTGAGCAGCTCATCCTGGAGCTGTTTGTCAGTGTCTGGCTGCTCGCGCCACAACGCTCGCCGCTGTCTCAGCTCCTCTTGTTTCTCCACACGCTGTTCAGCATTCAGGGCCCGGGCCGCTTCACGGTGCTTCCCCTCAGCTTCCTCGTCTAAGATCTGCTCAGGAATAAAGGTAATTTATCGTTAGCAGTTTCATATACTGTGGAATTCTTCCTGTCTGTCATTAAATAGGTTAGTCAAGCCCAAGTAGTGAGTATAGAATAGAGCATACGGCAATTATTAGGGTGAAAGTGATCAATCACAAAATATAAAGTAGAGGTCGTCTTTGGATAATTTTGTAATTGTAGGTATCTCTAACACAGAAAATTTAAGAAATACAGTGGACGTGGCTGCAGGGGAATGGAATTTGATCAGAATACTAAAAATATTATAATGTCTGGGTATAGAACATTAATATGATTACACCTTTAATAAGTCTTACCAGTAAGAGTATGTCCCGTTCAGCTTTGTGTTTGAGTTCTGTCTCCTGCAGGATGGCGTCTTGAAGCCCGGCCAGATCTGCGTCATCTGTTGGAGAGGCGACTTCCTCCTCAGCGTCCTCCTGAGCAGCTCCCCCTCGGGCCAGGCGAGCAGCTCGCCGAGCAGCCAGCCGCTCCCTTGCTAACTGCTCCTGCCGAAGCCGTTCTGCTTCAACACTACAATATATGATCAAATGGAAGAAGAGTTAGTTGTTGGTAACAAGGGTGGTCTATGTCAACTTGATTTCAGACCACTTCTTCAAATATTGATAAGTTACTGTTTCACGTACAGCCTAAATAGATAGAACTACCATTTTAACTCGATTTAGCTCTACTATATAGATTTAATATAAGTAGGGTGTTTTTAAGCAGGGTAGGCTAATAGGCGGGGTTGATAGATGATATTGGGATTCTGATTGCTCAGAATATCTGCGGAGGATCTGATAGATCCATGTACAGATTATACCATTCCAATGACCTAAATTGTGTTGGGACGACTTACGAGTCCTGCTGTTTCTGTGCCAGGCCAAGTACGATGGCAGCCGCATCATATTTCTCCTCAGTTTTAGCCCGGCGTTGTTCTCGTTTTAGTCGAGCAAGTTCAGCCTGACGGAGACGTTCCCTTTCTGCCTTACTCAAACTGTCATGCATCCCCTTCAACAAAGCGTCTCTTTCCTGGATAAAATGAATAAATATAATAAAAGATGCTATTCATGAATAAGTGGAAAATGTTAATTTCAACTGAAAATGCAATATCAATACACTGATACACAGCAAAATCAGGCACTGGGCATCACCCATAGTGCTATCAATTAATCAAGGGACACTTACAGCATCATAATTCTTGATGAGATCTAACATGACGTTGTTCCTCTTTTTGTCCTCCTCCTCGTCTGCTGCTATCTCTTCCTGTTCTAGACGTTCACACTCATCCTCAGACATACCTGTACGTATTGAAAATAAACGTTATTTGCATACAAACGAATTCCCGCTTCCCACCTACTAGAGTAGTATTGTATGTATCGGAACGGGACTATAGTTAACTACTGTTTATTACTCAATCGACCTGCAGCCAATCAGAGGCCTCCATTTGGTCACGTGACCCGTTGCCATGGTAACGTGACCTACTTAGGGCTCTCAGCCAATCAGAAGCCAGCATTCTGGGTGACCTACTGACCTACTTAGAAGCTCTCAGCCAATCAGAGGCCGGCATTCTGGTAACCATGGTAACGTGACCTACTTACGTCACGTGACCTACTTAGGCTCAGCCAATCAGAAGCCGGCATTCTGGTAACTAGGGTAACGTGACCTACTTAGGGTTTGTTTGTAAACAACACCACGTGGCTCTCTTGTTTGTAAACAACACCACGTGACACGTGACTGTTTGTAAACAAACAAACAAAAAAGTTATGTAACTTATATATAGAAATAAAAACACAACAAGATAATTTCTTTTTTTTTCATTTTATTCTTTATTTTCATTTCAATCAAAAAAACACACAAGTTTATGCTTTTTTAGCTCGCTTCTTCGATTTGCAACAACAGGCCGCAAAGTCTCACGCCGCCGTCACTCGCACCACCACACCCCGGACGACTTCTCTCCAATAGACATTGCACGACTTTGGATAAATCCAACACCATTTCGGCAAGGCAGAGAATCTTTGCCTCCATGAAACGGCCGCCATCGCAACAACCCGTCACAACAGCATCATCGATAGCTTCTGACTCACTGTCCGGTCGCTCAGCTTTGGGATTTTGCTCATGCGCATGACGCACTTCTTGGGGTTTCTTGTTCGACATGCTTCAATTAGGAAATGAACGCAATGAGGTCCACAGGTGTCAGCAGAAGTGTCTTGTAGTTGAACGCGGTTTCTTTGCCACTTGAACGGAGCAGAGCGTTCCACGAAAGACAAGAACTCCGCACTCAGCGGCGGTAAGCCGAAGGAATCAAAGTAGTACACTTCACCCGTGCTCGACACGTAAAACGCCACCCAATGCTGACCTGGTAAATGTTGCGGATCTGTGTTGCTCACGAAACAAGTGTCTTTGATAGGGTGCTTCGGAATAGTGTCACAAGAGAAAACACCCAGGAAACGATGTTTTGTGTGAACGTTTTCCTTCAACACTCTGCCTATTTCAAGCGTGTTCATACGATACGCTAAGTACCGCTGTCTTGTCTTCAGTTCATGTGGTAGTCGGTGATGGGGTGTCGATCTCGGGTCAGCTCGACGACGTTGTCGTACACCAAGTAGAGTAGCACCGTTGTTGTCGCTTGTAGCGCCGAGCGGAAACTGACTTCCACCCTCAGCTGACCCGCTCTTATAAGGTTCACGCGACACCCGTCGTGCGATCTGTCTGGGGTTAAATCGAGGGGGAACACCGTGTAACCGTTCAGGAATTGATCGTATGAAATACCGCAGGAGCGCGCGCCCTCGTACATCCCCGTTTCCGGCGCCAAGTACTCTCTCACGGCCGCTTTGGTCTTAAAGTCGGGCACGTAGGCGTCGTTCGGCACTTTCTGATCGTTCACTATCACTTGAAGCGAGCTGATGTCGTAATGCTTCATCTCGAACGGGTTCTTGGTGTAGCTACCGTTGAAGGCGTCGTGGTCTAGGAAGCAAATCATCATCGACTTGGGAAGCTGGCCTGTGTTGGAGTGCGTGTAGCTGTGATCTCTGTTACCTTGAGGGATGGCGTACGTCGTCACCTCCACTCTGTTCACCGGGTAGTCGAAGGGTCCGTGTTCTATCACCGCTCTCTCGTGCGTTTCCGCTACAGCGTCCGCCACCAACACGCGTCGCAGGTAGAGCTTTGCTTTGTAGATCTTCAAGCTGTAGCCTCCGTCAGCGGCGCACATCAGATAGAAAGAGGGCGCTGCCTGTTTCAGAGTGAGATTGATTTCTGTCTCTCCAACGATGAGCTTCGGTTGATGAGCCAGGTCAAAGTGCAGTCGCGCCATCAGCGAAAAGCGCTTGTTGGAGATTAGCTTCCTGCGCTCTTTGTACCCCGCATTCGCGTTACTCAACGCGTCAAAGTGACCAGGCGTATCTTCATGCCACCCCTGGGCGCTCATGACGCCGGCCTTCACGTCTTTGTTGTAGTTGAGTAACCCTTCCAAGTAATCTCGGTAAGGGTAGGTCTCGGTGTTGCCAGACACTTTGAAACCGCCGATGGAGACTTGGACGTCTTTGAAGAGCGAGTGAGCCAAGTTGTTCACCGGAGCTACCACGTCGGTGTCCTCGAGCGCCGCTCCGTTCGGTTTCAGCACTTGACATTCCAGATGAAGGTAATTCTCGTTCAGGTCTGTGTACTCTTGCGACTTGTTGATGGTGAAATTTATGTTACCTCCATCCTCTAAAGAGTTTTTTGTTTCTATCCCCAGGAAAGACGACTTTAAGATAGTAGTCTGAGTCGGCGCTACGGTGTGCAGGTCGAGCTCAGAGAGCGCGCACTCGTTACTGCTCTCGTGTACGTAAGCCATTGTGTTCTCTCTTCACGCGGACGACAGACTGACGCCGGCCGCCTCCAGTCTTTTTATTTATACCTGAACGCCTAGGCGCTTACCGGTCGAATACATCCCCTCTACGTCTCTTGCAAGAGCCACCGCCCGTCTGAGGAGAATGCCGGCGACGTTTCGACCCTTTCTTAGACGCGACACTCGTCTTTCCTCCCGAGAACGCCGTACTCGCCAGTCTCTTCAGAGCGCCTGCGCCTCGGTCTTTCACGCTGCTCTTTAAAGTCCGACCCGCCAGCACATCTTTAGCTACGCCCACACCGGCGCGGAGCAGCGTTTTTCCCACCGACTTCAATAGCGGGGTAGCCGAGCGCATCAGACCTAACAGAGCGCCGCCCAAACCGTGCCCGCTCTGGAAAGAGCGCCCGCTGTACACGTTGATGCCGTTGCCCAGCTGCGCGTTGTAGTAATCGCTGTACCCTCTGCCGACGGTGCGCCTGGGTGGAAAGTACGGAACGCGTTGACGCATCATTTTTCTCTCTTTCAGCGCTCAATAGGTCTCAGATGAAGTGTCACGGTCACCTCGCCTCTACCGAATGGGATGGAATGACCGGATCGGTCTCTTAAATAGATGCCGACCTCGGTAAACCTCTTGGATTTCAAGGGGAAATAATCCAAATGGGGAAAACTGATAGCTTGCACGCCACCTCGACGCTTTCCGCCTCTGTCCACCGCGACGCAGCGTAACAGCGGCACTTGCATGTCGCCCACACGTCTCTCTTGGATCATGTCGGTGTATATGTACACAGAGTGCACGTCCCCGAAAACATCCATCGAGTAGGCGCCGGTAGTCGGCGATGCGAAACACGTCTTCTCTCCGAAGCCTAGAACGCATGCGAGATGCTGAGTCAGCAGGACAGCACAGTGTCTCGGCGGTTTGATGGTGACGCGTTTCGTCTTGGAGTCGTACGATAAGATCCCCATCGGTTTGAGCAAGAAGCTGGCGCCCTCTAGTCTATCATCTCGCAACGTCTCACTCAAGCGCTCGACTAGGGTGTGGTTGCTTCCGGTGAAAATAGGAGGTATCTCGAATATGTTTGGCATGAAACTGCGCACTCCCATGACTTTCTCCATCTCTTCGATCATCTGTCTTGCTTGATCGCTGATCGCCTTCTTCTTCACCGCTGGGGACAAGAACTGCTTGTATACGGCATTCGTCTGTCTCAAGTCGACCTCTCTCTTGAACCTTTTTGTTTCCGGTTTCAATCGCTGCTCTTCCGACGTGTCTGATATCTCTTCCACCGTTACATAGCTCGCTTCCTTCCAGCTCAGCGGGTATTTTGAGCTGAACGTTAGCTTGCTCAGACCGTTCGCGTTTTTCATTCCCCTCCAGTCTACCTGCGGTTTTCTTCTTTCGGCGAATTTAGTGTCTTTTAAAACCTTGATCGCCTCCTCTAGCGAACCCTTGGTGCGCAGAGGAACAACGATGATCAAGTCGTCGTCGTGCACGTTAGTCCATTCTGTAGGGAGGATGATCTCAGTCAGAGCCGCTTCGTACGCTTCGGGCAGAAGGAGCGGCGAGTCGAAGTGAGTTCGGAAAGACGTCAAGACGTCAAGACGAACCCTCTGCTTCCCAACGTCTTAGCAACGTCGACCACTTCCTCGCGCCAGTTTCCCTCGTACCCTTTGTCGAAGGCGCCTTTAGTTCTCAACATCCTCACTCTGTCACCCGGAGCGATGACGTCGACGGCGGACGTCTTTGTTTTTTTCTTCTTTTTCCATATTTCGTCGATTTGTTTGTTAGTTGGGAGATCTTGTCGGTAGAAAACTGTTTCGCTGTTTTCCGAGCTGACTTGAGCCGGCGCCATTTTCAACGTCTTGTGGTGAGTGCGATTGTAAGAAGACACTACATGGTGCAGTACGTCTGCGTAGCGATACGTGCGCTTGTGTGTAAAATAACGCCACAGCTTCTCCTTCAGACTGCGGTTCAAGCGCTCCACTAGACTAGCTTTGATGTCGTCGTTCTCGCCAGTGAAAAACTCTATGCCCTCGCTCTTCAAGTGATCTTGAAAGATCTTGTTCAAAAACTCTTTCCCCTTGTCTGTCTGAACAGTGCGCGGTCGTCTCTCGCCAGTGTCTGTCATCTTTCGGAAGGCCTCGGTAACATCAGCGCCGCTCTTGGATTTAATGGGAACGGCCCACGCGTACCTAGAGAAAACGTCGATCGCCGTCACCACGTACCGGAAGCGGTCGTTGTGAGACGCCAAAGCCTGCATGTCCATCAGATCTATCTGCCACTGCTGATCGATTGCGCCGGTTATAGTCTTGTTCCTTGCGAATTTTCTCCGAATGGGTTTATGTTTAGTGTAGGCGTCCAGCGACACTAAAGCATCTCGGATGACGGCCGGGTTTAGGTGGCGAAAATGATGTTTCTGGAGTTTAGTCACGCTAGTGAAACTGGAGGGCGCTTTGACGTCGGTATATCTAGCTACTACGCGCTTCTTTTCTTTTTCCTTCTTGGTCAGTCTCTTCACTGGTTTGCCCATCGTCGACTTGTTGAGGGCGTGAATGACGACGACGCCGCTAGGCGGTTGCGCCCTTTCCTTTTCTTACTCCCCGCGCTCCTATAGGAAGTCGGAGTTTGGAAAAGTTCACTGCCCTCCTCGTCGTCAGAGGATTGATCGTCCACCTGGAGAGAAGAGTCTGCTGCTGCTACTGCTGCTGCTGCTGCTTCTCCTTCTTCCGAGTCGAAGCTCGGTCGTTTCCGACCTCTGTCAGCAAGCCGTGTGTCCAAGCTTTGGCCAGGTCCGCTCGCTTTATACAGATGGTTTCCGATCAAGGAGTCTGTGGGAACTGCTTCGCGCAGCGCTTTTGTGAACGGAGAGTAGCCCGCCGGTCTGGGCGCCGTCTTCCTGAACCTGGCGGCGTCGTTCAGTAAGTCCACTATGTTGATGCGATGCTCAGGTGGTATTCTCCGACCCGACATCTCGCGCACCGCACCGTCCTCGTTCCACTTGACCACACCGGATTTCTCCAATTGTTTGTACAGCGCCACGGTCCGGGTGCGATTCCTCTTGGGAACTTGGTTCACCAACCGCTCAAGTAGGGACGCGCTGGCTTCTTCAGCAGACTGACGGAGGTGAGCCGGGGGCGAAGAAGTGTAGGACGAAGAGATGTTGCTGTTGTTGGGATTCGCGAGAAAAAATTGCAATCTATTCAACAACCTTCGGTATTTCAACATTTTCCAAGTCCAAGTCCAAGTCCCTGTAGATAAACTGTAGCACCTGGTGCAAGGCCGCGTCGGGATGAAGGGACTGTTCTGCCTGCTTGTGGTAATAGGCCATATCGGCAGGTAGGCGAGCGGCGGTGGCAGGAGCGGAACTCTCGTTCTTTTCAGTACGCTCATCAGGAAGAGGAGGAAGGTTTGGAGCAGTAGAAGTACTAGCAGCAGCGACTGCAGTAGTAGCAGCGCTAGTAGTAGCAGCAGCGGGCACATGATGAAGTAGACCTGCTCGTGATGATTGTAGAGCGTCTCAGGATCCACGGGCGCTAAGCGTTTGTAGTGTTGTTGCTGCTCTGAGTCCGTCATGGGGACGACGGTGGCGATGACGCTGGCGGTGGCGGTAGCGGTGGTGCTGTCGGCGAGTAGGTGTCGAATGAGGTGTCTCATATACGGAGAATGCTCTTTATAAGCGGTAAGGCCATCCCTATGAGAGCCGGAATGAGGAAACCTCCCTCTTGTACCAAGACGCGTCTCTTTTTCTTGATGGGCGTAGATTTTTTGCCGACCTCCCTCAACACGTCAGCCGATTCTCGAAGCTTGTCCAGTTGTTTGTCGCTGAGCGGGATGTTCCCTACCAGTAAATTGTGACAGATCTCACTCAATGCTGCGATCAGATCGTCGCTTCCAGAGTCTATTAGATGCGAGCAATCCTTTGGCGAGCACTTAGCTAAGTGCTTGAGAGTACCAAAGTGTCTTTCGAGTAGATGAGAAGACATTTTTGCTACTGCTTTCTCTTGTTCTTTTTTTTGTCTAGCGGTACAAATACTAGCTGAGAGTGTATGGACGTCAAAGAGGAGCGTATTCTCAGATCGTCAGGTGTTGACTGCTTGAAGTCCAGAAGGAGGTATGAGTGAGGTCGCTTGAGTTCATGGGTAAATATACTAGAGAGGGCCGCCGCGTTGGAGGGAAACACCTGGCGAGACAGACTAGCTATTTGCCCCATGTCGCGCGGGTTCTTGAAAACGATCATGTAGTGAGCGTTCAGACTCATAGTTCGAAAGTCGGGTGATTTCTGGAATAGGTTCTGAGTGATGTATATGACGCTCACGTTCCAGTGATGCGAGTATTTAGTAAAGATGTCGGCTACCACTTGCTGATTGGAACTGCTCATCAGATCGTCCAATATCAGTAGAGTGTGTGGTCGTAAAGCGTCTTCTGCTACTTCCACGTCTCCCGCTATAGACTCTTTGCTAGGAAGACCTTCTCTGAATTCCACACCGTACTGATTTTGCATTTTTTCAAACAGAGGTTGCCACTCGCCGTAATGGTAAAAAGTCTTTTCCACCGGCGGCGTGACCAAATTGTTCACGTCGCTCAGAAATTGATCCACCAAGCGCGATTTTCCACAACCCGACGGACCGCTAATGATACAACTAAAGGGTCCTTGTAGTCGAGCGTCGAAATGAATTTCTGTGAAGAGTTTGCTTTTACTACTCGACATTTTTTTGTTTTTTTTTCAGGACGCGTCAGAGAGCGGTTGTGTGTCTGACTGTCTGCTGTGTTTCTCACTCGAACGGTCGGTAGTGAATGGTTGTGGAGAAAAGTCAGCCGACCTTTTTATTGATACCGGCCGGTGTCACAGTAGCGGCGGCAGAAGTGACATTTTTTTCTTTTTTTTTTTTTGCGATAAAATTCTATTTTCACTCAATAGTCATAAATGTTTGTATCAGACTCCAGAGGAGTCTGATACAAATATTTATTTTTTAAAAAAAAAAGAAGAGGAGGAGGAGGAGGAGGAGGAGGAGGAGGAGGAGGAGGAGGAGGAGGAGATTATTATTTTTTTTTTTTTTTTTTTTTTTGATCATTTAGGCAAAGCTCGTCGCTTTGCCGCTTTTTTTTCTATTTCTGTGTTGTGACACGATCGTCTCGAAAAAGCAATAAGGCGTGTGAGCGCGGCGGTGACAAATACATATTGGAGCGTATGGTTTTAAAATAGTGCGTCCCTATCTTCTTCAATTCGGCTGCGTTGCAATATGCGGGATAACAAGTGACGACGTCGAAACGTTTAGAGACCGTGTTCACGTCGGCCACAACGCGCGCCCACCGAGTGGGAGCTGCAGTCGCTCCCAAGAAACCGATCGGCTTGTCGAATCGTTTCATAGCACTTATTCTCACTTTATAAGAGGAGGCAGGGTGAGGAGAGTAGCGGCGCTCTTTCTTTTCATGAAACGCCCAACGAGTGGGGGCGCTGAGAGCGGCTGTTATGCAATGGTAGAGTAAATACTGTTCTGAGAAGACGGCTCTCGGCCATGTCGCTACGTTTTCCTTTTCCGCTCTTGTATAACGACGATGGCGCTCAGCTTTGCATTTCTCGAGAATTCGGTACGCTTCAAGAGATGCGTGAACCTCAACTACGTGACGCTCTCTCCTTTGAGATAAAAAAATAGCCGGGCAGTTGAGGAGGGCACTTTGTTCGCGCGACCGTCTTTTAGAAACTCGCGCCCTCTGCAGCGCCATATTTCTTTCCTCCGAAACAAAAAAGACTGAGTGAAAATAAAAAAATTTAAAAAACAAAAAGCTCAAAGAAAAAAAATAAGCAATAAGCAGACTCAGCTCGAAATTCCCTGCTGGCGTGATGGCGGTGACTGCAGGCGGTGGCGGCGGTCGGCTGGCCGGCGGTGGCGGTGTCGGCGGCGATGGTAGAAGGGTGTGTGGAAAGAGAGACGCATCTCAGTCTTTTATAGGAGCGGCGAGTCTGACATTTTCAGCTGTCGCATGCTGACCTGCTGCTATCATAAGAGAAACAAAAGCCCTAATCACGCTTTTCAGCTGGATCCTTCCACCCCGCCAGACATGGATCCAGATGGGAAGGTGGTTTAAAATTAAATCCGTGTACCGACTGTCATACAATAGAGTAATTAGTTGAACGCGTGTTACCTGTATAAAGGATTAGCGGGTCATGGGCTCAGCGTGTGTATAGAAAAACAACTACAGGTAGCGTGAACAAAGCGACCCCCTCCCTTTCTGTCACTCTGTCTGTGACTAGAGGGTGCGCGTGTGGTAAGCGGCTTAAATCTAAAGAAAAACAAATCACCCTCTCCTGTCGTCAGCAGTCAGCCGGCCGGCGGCTGGAAAATGCGATTAGAGGGATGATGAGCCGCGTAGTAAGCGACTTAAGGCTGATCTAAAGACCTGCCGTGAGGGGGCAGCTGGCCGGTGGCTTGAAAAAAAGGGGGGAGTAAGGGTATATAAGGGGGAGTGAAACCGTATTCGGCATCGTCATCATCGTTCACGCTACTACTACTACTACTACTACTACTACTACTACTACTACTACTACTACTACTACTACCACCACCAGCACCGCGCCTCAATTTGCAGATCCCCATGATGGAAAGTTGCTACCGTGACATGAAGCGGAATGACGAAGCGGCGCGCGAATGTGAAGCTGATGCTGTAGCCTCTGCTACTGCTGCTGCTAGTGCTGCTCAGCGTGCTACTGCTGCATTTACTGCGGCTGTTAGTGACGCTGGTTGTGATGACGTTGTTGTTGTTGCCGCTGCGGCTGTGACTGCTGCTGTTGCTGCCGCCGATGCAGCTACTCATGCCACCGATGCCGACGCTGCTGCTGCTGATGCTGTTGCGGCTGCCGATGTCGCCGCTGATAACGCTGCTAGTGCCCGCTCTGCCGCCCTTGCTACTGTCGCTGCTGCTGTTGTTGCTAATGCTCACGCTACTGCTGCTACCGCTGCTGCTGCTGCTGCTACCGCTGCTGCCGAGGCTGCTGCCGCTGCTGCCGATGCTGCCGATGCTGCTGATGCTGCTGATGTTAGCAGTCGCGTCGACAAAGAATCGTCATTTGTCACTCTTAAACCTCCAGTTGAACGCGCGACGAGTAGTAGGGCTACCAACGCGACGGCCGGATGGTGCAAATGGTGTCGTCGCTTCTGCTCATGCGCTTGCTTTTCTTCCAGTCCTACCTGCTGCTGCTACGGTATGATAGTGTTATAGTGTTTGAATGAGAACGCGCGTAGTTACACATAGACGCTGTAACAGATGTGCTTTTTTTTGAAAATATAATTTTAACATAACATGGAACTTGTTGTGTTTATTTTCTATATATAAGTTGTTTGTTTACAAACAGTCACGTGTCACGTGGTGTTGTTTACAAACAAGAGAGCCACGTGGTGTTGTTTACAAACAAAACCCTAAGTAGGTCACGTTACCCTAGTTACCAGAATGCCGGCTTCTGATTGGCTGAGCCTAAGTAGGTCACGTGACGTAAGTAGGTCACGTTACCATGGTTACCAGAATGCCGGCCTCTGATTGGCTGAGAGCTTCTAAGTAGGTCAGTAGGTCACCCAGAATGCTGGCTTCTGATTGGCTGAGAGCCCTAAGTAGGTCACGTTACCATGGCAACGGGTCACGTGACCAAATGGCGGCCTCTGATTGGCTGCATATCGATTGAGTAATAAACAGTAGTTAACTATAGTCCCGTTCCGATACATACTATACTACTTACTAGTGGTAAGCATACGTTCTTTATAAAACTGAGACCAAAAAAGAATAATTTTAAAAAGTTTTTAAAAAAGTTTAAAATATAAAACATGGGATGGTTTCAGGAAAATGTCAAAATATGGGGCGTTTTATTGTGTTTTATTGTTACTGTACCTTGTGCCTGTCGTTGTTTCCTGCGCTCAAGTCGCTCTTTGATGCGTCTTTCCTGCTCCTCCCTGTTATTACCCATCAGGGCCTGCAGCGACTCATGGTTCTGTAAGGCGTCACCTTGTAACACGAATTAACTGAGGATTAATGGACATTCTCTGTACAAAATATCTAAAACATAGCACTAAAATTTACTCATTTTCTCCCATGTTTTCATAAATGTCTTTTTTTCCCCAAATTGTGATGTTATGGCTCATGTGTAGACATCTCAGGACGGCTTTAATACAACGGTTACTTATTCAAGATGGCAGTGGCAATATGCTGCTGGTATGCGTCATTATGCAGCATTATGAAGCATATCACTAGCCTAAAACCGGATTACCTAAAAGGGCTGCTGCATCTTCATATTTGCCCTGGCGACGAAGCTGGCGTTCCTTCAGTTTTAGTTCTGCAAGTCGCCGTTGACGCTCACCCTCTGACAGCATCTCCCATTCCTTCTCCCCAGCCTAGACCAAATATCAAGACATAAATCTCATCATTTAAAATCATTTACTATGGTTTCATACCATATAAAAGAATATTAAACGTTCACGAGTAGTTCTGTTTGTTATGGTACTAATGTATGTAGCGAGCAATTCATTCTACTATGATGGTACATAGTATTGATATTTGATAGTTGTTACAACATATATTCACCTCTTTCATGAGTGCTTCAATGAGCAGCTTCTCCCTGAGCGCGTCGTACTTGCTGTCTAGTGCAGCGAGTAGCTCATTCTGCTCGTCCTCTTTCTCTGGCGCAAAGAGTACCTCGGCCACATTATCTGCACGCTGCTGTTTGGTCATCTCGATAATGCTGACCTGTAGCGCAATAAGCTCCTCCTTGTCCTGGGGCATCGATAACATTTGATGAGTTAGCAACGTGAGCTTTATTTTGTTATATCATTATCGATCAGTTTTTAGTTATGAGGTCCTTTACCTGGTATACTTCCCTTCAATGGGCTATAACTGTTATCTAATAACGAGATTTATATTATGTTCTATCAGTTCCGAGTCTAATACATCCATTCTAGAAAATGAGGTCAAAAATCCTACTTTCTGTTGGCAATTAGTTGTGCTATGTCCGTACTGCATATGCAGGAAATCTGTTATTTTAGTATGGGACTGCAAGTGTCAATGTTAGGTACGTGCAAAAACAGGGGACGGTGGCCACTATATTTGAGGTGATGAATGTACTTAACTAGATGGTAATAACAACTTGAACCTTATTTCAGTCAATGGAAACATAATAACATCTCAAATTATTCTTCATTATTCATCATCACCCGTGCATGCTTCTTTAAGAAGGGATTATCTTTTAATGTTAGATATGGATCACAGTGGCTCGCACAATTTCGTGCTGAAAAACGTCCTATCATTTGGAAGTTAACATATACTTAAATCTAATTTTATATCAAACAAGAACAATCATTACAATAAAAGTGCATTTTAAATGGATTAGAGTATAACTTATTTCCAATTTAATATAAATTAGTAGCATCATGCTCCTACCTGAGAGTCACCCTACATAAAGCCAGAGAGTTTTTGTGGTTTCATCAATTTTACATTCTAGATCTACATACATATTGAGAATTCATAACAAACCCAGAGATACATTATTTATCCTACACCCATTAAAGTGACTGTGAAATGATGACAGGGAAAATATAATACCATATTTTAGGCCATATTTTCAAGTATAGATCTAGATCAGTTTATTTGCTAATCACTGAACAAATCAAAATACTGGTATTCTTCAAAGTGTAACATTTTACTGCAGACAAAACTATTATCATCAATACCTTCCTCTGTTTGCTTGGCTGGGGTTAACACCCCTGGAAGAAAGACTCCATGGAGACAGATGTACAGAAACACACAGTACAGTCAACTCCCTCCTAACGACCACCCATCTACAGCGACCACCTCGCCATTGCGACCAGTTTAGGAAAGTCCCAACCATTTTTCCCTTTGTTTTAATATATAAAACTCCCCCCATAGCGACCACCCCTCTAATGCGACCACCCCACCCTCCGACCACTGTAATTCCAGTCCCAAGGTGCCCCTTTCTCCCTCTAATGCGACCACTGTGTCCAAGTAATCTTCAAAAATGTACCCCTTCCCTGACCTTACTCATTCACCTGACTAGTGGTCGCACATCAGAGGGACAGAATCCGCCCACCACCCCCCCTCCCTGCCACCATCCACTCACCTGACTAGTGGTCGCACATCAAAGGGAGGAGCAGAAGCCCTCCCCCCTACACCGCCATTGACTTACCTGACTTGTGCACATCAGGGGGGGGGGGGACAGGGAAGTCCTCTCCCCCTGCCCCCTCTGCCGACACTTAGTCAGCTGACTAGTGGGGGACCCTCACACAGACCCATTCTCCCAATGTTTTTATTTATATTTTGTTATTTCTAATATTCATATTTTTCTACATGCTACCTAATCATTCTTTCAGAAAATATCGACTCACTCGTGCAAGTTTCAATTTTAAAAGGAGAAAATCCGACCTGCTTACATTAATTTTAAGACAATATTGCCTTTCTATGGCCTTCTTTTTCACATGGCCCTACAAGGGCCTACAAATCCCCCTACTCCCCCTACTGCGACCACCTCGCCATTGCGACCACTTTTAGATAGTCCCAAGGGTGGTCGCAATAGAGGGAGTTGACTGTATCATAGATGTCCTACCTTATCTAGGACCTCGTTTAGCATGGCCTCAGCTTCCTTATCTTGCTGCTGCTGAAGGTCGGCTAATAAGGACACTGTGATGGCATCGTCGGTGACCTCATCCTCAGAGTTACTTGCCCAATTTACTCTACGGCGCTCATTCTTGATGACAGCCGCTTCTTGCAGAATGCTGTGGTTATCCATCGTGGATTCTATATAAATCGTATATTTGTATATATGAATTACACATTACATATTTGCATTATACAGCGTATAAATTACAGATACGTGATGTATTACTACCGGTACTGTTTGTATAATCATAGGAATAAAGCATCAACTAGTCTATTTTCTGTGGTCATCAATGATCAGTGCTACCAAACTGAATAAAATAACAGCATGCAATATCCTGGTATACCCCGTATATATATGACAGAAGCACTTACTTAAGCCATGGTTAATACGCTTCTCCTTCAGACCCTGGAGTTTCTCCTCCTGTTCAAGTGGGGACATGGCCTGGGAGATGATCCGCATAGCGCTATCGGCGTCTAGGTTAGACAGGAATTGGACGAGGAGCTCCCGCTCTAGTATATGCTGCTCGTCCAGTCTCTTCATCACTGCATCCTATTGTGAACAAAACATATTAATTTAGTATCCACGCCAAAGTGTTAAGAACAATTTATACATGTAGAATTAAGCGTAAAATATATTCAAAATTGTCACTATTCACCAGGGGATAGTAGGAATACATGAGCCAGTCGGTTGCGGTCAATTTTACAATAGTTAAGTAGGATGCCATCCAAAAGAAATCAAATCACACACACACACCTGTAATTCCCCCTTAGTGCCCTCCCGGAGAACTTCCTCAGAGGGCTGACTCTGTTTCTCACCACGCCTCTTCCTTAGCGCTTCCAGTCGCTCTCTCGCTAACTGCTCCTGGCGTTCTCTGTCTCTGGCCAATCTGATGAAGATATTATTCAACTTTAAATGAATGTACACAATATTACGGCAATTTCCAAACAAAACACAGCGATAAAGAAATTTTATTCCATGTTTTTGATCAGATATTTTTCTGCTGCATTCTATTTGAAGGGGAAATTAGCTGCATACTCAACTTGTATCCATGTAATAGAGAGCTTTTCCTCAACCATAAATAAATTCTACTGACCAACTCAGACCTGTTCTGTGTCGTTACAACATATTTCTATTCCATTAATGTGGTACATACTTCTCAGATAGTTCACCCTGCTGTCTCTCAGCTAGCCCGATAAGACGTGCAGCGTTACCGAATTTGTCTTCTCGTTCGGCACGTCTGGCCTCCCTCTTCAACCGGAGTAACTCTGCCTGCCGCTCACGCTCACTCAGATGTTTAGCATCTAGACCTGAAACATTGGAATGACAGCATTTAACTAATTATGCTGATGTATATATGAAAAACACCCATGCTGTCTGATCTGTAAATATGTTGGGACTGGATTCATGAATAATGTAGTCGCTAATTTGTGAAAATACAATAAATATCAATATGTTTCTATGGTAGATACAGAAGTATACTTAAAAGCAGATGTGTTTCAGGTTTCCTTGAATCTGACAAGGCTATTATTTTCTAGGCAGAATGATATAAGCCATTTAAATATCTCTCATATAACTGACCTCTCATTTGGCGGAGCAGTGCCTCCCTCTCAGCTTCGTAGCGGGCCTGGAGGTCATCCAACAGGTTATCCCCTGAACCAGTATCTCCTTCATCCAGGTCTTCATCGTCTTCCGGATCCAAGCCTGATAGTGAGAGACCAGGCGTAAAGATAACTGTGATGAGCTTGTAGGCTCTGATTTTAACTTACCATGGAGCACCTGTATGCGACCACTGCTTACTAGCTTGCTCCATAGAAAGTTAAATACCGTCTCAACGGATTTCGTTGGAAGACTTTCAAATTACCTATACACACTCAGTGACTCTTGTGCAGACTGAATTCTGCCTAATGGGCCACGAGATCGGAGCCATATGAATTACAATACAGCTGCCCACAATAGATCACACTATCTAAGTTACCTTCATCAATCCTTTTTTGGCGGCGTGCCAGGCGCTCCTGTATTTTACGGTCATACTCTGCACGGTTGTCGCCCATCATCTTACGCAGCGCCTCATCGTTCAGCTGACTGTCTCTAAACAGCCTTGCAATCTCATCCCGATTGCCTGTTTTTGTAATGGAAAAATGCAGCAATTAGGTCACTATACATTTGAATAAGACATGTACTATGAAGTCTCGCGTAGAAGCCGCAGTTTGTAACTGAATCGGAACCAGCTTTAATTTGATGCCAAACATCTGGGGCCTATATAGGGTGCTGTTATTAGAAGTATATCAAAATTTAAAAAGATAAAAACAGGTAAAAGGAGAGAGTTGATACATAGATATATAGGTACCCGTAAGAGGATCATTACACTACTTTCCAAACAGATGTAAATATCAATAATGATCTTTTTTTAAACCCAAAATGTACTAACCATCCCTGCGCAACCTCTTCTCTTTCAGCTTGAGCTGCATAAGTCGTCGTTGCCGCTCCTGCTCACTCAGTCTAGCCCATTCTGCCTCTCCAACCTGCTTCATGAGTAACTCAGCGAGCAGTTTATCTCTGAGTGCATCATACTTCTCATTCAGAGCAGTGAGTAGGGCATCATCCTCAGCCTCCCCCTCGTGACGCGTCAAGACGAGGATGACATTCTCGGCAGAACCCCAGTGTCTCGCATTGATCTCGTACTCACGGGCCTTCTTTAGGTCCTCGTATGCCTGTGTGTTTTAAGGTAGTATGTGTGTAGTAGTGGTACACCAGTTACAGTCAATATATCATTTGTGTAGAATCTCTTGATTGTTAAATCTACACTGGCATTGTGGGCTTTGCACTACTGCACAGATGATGGTCCCAATTAATCATTTGTGAAAGTTATTCGTAAAGAAGGATAACATGAATATTCACCCTGCAGTGTTTGCTTGCAATCGATAAATCACATTTTCTGGGATACTATCGTGTCACTAGTATGTGGTGACCATCACTGGTAAGAAACAACCCCCACATACCATGTTATGAATCTTGCTGACATAGTTGGCCATTTCCCCGTCCTGTTCGTCCTGCAGCTCGGTCAGCAATTCCACGACAATGTCACGGTGACTGACGTCATTACGTGTCGTCTCCAACTTCTCACGTTTAATGACGCAGCGAATAGCTGCAGCTTCCTCAATAATACTGTAGTTCTCCTCTCTCTGGCCTATAAAACAAAACAGGTTTATATATGAGTCCCGCTATTACTACCACTTTTATTTTTTATTTTGCCTCATCATCAAAGTCTATGTCTGACTCTAGTACCGTGATACTGTGCGGAATAAAGATATAGAGTTGGTTAAAACAAACTTTCACAAACAAAACTTTTCAGGGTTGCCACTGACAAGGTAGTTTTGAATTCCCTGACTTTTCCCTGACATTTCCCTGACGTTATATCAAATTTCCCTGACAATCGCGATATAAACCCAATAATTTTAAATGCCCTCCAACTATGAATATGCTCTCTTTTTAAAGTTATCTTCTACTTAGCAAGTGGTCCTGTGTATCGCGTGCGTGCAAAATTTTACCCCCTCCTTTTTGAGGATTTAGATATTTTTCTCCCTTAAAATCTTAGTAAAATACAGGCTTTTTTCAGAGCAAACAGGTGACTTTTTTTGTATTTCAAAGATTTTCCCTGACATAATGTTATTTTCCCTGACATTTTCAGAAAATATTATTTTCCCTGACATTTCGCAAAAAAATCTGAAATTCCCTGACATTTCCCTGACCTGGAACAAAAAATATTTTCCCTGACATTTTCCCTGACAGTGGCAACCCTGCTTTTGCACTGTGTCCATTTTGCGTACTGCTTATACTACTACATGTATACGCTTTTAATTGTCTCACAAATTCAAACAACGTAGTTTCCACTCATCCCACTACTTACTTGGATTTTCCATGTCCATCTTGTTGCGTTTGACCCTGAGTTCGGCCAGGCGGGATGTGCGTTCAGCGGGAGGCATGGTCCGGGCGACCTCTACGAGCTCCTCCAGCCCCGCGTCTTGCAGTACACCCAGGAGTAACTCACGCTCCTCCACGTGCTTCTTGTTCTGCTCACGGAGGAATGATTCCATCCACGCCACCAAATCACCTGAAAGAAAATTGAGGATAAAGTGGAAAAAACAATTTCATCGCAAAGGATTTTTTTCCCATGAGCATGAGAAATGTTGTTTTTTTATGGGGAGAATCTGTGCAAAAGAATCTTAATCAATAAATGATACACCAGTACTGACCATTATCAAAGTGGCTAAATTTATATTCAACTAGACTTTTAATATATTTAGCTTTCTTTAGTGACAACATTTAACAATACCTTTCTCCGGTCGGGCGTACTCATCCAGCTCTTTCTGACGAGGCAGTCCTTTCTCCATTCTCTGCCTTCGAGCTTCAACACGAGCGGAGCTAAGCCGAACCTGCCGCGGCAGGTCTGAAGGGTGCCTGTACGAAGGAAACAAGTTGTCTATGGATGAAGCCTTAATTCCGACTAAATGCCAAGCGTTTTTGTGTGAGAAGACATATGACAATGCATAATTATGCCCTCATAACGTTTTGAAAGTTTTTATAAACTATACATACGTATATCTTCTCATAACGGCTTACTTTTTGGATGAAATAATGATGTTGTGCAATAACCCTTCATAACATTACATCAACTTTTTGTACAGTTGACATTATTTCCCCCTATTTATTCATACGTCATAATCCACTTTCAACCGACCTTTTTTCTGACGCGGCTTCAATTCTCTCGGTGAGTCCTACGGTTATGGCGCCCAAGTCGAAGCACTCCTCCCTCTCACACATGCGCTTCTCGATCTGCAGTAAGACCTGGGGCAGGTTCAGGTAGCCCTGACCTCTGACCTTGGAGTCAGCTGACCTGTACCAGCCAATCACAAAGTCCTGTTCCACATAGTAACGCTGCAGCAAGTCGGCAAGGATGTTGGAGCCTTTCGTCTCATCAGGTACTGCCTCATCTGTTAGTGATACCGGGATATATGCTATAATAGCGATCATTCTGGTGGCTCCATGTGCGCAGCCATGTTAGTTCTCTCCTCGGAATTTCTCGTGAGATTTATGCAGATACCAGACTCATACACACCATTAAATACCAGGAACAAGCTCCATTCCGAGAGCAGAACCAATATCTCACGAGAGCTGCCTGTGCCAGCGACCACATGGTATTTCCAGTTTTAGCCCTATACATCTATCGAAAAATAACTTGGTTTGTAGGTCTAAATTTCTGACAAAAAAATGGAGAAGCCGACAGGTGGCTAGTCTTAATTCAAAGGAAAGCCATATATTTCTATTCTGATATCGCAATGTTTGACAAAGGTATATACATGTAAGTAGAGGTGGATGTCAATCATCAGATAGAATAATTTGATAAATTTGACATAAAGAATGAACACAATGTATACAATAATAAAATTCCTCATACCACTCTCAACAAGGCTTGTGTCTTGACCCTGTACTGCGGCCTGATCTCTTTTCTCAGCCAACATCTTTTGTCGCCGACTGAACTCTGCACGATCTTCACCCATCAGCTGACGTACAGTTCCGATTGTCTGTAGGCACAAAGGAAAACTGATACATCTAACAGCTGTTAGCAACATAGATAAAGCTATAAATGATATTTAGATACATTCTACATTATCAAACTAAATCAATTCTAACCTGTGGCATCTTAGTGATGAGCTGTGCCATTTCCTCAAAGCGTCCATCTTGCCTCAAACGCTGTTCCTCATTCTTCTTCTTTACTAGATGGCGTTGTCTTTCATCACGGTCCAATCTGTAGGTGGATCAAGGTATTCACTTTGATTAAAAATAGTACAAATAGTTTATCCTTTTTCCATATAAAAATCCTTATTTAATAAGCCAAAACTTGCAATCTGGGTTTGCCTATGAAAGTTTATGGAAGCCCTCTTAGATTTCTATATTAAACAGAAAATATTATACCCGATATTAGAATATAATTGGTACATGAATCATACCTGGTCCAAGCGAGGCCGAGTTCTTCACGTACAGCGTGCAGAAGGAGGACATGGCGTAGAGCGTCGTACTTAGCATCGAGCGCTGCCAGCAGCGGCTTCTCATCGTCACGGACCTCAAACACTCCGAGCAGCAGGCGAGCAAGTGTATCGAGTTGCTCCTCTGTACGGGAGCTGCTCTCTGCCACCAACAGGTTCTCCAGCTCTTTATCCTTCTGCAACACATGATCTGGGTTCTTAGTACTGAGGTTATTTCTGATCATTACTCAATGTCAGTTCCTAGGAGTCCCTGATTAATAAATTCTATTTCTTTACTAATACAAACATCACCGTGTATTTTTATTTTCATTTTTAGACATTATGACGTGTAACATGGTCTTCCTGACTAACTTTCTGGCTCTTCCATTTGAATTACTTGTATAGAATTATGTACGTACAGGGATAGGAATTTTGGCCTGTGACCAGTGACATTATATTAGATATACCTTTGTGTAGAGTTCATTTAACAGTTCTTGAAATTCTGCATCCTGTGTCTGTTGGAGATCTGCTAGGACGACTGCACATACTGCACTGTCACTGCCCCCTACCGCTGACCGCGTTGTCTCGTAATACAAACCAACACCTAGACAGAGGTATTACAACAAACACTATTTAATTCAGGGAAATTTAATGTCTCTGAAAGTGTGCTGAATTATTTACAATATTAAATCATAGTTAATCAAAAGCCCAGGTTCTCTCCTGTACTAAAAATTTGAATAATTAGTCTGAGAGGCTTCTAATATATTTAATGTGCACACCTAATTTAATCTTATGGGCTTTACACATACCTTCTTGGAGTATCTTAATTTGCTGACTCTTGTGTGCACTTCTGTGCTGTGCATTGCTGCTGCGCCATGAAAGTCGCTGGTTGCGCAGACTTGTACATTTGTGGTGCCGCTGAGGCCCGCTCAGCTGACGCGCAGCCGCCTTAGAGCTGGCTGCATCACGTCCCACCAACAACTGCACTAATACCTGCATAAAAAATTGAATATAGAATTACATTTGTACATGTATTTTTTTTCCTTCTGTACTTCCGTCTCTCGTGTGAGATATCTTGTCCGAAATTAATAATTTCAAACCTATTTTATCATTACCGGATTTTAAAGAGGGAATATTTCTATTTTCTAGAATGGTTTATTTCAGTACCACTGCTGTCATGATAAGTTACCTCTCGTTCCTCAGCCTGTTTCCAGTATACTTCTTTAACCAGTGCAGACACCAGTTCAGTGGTGTTGGCCCCCCGCGGCGCACCAGTGGCAGCTGGCGGTAGTTTCAGCTTACGACCCTTTCGCTGTCTTAGCCTGTCTGCAGCCAGACGTTCCTGACCCAGCCTGTCCGGATCAAACCTGTATCAAAAGACACCGATTTCATCAGATGTCATTTAATGATACCGACCTGATGAATATTTCTAAACAGGTTTATGAGATCGATGTACACGCCTTACCAAGTTATCTTTTTGCTACTCATGTGTACAAGGGACATTACATTACAATCGACTTCTTACAAATACATGTAGCTATCTATTATTAATTTACCTAGTATACTTGTACGGCTGAGGCCTCTCCGATATACCGGTGGCAGTGGCAGCGGCTTGAAACTCCTCCTCTAGATTCAGCCCGACCTCCTGCCACTCGAGTCGACTGAACTCGACGAGCACCTGGCCCAGCTTGGACGCGGCTGGGGCTGCGGAGCGAAGACGGGACAGCAGCTCTTCCCTTTCTGTCTGCCAGCGGGCGTAAAGATCTAGGAGGAGCTCAGAGCTGCTCACCGGACCTGCATAGTAATGGACAAGTTAAGAGTAGGCTTTCATAAATGGCAGTCACAGCTGGGTAGAGTTATACAGTTTATAACATTGTCCTGGGAGTTCAACAAAGGCCCCCACAAAGTTGCAGAATGTATATTTATTACAGCAAGCAGCATGTATATTGAAGATGCTACATATATA
This sequence comes from Harmothoe impar, assembly GCA_947462335.1. Taxonomy (NCBI): domain Eukaryota; kingdom Metazoa; phylum Annelida; class Polychaeta; order Phyllodocida; family Polynoidae; genus Harmothoe; species Harmothoe impar. Next base: position 68,141,140 of record OX381704.1, on the reverse strand, counting down.
GGGTATATTCATCCTCAACCCTAAGAAAATTAGCAATAATGAAAAAAAGTCATTGCACCTACCTTTAACCTTTCTTTCATAGTTGTTTTTCAGTGTCTTCTCCACCTCGGCTTCGTCCTTCCCTTCTCCTTGCAGCTCAACTCGCTGCTCGTTGACCCCGTTCTTCATCTCATTGAGCTGCTCACCCATGCCTCCCATTAGTCCAACCAACTGGACCTGCATGTTCAGTGTTCAAAATAAGCACGATATTTCTTGATTTTTATAAAATAGTGCTGAAACTTGTTAATCAAACAGATCAAGTAAACTTTGCATGGAACACTGCTTATGTTAGCTATAATTGGGAAGATTGTGCGTGGCTAATTGAGCGTCTTTTGCAGACTATAAATTATAGCCAATTTACTGATAGTTGTCAGAGAAGGGACTCTCAAAACGTTTGAACTTTACTTGTTGCTCTCTACAATTCCCACGTACGTATGGTAAATATATTGATTTTGTATTAAATAGGACTACTTATTGGCAATGTGGTGGTATATTTCTTAATATTCAGCTACGCTTCTTTTTCTTTTTTTTACATCAAGCTGATACATCAACACACCGATTGAGAGACGGTTGCTCCAGCTAGGTTCTGTGAAGAATGTTGCAGGGTCCCATCCCTTCTCATTTGTCGCTCCTGTGCCTGCAACTGCTGGAAGGCATCGACTTGGTCTATGTCACTCAGCAGCACGTTATCTGCGAATCACAGAAACAATCCATATGTATCGGTAAAGCCTTTGCCAATGAAGCCACACCAACAATACAATTTGGTCTACAGATTTCACTCTTTTAACGGTGGAAAAGAAATCTCAATTTGTTTTTATTAGACCAAATTAGCGTTATTGTGATTATTCATTGGTATTAACATGGACGTACAACAAAATGGAAGAAGGCAAGAACGTCATACTTACTGCTTTCTTTGTGTATCATCTCCCAGAAGAGCTTTGTTCTGAGCAGGTCGTATTTAACATCTAGTTTGTCGAGTAGCTCACTGACACTGATCTTGGTGCTAGAAGAGCTGGGCAGGTGCTCGCCTCGGTCCACTCCGTCGTCGTAAAGGAACGCTTCCAACCCATCCTTCTCCCAGACGTTCATTTTCCGCCTGACTCCACGCTTAGCCAGCATTCGGTTCTCTTCCTTCTGTTGAGATGTCTCATTTTCTTCCTACGAAAGACAGAATAGACCGTAATTGATTCTTTAAATTTTCCACACCATTTTGATAGGTTCTATCCATTAAAATACCCATTTAATAATAGTCTCCTTGGAATGATTTCCATACTGATTGTGGCTCCATGCGCCTTGTTCTGAAATCCTATAAACAAAACTAAAATGGTTTGACAGTATATTTAAGTAGATAATCTGCCTATATAACGATTAACTTCATCAAAAGCATGAAGATAGTTGCTAGATTTTTACCTTTGCCTTTCTATAAGCTGCATGCTCTTTGTCTGTCTGGTCCCGCAGTAACTCTTTGATGCGCTCTTCCTCCGTCTTTAACTCACTGTCCGCACTGCCCTCTGTTGGTAGATCACACAACCACAGACGCAGCTCATCAAAACTGATGTCTTGTGTCTGACTTTCTCGTGAGGCGAGGAATTTCCGCCAGGTTATCATGGAGAAATGATCACCTTGGGTGCTGCGGAACAGTAGAAGAGCATCTGGCACAGGCAGACGGAAGGACCCAGTGCGGTCAAGGCCCTGAAAGTCCCAACGAGCTTGTTCCTCTACCTGCCGACGCCTGTCGATCTCCTGTAGTACCTGAGTTTTTCAAGACGATAAGGGTGTTAAATTGGTTGATAGTAATAATTGTATTGCTTCTTTTATGGACTGAAAATCAAAACATGAGCACTTTGCATGTATCTCATATATCAAGATATCATAAGCAGTGTTAAATGTTGACATCCAACCCAAATCTCCTTTCGTTAAAAAATGACCGCTCCCTTAGTTTTTTTGAGCATAATTCTTGGTGTATATCATAGAAGTCAAAACATTACAGCTGAAGCTTACATTTAGGAATTTATCCTTTGTGACAAGTCCGTCAGAGCTCGGGCCATAGACATAGCGTATGGCAGCCTTGACATGGTTGACATCGATCGGTGTGAAGTGGAGTCCCTCGTAGAATGTGTGGAGTTGCTCGTCGGTAAGGCACCCACGACATGCGGGGTCCAAGACATCAAAGATGGCCCCAAAGTCCTGAATACCCATGATGTCGAACCTCCGTCAGATCAAGGTCTGCTAGATTGTACCAAGTAGATTAAACGCCTTAAAGTATTGTGTAACTGTAAACATATTAAGTAATTTTTGAGCCGATAATTTACCCCTCCCCCCCCCCCCCTTGTATCAGGCATGTCCCCCCGACCGATTTTCATGCTTTAATACCAAAATGCACAATAATTATTGTTGGACGCATCTATTCAACTATGAAGCCCCCCCCCCCCTCACCCCAACTCCACCCATAATGTTGATAACCACTCGATATGTAATGGAGTGGTCATCATTTAACAACGGGGGTAGGGGGTCTGAAAACAGGTGATATTCTCCAGACCCCATCACAACCCCAAAAGGATCGACCCCCCCCCCCCCCCACCCTACCGGTGCCTTTGCCCGCCGAAATTGGTCAGTGTGGATAATAATGAATAAATGACCACTCCCTTAGTAAATCTATTAGGCCCTAACTTAACTAAGGCTAATGACTCAATGAGGCCTAACAAGTGGTATCACTGTGTAGTGTGGTCGGGGCTTAAAGGTCGAAACCTCAGTACCCCTACAGCACCGGTCGGGGTGGGGCCGGGAGAGGTACTCAACTTGCAAGTTCAACAGTAGTTCGACACTTCTACCCCTGTAACTTCTACCCCTGTAACCAAGTCACTCTGCCAATCTGGCAGAGTAGCTATTTTGATGGAAGTATTCACTCTACAGCTCAATGCTTTCAGCCACATACATGTCCCTCAATGTATTCCCACCTGTTCACCATGAACAAGACATTCCTAATACATAAATAGATCTGTAATCCTGGCTTTGTTTGATGTCAACTCCACTCCTCTAGCCTCTAGGACACCCATCCCACCACTTCTCCCTGCTGCTGAAATCAAAATGTGTGACATACACTAATAGTCTAATATTGACATGTTTGTAGCAGTGTAACTAAGCCTTAGGGAGGGATCATTTTTTAACAACAGGAGGGGGGGCAGAAAAAATTGGACCCCTTGACCCGGGCGGGGGGGGGGGGGTGAGAAAAATTTGGACCCCTCTTGGGGGGAGGGGGTTAAACAAATTTAACCTAGCTGTTTTGAGCCAAAAAGCCTGCACGCGACTATGGCTCAAAGGGCCCGCGTGCGTGCCCATAAGGGGGGGGGGGGGTAAAAAATGTTGATCCATTGACCGGGGGGGTGTAAAAAGTTTTGCATGCTCCGCGCGGAAACCCCCCAACCCCCACCCACCCCCCCCTTGTTAAAAAAGGATCACTCCCTAAAAGTATGCTGGATATGTGGAGTACCTTTTGGGGAACATGATTGACCATTTTGAGGGACTGACAGTGAGTACATTCATGAGAACAACACCCTTTTCTTTCCCACTATAGGATCCCTATGTAGCTGCAGTCTGGCGCAGTAGCGCCAAATGCGTCGGACTAGTTCAACAGGTGCCCCTCCTCCGACTCACGTAATCGCCCCCGCGGCCACCTCGCCCACGGACCGCGCGGAGTCCCTTGATCTGTGAAATCTAAAGTTTGTAGCAATTTGACACTGATATAACTCGCAGCATGACTTACCAAACTTTGGTGATCAATTCTTGACACTATCTGTCTCGATCTAGTTATTCTTTAAACATGAGAAAAGTCCAAAATTGCGCCAACATCTACATCTCCGACATTTGTTTACAATCGCTTAGCACCCTTCACTGCGGACCATCGATCATGAGTAGGCCTATATATTTGTTGAATAAGCCTAATAATCTCCGAGAATAATGTCAAGAATACAGTTCAACCTTAAAAATATTGAGAGCTCAATGTACATGTTTTATATTGGTTTGTTCTTTTAAAAAACATATTTTCAGTCCGCAGTCAAATGGCGGCGCCCATGAATGGTATCGAAGTTAACAAACTTCGAAAGAAATGCACGAAACTACTTGGGAAAGGTGCGTCAAAACACTTGATTCCGATATTGTTGGACATCCTTAGTGTTTCCTGCGGGTTGAAACCAAGTTTTATATATGACTACACACATATTAGGGCAGTTATGTTGAGGGAATTTGTCCAAGAACTGCGAACTGATGGTATTATCGCCCAGACCGTACCATTGGCAGTGGTGTCGATAGATGAAGACACGCTACTTTGCAATGTTGCATCTCTCCGAACGCTGTCGCAAACTCTCAAGCAGTACATCGATGTGTCATCAGAGTTGAAATCACCCCATATTGTTTCCACGGACGTAGCCAATGCTATTACAAATGAATACATGAACGAACTGTCGGATATTGTGTATTGTAAACAGAATGACGATACTGTCGACAGTGTTGTCGACCAGCACATCCCCAGTAAACATCAGAACTCCTCTCTGTTGCTTTTGGAATTGCAATTACCACAAAGAGTAAACAGAACCACTATGTATGGCCTATTGCTTGGTTATCCTGTGATATATTGGTACAAGACGGAAAATATTTCAGACTCCAGCCAAATATCAGTGTGTCTTGACTACGTCCCCCTGAAAGTGTACAAAGTGTCAGCAAAATGGAAATGGACAGAAAGGGCAAAACATACAGTGTACTCCTTTAGTTGCCCTGAAGAACTAAGCATCAATGCAAAAGATGCAATACAGAATTGGTTTTCAGACATGAAACAAGTGGATATAAGTGAACACTTTGTTGATGTTAGCTTAGAGATTAACAATGTTATCTTACCAACGGTATCATTATAAAGTAAAGGATCATAATGCTAAAACAAAGTTGTGTTTAAATTATTATTTTTATCTGGAGGGCGGGACCGGAGTAGTCTCCGGAGCAAACACAGGCAAATCCATCCACGTTGCTTCACGATGCTACTGGGAGCCAGAGTCTGCCGCACAGTAAATCCCCACAAGTACGATTTCGTACGTGTGGGGGGCACTGACCAATAGGGGCGCCCGTACGTCCCAGCGGGCCCAATGAGTGCCTACATCACAATCGTACGCGGCAGACACTGCTCCGAGGAACATAGCGTAGCGACGTGGATAGATTTGCAGTCGTTTGCTCCGGAGACTAGGCTCCGGAGATTATTTATCGACTTATTATTTTTCATGGTGAACAGCATTACTAGCTATCATCTTACTGTCATAATGCAGTTCCCCATTTCTAAATCAGGCTGGAATCGTGGCCTTTTAAGTTTAGCCCTTTTTGACAGGTGCAGGTCCATTCATTACAAAATATATTAAAGTGGAAGATGGGTGCCCCCACCCCCTCTGTTAATCCTATGAAGTGTGTATTCCCATTTTCAACTATCACTGTGGCTCTGGTAATTAAGATATTAATATTGGATGTCGATGTCAGCAGGGGTGTCTGTCAAAAAGGGAGAAAGTGAGAAGGAAGAGAAAGTGAACAAAGGGGAAAGTGTCCGAAGAGCGCATATTTGCATACTCAGCTTAGGAATCAATTTCAATTCAATTTCACTGCTTTTAATTCCGCAATTTCAAAAGATATTATAAACTTATACAAGCCAGAACCGAACACAAGTGTTCGGTTCTGGCTTGATCTCTCCATACAATCTTTAGATTATGGTGATCAACTGGAATTAAAGGCATCCAGGGTAGTGGGGGATGACAAATAATTTAGGGCAGTTGGTCAGATATTATGCCAGCTGCTAGGCATAGAATGTTTGAAATTGCTGTTGTAGCAGAATGGTCCTAGCAACATGACAATAATTTCAATAGAATCCCCAGGGCTTGTAAACTAGGGGTAGGTAGGGTCAGTGCCTTCTATTACCACCTATTATGCCGGTTGCTAGGCATGGAATGTTTGGAATTGCTGTTCCTAGCTAACAGGGTGGTCCTAGCAACATGACAATAGTTTCAATAGAATCCCCAGGGCTTGTAAACTAGGGGTAGGTAGGGTCAGTGCCTTTTATTACCACCTATTATGCTGGTTGCTAGGCATGGAATGTTTGGAATTGCTGTTCCTAGCTAACAGAGTGGTCCTAGCAACATGACAATAGTTCCATTAGAATCCCCAGGGCTTGTATACTGGGGGTAGGTATGGTCAAATACCTTCTAATCCCACTTATTGTGCCGGTTGCTAGGCATGGAATGTTTGGAGTCATTGTTGCTAGGTAACAGAGTGCTCCTAGCAACATGACAAGAGTCCCATTAGAATCCCCAGGGCTTGTATACTGGGGGTAGGTATGGTCAAATACCTTCTAATCCCACTTATTGTGCCGGTTGCTGGGTATGGAATGTTTGGAATTGCTGTTGCTAGGTAACAGAGTGGTCCTAGCAACATGACAACAGTTCCATTTAAATCCCCAGGGCTTGTATACTGGGGTTAGGTATGGTCAAATACTTTCTGTTCCCAATGATTGTGCCCTTTTAGGGCAATTGTATATTCAGGTGATTGACAGGCATGACCTCAGGTCATCTGCCAACCTGGGGTCACACCTGTCAATCATCTTAGGACTTTGATGAAATTTTCATCACAGCAATGATTGTAATAGGTGTCCTACACTGGTATTTGAGGATTCACAGCATAAATGTAAAGTAACATATAGGTAGAATTATATATTTTCTAGCTCTGTGCGAAAGGGGCAATGCCATTTAAAGAACAGGAGTTGCTTAAATCACCAAAACCTTTTTTGCATGATATCTATAAACACTTGTTTTAAAAATAATGAATAAGATTCTGCACCTGTGATCATGATCTTGTGAATTTCCTGACCAAATCTGAAATTCTCAGACTTCCCGGAGCTGGATTTTAAAAACTTTTCCTGACTATACAATGTCATAACTTAAAAGTCCATGATCAGACAATAATACTCTCTGTCACATTGAACAGATAAGAAAGACAACTATGACATCTTCACAAACACTATTCTTTATTCACACCACAGTATATTAGGCGCTAATTTTGTCCCTGATCCAGTCAATGTAGTAAGAGATCCTGGTGAATACACTTGGGTCAAGAGTAGAACAGTCTATGGTCCCCCAAGAGGCAGTGCCAGCCAACTTGTAGCCTGAGGGGGTGTCTGCTGGACAGACCATAGCACCTCCAGAGTCACCCTGTTGAAGTATAAAAAGATAATTGAGTCGACAATAGGATGATTATCTCACTGGAAAAAAAAGTGTAGGACTTATTTTTGTTTCGTAATGTAGGGACATCAAATGTAATTTGTCGTTCCATATTTCTGTTCATATAATCTTAGACAAGTATCTATGATATAATATAAGCTTGAAAACGCTTCAGTATTAACATGTCAAGGTTCGATTTTCAGTTTGTGACTTTGTGTATGACACAGAATGTAATCGTAGAAAAGTTTGTAATGAGCATCAAGTCAAACATTATGTGTGACACAACCTACCCTGCAGGCACCTGCTACTCCCTTATCAAATGCACAGATCATGCCATCATTGATCCTGTCATCTCCCCAGTAGCCGCGGCAGGCAGTTGGAGTAACTACGGTGACAGCTGCCTCCTGTAGGGTGGGGGACACAGCCCTACTTCCTAGAATATTGACATTAACGTTTAGTACAAATGTACATGTATTTTCCTTCCACTGGTTTTCTGATATTCTGCATTAATTGATGATAGAAACATTCCCTTTTGCATTAGAAAAACGGCATTAAAATTCCAAATAATGTAAGTGTCTTGTTACTTTGAAAATAACAACGACTTTATTTGCAGAAAGATTCAAAAAGCATCTGGGTACCATAGATTAATGATAATAAAACGGTATATTCATGGCTATGTGATAGAGCTCCATCCCATACACTTACCACCTTCAGTTGACCCCCAGCCAGTCATAGTGCAGTTTGCGCCATCAAAATTGTCAGTTTTGTTAGCCATGTCGACCATCTTCACAAATTTGTTTGAGAAGTCAATCTTCTTGCTCAACTTAAGAACTGCTACATCAAAGTTAAAGAGAGGATCGGAACCCCAGCCCTCATGCTGAAGAGACAGAGGAATTGGTACAGAGGAAAATTGTTGATTCATAACCCTATTCAAAAACGTGATAGATACATTGTACCATATATATAATATAAACTGAAAGTTTCTGGAAGCATTTAAATATGTGAACTGGCAGAAGCATAACTTTGGTATCGTGCATAACTTAACTATCATCATAGCAAGCTTGCTACAGTTAAACATCTTAATAGTAAGTTATCCCATATACAATAGTGTGTCTCCGTTTTTTGTCTTGAAATCTTAAGCTGGGACTCCACTTCCCGGTTTTCTGATCGTACGGAGCTATTGTCACAAAGCCTGAGGCAAAAAACATATACACTGATATAGTGGTGCAACAGTTATAGATTTGTTTGTAGCAGATATCGTGAGAATGGCTCCGATCCGATCAAAAATCCGCCGGTAGTGGAGTCCCAGCTTTACTGTTTAGATAAACTGATCTATAAAGCATGGTTGTTAAAGTACACATACAGGAATGAACTTTTCAACATCATAAGCCTCAGGTTTTCCAATGGTATCGTCAATCTGGTCATGGAGTCCAAGAACTACCTGGTAGAGGATTCTAAAGAAAATGCCGAATTCTCTTTCAGTTAAATTAATGTCTACTGTTGCAAAAACATCGTACAACTGATTGAAAAGAGTTACACATATGAATACAGTCATATTTATGTAGGAAAACGTGACCTCATGAGTTATGTTTTTGCTTTAGAAAAATGGAAATTAGTAAACAGCTGAGGGTCTTGTACGAAACCACTCATGCAAACGAGAGAATGTAACAGAAGTTCTGATTCCTATATTCTTAATTACTGGACATCGATTCTCTCTCTTTGTAGCTCTATAGTGATCGATGCCCAGTTTTATACTTCAGACCAGTGGCTCATTTTGGCTGTTTTTTGCCTCACAGATTGCTTCTAGGGCAAAATCCTGACTAGGTGCCAATATATTCTCTATGCCAATGTGTAATATGAGGGTAGAAAACACTGGAACCTCAGTTAGAAAAAATCCTACTGAACAGTTTTTGAGAAAATTAGGGTTTTGTTGCATATTTTTGGTGTTTTTAGTACATTTCCTACATAAACCGTGAACGCCAGCATTTCTCACTTTTCAGGTGTTTAGAATCAGAATTTGACTTTTTTTTATTCGCAGTAGGATTTCTGAGTATCGAGCCATTCTAGAAAAGCTATTCTTTGGAAAAAATACTTAGTATTTCTTGATGATTTTCGTTGCACAAATTTAGGGTTGTAATATAAAAACTGCATTGTCATCCAATCAAAGTGTTTATGCACTGTTGATGGTCACCCCCTCCCACCCTCTTCACTCTGCATTGAAGGAGAACAGGCAGGGGAGGTACACTTGTCCGTATATAGCTGTTGACCTGCTTGCTGGGTGCATTTTCAATTTATGGGGTGCCAACTGTTCATGAAAGAAAAATCAAATAGAATTTTTTTTTTTTTAGTATCAGATTAATGTAACTACAATTCGTGATAGCACTTAAAGCATTGTATTTGCATTAATATGAATGGTAGCAACCTTATGGGGTGCCAACTATTCATGAAAGAAAAATCGATAAGAATTTGTTTTTTATTAGCATTAAATTGATGCAACTACAATTCGAGATTGCATTTTAAGTATCGGGGCATTCAATGAATGGTAGTCATCTTAAATATATGGGGTGCCAACTGTTCATGAATTTTTAAAAATGAATAGAATTAGTTTTTTTATTAGTATCAGATTAATGCAACTACAATTCGTGATTGCACTTAAAGCATTGTAGCATGCCATGACTGGTAACCACATTGAATGTATGGGGTGCCAACTGTTCATGAAAGAAAAAAAAAGAAAGTATTTTTTTTTAGAATCAAATTAATTCAACTGCAATTCAAGATTGCATTTAAGCATCATGGCATTCAATGACTGGTGGCCATCTTGAACCTATGGGGTGCCAACTCTTCATGAAAAAATAACTAAATTGGATTTTTTTAACAGTATAAAATTAATGGAATTACATTTCAAGATTGTAATTAAAGCATTGTGGCATTCAATGAATGGTGGCCATCCTAAACCTATGAGGTGCCAACTGTGTTTGAAAAAGGTATCAAATAGACATTTTCTTATAATAGATATCAAATTAATGCAACTACAATTCTTCATTGCACTGAAAGCATTGTGGCATTTAGTAAATGGTAGCCATCTTGAATGGGTTGAATGAAGGAAAAATCAAATAGGATTTGTTTTTTTGATCAAATTAATGCAACTACAAGTCAAGATTGCATTTCAAGCATTGGGACATTCAATGAGTGATAGCCATCTTGAATCTATGGGATGCCAACTGTTCATGAAAAAAAAATAGAATAGATTTTTTTTTATTAGTATCAAATTACTGCAACTACAATTCGAGATTACATTAAAAGCATGGTGGCATTCAATGAATGGTTGCAATCTTGAATTTTGAAATGAACATACACACAGACATATTCATAGGCATGAACATGGTGTTCTCCTTCATTATAGATATTCATGGATTTCTACTTCTACTAAATATAGCTTTCTGTTAGAAGGATTCTGTTACATGGATGTCGATGTCCAGTTTTAGATATATATCCATATAGTGCATTGGAGTGCTATAATGTTGGACTGCTGTATATTTACAGTATTAACCCCAGTGTGTGTGTGCGTGAACAATATGCAAAACAATAACTGGAGCACACAATAGATGTGTGTTACAATATGCATAGAGGGCTGTGCTATGTCTGATAATTAAAAGAATTCATCGTTATCTAAATTCTTCCGTCACCAATTTCAATGCAGTTTTATCATAGCAATGCTGAAATACTTTTCATCACCGGGAATGTGACATTGCGAGAAAAAAGGTGAAACCATGGTACTCACTTGAAGTCGCTCTGAACACAGCGGGCACTTGTGACAACCCACTGATCAGCAACCACAACACATCCACAAACATGGGAACCGGCATACTAAAAGTATATTTAAGCATGGAAAAATGGGTGTTTTTTTTGGTTGTTTTGGAAGAAATCTACTGTCATGCACAGAACATGTAAAGTACAAATCTTATAAGTATTTAAATATACTAGACCTGAACGCTCCCCTGCCATGGCCAGGCTCCAACTTTGGCTTCTCTGCCACCAATTACATAGGGCAATTTGGCGGCAGAAGCAGTTGCTAAAAAGACCAATATGGCCAAACACGTTGCTAAGCTCTGCATAACTGCTGGAGTATACTGAAGGTGCAGATGTATGTTTTGTAAGACATTATATACTTGCACACTGAGTGATTATCATACGTCACAGCTTATCTTATCAATATATAAGTAAGCCATGGCAAGGTTGACCTTGAAAGAGACAGCTGTGTCACTAGATCGAAACACATGTATGCCTATAGTTTCCGCTAGCCACTCGCCAAATCGCCAATGACGAATCAAAGTTCAATTTGGCTAATGCTATCCATTGAAAATTCGCCAAATTAGCTAACTGTGGTTGTTGGACTATTTGTGCTCCTGAGTTTAATCATTCAAATATTTCATTACATTTACCTGTTAAATGTTATTAGCAAATGTGAGTATATTTCCCAGTGAAAGTGTTTGGCTAATTGGTATACAATTTGGCAAATCAAAATTGAAACAAATTCGCCAAATTGGCTAATAGAAAACGTGTCCTAGCGGAATCCCAGTATAATACATGACAAGTGATAAGTGTACACAAGCCAAATGCAGCAAACCGAAAGCTGAGTTATTGAAGACCACAGTTATTGCAAATGACGTTGTGGGTTCAGTGTGCCTTCAAAGTAATCAATGCAATACATGACAGTAACAAAAGCTATATCCCCGGTGTAGAATCCAGCCCCAGCAGCAGCGCCGGAAACGGACGGACGCTGACACACGTAGTAGCTCCGCCTATAGACTTGACTAAGACCTACGATTGGCATCCAGAATGGAGCCGCCATCTTGCCGCATGTGCGACCGCATGGACCATACTAGTAATCATGTCATTCTAAACCAAATAAATGCATCTCAATCAAACAACAGATGTTACACTGGCGACAAATACGGGATCAAGACTAATGGAAGTAGGTGTGTCCCAACCATAAAAACCTGTGTGAAAGTGTATTTAAAGATCTTAACCTAGATCTAGGGTCTCTGTGTACCTACCTAGCCTAAACCTGGCTCAACAGTGAATAGTATGAGTGCCTACCATCAAATACCTAATCACCAGGGCAAATAATATGGCTTTAGCAGGTACCATGTCAGTTTTCCCACCATTTGACCTAACCGACCGGGCATCCATTGCACCCAGATGCAAGAAGTACATCAAGCGCTTTGAAATAAGAGTTAAATCACTTCAGTTAACCGAACCGACCGCAAAACTAAATCTTCTAGACTATGCTGGCAAACCTGTATCCGATGAATTCAAACTGTTAACTATAGCCGCAGCCGTTGCAGATCAATCAGATCAGGATATCTACTCCCGATCACTAAAAGCGCTAAATGAACACTTTGCACCGCAAGAAGTGATGGAACGATCTATCTGTCAAGCCAAAACCATTGTGAAAGAGACTGTCAACGGCAGGTCTCATACCAAACCGCCCGATCAGCATCATGGTCACAATCAAGGTCAAGGTCGCTCGAATGGGGGCCGTGAGAACTGCCCTGCCTTCCAATCTACCTGCCACAACTGTGGAACCATGGGACATTTTGCCAAGAAGTGTCGCAGTAAGAACTACCACGAATCATCTCAGCGTGGTCATAGCTCAAGTCGAGGTCGAAGACGTGGCCGACCGGTGCACAGTCTTGACGAAGCTATTGATACCACTTGGCAACCCGAAGCTGTGAACAGTCTGACATGGAGACAAGAGCTTGACTATGAGGAAGACCATTATGTCTTCTTAGTTGTCAACTCCGTCGGCACCCGACAACCGCTCTTCGTGATGACATACCGCTCTTCACAATGACATACCGTTCAAGATGCTTGGTGATACTGGTGCACTTGTGAACATTATCAGTAAGGATACATTCCACCAGATATCACCAGACACCAAGTTATACCCATATGGACCCCATACCAACCATCGGTATGTTTGAGGCTACCCTATCGAGTGATTACACTAGCAGACCACCAAGGTGTATGTCACTGATGGACACGGTCGTCCACTATTATCTCGATCATCATCCGAAGCACTGCAGCTCATCAAAATCTGTCATGAGGCTGTAGTTGCTGATCTGAAACCTTAATCAGAAGTAGACCACCTACTGGATAAATATCCTGACTGTTTCACAGGTCTTGGATAACTGAAGGATTTCAAAGTCAAGATCCACATCGATGAATCTGTCAGACCATCCCAGCAGAAAGACAGTCGCATACCGTGGCACCTGCAGGAAAAGGTCGAGGGTGAGATCAAGCGCCTCGAGAAACTTGACATTATCGAGCATGTAGAAAGAGATACACCATGGGTATCACCGATAGTTGCTGCTCCTAAACCCAAAGACCCAGATGCTGTGAGACTCTGTGTTGACATGAGAGAGGCCAACAAGGCCATTCTCCGAGAACGACATCTGACACCGACCATAGATGACCTGATCCATGACATAAATAGAGCATCTGTGTTCTCCAAGCTTGACCTAAATCGAGGTTACCATCAGCTCGAGCTTGCACCGGAATCCCGGTATATTTTATTATGGCAGTCCGTTAGACACTCACAATGACACAATGTAAGTTGTAAGATATTCTTTATTTGTCATGCACCATTCTCAGCTTCTTAAGCACCAATCTTGTTGGCGATCCAGTCATTGTAGTATGAGATGACACATACATTGATTCCCCAGGATGGTCCGACACCAGCCAGCTTGTAGCCTGACTTAGTGGAAGCATCAGAGCAGACCAGGGGGCCACCAGAGTCACACTGTAACATAATAACAACTGGGGTTAGATTCTGTCTCTATCTCTATTTATATAATCTCTATTTCTCTCTATATATATAAGCACAATGCATATGTTTGCACCCAACTCACCTTGCAGGCACCAGCAACTCCCTCATTGAAGACACAGATCATGCCATCATCGATCCTCTCCTCTCCCCAGTAGGACTTACAGGTATTGGGGGTCAAAACATTGACACTAGCTGCATGAAGGGTGTCTGATACAGTGCGGCCTCTTGAAAAAGAGATGGAGAGTAGGTTCAAAAATATGTCCTCTATATAATGTTATGATTTCCATTTCAAGTAGGCTCTCTTACTTGTACACCCAAGCTTTCTGCTGGACATAATCCTATATGCATATGTGAGCCACCAGTATTATCATTATTCACAGGGACAGAAACAATTATTATAGACTCACCGATCTCCGTCACTCCCCAGCCACTGATTGTGCAGTTAGCATTATCAAACTTGTCGGTTGTGTTGGCCATGGTGACCATCTTTACAAAGGTGTTGGTGAAGTCGATCTGCTTGCTCAGCTTGATGACAGCCACATCAAAGGAAAAGCCTGGGAGAAGACCATAGCCCTCATGCTGACAATAAAGCAACCAATTTCATCATCACAGGAAATAGCTACTGACAATATTGTAATATCAATATCACTATGCTCATCATAGCCACCACTGATAATGGTTTAAGAACAAAATATCAAGAAGTAGCTGTAATATGCCCACATACAGCGATAATGGTGTCGACCTCGTAAACCCGAGGCTTTCCCTTCGAGTCATCAAGCTTGTCATGGAGACCAAGAACAACTTTATACAGCTGCCTGTAATGTCATTGGGAAAGCAAGGTGGGAATGGGTGTATGAGGTTAGCCTAACTTTTGGTGCCATCGAGAAGAGGTGGAGGAGCACAGAAGGATTAATGGCATTGCCATGCCGTTCTGATACCATGTTATTGCACAAAAAGGAAAAATGATAACATGGGGCAGGGTCTTGAAAATGCTTGAAAATGACATAATACTTGAATGACCCTTATGCCTAAATACTATTCCAACTATATTATTTTCAAAATAATAGTATAATTAGCATGATAGGTGATGATAAGATGTTAATGGGTGTCTGAAGATTTAGTTGTACTTACTGGAATTGCCGCCGCACGCAATGGGCAGCAGTTACAACCCACTGCTCAGAAACCACAACACACCCACAGATAGAGGAGCCACCATACTGCAAATAAACATTTTATAGCAGCTATACAGTTCTAACATTCAATTAGATTCTACATTACAGCCCCTCCCAAGTCAATTTTGCTTCCCATGAATTCATACAGGTCTGTATATATCATTATCTTCCTCATAAATGAAACTGAAAGAGATATGGCAGATATAATGGGTCATTATTCCCTCATCTACTCATCCCTGGTATCAATGCCTTTCATTTGACAGCGAGAAACTTGTCATATTCTGGATAATGTGGGTAATTATTATACATCCATTCACCCAATATAGATATATTCATGGAAAGCCAGTAAACAGTAAGGGCCTAAGGAAATACTAGGGATGTTGAGACCCTGGAAATACTAATGATTATTACTCTCACCTTAAGGCTTCCCTGCTAGGGATAGTCTCCAATCTTGGCCTTCTTACCACCAATGATGTAAGGCCGGTTCTCAAAGGCACAGGCAGCTGCCACAAATGCCAGAATGATCACACAGATAATACCACGCATGATTAGATATTTGCCCGAAGTGAAGATGACATATATTGGTTGGCTTATATAGCCATGCAGAGTAGTGTCATATCTAGCAAGCTTATCATCAGTTATGTAACATCCCTTCAGGATTGGTGTCTAGAAACAATGGTGTTAAATTTTCCACAGATCATAGAAAATATCATGTCTAGGAAAATGGTATCATGTTGTTGCGGATTGTACAATTTGATAGGACATGATATAAGGGCCGAGTCATTTATTGCCAACTGGTGGGGCTTGGTGGATATGGGGCGGGGCAGGTGGGAGGGGGGGGTCATTATAAAAAACGGGGGGGGGCAAAACTGGAAAGGGTCATCTTGCATTTCGATTACCGTACCCTCGTGTTTAAGACTTTGGAGGGGTGTTTACCCCTGGCGCTTATACAAGACCGGCGCTTATTCAATACCCCACGCTTAAACGCAGCGGTACGGTAAACTTAATCTAGAATTGATGGCCTTCATATGATTTAAAGTGGAAACCTTAGTGATTCCCCCTCTTTATTCTGTCCCTAGATATGTTCCTTTCATGGCATCTTCCCCATTAGGATTCATTGATGTATTGACTACCTGTTATTTAGAATAAGTAACCTTTAGTTTCCATATTGTGCCACTAGAGGTCAGCACTATGAAATATGGGAGATTGTTCAAGTGTCAGGTTCATATTTGAGTCTCAAATAATTACAAATTTTAAAAAAGTGAGTAAAATTAGGTAGAAATATCAGAATTTGCATTTGGAAGTTACTTGTGTCAGGAACCCTATTCCCCTGAAAGAGAGGATTACAATGTACAAATATGTAAAACACCTTTTGTGTGGATAATGTAATTTTATGCAATGCTGATATATGGCTACAATAATACATGAAGTTAAATGACTTTGAATAATGCCTTTATTCTCCATTCTAAAACATGGCTACAAAAGCTTCATTTTAATCTGATGAACTTGTTTTAAGAAATAAGTCAGGATCTCATCCTGATTCCAGAATAAAATTCTTGATTTAAGAATTTCTTTCTTAAGATTATTTTTATATTTTAAGTAAAATATACTTGACTAGTAAAATTCCAAGTAAAGTTTTGTCATCCTACAGACAAACTGCTTTTAAGTTTATTTTACTTAGAATTAGAAACAATTTCTGAAAATAAGAATTATATTTTTGGCTGTGTATACCTTTCGTGGGTAAAGGTCAACATGAGGATTAGTTAAAATGGAGACACCAGACCCTGGCTCCTCTCTCCTCTATATTGAAGGATATAGATGAGATATGATAGCCCATCATGATAAGGGAGTCACTGGAAATATGATTTAGTTTTTTAATATCAGAAGTTTCAATGAGAAAATTCAATCTTTGTGGTTATATCTTTGATTCTAAAAGGAATATTTAAGGTCTGACTTTAGTTTTGTTTTCCTGGTGTAATTACCAAGATGCTAGTACTAATATGATCATTTTGAATAATATTATGGTATATTGATAGCTACTTAATGTGAGGTGACTCTGTGTAATGCCATGGAAGTCCCACCATCATGCATCCCCCACCCCTCCTGGAGTTCCCCCTATAATCATCAGATTCATCAAGCGCATTCATATTTCAATTCCCTCACTCCCCCTACCCTCTCCTCCTTCAACATGGAGCTTGTTTGAGATGATGGTATTAAAACCTCTTTAATACCATGCTGATTGTATACAATACAATATGTACCAGCATTCATGTTATCTATTATGGAAGTCCATCAGAGACAATGACACAATATAAGTTTCATAGATGTCCTTTATTTGCCATGCACCATCGTCTCTCAGCGACTTAAGCACCAATCTTGTCGGCGATCCAGTCATTGTAGTATGAGATCCTGGTGTACACACTTGGGTAGAGAGGAGCGCACCCATTGATTCCCCACGATGTGACACCAGCCAGCTTGTAGCCTGACTCAGTAGCAGCATCAGGGCAGACCAGGGGGCCACCAGAGTCACCCTGCATGTAACATAACAACAACAATGATCAGATAATGTCTATATTTACATCTCTGTCTCTCTCTCTCTCTCTCTCTCTCTCTCTCTCTCTCTCTCTCTCTCTCTCTCTCTGTCTCTGTCTCTCTCTGTCTCTCTCTCTGTCTCTGTCTCTCTCTCTCTGCATATATATATATATATATATATATATATATATATATATATATATATATATATATATATAAAGCTGCAATTCTTCCAACAGGTGAGAGGCACACATTGCATATGTGTCATAAGATACTACTATACAGAGATGTAATTATACATTTTAATAAAGCACAATGATTATAATTATCTTTGTACACAACTCACGTTGCAGGCACCAGCAACTCCCTCATCGAAGACACAGATCATGCCATCATCGATCCTCTCCTCTCCCCAGTAGGACTTACAGGTATCAGGGGTCAGAACATTGACACCAGCTGCCTGAAGGGTGGGGGACACAGAGCGGCCTCCTGAAAATAGATGGGGAGCAGGTTCAAAATTGTGTTCTTTACATAATGTTATGTTTTCCATTTCATTTAGCTGCTCTGACTTGTACACCCCCGCTTTCTGCTTGATATATGTATCCTATATAAATTATGTCAGTCATTAGTCATAACTATATCATTATTCAGAAGGAAAAAACAATTATCATATCAATTACATCATATATAGCAGGGTCGTAGGTTCATTTTGTATCCCTATGAGGACTAAATTTTAAAAGGTTACTGTAAATGTAGATATTTGTGCGTGTATAAATTTTCATGAATTTGCTAAAGAGGATATTTTCGCTGGTACGGAAATTTTTCTGAGATTTGGCTATTTAATTCAATACTGTATGAATATTCACTCTGTAGATATTTTCGTGGATATCTAAAAATCGTGAAAATCGCAAAAATATGTACAGCGCGAAAATATCTACGTTCACAGTAAGCGAAAGGAAATTCACTTACCGATCTCTGTCACTCCCCAGCCAGAGATTGTGCAGTTAGCATTATCAAAGTTGTCAGTCGTGTTTGCCATGCTGATCTTCTTTACAAAGGTGTTGGTGAAGTCAATCTTCTTGCTCAGCTTGATGACAGCCACATCAAAGGAGAAGCCTGGGAGCAGACCCCAGCCCTCATGCTGATAATAAAGCCACCAATTTCATTATCACAGTAGGGCATAGCAACAGACAATATTATAATTGGGTTTCAAATAGCAGAAATATTTCAAAACACTATTCTCATGGCTAGCTGTGATTGTGGTATTAGAACAAAACATTGAAAAGAAGTTATGTTAGGCCTGTACGTACAGCGATAACTGTGTCAACCTCATAAATCTGAGGTTTTCCCTTGGAGTCATCAATCTGGTCGTGGAGACCAAGAATAACGTCATACAGCTCCCTGCAATGTCATTGGGAAAGCGTGTTGGGAATAATTGTATAAGGTCATTAGCCTAACTTTTGGTGCCATTGAGATAAGATGGGGGGGGGGGGCACATAAGGCCTAATGGCTAATGACTAATGCTGTTCTGATACAATGTCATTGCACAAAGGAAAAGAAGACATGAGGGAGGGTCTTGCAAAATGCTTAAAAAGATATGACATGATACCTGAATGACACTTTATGCTATTCCAACTTAAATGTTCAGGATACATGTAATACAACCAGCATAATGAGTGGTGACAAACTAGTATACTCATCTCAATTTTAGCTTGATATGTCATTGGATGGTCATAAGATATAAATGGAGTGTCTGAGGATTTGGTTGTACTTACTGGAATGGACGCTGCACACAATGGGCAGCAGTTACAACCCACTGCTCAGAAACAACCACGCACCCGCAGGTGTGGGAGCCACCATACTGTAAATAAACATATTTTATAGCAGCTATATTGTATACATTCCTAACATTCAATTAGATTTTACACTACAGCCCCTACATCCCCATCCCAAGTCAATTTTGCTTCCCATGAATCTATACAGGTCCGACTGTATAATCATAAATGAAAAGCCAATAAACATTATGGAAAGCCAATAAACATTATGGGCCTAAGGAAATACAAGGGATTTAGAGACCCTGGAAATACTAATGATTATTACTCTCACCTGAAGGCTTCCCTGCCAGGGATAGGCCCCAATCTTGGCCTCCTTACCACCAATGATGTAGGGCAGCTTCTCAAAGGCAGAGGCAGCTGCCACGAAGGCCAGGATGACCACACAGGTAAGACCATGCATAATTAGACTCGGAAGATATTTGACCAAAGTGAAGATGCTGTGTATTGGCTGGCTTATATACCCATGCAGAGTAGTGTCATATCTATCAAGCTTATCATTGGTTATGAAACATCCTTTTATGATTGGTTTCTAGATACATGTGTTATATTTTCCACAGAGTAGATTATGGAAGTATCTTGTCTAGGGAAACAAATTTTGATATATAACATAATACAAATTGGTAATGTTGTGTCCAGGTTACTCAATAATGGGTCGTCTCACGTTTGCATTAAATTTAATCTAAAGTTGGCAGCCTTCATACGATCTAGAGTGGAAACTAGCGGGCGTTTCTGGTGGGTGCTTAAGGAGTCTGTAACTTTTTTCCATAAACCGTAACTAATTTCCATAAATATGCCATAACTTTTTTAATTCTTCAATTACTCTTAATCTGGGCTAAGGAGAGCACAGTTTTTGCATGAAAATGTGAGGCTCAGCCTCTATGGTCTACATAGCATAGTTATAGCAGGGTCGTGCATTTATGCAGCATTTTTTGCATTTTTTTGTCCATAGCCCACAAATTGACTTATGGAGTCCGTAACTTTCTTATGGAGGTCCGAAATTTAGTTCCATAAACGAAAAACGCCTTTCTGCTTTTTTGGTTGTTTTTTTCTCTGTATATCATCTTTAGATTTATGACTGGAAGCTGTTTCTCCACAAATAATTATGCGGAGGTCCGCAAATTTGCGGAGGTCCGTAAATACACTCTCCATATATTTATGGAGGTCCGCAAATATATATGGAAATCTTTTTTAGTACTTAAGCATACAAATACGGAGCTCCATATATATTTGCAGACCTACGCAAATTTATGGAAGCAAATTTACGGACCTCCGCAAATTTGCAGACCTCCACAGATTTGTGGAGAAACCGGACCCTGGGACTATAGGACAATTGTTCAAGTCTATGTTTCCTTCATAGGTAAAGGTCTGCATAAGGATTAGTGGATTAGGGGACACCTGTGAGACACTGTCCCTCTCTCACCACCACACAAACACAAACACACCCACACATTATATTACGAGCATAAGTAGGAAAGTGGTTTAGTGTTTAAGTTCTACAACTGTAGTCGGGGCCATGCCCCGTCTATGTTATGCGAATTTCTTTTCCATTCCTATGTCACATTTGTTCGTTCTAATAAATGGAATGGATACTACAATGGAGATTAGCCGATGTTATACTACGGTTATCCACTTAAGGCACTCAAACCAGTGCCTAAACTGGATAACCACCGTGCATTAACAGTGGATAACCGCACTGCTATGACACCACATGATGGGTTTTCATGATAAAAATGAGTTTAGGTTGAAATTAGAACAGATTTATTTCTCAATTGCTAAAACTGTGGTTTAAAGGGAATAATACATGAATAAGCCAACACTCAGGCTGGTTTGGGAGGGGGGGGGGTAGCTCAGGCGGTAGAGCGTTGGACTCGGACATGTTGGGTATGGTGGGTGGCACCATCAAATCTCACTAGCGCCCAGCTGTGTCACGTCACGAACTCCCCCCTGGGTCCCGTTTCTCCACAAATTTGCGGAGGTCCGCAAATTTGTGGAGGTCCGTAAATTTGCTTTCATAAATGTGCGGAGGTCCGCAAATATATATGGAGCTCCGTATTTGTATGCTTAAGTACTAAAAAATGATTCCCGTATATATTTGCGGATCTCCATAAATATATGAAGAGTGTATTTACGGACCTCCGTAAATTTGCGGACCTCCGCATATTTGTGGAGAAACAGCATCCTGCTGCGGTTGACATACAGCATAGCAAAGGCCTGTCCATCTAACACACTATGCCTGTGTAGTGTTGGATGTAAAAGAACCATTGCCTCGGTAAAAGTGTAGGGGCATCCGGGAGGGGCATGCATGCTTTCTACCTTCACTCACCTCATAGATTTGATCACCATTACCCCCCCCCCCTTTGGCACAGCCTGCAATGGTGTTGTGTGCCTGTCCCTCCAGTAGGGGCTTCAAAATGAATGAATAAATCATTCAGGCTGGTTATCCATGGCTATGGCACAAGGTCGAGCCTTCCAATGGTACATGGAACAACCCGTCAAATATTTCTTAGATTACATCTAACTTTCATATGATTATATGCTCTTCTTGCCCATGATCATGGCCAATGACAATGTGAGAGTGGGGGTGTCCTTTCATATTAAACCATAATAGATGCGATGGGAGTTCTGGTAGACCTAACACACGTACACTTATGTTATTTCTAATTGGACTCCCTCTAGCGAGGAAATTCTCGATTCCTTACCACATCCGCTGGTATAAGAATATATCATGCTTTCGTATCCTAGAACTCTATGGATGTATAGGCTACACTATGATTGTCAGGATTTGGCAAGCATCCTCTATCCCGTACTGAGAATGCAATGAATGGGTTAGTAGGCCATTTTGACATATCAACCCTAAGGAAACAGAAGAAATAGTTCCATAGGGATTCCATATGATGCATATAGGTCATGTTCTGGAGGGTTATACAGTATCTCATCAACCTTGGAACGTATTCCAATATACAATAGGTGCGTCGAGGTGAGGCCACGTGCCAAGAGACAGAGCATCGATGTGGGGTGGGTGGATAACGTCGGCAATGTGACCTCATACTGGGTCCTATGGGAAGCCGGTCTCACATAGTTAATATATGACGAGGCAACACTTCTGTAAATTGCTCTGTGTAGCCTGATAATCCAAAACCTCGAATGATTTGTGTCGGCAGATATAAAACATACAGGTTTGTGGCAGTTTTTGATACAAAATATTGCCGAATTTACGCCACAGTTTTATAATGTAGCAAAGGAATTGTACCATTGGCCTTCCATACCGGCAGGAGGCCATGCAGCTCATACACACAAACACCAGCTCACTGTCAATGTCTGTGTACACAGTTTCCAACAGGATCAACCGGAATACAAGTCCAAATTACAGGTCATGTTGACATTATAGTGCCACACTACATCTACTAAACAGATAAGGCACCCAGGGTGACCAAAAGTCTACCATCATGGGATGGGGACACTTCTGTACCCTACTCAAACTGTGACAAAGCCCACTGACGATGTACCAAGGTGGTGAAACCAGCAGTTCCCCTCCACCTGCCCGGCAGCTGAGTAGGGGGGAGGGGGAGGCCGAGAGGCACGGGACTGGTGGCAGGACAGGCCGCCTGCTACAGGGCCTGGGCAACCTGTGGAGGGGAGGACGGCTGACAGATGTCAGGATTGAGTCACAGGATGGGCACAACTTCATGGCTCACAGGGCTATACTAGCAGCAGCGTCAGACTACTTCATGGCCATGTTCACAGGAGACATGGAGGAGCGGCATAGAGATCATATTGTCCTGAAAGGGGTCATAGCTGCTGGGCTGGAACCACTTCTGCAGTTTGTTTACACAGGAAACCTCTCATTGTCTGAGGGGAATGTACTGGAGGTCATTGCTGCTGCAGCCCATTTGGAGTTAGGCTTTGCATTGCCACCTTGTGTGCGCTTCATGGTTAAAGTCATTGATGTCGAGAATTGTGTGGATATTTATAACACTGCAAAGACATATCAATTGAAGGCTTATGATGCTGGGAATGACATTGAGACATTGTCCTTTGAATTCATCTGCAGGCACTTCCATCAGGTCATTGATGGAGGCCATCATCTGAGATTAGCCAGTGAAGATTTGCTCTTGTGCCTTACCGGAAAGACTGCCGAAGGATCAGACGTTGTGAGGTATGGACCTGAGAGAGACCTGTTTCATGCTATCATGGAATGGAGAAGGCTGCAAAAGGATGATCGCCCCCTGAATGCTATACGCTACCCACTCATGACCTATGCAGAACTTGATGAGGTCAGCAGCATTCTTGAAAAAGAAAGCCTGACTGGCAATCATCTTGTTGATGATGCGAGGCATTACCACTCGTTAGCGATGCATCGCCAAGTGCATCGAGCCGAAAGCGTAAGACTACAAACCAGGAACCGACCGTGTGTAGTTACCCTCGCAAGGTCAAATCAGAACGGAACATCAAGAGGGAATCTTCGTTTCTTTGTTCTGTCATCACCAGAAGGATGTCCACCTCCAGCTCACAGCTTAAAAACGTTGACATGGTTACAGGTCCCACAGCTGGACAGAAGCATCCATGAAAACATTCGCCACGGCTTCACCGCCTTCGCCTGGGAGTCCATAAATGGATTTCTGGTCATTTGTGGTTCAACTGAACTTGGATACCTCCGCTGTTACATGCTGGACTCGCGAACTTTCCTGTGGTCCCCTATGTCGATAATGAATGTTCCGAGAACTAACTGTCCCCTGGTGGAGTGTGATGGAGATTTGTTCTCCTTGGGTGGGATCATCAAGAATGGATTGCTCATGGGAGATCATCTTGATGGTGCATATTCTGATGTTATCGAGAGGTACTCCTTCGAGTCGGGTCGTTGGGAGATAGTTGGCCGCATGGGGGAGGCACTCGTCAATCATGGCGCGTGCAGTCTAGATGGAAAGATCTACATGTACGGAGGGCGGCGTCAAAATGGCACCATGTCAGGGAGTTTGTACACTTATGAGCCCTCAACGGACATATGGTGCGAGCACCAGTACCGGTTCCCTATAAATGAGAACCCTGTCTTGTGTGTCCTCCTGGACAGGATCTATGCGGCCGACCCATCAATCAGGGAGATGTCCTACTACTCCTGCACAGATCATCGCGACACATGGTGGGGGGTTTTAATGCGCGAACGCCATCTTGTTCCTGTCAACAGCCTGCATGCGGTTTTCCTCAGCGACTCAGTGTTCTTCCTTAATGGAAACCTGGAGCCAGAATCGAACATCAATATGCAGCTAAATGGGTCAAACAATAAGTGCACTCAAGTGACTGTCCATAAGAATCGCAGTATTTCTGGACAGCCTATTCGGCAGCCTGATTACCCCGAGGGCTGGACCCCATGTGTAGCAGCGGCACTCAGCTTACCATGGAACATTATCCGAGAGGCCAAACCAGCTTGAAAACCCTTCATTAGGCAGTACATGTTTTCTCCTTCATATGTTGGTAGTATATATTATGCGACTGTAAAAAGGCTGATATTCTGAGCAAAAATATTTCAATTGCTTGAGTATATAACTTAATGTATGAATGTGATCTCTGAGAATGACATGTACACAATATCTACTTGTTAACATATATAGTATACCAATATGTAACCCAGTGTTGCAGGCAGTGCCTTCCCATCGAGTAGAGATAGGAGTTTGGTAAGGAAATGACAAGTAACAAAATTGAAGACATGGCCGTAGTAAGATACTTGGACAATTAGTAAGGCTTGTATTGGTCAGGTTTTGTAACTATACCAAATCCCAATCATGAACACATCTACAGGATAAATCGATTGGATGTATACTTTTCTTATGGAAGACATACGTGAAATTGTAAATGGTCATAAATCACACATCCGCATATTACTTGAGAATCCATACCTTCAATTAATGCGCCTATAAATGAAGACAAAACGCAGGCGTTTTGTTGTTAAATTTATTTGATGGACATTTGTAATGACACTGTCAACAAATAACAGTTGTTCACAGTTAATATAACAAGTGCTGTCAATATATCCTATACTGTCATACACAACAACAATTGAGCTTTAACTGGAGATTCCCTCTCTATTTAATATATATACATAATCCACCAAAGCTGTCTGGACAAAAGCAGGCTTGGTTAGGTTGTACGTACAACGTTGTTGATAGGCACGAATGACGACACAAACCGAGCTGAATTATAGCTCCGAGAACAACATCTGATATGGCATTTATTGCCGCTATAAAGAGTACCGTAGTTCAGACTGAAGGAAGGACTACAGTGCAAACAGACTTGTTACAATGAAGCAAAGAGGGTGGAATTACCATATAACACTGTTGACACACATAGGTGACTTCTTTGCTCATGATGCACAGAATTATTTTTAAATTATCTTAACTTTGCATGTGAGATACAAAGTTTAATCATTCATATCATTCTAACGTTTAATATACTTCAGTTGTCTTGGATGTACGTGGTTTGTTCGTCGTCTCAATGTCAATTTTGAATATGTTACATTGTAGACATGTAATCACTGTCTTTTCATCTCCACCCCCCCCCCCCCCCGCATCCAGGCACAAGAGGTGATTTTGTAGAATGGTGTATACGCGATAATTGACACCTTCTATTCATGTATCAGATTAGATATATAAAAGCTCGCCTAGTAATCAACATGTAATTTCGAGGAAACGGTTTATGCCTTGAAATGTATGCCAAACGCACCCTATTGTAACCACTCATTTGTTATTACCTACCAACCAGAGCACTTTATGTACCGCACACTTCTTGATGCATTTATATGACAAAGATACAAGAAATAGGTACAGCATATACACTGAATTTGGCAGTAACCAGTTGGTATAAAGATGACTATAGTACTTGACCACCCCTATTGAACAAAATATGGTATACACCCATTGCCCCTTCTTATGAGAATAAAACTGAATTGCGAATGTCAAACTGGTTTAAGGTCATTGTATATATGTGTAAGCCAAAGGTAACTCTCCATGATCATAGCTGGGGTACACTTGTATTCACCCTGTTGAACTCGCTTGTTGATGTATCAACATTCTTTAGTGTCTATATTACCGTTATACACACAGTGATGAGCGTTCTTGTAAAATATATATCATCTGATGCTCACCAGTGTCACAGGCTCCTATGCCAGATATGTGTACAGTAAACACTGAAGCTAGCTTGGTGAAGGTATATTTGCAGTAGTTATTGTGATATTCTGCATTTCCTGGTTTAATATGGAAACCGAGGGAAGAATAAATCACCACTATTGCTGAAACCACCATTATGGCCTGGGAGAATATGCCCACAACTGGAGAGCCAGTATGTCTTGGTCGTACAATACATTCCTATTACAAATCAACCATCGGAGACTTGCTTTAGAGCATCAATATGAACCAATGCATGTCAAATTACATTAGTTTAGCAAGTGCCACATAATATACTCTATGACGTCTAGAGTTACAGTTGTACATTGATTTTTGATTATCGGAATTCTGACATCAGTGAACAATATTTTGGCATTGTGTTCTTTTTAGTGCATAATTTTAGATATCTGAAGAATGGTCAATAACCAACATGAATATATATCTATGAGTAACACATAGTATACAGAATACAAACTTAGCGACAGAGGCAGCTCTTTCTAGGAAAATACAGTAAAGGAGACAATGATGACAATGAAACATTCACGTTGTTTAGTACAATACAGTCCTTTAAAAGCAAATTATTTTGAAGAAAAATGTTATCACTAGTTGATTTAGGGTGTTTACTTGTTGACATCAGCAAATTATCAAATTCAAAATAATGACATACATGTATCACCAAAGGAGACCATCTTGTTTTTTTCAGCGCCAGTTACAGTTCGAGTCCGCTTTTTGTTTGGTTTATGGAACGCAAGTTTTGGAATGTCCCTGGAAGACTTAGTACTGCAGATGCAGTAAAGTCTTAAGTGTAAATATATAATGAAAATAGAAGCAGACTAATTGCTAGTAGACATACACTTAATAGTCTTCAATTGTTCGTGAATTATTCTCGATTTCCATTTAAGCACGTTAATTGGAATAGAACCCTCAAGGAAAATGGGAATTCCGGGACAAATATGAAAAATACGCTTATAAAGACACATCATACGGCTATCAAATACATGCATATCTATTTCTCAATCCATGTCACAATTCAAAGATATCCAATATAGGGTGAGAACATTATTAAGCATTGTAAAAAGAAAACTAGAATCCTCTTAAGGGTAAGACAAAAATTTAGAATATTACGAAGCAGCCTCGAACAGCAAAGTGTAACTCAGGAGCTCATTAGATCTTTTCTAAGTTCTGCTGCTATTAGATATTGCTTTAGTAGCATCAATCTGAAAATCCGCACATTATTTTACCTGGTTATCGGTATTCAAAATAAAGCCGTTTATAACCGTATGTTAATCTAAGGATTTCTATCCACAGAAAACTTGATTTTTAAATGCTATTTGTGTGTGGCCTACTTAATCTCGGACCTGGGTAAACTATCAATAATTGCAGAAACAATCTCTTGCACAAATAATTCATTTTTAGATAAGGGCCATTTAACAGCGAATATAAGTCGCATTGAACGATCGATGAAGTGAATTACTATTTTATCCCATGTCATATTACATAATGCTAATCCATGCAGACTTAGTACTATATATTTGACAGAAGCTGCTCCCGTTAGCTACACAATACATTAGGTTCATTTCCAACTGTGGTCGGCGCAACCCCGAAGGAGATCCACACGAGAACGCTACACTCGTGAACTTGGGGAGACACATCATCTATTTACAGAATCCAGCTGCATCCAGTGTAGGTTTCAAGGCCGTATCACAAGGGGTAGTTGTATGGTGCCGATCTGCGCTGTTCTCCAATAGGCGAAGTGATACGGCGCGCCCTCTCACCACCGCGTTAACCACTTTTTAACTCGACAAGACGCAGTGTCTGGACCAAATCGCACCCAGTGTATTATTGATCAACTTGGTGAATGAATAGCACAGGATAGACACACCATATTGATTAAACCTCTGATCACATAATATATATATGGGACGCCATCTATAGCGTCAATCACCGGATCTCCCATGTGAAAATAGTGCTAGACACTCAGAATGGAAACAGAGATAATGGATTCCCCTTTACCGCTCTGTATAAAACACCGCAGGCACTCTCAGATACTCTCAACCCCCATAACCCCCTCTCATATCTCTACTGTAGTTAAACGACTGCATCGATCAGAAGAGCCGCTTCTCGTACCTGGAAGTAAAAATGTGAAAGCTTTACCCTCCATTTATTGAGAATTCAATGGTTGGTGAGGTTATTGTTGAAAGGAAACTGTGTTCAATGCATTATCATTTGGCCTGTGACATAACATATTTCTATAGTATTCTTTGAAGTAAGACACGATAATATACAGCTGATGTATACATGTACGTACCTTTGTCAATATTGAATGTGCGATTTATATCACAACTGACTCAGGGTCAGGGTCCTTGGAATTGACAAGAAGGTACTGATTCACTTTATAGTGGTACATTGATTTTGGTCAGATCAGACATAGACAATACACATGATCTATCTTTAAATTACACATAATTTTCCGACCGAAAACGTCTCCTGAGGCGGCTACTAAGACTCAGGTTTGGGACCATGAGTTAATCATATTCTTCAATTAAAGAGAAATCGATATCAAACTTACGAATGCAGACTGTGAACGCCTCCCTCAATTTGTGCTGATGTAGTTCGCTTCTCGAACTTGAGCTCCCCACTGTACATCATTGATCTGAAAGATTTTTGTTTATTATAGAAAAGCCTTGCTTTTTCGACATAAACATAGAAATAACCATATAACCAACATTTGTTTCACAATGACTTAAAAATACGGCTTGATATTAATGAGTTTTAATGGAATCGGATGCATGTTTATATTATTTTAATTCACTTACCTGAGAACAGAAAGGCTTTTGGCACCAATATCTTGACACCCATGCTGAATGCCGGCTACCAGGTATGGGCAGAACTTGTGTATGGATCCTTTGTCAACCACCGAGCCCGATACACCTTGTGCCACTTTGATCTTGTCACTCTCACTGTTGATAAACAAGTTATAAAAATATAAATGTCTGAACCGTTTGTCATTTTATAACGTCTAATAGATTCCTCATGATATTCGACAACGGGTATGGAAATGTACGTGCCATGGTGTTCCGATTTACATAGGCTACGATGCTCCATAATTGCATTGCTTATAATTGAACATAAGATTTAATTTCGGTTCTTAGAAGTCAAAGACCGGACCTAGTCAAGGCAAGCATAGCATGTATAGTTTGTAGTACTGAATAATCTTGATTCTTGTATGCTAAAAACTGATATTTATTTCATTACAAAATTCTAGCTCAAATTATCGAAGGATCACTCCAACTGACCTGAAATAGCGGGCCTGGCTACCCTTGTACTCCATGGCGTCAAGAGAACCCATTCCACGATATTTTTTTAATCGGACACCGTCCGCGAAGAAGTACTCTCCAGGAGCCTCGGAGGTGCCGGCGAGAAGTGATCCCATCATGACAGTCGATGCACCTAGCGCCAGCGCCTTCTCGATGTGTCCTACGTTGGCGATACCACCATCTGCTATAACCGGTACACCGAATCGCCGCGCATACTCGGCCACCTGTAAATACAGCATGAATCTAAGATTCAGCATTGTGCCAATAAATGACCTAGCTATAGTTTTTTTTTCTTTTTTTTTCTTAGCGGATTGAGTTTTTGATTGTTGGTGGAAGGCCTCGTCTTTATAATCATTTCCATCAACCATAAGAGCCTATTTTAAGATTTGTTTAAATCAAAGAACTCACTCAAATTAGGTCATAACAATCACAGCAATCTCACATACCATACTGATCGATCGTTGTGCATGGAAAATCCCAGTTCTAAATCATCAAAAAATTATGAGCAGAAAAGGAGCCTATACAGGGGAATCTTATTGCTAATTGAGTACTGTTAAATAATATAGGCATGCAGCGGTATGGTTACATCATTAGATCTTCACATTAGTGCTTATATCTGCGGTAGTGTGAACTGTGAAGTAGTGCATGAAGTCTTTTTTCACCCTCATTCTTTTGAATCTTATTTTCTTGCTCACAATAATAGTTTCTATCCAAGTTCTCCCAACATATCTCCTATTGCCCCCAACATCAATATTCGTCAAAAGTTCCTCAATTTCCCCATCTCCCCATCTCCTCGATGGTAATTTTCATATTTCTAATACAGGTGATACACAAACTACTGGGAAGGTGTTTAGTCTCAAAGACGAGTAAATTCCACGTGCAAAAAAAGAAAACAACTTAAGTGTGGAATGTGATACACTCAAAATACAAAATAATTATATCTTAATCATATGATACAGATTAATATTTACACAAGACAGACAGATTAGTAAAGTTTAATATATCAACTTGATCAATACACAGTATTACATTTATTACCAAACATGCCTATATATATGCCTATATGTAAATTGAGCCATTGTACGAATCGTTTACGTTTTTTAACTTACACCATGACATAATAGCATTAATGCAAGGAATAGCTTATTAGTGTTTTGTCCCAGTCCGAAAAAAATAAACGGCATTGAAGATATTACTGCCAGAATTCACGGTTTACAAATGTTTGACCAACTTTGGCTTTTTGATGTCGGTCTCTTAATCAATGATTCTTCTCCACAGAAAAGTGTCGCACACCCTAACCCAAATGCCAAAGTCATGATGTGAGTTAAGTGACTATACCGAAGATCCATTCACACAAACAACATGTGCACAATCACCACAATGATAACAAATTTAGATTTACCTTATGGAGTCCAATTTTGACAAAATAAAATCTATATCTAGCCCCAAATTTACTATTAAAACCCCCTTGCCCGGGAACCCTGATATTTGACTTTAGTATTGTGTGGGTGGTCTTAATGGTTGCTTCACCCTCATGAATACCAAAGGTCATCTCAAGGGCAGTGAAGGTGAATGAATCTATGCGATGAGGCAGGAAAGCGCTCCGGTGTAGCAGGCGGCGCACAGACTGAAGCCAGCCATCGGCCGATATGGGAGTCGCCACGCTATCTACTATACCACGCTGCTCTCCTGACCCCTGTACCACCTTGACCTACAGGACTAACCTTGTATAATATGTGACTGACCTTGTACACAGCGGTGCCCTGGGGCCGTCCTACGGCCATTACCTCCTGCGTTATACAGATGGAACCGCTGCCCATACCCACACGGAGGCCATCCACGCCAGCGTCAATGAGGTTTTTCGCTTGTGCTGCCGTCACAACTACAACATGGGGTGATATCAGCGTTTTAGTTGGCACATGAGGGGTATGTAAAAAGATTGATAGCTACTTAATCCCAATTTACCTCAGGAGATTTTTAACCACCGGGAGGTAGCTGCTACAACGTGTCTGGGTTTGTGCCGCTCTAGAGCCTAAGACACCCTCCTCCTAGTATCAATATTAGAATATTTCCTGCGCAGACCTGTACAAATCACAGGAGTGACATTTAGAGCCTAAAGATTTGCTGCAAATCCCATGCCTGCTGAGTTACTTATGGTACTTAAATCGATCATCTGCAAGCTTTGTATGACTAAGAGAAATGTGCCTTACCATTTCCCCCAATGACTTG
Organism: Harmothoe impar; assembly: GCA_947462335.1. Lineage (NCBI taxonomy): Eukaryota > Metazoa > Annelida > Polychaeta > Phyllodocida > Polynoidae > Harmothoe > Harmothoe impar. The sequence continues at coordinate 68,108,789 of OX381704.1, read as the reverse complement.
AAGGTCGCCATATGTATTCTTTATGTGATGTATCATGTTGATCTGAAACTTGGAGTTGCCTTGTGAAGAATCCTGTGAAGAGATAAGATTGAAACATTTAATTTATTTGACATCTATACACATGTAGTATCCAATTAACATAAAATGCATACGGCATGTGTAGTCCTCTTCCTGCCAGAGTAGAACTGTTATTTTATTCTTTTTAAGCGATTTGACTAACATATTAAAAAGCTTGGCACAACTTTTCCGAAATCTATTTAAACACCTAAGAAATACTGAATATCCCCCTACTTTCCAATTCCAACTAATATTGTCTCTAATGTATCACAGTAGTCTATTTGCTTGTGCTTTGACGAAATACTAGTATATACCTAATTTAACCATGGAGCGATCATCAAATACTGCTCTTACCAAAACTACAAAGTCTACACCGGCTTGCACTAATAACTCCAGTCTCCGCCTGTCTTCGTCATGAGTACTTATTGCCGCTCCCACGAGAAGTTGTTTCCTGTCGGATTAAGAAATCAAGGATTTAGCCATTTAGTTTACACATGTACATATCGGGTGTACATGTACCAGTGTTGATGATATGACGTGTTTCATGAATGGGTATACATGTATGGAATTAAATACCTAGTACATGTGCCTGGTATACATGTTTTACTTCTAGCACTTACCTTTCGTCTTTAGAGGCTAAAGGAAACTCTTTGTTCTTTTTCAGATCTGTGCGTGCAATAATGGATACGAGTTGTCCATTTTCGTTCAGTATGGGCAGTTTTCCTGAAAGATGAATATAAAAGGTTAGTCATTTTGAAACCATTAATTATTTTATTGTGGAGAAGGTGGTTTTTGTTGTAATATGATTTTCGTTTGCAATACACACAATATACTATTCATCAGCGTTATCAAGATTATTCAACATTAATCATTTATGGCCGCTCTTCGGTACCTTGGTCTTTGGTGGACCCGCCCTCATTTCTTATTTCTAGTTCCGGCCCTGGTAATAAAAGAGTAACAAATACCAAAGTACCAGTAGTCTTGATTGCTTACCCTTTTTACTTTTTTGTAGAATCTGATTGGCTTCTAATAACGTGACACCGTGTGGCGCTACAATCAGGTCGTCTAATGGGGTCATCACCTGTCAACGACAAAGCACCAATGGCACATATATTAAGTTAACCACATGTAGTTTTTTATTGAGCACTTTTCTTTCATTAAACACATGTAGGTGTGGGTGTTGAATTGCAATTACCCAAGTTAAGGAACGCAGTGGATGCCTGATGGGGAATTTAAGTTCTAACGCGGCCTGGCACCACGTGAGTGAGTGCCAGGGGACAATTCAGAGATGCCACTACCTCTACCTAGCCGACAAAACAAGAATACTAGAGCTCCTTGGACAAAGTGCAGATCTTACGATATTAGGGAGTGATCATTTTTTAACAACAGGGGGGGGGGGTGATTTTTCGGCGCGGAATTTTTTTTCAACCCCCCCGGTCAACGGGTCAAAATTTTTTACCCCCCCCCCCCTATGGGTCGGAATTTTTTACCCCCAAACCAACCCCCCCTCCCTGTTGATAAAAAATGATCACTCCCTTACTCAAGGTTTTACAGGACTTATAAATTCCTACACAAGAAGGAAAAGCTGCATCACTCAGTCAATTTAGGATTCATTTACCATTACAACCATGAATAGATGTACAATGTATGAGGTATGCTATGGGATCAAACACGCCAAAATCAATAGATCCTTGATTAATTTGTCACCGTGAAATGGTTCTTACCTCAGCTACAGGCGTATGATGTTGTTCCACCGTGAGGAAGTCAATGTCGCGTTGAGTCACGAGGCCCATCAGCTTCCCGCCCATCTTTCCGTTTTCTGTAATCGGAATCCCGGAGAAGCCATAGGCCCGCTTTGCTTCGGCGACGTTAGCGACTGTGTGTGTTGGTGACATGACGATTGGGTCGAGGATAAAACCTTGCTCATATTTCTGTAGGAATAGTCAAGTAGGATAGCTGTATTGTCAGGTTAGTTAAACATTGTACATGGTCAAACACTAGACTGAATCGATGACTTGACAATTAGACGCATTCGTTGATACATTCTTTAACACTGGCCAGTCAAGTGTGATATTTAAGAATCACCAAATTGACACACTGGATGCCTTCTTCTTTGTGTGATCATGTATCTAAAAGTCTTCAATGGAAAAACAGGTATCAATGGTCACTCACCTTCACTTTCCGTACTTCGTTGGCTTGGAATTCTGGTGTGCAGTTATGGTGTATGATGCCGACCCCTCCACAGAGCTGTATCAATAACAAAGTTTAAAAAAAATGTTAGGCATAATATATTACGTTCCATACATTTTCAGATTTGGCCAGTTAAGCAGCTCTCAATATGTACATATGTTAAACATTTTGATACAAGAAAATTTATTTAATAGCTATAGTAGGAGGTTCCAAAATTGGTTTCGTCCAAAAGCTATTTTATCAGCAACTCATTATGCTTATGTGCGTGCTATACCGTTTGCAAAGTATGTTATCAACTGACATTATATTGTTGATGTCATATCAGATTTACGTTCAGATTCTGGCACGAATGTATCAACAGATTTGAATAATAATGGCTTACTTACCGCCATTCCTATGGCCATCTCAGACTCGGTGACGGTGTCCATCGGGGATGAGACAAGGGGAGCCTTAAGCGTTATGTTTTTTGTCAGGGCTGACGTGAGGTCCTATAAATCAAAGGAAGCATTATTATTAAACCATATCTTAAACTTGTGTTACCAAGGTAGAGCCATGTGAAGAGAATTATGACACAAATAATGTATACCACAATGACTTCTCTTGTGTTGAATAGCCGGCTGACGCGGGCTTATACGTGTTGTGTGAATTGTGCTGGTCGTTTATCACCCTGCAGATTGTACTTACTGATTACACCCGAATTATGTTCTTTCAGTTCCTCATGTGTCTTTTTTTATCAGAGGAAAATAATGTTGTTCCTGTACGGTTTATTTGGTTTGCCTTTTAATGCCAGTCTGCCTCTCTCTCTCACAGCATTTAACCTTGAATGTGAATGCCCACTGTTCTTTATTTCATTGATGTTAAACGCAATCAAAGCCAAAAGCGTCAGGCAATGTTTCAGATATATCTGTGGGTGAACTGGGAGACATGCATCAGGAATGGGTGAACTTGAGTCAAATTAATATATTTATATACACAGTATCCTTTATTTTTAGATCTGTTTCTTTTTTTGTCTCACTCCTAGATTAGTTTTCTCCCACACCATTTGAACAACTCAAGTTTTAACAATATTGTATAATTCATACCTTTATCTCAAATGACAAAATCTTTAACTTAACACAAAATTAAGTACATATGTGGGACATGTATGATTAACTAATACTAAAGGGGACTTCTAATCACTAAAGGATGTCTACATACTTGTGTGTATATACAGAGGGGTTACAGAGTACACGGGACATAGACTGACACGTAGACAAGGTGTTTTATGTGTGTACTAACCAACACAACCAATGTAGCAATTTAAAATTACTGTTTTGTCTGACGATAAACTATCTTTGAGACTTATCAACAATATAGTCTATACATTGTACCAGCATCCGCTATCTGACAAGACACTTAGTAACCACCGACCACTGTTAGATCTGGAACAGGATCGGTTCTATTTTTCTTTCCTTTAAAAAGGTTCATGTTCGGTGCAAGTGGCAGAATATACAACTTAAAATGTTGTATTTTTCTCTTCACAAAACAAGATTCCACAATGCTCTACAATTTTATAAATCTGTGGTATACCGATTAATTATTTTTGATGGGAAAGGGAAGTTCGGTTTCTTATGATGGATAAAATATATTGGAATACAATGTTTACGTAGTTTGAACCATCTTGAATATAAATGCCTATTTACCCTGTATTATAAAAGAAGGCTGGGATAAAGGACCGCCCAATATAAAAGGCCCGCAATTACCAAGTCCAAGGACATGTACAACTCCTACAGTTGTGGCTCCAACATTTCAAGAAAACGGATGCGAAAAGGGAGGTTGTTGTTTTTTTGTCCGTTATTTCTGTATTCTGCTTTCCTCTTACTTTGAGAGAGTGGTCTTTTTAAGCACGGATAGGGGGGGGGGGGTAAGGGTTGGCGTGGGCGAGGAAAGGATTTGGACCCTTCTCGCGGAGAGAGCAGAAAGAAATGTAGGCACGCTCACGCGAGTATCCACCAATCAACCTTGTTAAAAAACATTTGGTTACAATCTAAAACCAGTCGCAGAAAACAAATTCGCACCAACAATGGGTGCAATGACTCCACACATTCCATCTAACTTAACAGTGGTTACTCTGGCAACCACGTCCATACATCACCCCCAAGGACTTTTCAGTCAATTCAGGTTCATATGGGATACCATGGCAGTCAACATGGTACTGCACTATCGATAAACCATTTTGGGATCTAGCGTGACGAGTGATGGGGCTTCCTTACAACTTGACGCTACCTAATCAAATGAGCTTTTGTTTTGCCCTGGCCCACTACCTTGATAAACCATTTTGGAAGCGACCAAGGAGAATATTTCGGTCTCGTTATCTTACACTACTTACCACATGTTCTCCTAATAACATCCTTCGTTATAACGAGTAAGAGGCCAATACAAGGAGTCTAAGCGTGGACAGGTAACTCAAGACTGTGTGTAAAGTATATACAACATAGACTGTAATGAAATAGTATTAATACTGGACGGGTTGTATTGACCCAGGCCGACTCGGACTGCGGCGGTGAAAGTAGCCCTAACCAGAGATGCCAGGTGTGGGAGAGAAACGGTGGGAAATTTCATTTATGATTTAAAATTAGTTCCAAGATTTCAGATGAGTTTAGATTAGTCCTGATAAAAGTATAAAACATACAATGACATAGGCGTTATAGTGTGTTTACATATATATGTCTGCAAAATTACTATGTAGTATGTCGCCACTTGGAAGACCTTGCCCCAATATAGATTGGTCAATTCCTGTCTAATTTCATTCATATCACACTAAAAGAAGACTGGCATCTCTGCGGCCATGATTTGAGTGAAGGTGGAGGCGTGAACAATGAGTAGGTGTGAGTGAGCGACGAGTGCGAATCGAGAAGTTTAAGAGTGAGACGCTGAGTGTGACGAGCATTTGACGACCGGCTCATGGTTACCTCAGTGTGCCGTAGGTAGTTGGGGCAATCTTTAGTGCATGGTGACTCCATGTTTTTACCCTGTAAGTCGTTTGCATCCATAGGTAATACCTTTTTGGTGATATGGTGACAAGGACAAGAAAAGAGGCAGACTGGTGAGGTGGCATATCAACAAATCAAAATACCCAGATCATCGAGAAAAAGGAAGAATGTATTTCATTCTTCTCAGAGTATTGCGGGGCTCTAAAACTTAAATCACATGTGATTGGGAAAAGGTGTGAAGCTAAATCAACTTTGAGGTGATCTTTCCATGGGTTTTCTCTATGAAATCCAAGAATTTTTCATTCAAATATTTCCAACCAAAATGCACCAACTACTCCCCCTGTTGTTAAATGACATATCCCTAAGAAAAATGTGGTGAGCATTGGTTCCACTGCACAAATAATACTCTATGGGATGTCATACAATCAGGGAGAAGGCTCTGGGTTTCTCTACGAACATATTCAACATCGAGTAGAAAGCGCTACTCCCTTTTTCAATTTCTATTTAAAAAAAAAATAACTTAAATTGTTCCCTTTGGAGTGACCAATGGAATTCGTATTTACCAAAAATGGGGTTTAAACCACGCTGACCGCTAATTATTTACATTGAATACTGCAATTCGAAATGCATCCATAATATCGATAAGTGATATGTTTAGGCTGTTGTTTATCACTTTGGTATACACCTCTGATGTTACAATACAGTATGCGGTCAGGTATCACTTGAACCTTATCATCAGTCAGTCTACCCACTTACCACGAGAAATCACGTTATCGACAGTACCTAGATAAACCAGATATGCCTGTACTTACCATATGCAGTAGTTGGCCATGCAGACTAGCCCCCCCCCCCCCCCCGACCCCCGACACGCACCTGCCTCCATCTCATACACCCTTAAGGTGGTCCAAGGAAGCCTATAAAGGTGACCTATTAGGATGGGCTACGTGACCAACGGAAGGCACCACCAAGTTGGTCTCATGTTCAATTCATTAGCCACCAGTAACTTCAGCACGTCGTGTTTGGCATGCACTGTCTCACCACCTACCTATATCACTTACACCACTGGTTTGAGGACACTTCCAACAAACGAGCAACACACAAACTCCAACTATGTGTGTTGCTACAGGGCCCTAAGACTGCCCTTTTAGAAAATAATTTAGTTCGTTTTTTGCAAGAGAGGCTTGAACTTACGATTTAGAGGCCTGCTTTATACCAACTGAGCTAACCAGACTATGGAACAAGTGAGTGTGAGGCCTACTGTAATAGTCAGTTAGGTTTGTCTGTTGTCTAGCCTGTTAAATGATAATAGGGCTCGCATATACATGTTTTTTTGGGGGGGATCCTACCGAAACCCACTCTCATATTTCTATATATCGTAAAAATGATGAAGCGAGGTATGACAAACATTGGTAAAATGTATATAGAGGATCCCTAATAAATGAAATGAAACATTGATTTTCAAGCGGTATATAAAATGGAAGGCTGCATGTGGTATCTTGCCTTATATATATACCGTTTGATTCATTCAATATAAGATAATATAGACAGCATGGGTTTCTAAAATTGTTGCAATTATCCTTAAACCACAAATATGTACATACTATGGAGGGCCGGTGCGATATGGCCGGTTGTACATTGCCACTCGTAGGTTGCCCGTTGCGACTTGTGAGTTGCCAGTCGCTACTTGTGGGCTTCCAGTTGCTAGTTGACTCTTGTGGGTTGCCTGTTATCAGTTGCAAGTTGCCAGTTGCCTGTTTCAAGTTGCCAGTGACAGACACATTTTGTTGGGAGTAGAAATTATGAAAAAGTGTATACAATTGCCATACATTTGGGAATGTACACAGACCCAGAGGAATCTATTGGCATAGTAGAACCTCCACTATTGAGATGATATATGTGATTAAACCATTCATGAATTGGAGCGACCTCAGGCCGTTGGGAACCAGAAACCCCTACTTAGCTTTTGGCAACTGGCAACATGCAACTGGCCATTTTCCACCGGCAAACGGCAAATGGCAACCTTCGGCAACTGGCAACACAATGACGGGGTATACTGTATAGTGACTCTTCTATCTGAAGGCGAGCCCACGTGCTGGGTTGTACTTATGTCCCATCAGAGCTCCATCTCATTAACGTTAGATACTATCACCTTACACCTTCTTTAAAGAGGCCCTGGGGTAGGGTTAACAATATGCTCTAAAGTTTGTGGTCATATATGGCGGGCAGGCAAACCTGGAGGACTTATACCCAATGATATACAGTAGAGGCGTCACTGATATACCCAACAACAGGATTGTAATAGGGGCCTCCCCCTTGAGAGGAGCCCGCTTCCCCTTGAGAGGACCCCCTTGAGAGTATTAAGGTTTGCGTGTAGATCCCTGCAGTTTAATCAGTTATCTCCCTCTTTGTCTCACCAAATCCTGGGAGATTTACTTACTGGAACAACCCCCCCCCCCCCGTCATTTCGAAAGGTAGACTAGTGAATGGCGTTTGCGATGGGCGTTGAGAGAGAGCACACATAAATGTTTTATTACTATGAAAACATGAATGCCTTCCTCTTGTCAACTTAAAATGAACCAAGGGAGGCTGGGTGGGGATCGAAAAGATGGAGGGATACTCACCACTTCATCAGCACCAAAGTCGATGAAGCCAGGAAGAATCAGAAAATCACTGAAAAGAATGAAACGTGTAGTTATTACATGATTGTCTTGGGAAAGTGTATGCATATTAAACTCATTCAAAGGGTCCCATACCGGCTCAAACTGAGCGAGTGGCATAATCAAAAAAGGATACATATATGGGGCTCTATATGAGTGACATTAAGCGATAAAATAAAGTATGCTTAAGTGCCAGTATTACTCATTACGGTACTATTACCGTCCCCCACCCCCTTCTCATCATCTAATCGATATTTTGCTCCAATTTCCTTCTTTTTGTTGCTACATGTGTGCGATTGTATTTTTCTGTCAGAATTGTCTTATAATGTATCTATTCGTATAAATGTATAAAGCAAATTACGAATTCATGGCAACTTGAAGACACAAATACATTACAAATAAAATACTTTGCCTAAACCCTTGTGTCACCCATCTCATTGGCTAATGGCACGTTCCAGGTACCATGACATGTGTTTGACAGGTGGCTTCCCATTGAAGTATTTGGCGTTTTCCTGGCGGAAACCTCCCAGGTGACATTTTTCTAATTTTCCACGCAAATTAACATCCATTTGGGAAATGTGTTTACTTTTTTTTTTGCAAATGTAATCTCTTTCTATGACGGACAAGCCATGTATTAAAGATAAATGTTATTAAATGGATTGTCTACCGTATGCTACATCTCCAAAAAATATATCATGCCCGAAAGTGATAATTGTGCATCTTATCCATTTGTCCTACTCTTGTTGATGAGAAATTAATATTCTGTCACAATTCTATGAGATCATCATATAGAACATCACTATATACTGACTATTACTGTATCTGTAATTAAACCAATGGGTTAAATGTAAATTTACTGTCATTCAATGACATTTAGGCAAATGTAAGCCCATATCAAATGGACTCAACTGACCTCACTACCGATAAAGGGGGTCACTTATGATAATTGAGGTTGGGAGGTAGGGCTTTCCAGACACGCCGGCCTTGATGCTTGAAGAAGCACTTTAATAGTCGATTTCAGGCTGAGTTCATTTAGACTTAATAAATATACATTAAAATCTATGTACCCGGATAAAAGGTACATGGATTCTTTTGGAGTCTTGATTCCTTTAGATATACGGGATATAGATTCAATGTCTAGACACCCAACGGCACCCAGACTTTGCATAATGGGTTGCACGGGGATGGGGCGGGCACAGATTTAGAACTTGATACAGGATGTGTCGGGCTCAGGACTCGAAAGGAGGGTTCAACCTTTTTTTAATTTCAGTACAACCGGGATCATTGTGCACCACATGACCTCGGACCCCCCCCCCCCCCCACTTCCACCTCTCACCGGCTCTTTTACATCCCTGGTATTTCAAGAATGTATTTATTCCTCTACATATCCAGACTGTGTCTATTATTGCCATATTGGGTGATGGCTATCTGCATTGGGACTATCCTAGCTAGCGTTCTAAATTGTTTAAAGTGTTCTTTTATCAGCCCAAATAGGATTCAATGTGCCATGTGTGACTAAATGATACATTGTAGCTAGACTCTATACATCTATACCACAACTAATACTTTTTTGAATCAGTGCTCAAGATAAAGTTTTTCTATACTATATTTATACATCGTCTGTAACCTACTTCAGACCACATTCCTATTGCCAGGGTCTTCAATCAGTCCACATTCCAATTGTGTCATACGTTCGTGAGGCAAAATGTAAGGTTTTGAAATCTACTTGGGAATTAATGGTTGGAGAGAAGTCCCCTAGGTTACTTCGATGGCGAACAAAGCATGCAATGCATAATACTTGTAACCCAGACCAAATAAAAACGCATTTAAGAAAATAGTCTGGTTCGATGACTGCATAATGTGTAGTCAGACTTTAAGCTTATGATAGGCTTGACAACGACTGACATGATCCACTATTTTGGCACTGTTGATCGCATCATCTTCGATAGACTGCATAAGGTATCAGTCATACTCAAAGGCTTTAGTCTAAGCTCTTGGCAGACTTGACAACAACTGACATGATTCACTATTTTGGCACTGTTGATCGCATCATTTTCATAATCATACAAAAGAACTAGATCTATATTTAGCGGATATGCAGGAGTATGACTACCTTCAGAAACCAAAATGTGCAATAGTTCACGTTTTTCACTACCGGTATGCAGCTATTGCAGGTCCTGCAGATCTTTAATATTTCGCAGGATTGGCTTCATTTTTTCAGGCCCGCATACCTGAGGGCACTTTTCATCTTGTAATATTATTCAAAATATCAATGCAAAATCTTTTTCTCTCTAGAAACCTTAATAATAGACTGATTCACAAGCCGTAATAACTGACATGTAGCCAGAGATCCAGCTAGTCATTTAGACCTGCAGAACAACCAGTCCAGCCGGTCCAGTAGTCTTTTAGCCGGCTATAGCCGGTGTCCAGCATGTTTTCACAAACACTGCTAAATAGCCCTATTTAGTTAAGTCTCTCTGCCTCTGCAGCTCTCAGTAGCGGTGGAACAGGGTGGAACGGGGTGTGGCAATAACATTGTCATTGTATACACTCATTTCATCAGCCATTTCCACTAGGTGGCGTTACCATACGAGAGGTTAAGAGCAGTCCCACGGAGGGCATGTGTAAGGCCACCAGAAAAGGGGTGGGGACCCTACCCGGACCCTACTCAACCCCAAATCAACTATCTAAGGTGGTCTCTGTTATGATATACACAGTGTTAGATAAATGCCTTTAATAGCAGTTAGAACCCCCTGATATAGAGGGATTTAAGTGTTTTTTAATCATGCTGATGGTCATCTGTGGTATTTGGTAGGGTCCAGCATCCCTGTGATGAGCATTAATTACCAGCCGTGGATAATGTGGTCTAATCACATTTTAATGAGGCTACTGCACCCCCTCCACCACCTTTTCCATCCCTCTATTTTCAACTAGTCTCCACAAGACACTCATATTCATGTTGGTCTAAATTGTATTTTAATTAAACTTGTTTCATAAATATTTCTAAGGTGGGTCCAATCAAGTTCCTTCATGATCTGAGGGCTACCCTGGCTCTCTGCCACTCTGGCCTCTGATTGTTGATAAGAAATATTATAAACTGACTCTCCCAGACTCTTGACTTGTGCACGTGTCTGTCTAAAATCTTGTAAAATTCACCCTGCAATGCCAATACACAACTGTCACATTGTACAATCTTCAACTTCGGTGAGTCTATGGCTATCAGATCACTCTTGACATTCACTCGGGGAGATTCCAAAGGTGAGTGAATGTTTATCAATAGCTGCAGATTTCACAATCGTGTAGATCTAATCATGCCCGGCTGTCAAGAAGCGAGCGTCAAGCAACCGGCGAACGCTGGGTTTCTGGCCAAGGCTGCAATGATCAAAATTCAACAAAGAAATACTCACTTGTATGTCATTCCTTCTCCGTTCCCGAACAGCTGTTGTCCAGTCTGGCCATCGTCGGGGACGTATCCTGTGCCTCCACTTATCAGATAGTTCGCCATGCTGTCAGAAGAAGATGAGCACATTAGATCTACAATCGGACGGTCCACAACGCGACTGTACCCACGTTGCTCTAGACTCAAAATGGCGAGGGCATGCACTGGAGCTCCAAGCACAACCCCTTCCTGAGCTTCTCCATTCATAAGCGAAGAGAGGAAGGGAAACATCCGACAGGAGAGTGTAAATTATGTGAACAGGATTCGCTGGTAGCGGGAGGGGGAGGTGGGCGGACGGGCACCTGCGAAATTATATCAGCCTCGCGGGGAAACTGGGTCAGCTGACGTCACTGGCGGCTAGGTTGTTATGCAAATAGGTCAAACATGTTGATCAACACCGAAGAAAGCATGGCCTCAGAGTCAGAGTCGGGAGATAGTCGTCATGGGATGATGGTTGTTTCCCGGGGGGGGCACTTAGTATATTTTGCATACACAAGTGTCCGGCTGGCAAGGGTACTTTTTCAACGAAATTTCCCTAGGCAAGGGTCCACTTTTGAGAAGAATTTCCCTAGCCAAGGGTCAACTTTTGCAAAATTTCCCTAAGCAAGGGTCAACTTTTGCAAAATTTCCCTAAGCAAGGGTCATTTTGGCCAAAATTCCTCTGAATTGACACCATTTTTACCAAAATCTCCCTAAGCAAGGGTTCATTTTCTCCCAAATCTCTCTTAGCAGAAAATCATTTTGGCCAAAATCTCCGTATGAACTGGTTCATTTTGGAAATCTCCCTAGGCAAGGGTCAAGGGTTGCCAGGGGTCCAGCCGGACACCCCTGTCAAAAAAAAATTGAGTGCCCCCCCCGGGGGTTGTTTACATGAGATTGAAACCTCTTATTACAATGTAGGGGCCGACAATAAGAAAGTACTACTGTCAAAGAGAAGTTCCCTTCATTTGAGCTGATTGAAAAGTGGGCTGATTTTGTGAAATTTTGATCTATGAAATATGGTTTAAATAGAGATAAAGTAAGTTGATTTATGACTGAGAAGTGATAAGGAAAAGCAGAGACATGCCTCTAGGCCCTGGGAAAGGTGACCTTTAATTTTGAGATAATTAAGCCCATGGTCAGCGCTTTAGATCATTTGATACAATAGTAAAACCATCAATATCCATGTATGAAATATTGCTATGTAAAGGTATGACCTATAGTCCTACTATCTTATTAATTTGTGGTGGAACTATTGAAATTTAGGGATTTAGCCTAAATACAAATAGAAGAGAGTAGGCCTATATATATATATAGCTATATAGCATGAAAAGGTGGCTCATTCTGGAGACACGTCTGTTGGTTGGCCCTATGCTTTCATAATTGGGCCAGATATGTACGAGTCTTGTTACATGGTCAGTTATGCTGGTGAAACCCATGTAGGAAAGATGGGGAAATGGCTTAAATTATTTTTAAAAAAACAATGGGGATGGGCGGGGATACATTGTGGCTGAGTCATCTGGCCACCTGGGAGGGGGGGGGGGGGTGGTTCTTGGTGGATATAGAGGGGTCAAAATTAAAAACAGTCTATTTAAATACATGCCAGCGGACGCACATGATTACACAGGCGCATGCGATTTTAGGTGGGGGGGGGGGGGGGGGGGGGTCTGAATAAAAACTGCCGCTATAGCCTAGCCTCACCAGCTAGTAATGAATGACGCGGCCCTTAGGGTCGATTTATCACTAGAAGGGAGGGGGTATATTTTCCCGCAAGAGCGATATCTTTAACGCACCCCGACCCCCCCCCCCCCCCATGGAATAAACAGACGTAGGCTTATACGTATAATATCATTATAATAGCATAATATCCCTCCTCCCCATGCCTCCCTCCCCCACCCACCCTGCTACCAATCTAGATGGTAGGCATAGGTAAACTTGTAGGCAGCTCGGTCCTAATCTATATCTATGAGGAGGCAAAGAGGACTAAGTGAACAGGGAGGAAGGCAATGAGGAAATGCCGCCGACAAACGAGATCGACACAAAGCACAACAAAGGCTGCTTCCTCTGCTAATTACTGACTGCTAAGGAGTATTAAGGGGGGGGATCAAAGGGTCTTTGGGGGTGAGCTCAATGCTAATGATTAATCACCCGGGCTCAGCCTCTCTGCGCAAGTACCAGTATAGTCGTCTGTACTCTAATCCTGTGCATAGTGGTCCATGCTTGGTGGTATTGTTGAGGTTATTTTGAACTGGAAATATATTCATATAATGTGGCAGATAGAGGGGAGGGGGAGGGTGGGTGCCATAAGAGTGCACGGGGTAGGGGCTGATAGAAGGGTGCAAAGGCGTTAATATTATTTTTCATGGTGGGAGGGGCAAGGGTCTTATTTAGAGGCACTGTAGTATTTTGTATCGGCTTATATATAAGGTACCCCCTTTCCTACGCCCACCAGTGTCATACGAGTAGAGACAGATATGCTGACATATGACCATCTGTACAGCCGTGATCTGCACTAAGATGATCTGCAGTAAACTGATAATAAAAATGCTCCGGACCTTAGTATGTAGTGGCTATCCCTGCAGGTTAGTCACAGGGATACTAGTCAAAATAACGAACTGATATTAATAAATGACTACGGTAAAACAAAATATGACTAAGGCCTAATTAATACTCATAGGAATGGCATGAATTGCTATTGACTAAGTTCTGACGTTCAAAGATTATCAGTATAGTGCATACAACAGCAGACCATCCAACAGTGGTCTGTATAAAATAACGTGATCTGCATCAATTTATGTAAGGCCAAAAAAAAAAGGTGTGTTTCAGGTTACGTGGTCTGAAAATCTAGGGTAGGTAGGTCGGATTTTTTTTTTTTTTATAATTTTTTTTTTTTTACTTTAGCCTGAAAAATACCCAGAAATCGACTCGCGAACTTCCATGCCGACTCACCGACGATCGCCTCGACTCGTGAACTATTAGATCGACCCTTAAATAGCCCCAAAATGACCTAAAATATCTTCTTTTTTTCAAAATTGCATAAAAATGTCTAGGGTCGGCCCTGTTTTGCTAGGTAGGGTCGGGTAACCTGAAAAACACCTTCTTTTTTATTTGGCCTAATGCAAAAAGCAGTTATCTGCATCAAGAAGAACTCGGCCTTTCCCTGAGGCCCAAAAAAAATAGTTGTGTCCCGGTATGCCAACCGACACTCCGTTTTTTGGGTCGACCCTAATTCTTTTTAGACATTTTTAAATTTTTAGAAAGATATATCACATTTTTTGCGTTAGTGTTATTCACATTGCGCAGAGGGACATATGGGCTATAGGAAGTATTCAGGGGTTGTTTCCCATTACCAAGGGCCCACCTGGGGCATCTAGGAAGTATCTAGGGATATTTCACATTTGCTCAGGGTCCACTAGTGGTATTTCTTTCCTAAAAATCGGCAAATATTCAATTTTTCTACAAATCGCCAACTCTGCAAGAAAAGTGTTGAAAATCGCAAAGTGGTTATTTTTCCTATAAATAACGGTCAATTCGGCGAGAAAAATGGCCAAAATGACCAAGAAGTCTGCAGATAATGATGGTTGGATGGTTGGAGCACATCATTTTGATTATTTTTACACATGCCCTATACGCCCATGCGGTGTCACAAGAGCAGGTACAGATACGATAAATGACCTCCGTTATTTAAGAACTTTAAATGGAAGTGACCTTCCTTTTACCCCGGGGAATTTCCAGAGGGAGTATAGGAAGAATCTTCTACGTTATCTCCAGGGGTGTTTTGACATTTAGGCTCCTATACCATTGTGCTACATACATGTTCGTGTATTAACGAACAATAATCAATTAACAATGGTGCCACAGAAACTGTCGTCTATGCTTTTGTATTACAGAAAGCCGTGGCCACCGTTCACAGCGATTGCCTGACTAAAATGGCCATACATTTCGTAAATTGTGTATATAATTGCTATAATGGCCGATGTATGCTTTGTGAACGGTGGCCATTAGCTTGCAGCGATCGGCCAAGAACATTGTATACTGTATACTATTATATATACAGAGCATCACTTTGGCACCAGAACCATCATGCATGATATTGGCATGTAGTCGTTTGTCCATATTATCCATAAGTCCAACAAATAGGTGAACGTGTCAGACAATTTCTTAGGTCACTAAGGACAGTTGGAGCTTGTTTATCATGACAAATACGGATATTACAACGACAAAAAATCGTCAAAAAAACTGTTTTACAAATAAGATCGGGTTGCCTGAAACACACTTTTTTTCACTGAGAAGTGTGTTGAGATATAACTCAAGTCATCTGATGTCGAACGTACTGTAGTGGAGTCTGTACTGTCTCACCTCGATCAACTAGAACCTGTTTTAGTTTACATTTAGTTCAGCGTGCACACCAAATTTCATAGTTCAAAGGCATAGTTTCTTTGACATGGATTCTCCCTCTAAATCATTCAATTTATAGTTGTTTTGATATGACTAGATATTATAAAGTGATTTGCATCGCGAATAGATGTCTCGAGTACATGTATATTGTGTCTGATGTCATGTGTCACTAGGTCAACTGTCTCTAACAGGCCAATGATATCATAATTGACACAAGCATGCATGGTCTGAATAATTGCACAATGTGCCCTCTTTATGATAGATTACACATAGGCCCATATTGAATTCAATTGAAAAGTTGAATAGAATCAAATATAATAATACTCAAAAGTATCTTATTCATGAATGCACGCATGAGGAATAAACGATTTTCAATACTACGTTAAAATACAAGTTAGATTTAAAACAAGGTGAAAATAAATGTATAACTCTTAAAGAATTACCTGTACCTAACTTAGGAGTAAATGAGATGTATACAGAGAAGATCATAAACATAATATTATGGGATTATTCTAATGACGGATAATGATTATACTCAGGCATGTCATTCAATTTGCCAGATTTACGGATACAATTTAATGTATAGCCCAGGTTGTCATCAAAGCCACCCCCTAATACTTGCCGGTGACGTAATTTGAGAACGTTGTCTTTTAATGCACAGTAGTTTAATACCACAGTGTATCATCACATTCTGAAATTCTTATACTATCAATGTATATGGATCTCATAAAAAAAACATGGCATGAATGCATGTCAAATACAAATAATATGTCTCAGCTTTGATATATCAAACGTTACTAAGAAGGACCCACTTAAAAACATCTGGTGGTACTCATTGCTAGTTTATACTCCCATCCATTTAAAACAGCTAGCGTCCAGTTGTCCCCACGAGTTTGTCTGGTATTACATGTATATAATTTGTTTTTATAATGCCATGTTGACTACCAGCACCCAGGATCCTCTTTATACCCTCTACTGACCCATTTATTATTTTTATATAGTATAATCGCACTTTATATGTCTGTATATAGGTACTATTTAACATTGATAAAACTTAAATATTATATTATGAGTAACGTTCTATGGGATTGAGAATCTAGTTAATATTTATAAAACTACGAATAGTACAATACTATGTTTAAAATATGAGCAATGGGTATGTGGGATAGTGGTTCCCCTGTGGGACACTGCCACGTTACCATTACACTGAAAGATGTCACTGACAATTCATTCTATCCATCATGGGCGGATGTACCTGAAAGTAGCGCATTGAATTTGACAATTGGATTGGAGAGGGCATATATTGAGCAGCAGGCAATAAGGCCTGACATAATAATGGCCTTCAGTTTCAGAGTAGAACTCAGCTGTGATACAACCCAGTGGATAGGGTGAGGAATATATGGAGTGGCTATTCACAACCTATAAATACATATGTACCTGGTACATTGTATCAGAGTCTGGGGCGGTTGGCACAAGGATATAATGGTATATTCATCTGCCATAACCACTAGCGGTTGGCTAGCTAGAATGCACAGAGTGAATTGTCAGTGTTTAGGAACCACATAGTTTTGATACACTGCATGTATTAAATGGGGAGTATGCCCCCGGTGTACTAAATGATCAGAAATGGTCGCCCTGCTGTTTACATCATACTTACCTATTAGTGCTATATCCCATCTGTTGTAGCGTCGTGTTGCATCGCTTCTCAGCTGACTCGTGACCCACAGACTGGCGACTTTCCATCCTCGTCAGCCCCGGCCTGGTATTAGGTTCCTCCCCGGGCTCCCCGTCATCAGAGGCCGCCCCTACAGGCAAGTCCCCGACCTCCAGTGTCTCCCCAGGCCCTAAGGCCCGGTCAGGGCCCTCCACCTCCAGCCCAAATCCTTGTGAGGTGACCTGCCCCAGTTGGCTTACCCTGGGGAGGGAGTTGTGTTCTGGATGTCAAGGCTTCTCTCTGGGGTACTGGCTCGTGTTGTGGTGTGTATTATATGTGCTTGGGCGGGGGACAGGTGTCGTATAAGTGGTCCAGAAGGAGTAAGTGGTCTAGAAGTAGTGGTGTCCTTCTATGGTGTCTGGATTATGTAGGTCTGCACATATGGTGACACGCCAATCAGCTGTTCGAGCCCCGCCCACCTCCCCGGTGCCACGCGGCCGTGCCACGCCCCCTTCCTTGTTGTGGATGGCTGACGAGAATGGTCTGCCCTGAAAATAGAGGATGGACATAATATTATGTGGCTAATTATTTTAATGAACAATGATAAATATTGTGTCCAAATATAATGCATGCAAAAGTATATATTCAACACACACACAGCAAGCTCCCACTGCCTTTCGAGTTTTGAAATGCTCCTTTACAAATAAAGTCATATAGCATAATGATTGGTCACCCCCCCCCCCCCGCCCCACGGCACATACCACAGCCTCATAAGTCATAGACATATCATAGTTACTGACGTCACTTGTAAACGTTCGCCAAATTATATAAGGCAGACACGCTAATTCCTCTCCATGGGAGCATGCCGACGATAATTAAACGCAGAATCAGTGTTGCAATGAGCCCAGCTGCAGGTGTCGGAGGTCACACTAATGACAAGGCGTTGTCACACCTGTAATACTAGAACATCGATGGGTAATCAATACGGCCCCAGCATGGTGGGGCTGGGGGTGAAGGTGGGTGGGGTGGACACACCTACTCACCTGTCTCTGTTCTACACAACCTAGCCTACCTGTATGCGGTGGGCTGGTAATTAAAGGCCCACTCCTTACTGCCCCCTCAGCAGGAACTAGAGTAGAGCGAGGACTGGTACCCGAGGCCGTATGTATGGTGTAGCGGACATTGGGGTATATATACCCGCCTGTCCTGACAAATGCCAACCAATGGACAACGTCAGTCGCTAACACAGAATGACAATAATATTCGGTGTCTATTTTGATAATGTGAACACATATGAATGCCCAGCATTTAAACCCCCAGCGCCCCTATATATAGGGCTGAGTACCTGTCCCGACTGCACTCCGACTGTTACTGGAGGGGTAGCGAGATCTGCGTCTTTAACCCAGCTGTTGTGCCTTGATACCCCTCCCCCCCCCCAACCAGCCATTTCTCAAGAGGCTAAATAGTTGGGATTCTATAATATTATTTTAGAAATAAACAAGGTCCTCACTAAATGGTTTAACCAGAGGGCTGACGTACACAGTATTTATAGATCTGTCCTTGTGATTTCATGTGCAGATAGTGTTTTACAAGCAGGACCTTATTAATTAGTACATTAGGGAGTGTTCATTTATTAGTTACAGGGGGGGGCGCAAAAATGTCCGACCCCTCCTGAGGGGGGGTGTAAAATATTCTGACCCCTCTTGAGGAGGGGGCGTAAAAAATGAAGCCCCTTTTTAGAAAAAAAGCCCGCACGTTACTATAGTTCAAGGGGGGTGGGCGAAAGATTTTCAATGCCTTCGGCGAGGGGGGCCACGAAACATTCCACGCGTTCTTGAGGGGGGGCGTAAAATGTTTTCACGCCTCCGCGCGAAATCTGACCACCCCCCTGTAATTAATAAATGAACACTCCCTTAGAACCCATTTCTCCAGAATGGCAAAATGATGATGCATGTTTGTGTGCCCTCCCCCGGCATGTCCTCTGTCCACCCCTTTCAGGTCTACAGTTCAAGGCATATATCTTTGACAGATCTTAGTGTTTAGATCCAGCCACCCCTCTGAATACCTTCAGGCTTACAGCAGACACCAATGCTGTATAACTTTTCCACCTGCTTTGTTTTCTCTGTGCACGTAGATCTATGCACCCAGACGGAGATGCTCCGCCTTGTAGTACGACAGAGGAGTTAACCCTGCCTCTGGTAAGGTCAATCAACAGCACTTTGATGTAGAGAGGGCCCATACGTAGACGCCGCGGGGGGTCGATAGTGACATCATCGATAGGTCGGTCACGTGACACCTGTGTAGTTTTACCTGGTGAGCTGCTAAACCAAGTGAGCTGCTCTTCAGGTTTGTGTGATGTGTGCACTATAGGCATGTCGGTACTTGTATAGCGTCAAAAGATGTCACTGATAAGTAGAATCAATGTGTTTGTGTATAGGCCTTTGGAGGTGATGTGTATAGGCAGGTGTCAGAGCCCATTAGGCTTTTGAGAGGATTGGACTTCTACTAGACATTTAGATTGTACAGAGGATGCAATGTAAATATATGTATATATATATATATATATATATATATATATATATATATATATATATATATATATATATATATATGATTATAAACTGATAATACTCCTCCAGTTAACAGCTCTACCCCCCCCCCCTATTGCTCCCCGTACCTCCGCCCTTTTCATCTTCCTTGCCACCCCTTCCTACCGGAAGCTCACGAGCACGTCCTCCAATACTAACCTGGACGTAGCAAAGGCGAAAAAGCGTCTGCTCCAATTTTGCCGAGGACACGCTTTCATTCACGCGTGTTCCCGTGTCACCTGAGCCAAGATCACAGTCACACCCCGACTCACACCCTGATATGGGGTGGTTATCGGGAGTATAGACAGAGAGGGTGTGACCTTGCAGTGCCCTCTGTAATGAGAGGTGATAGAAAAAGATAGTGACTTTGGAAGCACAAGTCAAGGCCAAATGTACGGGTCAAGGTATTTAAGCTTTATACCAGATCTTCATACCTGCAGCCTCTACGCTATACAATAGAGAAAAACGTAGTGTATTGTTAAGTCAATGGACTGTAATAATAAGGGACAATAAGGGTTCTATGCATTTTCTGATAGCTTCGAATCGAAGTATAGGCCCTATGCATTTATGTTCACATTCATTGACCCCATGACGTCTTATTGCCCCCTGGGATGTTTTGATCTCCACGGTTTGTCAATTAGACCAAGCCTGACATCCAATTAAGTCCATTTCCCTAACTACAACACCCCCTATAGAGAGTCCAATCACCCCCTAATGACCCCCTGCCAAGGGTCCTCGACTCCTCCCTGTAGGATTACGGAAGATGCTCTGAGTACCTTCCAGACACATCAATTACTGACATGGTCAAGGAGTGGGGTATTTAGGACTATAAATGAAAACAGACATGCATGTAGAAAAAGATACCCCTATAGTATAGGTTATCAATTTGTTATTTTTATCCAATTTGAATTGTCAATGCCAAAGAGGACTATAAGCCCTGTAGGCTGTAGGCTGTATAGTTCCCTATCTCTCCTTGAAGAAAAAGATCATCTCAAATTGTAGTGTAGCTACATCACCTTATAGTTCATTGTCAACAATCACCTGATTACATGCACGGCTGATAAGTCTTCAAATGTAAAAGTATAGAGCCAACTAATATAGCAAGTTATATAGCACCCCAAGCGGAAATCAATCGATCGAATGAAGCATACTTTGGCTAAAGTTACTGCAATGCCAGAGGCAAAATGGCACGGGTCTTCCATCATGTCAGTCTAATTATATAAGTGTTATATTCTAACACAGGTAACATGGTGACACTGACAGTCCTGTTTGTCTCCTACCCCCTGTCTCCACGACCTGGGAATATGAAAGCATGGCGTTACATGGAGAAGAGATGCTTCACCCAGCCTCCTTGGCCCTAGTTGATTGGATCAGAGACATACACTGCAACCTAGAGCACAGCATATATTAATGGTGTATACAGGGACCTCAAGGTAGGCGTAAAGCTTCCAATAACCTGGTCCGTGTTACCCTCTTCGACCTGAATGCACTGTGGACGTTTTCCTACTAAAATATAAGTGATTGGAGGAATCCGACCATATTATATAAAAGTGCCGCAGGGACCTCCCGGGAGGGGCCTATTCCATAAGATAAGGGGTGGAATCATAATGGCGTTACCAAGGCATTCCCCATTCTACTCCGGATACAACAGGGATGCCATTCATTGTACCTGTATTATGGAATTATCATCTCTACAAGGGGCTTGGTTATGCAACATGCTCAATGCGTACTTAATTTATAACCACGCAATAGGCACCAAGCGCAGACATATAGACCCTCCCCCTCCACTCCCTCTCATATTTCATCTCGGGAATCTCCCTCCATAATGATAATCATCGTCCAGCATAGCCCGACTCTGAAAGGATACTCCAGCATTACCAGACTCACATGCAGTCTGGAAATGCTGGACTCTCCAAATGAGAATGCTGCGTTTTATGACTCCATTTGTTAAAAGAAATGGGATCTGATAAATGCAGTAGTACATGTATAATAAAAGCCGGACACTGGAGATATAGCGAGTGGCTGATCCTCGTGCACTCATTTCTGTGTGTTGATTCAGTGTGTCCAAAATGAAGATCTTTTGTAGGATTGAGCTTGGTTGATGATGAAGCTGTCATTTACATTAGGATTGCATGCTGATCATAATAATTTTAGGGGCACCCCCCGGAGTACTCTATTCTATCAAATTTATGAGAATATACCAGTACCATGGTAGGTCCTATATCACATAACGGCACTACACAGAAAACCCAGGCCTGGATTTGTTTAGTGCTAATGACCATGGGATGCTTCAAAATTGTGATTTAGTTCCCTTTTGCACTAGTTTCTTATTTCAGCGGACAAAACCCCAAAAATCATTTTTATCAGTCAACAAATGATCTAAGCAATCTTTTGGGGAAGTAAAAATAATGACTTTTACTACTATTGTGCCTTGATTATGTAAATAGATGATGATGAAAGATGATCCGAAAGATGATTCACCCCCCCCCCCAGAATGCAAAGTGATGAAACTACAAGGATATTTATAGAATATAGGTGAACATATTACCCATATTCGTGCTCATTTTGTGATATCTCAGAAGTCTGTGGTACTTGTTTGATAGAGAAAAGTATTATATGAATTATCACATCATTTTCGTTTTTAATGAGGAATTAAGATAATTCAATTTTCAGAATTCCACATTTTAAAAGGTAGCGCATGGGACACCCTATTTTCTTTTCAGATTCCGTTTTCAGATGATTTAAGTCAAGTAGAGAGATTTGAGGAATTCTGATGAATTGGATCGATCCACCTTAAGGTGATCATTTTGAGGACATATTTTTGCCACTATAGGAGAAATACAATACAAGAATATCATATACAGCACCTACTTCAGGTGATCTACTGATTTTGATTATTGAACACATAGGTGTATTAGGATATTGTGCAGATTGCTAGCATAATCATGTAATAGTGCCATACCACATTGATACATATAATCACTATTTATCTGGTTCTCAAACGTCTTTAATATATACATGTATAGGTCCCACTACTTCCACATAATTATATGGCCCCTGCATCTGTTTAAGGGTGTATAGGGGTAAGGTCCCATCTTCACGCAGCTCTATTTTGCTATCATAAAACAGCGTAGCCTATAGTTCTAGGGGATTACAGAGAATGACTAGGACGACCCCCTAACCCCCCCCCCCCCCCTCCCTGCTGCTGATGGTAATGGCAGCACACCTGAATGTGCTCTGGTGACTGATCGATACGGTGATCAAATGGACCAGCATGCCCTATGGCCTTACTTATTCCTATATTCAGTCAGAAAGTATCATACGGCAAGTCGGAACTTTGTTCAACATACATTCACAAAGAGTAAAAAGGCGTCAGCCTGACCCTCCTTCAAGATTCAAGCATAAGCCAAAAGTATACTCCCTGTGGATGCTCTCTTGACAATACACAGACTACACCAGCGTTAAGAAAACACAAAAAAACACTTCCTATATGACAGGGAAAACAGCAAAAGGGATGATGGTCGTTAGGTAGCTAATGTATGGATCCTTCACCTTTCAGACTATTGTCATGTTGCTCCTCAGATGATAATGTAATCAGCATAGGAGACACCAGCTTTATTGATTGATATGCTTTGCTATGTAGGAAAGAGCATCTCTTTTTGTATAAAGTGGTTCCCGTTTCCTTTGAACCTGAACTTTTGTACTAAGACACAGGTGTGCATGATATAATGTACATATATATATATAGGTGTACTGCCACAGTAAAAGCTATATACCTGATGTCCATATTGCCGCTAAAGGTCTGACTGGTGTATTATTTACTAGGACTAAAATATAGATCCACCATATAATTTCACCAATTAAAAGTCAGAAAACATTATGCTATACCACTATAGACCAATGCAGCAAGAAAGGGTGACTTTTCAGAAAAGATGTTGATAACGTTGTAGAACATTTCTGAAGCATGCCCTACTAATACATAAATATAACCTCAAGACCATGTAATCTACTATATACTTTTTAAACATAACTGTCCTGTAAATCTCCTGATATGAGAAGTTTAGAAACATAGCCATTACAAACAATGATATCAGGAATCTGCTAAAAACCAACGTAAACAAAACTTTATCCTAAAACAGTCACCCTTTCTTGCTGTATTGGTCTATAAGCTATTAATGGGACTAGCATAAATCGAACAATTTTCATGCATGGATGATAATTATGCTTATATGCCTTGCTATAATTCAGTGTTTCAATTCAGAGGTGTACTTGGCTATCTTCCTTTAAGGGATCCGTTTTGCCCCGGTCTCCCCTTTCTGAATGTATCTAACTTCCAAATCCACAGTGTTGGTGTCTTAGACCCTACCATTATGCTCAATACTGCATTGTGTACCTGCCTGGTAGAAAACAAAGAAGGCCCAGGCTGAGAGTTAGGCAGTGCCTGACCCTCAGGTGAGGGTAGTTTTAGCGACAATGACTCTCACTTTTCTGTGTGTGTTTGAATCAATAAAGGCACACCTTAATAACTAGTGCTACTGTACCTAAACCAAGGTACACACATTCAGTATGGTAATAGCTGTTTGCAACCAACATCCAATGATTACGGATGATTATGGTCCAGGTTAAAGGGTTCATTAACGTGTGTGTGCCCCATATAGGTTTATGCATTGGCACGCCACTTTATCAATATCCAGGGTGTCATGTATCATATGGCCAGTGGAAACAAGATATTGGATATCAATAATACCTCCGAGAGATATTATAATGTATAGAGTGTATAGTTATGTTGATGGCGTCAGTTAAGTTATGGTATAGGAATGTTTGAGACGAGCGTGACCAAGAATGGGAGAAACAGAAAAATACATGTACAGAGGAACATAAGGAAGAGTAAGAAGAATTAGGGACTTACAACAGAAAATGAAAATTGATAGAGCCACACACATCCAATGAGGGGGTATACAACCCCCTCCCCTCCGGCAAATTATTTAATGCACAGTTCCGTACTGCGCTAATATTAAATAAATGCATTGAGAGTATGAACTAAGAATCTCTACCCAAAAGCTCTGCATAACCCATTTGAATCCTGAAAAAATATTGTGTAAGGCATAGACGATATACTCGTTATCTTAACAGGTGTAAGTCGGGCTAAGGTATAGGCTCATAGACCCATCTCTGATATCCCACACCACTCATAGTGCACAGCCCAGGGGCGTGTGGCCTTGATGTGGACCTTGAGTGGTTGCTGCACCTCCCCACACATCACTCAACCCACGCAGAAACCCACCCCCAGCTCTTCCTCCCCCCCCCCCCTGTATAACGATCCCCTGCAGAATACAGTGTAATTGATACCATACTTGTTTTCGGACAAGCTCTAAGACCCGGAGAATTGCAGAGGAAATAGTTGACTAGTGTAAACACTGCTTTGGGAATATATAAGGTGCAAATTAAAGATCCATGGGAGCGTATAGGTTCATTCATATATATATATATATATATATATATATATATATATATATATATGTATATATATATATATATATATATATATATATATATATATATATATATATATATATATATATATATATATACACTGTAAAAAATATACCGTAAAAATTACGGTGAATCACTGGCATCACTGAATGCAGACCGTTTCCCAGTCACCGTATTTTGCTTTCCCCCGTAAATTTTAGAGGCCTTTCCCGTTGTATTTTTATGGTTATTCATCATTATTATACGATGATTCTCTGCCATTCAATGATGATTATAATTGTTTCTGGATTCATTGTTGTTTATTTCATAATATCATCTTAATTCCAGGCCTGTATACATATATTAAGCCTGAGAAGCATAATTGAATGCCTCATAGCAATATACAATTACAATCCATGAGCAAAAGGTACTCTAGGATTGTTACAAAGGAACTCTGACAACAGTCTCAATATGTATAGTTCTAATTACCACAACATGGGTGTTTATACTATTCGTACTAGTGTCCAGGGTCTAAAAAAAGGAAATTATATATTTTTTATCTTTAATATGCCAAAGGCTTTAATTTTTGACTGTATGATTAATGATATATTTGGATATCTTTATAAATCTAACACAATTATGTATGTTTTTAGTTGATATCTTCCACTAAAGTCTTTCTATCAAACCAAGCTGCCACCTGATGAGTAAACTTTTAACGTGAGATTCACCGTAAATGAAAAAACATTGTTTCACTGTACTGGTTTACGGATGTTCAATGTGAAAGTAATAAGTTTTACAGTGTTTCACCATAAATCACAATCATGGTGAAACACCGTCAAATTTAGCATTGATTCTCCGTAATTTATATAGGTGATAGGTGGATCAACAGGGGTAGGGGAGGGCATAATAAAGAAACATGGAAATCCTTTACCTAACGCTTTATCTGTGAGACTTTACCAAAAGTAATAACATGTATAGCAGTATGCCGGTATTTGTTGAAGTCTGGTATTAGAGTGCTGCACTGAAAACCTAATGGGGTTCTAAAGTGTTCACTTCTGAACACCCGTGGGTGTTCATGGTCAATATGTCACCTGGGAGAGTACCCTTGTGCCCACTATAGGTGGTAATATGTGATCACCAGGGTGAAAGGACCCTCCTCACACTTGTGGCTATGGTTTCAGAGACAACTGAGGTGTCTCTGTTTATGCATAGCCCTTCCTTTAATGATTTTGCCATTGTTTTCTTTCAAATTACTGGAAGTTCTAATATTCTAAATACCGTTCATATTCGCCTTTTTTATAAACAAATATGATCTAGCTTAGCATAGTATTAATCAGTAGATCACCTGGAATATAGGTGCTGTATATCCCATGGTTGTATAGTAGGGGTCCTTAGTGGCAAAATGGTGTCCTCCAAATGATCACCTTAGGTAAATCCCTCACATGATTACATGTAATATATTATAAGGCATTTGTAAAGAAATGAATGAAATGCAATGAAAGCTGATATACCTTTTGATCTATTAGATCCTGCAATTAATGAATGTTACTCAGCTATCGGTCTCTTAAACATCTCCCCTTAAAGATATCATTATTCTGTTTCTTCCATTGGTTATTATGTACATGTCTTTTCTATCAAGTCCGTCATTAACATACTATGTGAGACAATAAATTAAGATGGAACACCCTACTTAGGAACACGTTTTTAATTGGTCAGATTACTAAAATGATCTGCTCTCCCATCCCCATGTCTACGTAGTGCAACGTACGTGTAAAGGTAGTATAATTATACATAGACAGAGCTGCATGCTAAAGTGACTGAGTCAGTTGTTACTGAACTCGAGCTGCCCTATGGCCTAGGGTTATTGTACGCTGCTCCCCTTGGGAACGGCCCTCCCATTGCTTTAACCCTATAAGGCCGAGCATCGACTATAGTCGATCCCATGGCTGGCCGAGCATCGACTATAGTCGATCCCATGGCTGGCCGAGCATCGATTATAGTTGACATAACTCTATGGGAATCAGCAAAGGCTCGGCCCAAGGAAGTTCCTGTGAAAATGCCTCGCCCCCATCACCAGAAATATTTTTTTTGCTCGGCCTTAAAGGGTTAACCTTGACAGTCCGTGAAAGGACCCTCCTCACATTTGTGGCTATGGTTTCAGAGACAACTGAGGTGTCTCTGTTTATGCATAGCCCTTCCTTTAATGATTTTGCCATTGTTTTCTTTCAAATTACTGGAAGTTCTAATATTCTAAATACCGTTCATATTTGCCATTTTTATAAACAAATATGATCTAGCTTAGCATAGTATTAATCAGTAGATCACCTGGAATATAGGTGCTGTATATCCCATGGTTGTATAGTAGGGGTCCTTAGTGGCAAAATGGTGTCCTCCAAATGATCACCTTAGGTAAATCCCTCACATGATTACATGTAATATATTATAAGGCATATGTAAAGAAATGAATGAAATGCAATGAAAGCTGATATACCTTTTGATCCAGGTTCACGCCATGAAGATTTCTATATACCACTCTTGTAGCACCCCCGTTTCCATGCACTACTTACTGTTGTAGCACCCCCATTTCCATGCACTACTTTCTCTTGTAGCACCCCCATTTCCATGCGCTACTGACTCGTGTAGCACCCCCATTTCCATGCGCTACTGACTCTTGTAGCACCCCCATTTCTATGCGCTACTGACTCTTGTAGCACCCCCATTTCTATGCGCTACTGACTCTTGTATCACCTCCATTTCCGTGCGCTACTGACTCTTGTACCACCATTTCCATGTGGTACTGACTCTTGAACCCCGATTTCTATGTGCTACTTACTCCTGTACCCCTATTTCCATATGGGGCCGTCCATAAATGATGTCACGCTTTTTTGGCCCCTTTTTGACCCCCCCTCCCCCCCATGTCACGCTTTGTCACGTTTTGCTTGACCCCCCCTCCAGGCGTGACGTCACACAAGCAGATACCCCCCCCCCTTGATTGAAAAAAATGTGCACCTAAGGGATCGTGTGTACTATTTAAATGGCTACGTGTGTACAAAATTTGCTCCTACATTTCTACCGTAAATTCTCGCGTATAAGCCGCACCCCTAACTTTGACAAATTATATAAGCCGCAGATGAGGTCTGAATATTGCAATTTTGGTACTGTAGTATACTAATAAAAACTCTCGTATAAGCCGCACCCTATATAGGCATGTTTGGTATCAAAAGAAAGCTGAGTCTGACTCGCGTACAAGCCGCGGCTTCTACGCGAGAATTTACGGTAATTGTTTTATTTTTGTTCAATTTATCATTAAATCTTGTGAACAAGCAGTGTGTGGCTTATAGCATTATTCATAAAAGCACAGTTCTTAGCCTATACCGCACCATTGCCATGTGCCTGCTCTTAAAAGAGTGCTGACCTTGAATAAGCACCTGAAGGGTCTACAAATCTTTAGTAATGGAAAATTCCCGCATATGACCCGCACAGCCTGTATAACCCACCCCCCAACTTTGGGAGAATCCCGAAACGCGCACCTGGGGTCTGAAAATTGCGATTATAGTATTATTCTATTCTTTCAAAAATCCTCATATTACCCGCACTTAGACTTTGAGAAGATTGTATAACCCGCACTAGAGGTTTGGTTTGCCTATAACCGGTGGGTTATATGTGGGAATTTACGGTAAGTGCCGAAACAGGGCCTTGGATAACATCCTCTCTTGAAAAAGGGCCTGGGGGTATCACCACACATAAATGGATACACTCATGTGGGAGCATAGACAAGAAAATCTTTCCAATCTTAAAATCAATAATCTTAACACCAGAGTGCACCACCGTCTTGGGGTAGAATGCACACTGTGCCCCCCCCCCAATCTATACAATGATATTACTAGTGCTAGTATAGTGGTGCCATCTTATCAGTATTTAAGGCGATGGTGAGCAGCGATAATCTTAAATAAATGTTATAATCTTAAATGTTTTTAACTCTAAGATTGTAAAGTTTTTAAGATTATTGATTTTAAAGGAGCTCTGAATCCACAACGTCATTTGTATGCAAAACTCAGCAGGGTTAGTTCACAGACTCAGTGCTCCTTTAAGATTGGAAAGATTTTCTTGTCCACGCTCCCATATGAATATGTCCAGACGAGCAATCACAATTGCTGAAATAAAGAGCATTCTAGCATTCCAGCACATTATTGTGGTGGCACAATATGCAAGGTTTTACAGTAATTCTGCTAGAGGTCTTGTACTTTTCCATCTTAGAATATGCATTGTGCCACAATTATCAAAAATAATGTTGTCAATAATGTTGTCTAGGCAATAGTCTATAGTTAAAGGGTTAATGGGCTTGAGTAGGTAGAAACATAGATATTTGATAATATGCAATACAACTTCACATGTTGCAGACATGAAAATGTAATTTTTTTTCAACATGTGACATCATGCACATGTCAACCCCCCCTCCCCCCCTTGTCACGTTTTGTCACAAATTTCTGACCCCCCCTCCCCCGTAGGGCGTGACATCATTTATGGACGACCCCTATGCTACTTTCACTGCACCCAATATCCCCAAGCTACTCACTTCTGTACCCCTATTCCAACATGCTACTTACTCCTGCACCCATATTTCCATATGCTACTTGTTCCTGCACCCCCATTTCCGTGTGCTACGCGCTTAATTGGGACATCCATATGTCCATATGTTTCTTGCCCCTGTGCCTCCATTGCATGTGCTACTTGCTTCTATACTCCCATTTTCATATGCTACTTACTCCTGAACCCCAATTTCCATGTGCTTCTATCTATAGGCTACATATAATCCTGTACTTCCCATTTCCATGTGTTACTTACTACCGGTATTTATACCCCTTTCCCCGTGTGCTTCTTACATATATGCCTAAGTAGGCGAAGGGACTGGACTGAAGGTATTAAAAAATCATGAGGCATGCAATGGGACGGTACCAAGTCAGGATCGAAGGAAAGGAAATGACAACCTACATTGAAGCGAGGCTGCTATAAAGGAAGGATTCAACGTTAGTATTAGAATTGGCAGGACGGGCAAATAATAACTACATTGGGCATACTTATTTTCGATAGTTAACTGCACTATAGAATAGACCACAAAAGAGGTAACGCACAACAGTGTTATTTCGATTGAAATCCCGCAAAGCTTACATTAATTTTATCACACCTCCATTAGCATTTCTGTACATTTCTGAATACCCCTCATAACTTGAATTGGCTATCATTGAGTGCATTGCCCCCAGCCCCTCTCCTTTCACTGCACCATCAGCTATATAGATGGTGTCGATGGTGTTTCCTCCTTCTCAAAAAGGATGGGGGTTTAGTGTAGCCCTATATACTATTGTGAGGAACATCTTGTAGATTTGACGAAGATTAAATCTGTAATCATAAATACATTCTTGGCATATTGTCCAGGTTCACGCTCATGGTTAATTAATTCATGCAATTTGCATTTATGGGAGCTTAAATCACTTTCCACCCGGATGTAGGATGGAACAGCTTACAACTATTCAAGCCTAGATCCTTCACTCTACCACGTTATAATCCACCCCGAGGTTTATTATAGAGATGAAAAGAGGAAGGCAACCAACAGAACCCAATGCCCCCTCAGCTGTGCACTGAGGGGGCGGACAAGAGAGAGTAGAAACCATGCAATCAAAGACCAAAGGGAAAAGCTATTATCTGCTGTGTATGTGTGGGTTTTCAGGACGAGTGGGCTGATGCATGAGAGCACATGTTTGTTTTGCTACTTGTTTCGTTATGTCAAAATCGATCGCTATTGCAGGATTTACTACAATACTGAAGTGATTAAGAATGTCGGATAACAAAGTCATATTCAAAAGAGCTTTGAAAAACATGGTAAAGAAATCTTTTTGAAAAGAGATGGTTATACATTGTGCAATTCACAAATGATGCACGTGATGACATCTAGATTAATGTTGAGTAGTCTGAGCAGTTGATATCTTCTCTGTGTGAATAGTCGATGCATTTAGTATAAGTTGCTTTTCCATAAAAACTTTAAACAATTAAAACTATTTGAATGGTACAATCTTGTTTGTATTAAAACAACATCATTGTAAAGCAGTGTGATTCAAGGTATGAAGTTTGAAAGTACAGACAATATTAAGGGGTATTATATTTATATTTAGATAAAATCAGACATAAATTGGTAAATGTACAGTTTAGTGCAAAAAGGTACATGAGTTAAAATCTTTAAACCTGTCACGATAGGTCGACATTAAATTAAATAAGTTAAGTTTAATGAAATTGAATTAAAAGGAAGTAAAATTATCAGATTAATTTGAATTATAAAATGTAACCATATGAATCACCATTCATCATTCATCACCCCCCCTCCCAAAGTAATATCATCTAAGAAGTATTTAATTCTTCCTTACACATTACAAAGCTAAAGAAGGTTTGGGATGAATAATAATAATAATAATAATAATAATAATAATAATAATAATAATAATAATAATAATAATACATCTGGCTATATCGGAACATAATATAAAGCAACACAGGACAACCGTACATTACATTACATAATAAGTCAACTAGTGACTTGGGGGTCAAAATTCGAAAATCATGTTAATTCCTAACCAAGAGGTGCCTAAATATAACTGTCTTCTACCATCGTCAATTAGGGGTGGAGCATAAGTGAGAAACCCTTCTTGGATCTGTAGAAAATAGTACATAACCTCTGAGGCAAAGCCATCACATACCCTCCCACTGCCAACTTGCACCTTATCATGGTAATAGCTACCCTCCCACGTACTAAGCTACCTCCCTTAAAGTGCTGGGTGGCTGTGAAACATTCTGCAGCCTGCAGATCGAGGTACCTCAACACGTGGGTGGCGATGGTTGGCGGGTGTGTGTGTGTATGAGTGGCGGGGAGGGGTAGCTCCCGGAGGAGCTCCTTTCCTGCAGCTTCCTCCAGCACGTGCAGCCCACGTGAACCGTTCTATATATGGAAACTAGCACTGCTTACGGAAACTAACACCCTGAATGGGGAGAGGTAGGGGGACATGAGTGAATGGGGGTAATTCGCATTAGTGAACAGGAAGGACCTGCCCGGAGAAGGAATGGCTGCATGAGAAGGAATGGGAAGGCAGGCATGGGTGCATGGGAAGGGGCATGGGTAAATGAGAAGGGTTAAAGGGGGGAAGGCATGCATGGGTGCTTGTGGAGGGGTGTATGGGAAGGCATGGGTGAACGGGAAGAGATAAAGGGGAAGGCATGCATGGGTCTTAGAGAGGGATGTAAAGGAAGGCATGGTGAATGGGAAGAAACAAAGAAGAAGGCATGGATCGGATGAGTGCTCGATGAAGGACATAAAGGAAGGCGTGGATGAACGGAAAGAGATGAAGGGGAAAGCATTGTTGCATGGGGAAGGGATAAAAAGGAAGGCATGGGTGCATGGCGGAGTGATAAAAGTGAAGGCATGGATGAACGGGAAGGAATTGAGAAGAAGGCATGGGTGTAGTCATACACTGTCAGAAGTAACTGTAGCTGCACAGCGAGTTATACTGTAGATGTACAGTATAAAAGGAGGTATTTTTGGTTTCAATAGGAGTAGAGGTTAAGAATCACTAGAGGTAATTTTGCATGACATATGTACAATTCAAAGGGAGTTAAAGGCGCAGTCAACCCACATCAAGGCCATCCGTTCGATCAGTTCATGCAATGTGAGATACTTTGTTATAAATGAGCATATTGTTATCCAAAATTCTATTCAAAGCGTTGATGCTGCTATCCAGTCAGATGGAAAGCTAACCGGTCCTGCAAAAATTAAAATGTGCAGGACCTGCAGGTTGAAGACTGGATCAGTGCGAGTAAAGTACTAAACCTGCCATTAATCTGAGGTTTTATACATGTACTTGTGCAGACACCTGCATGTGCATGAAAGATGAGTTGAGCACAGAACGACAGCTTGATGTAGCATAATGTCCGTTTATATGTCCTCTGCCAATACATACATACGTGTATCTCAATTACATCATATTACATGTAGATTAACTATGATATTACGAGATTGTATGGTTTACCATATATTGCAATGCCTACCAGAGTTCTGAGACATTTTCGTTGTTCAGTAGTAGGGATGACTATTCAATCTCATGGCAAAGTGTGAGACAATGTCACTCTGTAATTATGATGACAGGTTGTGCCTATGATCTCATCTCTCCTGGGAACACGTCCACGTTATAGTGGAATGTTCCAGCCAGAGGCACTCCTGGCTATTTAACACAAAAATAGAGATAGTCTAATGCCTAAGCCCAGGTTAGCCCAGCATCGCGATTTGCAGCTGCTGCGGCATGTAACTGCTGTTCTGAATTGGTGAGGGAGTGGAGTGAATGAATCAGAGTACAGAGAACGTGGAGGTCATAGGTGCCAGTGACGATAGAATACACGAGTGCATGAGCATATCGCCCTGCTCACTTGATGCTTGTGTATTACGGTGAGGAGTATAGACACATATAAACTCATTATATGAACAGTAGATAACAAAGGAAAGGGATATATGAGAGGACAAAGGCTACAATAACTAAATATACTGGGATATAGTCCAAGTTATAATTGATTATCAAGGGATTAATACATGCATGTAGTACCCATGACATGGCTATAAGAGAAGATTAAACCAAAGCAGGTAAATGAGATACGAATTATGGTCCTGAGGTATCTCACCGACCAGTTCATAGAATGACAAGGGATGACAGGAAAGGAAGGACAGGTCAAGGGATGGCAGGGCAGGATAGGGCAGGGCAGGGCAGGGCAGTAGACATTTTGTAACCAGAAGTTGCCAAACATTTCTGCGGCATGCAAAGGCCTACACACAGTCCACTCACCTGTCACCTGCTTTTACCAGCTGGCTGATGGCAGTTGCGCAGGATGCTGTGGAGCTGCTCGGAGCTTCTCCTACCACTCCGGGTCCTCACCCCGAACCTCCCGGACCCCCTTCCGGTTCCCGCCGACAGACACCGACGGGCGGTTGCAGAGCCTCATATAGTCACTAAATTCCTGATGACAACGCCGTCGTCGTGGTGCCTGTTGTTGCTAATGTCGACTTTAGTGATGCTCTGATATGCTGCTAACTGTTCTATGTGAATGTGTGAGGCCTTCGCTTATTATAGCCTTGAGACCTGCTGGAGAGGGACCCTAGTCTGCTAAGGCTCTGAGTATACTAGATACCATGAGCTGCTCTATGTTAAAGCCATGGGGGCTGATGATGTGTTCACTGGGGCTATGCTGTGGTACAGCAGCTGATTCACATGATTCCTCGTCCCTTTAAGCCGACGCAGTCATATCCCTGTAGGATTATAGTGCTGAGAGGGCGTTGAAGCCTGTGTCATGAGCTGCTCACTGGCACTGTCACAATGTGAGCTGCTCCTCAGTCCGCGCCAGGCCCTGCTGCTGCTGCTCTGCGCCTGCTGAGTCTGTCACCCGGCTTTATAACGACGCCACTGTGGGCGGGCGGCGCCTGCTGCTGCTAGTACTGCACCACCTGCTGCAGTCCTTTACTGGTCACCACCTGACTGCTGCTGTGTCTGCTGCGGCTGCTGCTTTCCCGCTGATATCCTGCTACTGCTGATGCTGCTGCTGCTGCTGCTGCTGTTTCTACTGCTGTTCATGCTACTGCCGTGGTTGCTGCGGTTGGTTCTTCTGATCCTAGTATACTTCCATTCCTTTTCCTGACGCTTCCACCGCTGCTGCTGCTCTGATTTTACAATTTCTGCTCTTGTTCCTATCGCTGATTCTGTTGTTGTTTCTGCTTTTAATGAGGCCACTGCATAACCTACCTCCTATTTTTGTCGGTTTAGTACGTCCATCAAGGCCTATGCAACATTTGTTTCCACAATTTCTATATCAATCTTGTTTTCTTTGATTTAGCAATCTGTAAGTCAATCTCATAATCTGCTAGTCAGCCCTGTAATCCATGAGTCAACTTACTGGAACTGATTATGATGATAGATTCCGTTCTGCTGCTGGTCCTTTTCTACTTCTGCTTCTGTTCTTATTTCTACTCCTATTCCTGCTGTTGCTGCTTCTGCTTCACCTACCTCTGCTCCTATTTCTGCTTTTGTAGCCCGATCCTAATCTTATTTGTCCAATTTCGGGATGAAAATTACAATTTTGGGCAATTTATAAGCCACTTAGAATACAAGTTGTCCTACTGACTAGGTGAAACTGAAAGGCGCGAATCTAGGTACGCCTATACACTTGTTTCATCAGCCATGTACCACTAGGTAGCGCCCCTGTAGAGCAGCTGGTTACAGGGGCTAACCCCAAACCCTGCCCCTGGACCCCATAGGTTTAACATGGGGGCAGAGACACCTCTCACAATATGTCAATAATCATATAGAAATAATACTCCCCTGGCTTAGACATTTCTCATGTGTAGAGGGAAATAGTGTAAGTATATAGGCCTCTGATATTGGAACAACATCTTATGTCAAAAATGATTTAGATCATGATAAATGTGAGTGTCCTTAGGCCAAAAAAAAAAGTTGTGTTCAGGTATCCCTAGCGACCCTATTTTTTTGGCCCTACCCAATTTTTTTTTTTTTTTTTTTTTTTTTTTGGAAGGCATTTTTGTGTTTTTTCTACCAAAAAACACTTTTTTTTAAACTGAAATATATTTTTTCCGAAAATCATGTATTTTTCTGAAAATTATAGGAAAATGGGAGGAATTTTGTCTCAAAATCCTTAAAAAAAATTGGTAAAAAAAATAAAAAAATCGACCTACCTACCCTATTTTTTTTGGACCATGTTACCTGAACACAACTTTTTTTTTTTTTGGCCTTATAACTGCTGAAACTAAAACCTTGACAAGGGGAGAAGTGCAGGAGGGGGTGAATGGGTGTGGGTGTTGACTGGTAACATAAACAAAAACGGCCCATAGGGGTCACCAAGCTCATTAAATGTAGCTTACTCCACCACAGGGTATGGTGTTAATCTATTATCACAGGCCTGAGAATCTTATCTCTGGGGTAAGTATCCCTCCTCCAGTGTCTGGTCCTGTCACCACAAGGGGGGGGGGGGTTTCTCAACCTCCTTTGCTGACCAAGAAAGTTGGTAACCAGATCTGCCCCTGCAGTCAGGGCAAACTGGCCAGGTTGAGACTAGCGCCATCTACTGTCTATCACTGATGAAACAAGTGTATAGTGACAGAGTGGTGTCGGGACAGGTACTCAACTTCGGTGCTTTTCCTACAGTTGGTGCCGTTGTTACAGTTGGTGCTGTTGCTACAGTTGCTGCTGTTGCTACAGTTGATGCCATTGCTACAGTTGATGCAGTTAATTCCTACAGTCGGAGCTGTTCCTGCATACTAATTGCTGCTGTTCTTGCGGCTGGTGCATAATTGATTAAAGATATAGCCCTGTGCTCAAGTTACTATCATTTCAATCTATTATAGGCATACTGCCATTGCAACTGCCAATTCTGTCAAAAATGATATTCCTTTATCATTGCTGTATTTGTTTCATATTTATTGGTTTTCATAAACTATGTTAACACTCATCTTGGTTGCCGTTTCTAGTTATTTTGCATTTAACTCGAATATTAATAGTTTCTGGTTATGAGTCTGGTACCAGATAATGGTTTTAAACAGTTGTACTGCAAGAATGGGCTATGGAGCCTATCATTATGTTAGGTACGCTATAGAGATTTATATAACACAATTATTACCCATCTTTGGAATTCTACATGCTTCCATAAGAACACCTGTTACTATGGCAATTTCCACGTACCTTATAAAGCGTAATTAACTACAATGAATACGTGTTAGAAAGTGAGATGCAGGTGTTTCCTAGTTATGTAAGAATATATATATAGATCTATAGTCTCCCAGATTCTCAGGTATGCCTGGCCGCAGGGCTTCCTTGGTACATTTTGTATACACAGGTGTGCGGCTGGCAAGGGTGGTTTTTGAGCAAAATCCCTCTAGCCAAGGGTCAGCTTTTGGCAAAATCCCTCTAGCCAAGGGTCTGTTTTCGCTAAAATCCCTCTAGCAAAGGGTAACTTTTTCGAATTTTCGCCAAAATTCATGCAAAAAGGGTCACTTTTGAGCGAAATCCGGCAAATTTCTTTAAACAGAAGCACTTTTGTCCAAAATCGCTCTAATCAAGAGGTGCGTTTCAGCGAAAATTTCGAAAACATAGGCCCTTTTTACCAAAATCCCTCTAGCCAAGGGTAAGGGTTTGTCAGAGGCTCAGCCGCACACCCGTGTCAAAATAAATTTGAGTACCCCCCCCCGGGCTTTCCCCACACACGCCAGCGTCTTTTTTGCTGCCACCGGTGTGAAATGACATCGGAATCGCCAGCGTACTCTTAGCTTTCGATAGATGTTTAAATTGTGTAAATACTCCAAATAGAACAAAAGAACACTGCCATTTTAAGCAATTTATATAGGCTATCAATTTTTCATAAATCTGTACCGGAGAACCAAGGGGATATATTGGTGAAATCAAACACTAGGTATTGCTTCAAATGCTTACCCTTCAGTAACACTTTGGCACCAGAAATCCCCATGGTGAAAATGATGGAGGGTTTAGATAAGGTGGAACGTTTTCTATGGAGCATGATGACTGACTGGCAACTGTGCATGACTGAGATGAGTATTTGAACAGAAGAAAGTGTGTGGTATGGTACAGTACATGGGACCTTATCTACCAAATCTGCATGTGGTCCCCCATCCTCTGAATTAACTTATGAAGGGCGATGTGGAATTCCATAAGGGCGGTGTTGGGCTATACACTGTAAATAGTTAGTGTAGGTACATAATAGAATCTACTGTAGATGTACAGTTTATTCTACTGTTTACCTACAATGAACTGTATATCTATGTACAGTAGAATCTACTGTACACCTACAAAATGGCAACCAACTTTTTACAGTGTATTATGATGTCAACGGTCAATGCAGATTCCAGTTTCTATAGTTTGGGATACCACTACAGGACCATTGAGGTACCCCCAAGCCAGTAGCATACTATTGAAGGACACTCAGCAGAGCAAAATACATATTTCAGTGTTTTGCAATGCAATATTGATCATATTGATGCATGTAATATGTACCTGAGTGAACAATCTTTTACTTTTTAATGTTTTTGCATGAATTGGATTATTGTTTCATGTTTAAATTACATGCCAAGTTAAAACTTCCACTATCTTGAAATAACCCATCAGAAGGCGTCACATATAAGACTCAGGGTGGTAACCCTGATTCAACAACACTATGCACAGATTGAGAACGTCTGCTCGGCTGGTGTTTGGGCATGTGATAGGTTTGACCAGTTCCTACACAGAGAAATGTAAAGGAGTCACCATGCCAGAGTTAGTCGAGTGAATTTGACTATCCGTTCAACAGGAGTTGACCGATCAAAAGAGGGGGAGTCAAAATTGATAATGGAATACATAGGTCAGAGTAGAGTGGGGGGGGGGGGGCAACAGGTGTATATAATTAGTGGACAGGACAGGTGAGGCCTGGGAGAAAAGTGAACCAGTGAGATTATTGCCCAAGAGAAGTCAATAACAAGACATGTTTTCATGTCCGCTACTTTTCCTCTTGTGAGAGGGCTAAGTATATCTGCCTCACACTACATTTTGCAGACTATTGGCCACATACATCAAATTAGATATTGGCTCTGGCTTGTGGTTGTCACTGGTACCAAACTGGTGTTGGTTGCTCCATAAGGTGCTTTCATATGTAAATATCATCAACTATTATCAACACATTTTTTATTTGAATCTTCATGAAGAGTCAAACCACCAATGACTCTGCATTTGACTCTGCACTGAAGGTATAGTCAAGTTATACAAGGGCCAAGAGGTATGAAGTAGCTGTAGCCCTTCCACCACATCCCTTTAGAAGAGAGATGAGCTAAAAGCAGAGAGGCACAACTCAATTTTACAAGTAGCCATAGTCTTTTACCTGTGTCTGATGTTCTGTTGGTGTTTGGTAACCGGACCTTTATTCCAGTTGCTAAGAGACTACTTTTTTGATATCCTCAACAGGATCCCTGATTGACACTAAAGTCTTTAGATAGGACCCAGCTTGGGGTTTGGTTTGATTGATTTATATGCTTAACTTCTAAATGTGCATTGATGCCCCAGACCCAGCTAGCACCTTATGTAAAAAGCACGTCTGTTACTGGTCATATTCACGTTGATACATCAAAATGACCTGATTATGACGTCTCAAGGGAGTAAATCCTTTTACATAGCAGTTTGACAGGAAACTGATGTATTGTTTACATCTAAATTGCAAATAGAAAGAGACATAACCAATTGATATCATCCATACATATCTATGTAGTCATTAATTGATGTAACAAGTGATTAATTCTAGATCAGAATGTCACATCTTTTTTTCGAGAAATTATACACATAAAACATTAATGTCAAATTCATGTCTTAAGGCGCATGTTAAAATGACATAATAGATTTGACATCAACATTACGCATACTTTACATATGTAGTACATCTTTATCTTGTCAGATTATGACGTCTATTAGACATCTGTTCTTTAGCTCTCGAATAGTTCACACTTTGGACACAAGATGTCTCCCTCTGCCAATATCAATAGAATACAATCTACATTTGCAGTAGTTTGACCATAAATTAGTATCTATTCAACACAATGAATTTACATAGAAGATGAAACTTGAATAACTTTTTGCCTGGCATGTATGATCTGTTATTTTTGTTTCTATAGAATAATTGAAGAGTTTGGTTCCAAAACGCAATAAGCGCCATTTTGAAAAATGACACCAATTTTTGACAAAGGTGTGGGTCAGGAAAAGGTGCATGCAATTTTTAAACAATTTTATTTCAAAATTCTATTTTTCATGTCTTTAGGTCCTCTCTGATGTACACATTATATCCGGGGCACTACAATTGCCAATATGGTAGCCTTAGAGAAATCACTACATGCTTCAATTCTGGAATGGATTTGTTGCGTTTTGCAACGAAACTCTTCAATTATTAATAGGAGAACCAGGAGATTAACACGAGCACACCTTTTCTGTGGTCGCTAAATCTATTCAAATGCCATAGACTGACCATGAGCTGACATCGCATCTTGGCCACTGTGCTAGGATCAATGTGCTAAGTCTCTGCAGGAATATTGGTGATTTCTACAGGCAAAATACACTGATTAAATCAATTGCCTTCGATGTTACCTACTTCTGATGGAGAAGTCTTACTCTAGGTGTAGACGTTAGATACATGTCTTTTCATGATGTCTAAAATGTGTTTGCATCTGACATCTTATTTATGAAATATATTTATACCACAATTAAAATGATTTTGGAATATACCCACCTCACACAATGTTACAATTAGTCCACTTACTTACATTTTTATATCGCATCTTCCTGATGTCTTTCAAATCTGGTCATATTAATATTGTTATGTTACATCAAAATGATGTCTAAAGAATGATGTCTAAACCATTTGCATATAGGACGTCATGAGGCCAAGAATACGAT
The DNA here is from genome assembly GCA_947462335.1 of Harmothoe impar. Classification (NCBI taxonomy): domain Eukaryota; kingdom Metazoa; phylum Annelida; class Polychaeta; order Phyllodocida; family Polynoidae; genus Harmothoe; species Harmothoe impar. Next base: position 68,067,868 of record OX381704.1, on the reverse strand, counting down.
GTAACCAAATGTAGTAAATATCTGTTGAGAAAAGATGTAGAGATGACGTGATTTACTACGAGTTTTGCTAGCTGGGGACTTATCTCAAGTTAGCAAGGTAGGACAGATATGTATAATGCTGCTTGCCCAATACAGCACCCAGCTAGCAAAACTCATGTAAATTACATCATTTTTACATCATTTTCTGATTGGTCGTGACATCATTGGATGATGTCAATTGTCGTTCCCAAGATGTCACATACGCAAGAAGTTTTTATGTGTCCCTTTGCATGGGTATTTTACATAAGTATATTTACATTTAAAAAAATACATATCAATGATATGTTTGAACTTAATAATAATGATGTATATAATTGACCAGCTGTAGGCCTAAAATATGTCTGAAACGTATAAATTTAGACATGTCAAAAAGATGTGATATGGAGATATGTACATGACATGTTGCAGGGATGACATTTATACCAGTTCTGCGTATACCCCCCTCCGAGTAGTGATTATAAATCAGATAGGATATTTAGGATAACTCTGAGAGATTGTAGACATCATATAGTTATGTCCATTTTATGTCAATGTATGACATGTACACAGGCACTCTGCATAGGAAGCAAACACCTGTTCTGTGAAAGACACTTTGCAGGCATTTTCCATTCCATACAGACACATTTATCCTAGCCAGGAGGCCCAGATGTGATATCAGCCCAAAGCCAGAATTTCTTCTTATACAATTTGAAAAGACACAGAAAAGGTGTCCCATTATGTGCCTTGGCTGTCCAACTATAATTCACCAAGTGACTGTAACACAAGTAACACATTAAATGTTACTGAAGAAATTTAGTCCAATTTTGTCTCTTATTGCAGTATGTAGAATTGATTTCATCCAACTTTTAATCAAGAATCGGGGAATGCTGATCAAAATGTGATCACATTGCAAAATGAGACGCCTAGTGTTGGAGCTCAGAACTATGATAGGATATAGTAATGTTGACTTATAGATGTCATATTCTGATAAGATTGTGATGTCATAAATATGTTATATTGGAATAAATCCATACTCCTATTATTTTGACGTCACAATCTTGTCAGAATATGACCTATTACAGTTCTGAACTCCAACACTAGGGGTCTCATTTTGCAACGCTGTCACATTTTGATCAGCATTCATTCATTCTTCATTGAAAAGTTGGATCAAATTAATTGTATAAACTACAATGAGGGACAAGGTTGGACTAAATTTCCTCTGTGATATATAAGGTGTCACTTGTGTTACAGTGACTTGTTGAACTATTGTTAGATAACTAAGGCACATGGGTGGACACCTTTTCTGTGTCCTTTGCAATTGTATAAGAAGAAATTCTGGCTTTGGGCTGATATCACATCTGGGCCTCATGGCTAGGATAAATGTGTCTGTAAGGAATGGAAAATGCCTGCAAAGTGTCTTTCACAGAGCAGGTGTTTGTTTCCTATGCAGAGTGCCCATGGACATGTCATACATTGACATAAAATGACATAACTATATGATGTCTACAATCTCTCTCAGAGGTATCCTAATTATCCTATCTGATTCATAATCACTACTGGGGAGGGGTTATACTCAAAACTGGTATAAATGTCATCCCTAGAACATGCTTGTAGATATCTCCATATCACATCTTTTTGACGTGTCTACATTTACATGTTTAAGACATCTTTTACAGCTAGTTATATATATGTCATTATTGTTAAGTCCAAAGGTATCACTGCTAAATATGTCTCTTTTATATAAAATGTTTATATAAAATACACATAAATATTGTTACATCAAGAACCCATGCAAAAGGACACGTAAAAACTTCTTGTGTATGTGACATCTTGGGAACGAAAAATGATATCATGAAATTACTAGTTATTTTTATGTAAGGTGCTAGCTGGGATTATTCTGAGGATTTTTCCTGACCATTGTATTTTACCGATTGGGCAACTATTTTCTCTTAATAGTTCCCCAATTTTTTGCCGGTTTGGCGTGTATAGCATTATTCTCCCATAGGGTTCAAGCCCCTTGAAGTATTATCCCTATATACCAAATACCCATCAATGGTACATTATTGCTCGTACTGGGGTATGAAAATATTATGTTGGAAGTTCCCAAAATCAAAAAGAACTAGGTCATACATAATTTCCAAGTGCTTAGCCTTTTCAGTTAAACATGGGACAGTGTTAGGCCAGGTAAGAGAGTCATCATTATATAAGAGTATACTCAATAGTCTTTAATTGTTGTGAATCGAAGCGTGCGTCTGCAGCACGAGTTCATGTGCTAAGGTAAATCTAATCTTTAATCGAAGAAATCTTCAAAAAGATTGATTGTGTGATCGACATCACATGTGACCCAGGGCTCTAATAACAACTAATATAATCCTACTAGTTGGTAGACCTCCATCAGGGACCTCCATCATGGACCTCCATCACAGACCTCCATCATGGACCTCCATCACGGACCCTCCATCACACACTTTAGTTCTAAGCAATGCATGTCTGTACAGCTAATTTGGCCTTTACAGATCACCTGGTCCCCACTGACCTATCTTTAGGGTTGAAATGATACCAAAATCGTCTCATAAAAACGTCTCACCTACTCCTTAACACTGAGCTCTATGGGTGTCTGTGTGAACGCTCATCTTTTAAAGGGTGGATTCAAGGTCACTGTCCTATTCTTTAGCATTAGTTCACAGAGACATGTTTTTTTGGTTGTTTTTCACACTTTTTATTTGGATTTTTTCACTAGGAAAAAAAAGTGTGAGGAAATTTTGGTAAAGACAGGTAGAGAAAGGTGGTCCCCGAGATATGTATAAGCTTTTTTTGTGAGAGAAATACAAAAAACAAAAGCAGGGTGAATTTTCAAAGTCAGCTCACCAATCTACTTTTTCCCACCGAAACCGTCTCACAGAGACCCAGGGTACCCCTGGGTCAATAAAGAAGCCAAATGGTGCATTCTGATGTTTTTGTTGGGGTTTGCTCTTAGGCTCCCTTTGAAATCTCGCTCCCCCACTCAAATATGAGATGAGAAAATACCTCATTGTATCTACCCGGTAGATGAAATTTTAGCTCAAATGTAAGGAAACAAACAGGAGATAGGATTTTTTCTCCCAAATATAGAATAAATAGGAATTGTTTAACAGCTACCTTACTGTAGGCGACTTAATGGTAAAAACGTTGTTTCATCAATGATTAATTTGCTCTTTTTGCCTTCTTACTTAAGTTACATCTGATTGACAGATACAGAGGATGCACACATCATTTTGTCATTTTTCTATATACAGAGCATGGGATTAAGGTGGGTCGCGGCCATTGTAGAATAGACTACTGCACATCATTTTGCGCTCAGAATAGTTCTATATACTCAAAATTCTGGGGTGATTTTGAGCAAAATTCACCATTTTAGAGCACTTTATATTTTGATATAATAATTCTAAGCATTTTATACCATTCTTCAGGAGCTTTCATTTGTAATGTAACAAAAGGCATTTGAAAGAATATAATAGTGAATAAATTCGTTGAATGTATGCAAGGCTACACGATGAGATCATTTTATATGCAGATTGTTGGAATACACCCATAGTGCAATGCTTCAAAGATTTGATTTAGGCCATTTTTACATTACCTTTTTACTTCAAAGGGCCAAAACCCTCAAATTATGCATAGGACCCCATATCGAAATTAGTCTTATTCATTGGGATCTAAGCAAAAATCTGAACATTTTCACTGCTTTATTTCTTTGATTATGTGCAGAGATAACTAGGATGCAATGGTTAAGATTTAGGATTTTCACGCCATAGGTGTGGTGACCGGCCTTTTATTAGGATTAAGACTTAAGTTTTTTGTGTGTTTGCTGGTATATGAGCAGGCTTGAGTGTTCAGGAGTCATGATGCATGAGTGTATCACTGTGTAGTTGTCGCAGTGAGTTTGCATGCCTGATAGTTTGTTCTCAAAGGTTTTCTCCCCCCCCCCCACTCCAATCCACCACTGGATGAGTTTAGTGTCCATCTGCAAATCACATGGCACAACAGTATTAGGGGGTTTGAAATTTTGAAAACCAAGGAGGGTGAGTCCACATCAGATCAACTAGATTTAGAGGATTTTCCCGGGTGACCAGCGTGGATTTTTCTCTCCTTTGGTTATATGGTAAACCAATGTACCTAAATTATCATCTGTAAATATGGCATCCATTACCTAAGCGGTTTTCCCGTAGTGACCTATTTTGTGCAGAGGTGGTGCGCTCATCAAATAAAAATGCTACAGCTGGTCAATTTTCAGAGGTCTACTGTGAAGAAACTATGGTAACTAGAAATGTAAAACTCAAGATATTTGTTCACCTATGTACTCGCATGAGATACAAACACCTATACCATGATTATCACTTAACCTTTAAGAACAGGGGGGCACCAAACATGAGAGGAAATTAGATACTGACAACAAAAGTCTAATGTTGTAAAAGCCAACACAGTTAGATGCTCTACTCCAGCACACCCATTTCTCTACAACTGATGAAGGGATATACAGAGTTTGTGTACAAATGATACTATACTTGATATCAATGCCACAGGGGGCGCTGTGGATGCTGAAAGCTGACCTTTCTACCAAAATGACCCAACTTTGGCAGCCATTCTGGGCATGTGGACACACTTGACCAAACATGAAATATTTTTTTCCTTAGAGATCTCATCTGAAACATTCAAATTAGTCTAACAGCTAACTTGTTCAATGTTTCGTTCTATGTAAGAAAAATGATCAAAACTATGTAAACATCACTTCATATTGAAATGACACAACTTGGTCGCCATTTTGGGCATGTGGACACACTTGAACAAATATGAAATATGTTTTTCCTTCAAGATCCCATCTGAAACATTCAAATTAGTCCAACAGCTAACTTGTTCCATGTTTCGTTCTGTGTAAGAAAAATGATCAAAACTATGTAAACATCACTTCATATTGAAATGACACAACTTGGCTGGCCATTTCGGGCATGTGGACACACTTGAAGGAACATGAAAAAAAATTTCCCTTTAACATCCCATCCGTATCATTCAAATGCGGGTAAAAGCTAACTTGTGTGGTGATGTACAAATACACCGTTAGACTATTCTGTACTCCCTGAACTCTCCTGCCAGATCTTGGTGTTCCCACTTTGGGACTGTGAACCCCTAGGGTGACACCTACCAAGGTCTCCACACTACCTTTAATAGTAATATGTCATAATGGGCATTTGCTGATTTGAAGCATAGTAACTGAGAAAAGGTGAAATATTTTTGGCCCTCCCCCCAACAAGAGGGGTCAAAATCTTTACCCCCCAAAGCTAGGATCTTAAAGGGAAAAGTATTTCATACTCTTTCAAGTCTGCCCACATGCCCTAAATTTTAATATGGAGCGATATTTATGTTATACACAAAACATGGAACAAGTTAGCTTTTGGACACATTTGAATGATACAGATGGGACGTTAACGTGAAAAGAAATTTGTATTTTTTTAAAGTGTATCCACATACCCTAAAAGGTCAGCCAAGTTGTGTCATTTTAAAACAAAGCCCTGTTTACATAGTTTTGATCATTTTTCTATCACAGAAGAAAATATGGAGCAAGTTAGCTCTTGAACTCATTTGAATGATACAGATGGGATCTTGAAGAGAAAAATTATTTCAAGTTTGTTCAAGTGTGTCCACATACTTTAAATGGGCAGCCAAGTTGTGTCATTTTAATACAAAGCAATGTTGACATAGTTTTGATCATTTTCTTACACAATAGAAAACATGGAACAAGTTAGCTGTTAGACTAATTTGAATGTTTCAGATGGGATCTTTAAGGAAAGGCATATTTCATGTTTGTTCAAGTGTGTCCACATGCCCAAAATGGCGGCCAAGTTGTGTCATTTCAATATGAAGTGATGTTTACATAGTTTTGATAATTCATTTTACATACTAAATGTAACGTTACAAGTCAATTTTTAGACACATTTGAATGATATAGATAGGATAAAGTGTATCCACATACCCTAAAAGGTCAGCCAAGTTGTGTCATTTTAAAACAAAGCCCTGTTTACATAGTTTTGATCATTTTTCTATCACAGAAGAAAATATGGAGCAAGTTAGCTCTTGAACTCATTTGAATGATACAGATGGGATCTTGAAGAGAAAAAATATTTCATGTTTGTTCAAATGTGTCCACATACCCTAAATGGTCATTCAAGTTGTGTCATTTTAATACAATGCATTGTTTACATAGTTTTGATCATTTTTCTTACACAGAAGAAAACACGGAACAAGTTAGCTGTTAGACTAATTTGAATGTTTCAGATGAGATCTCTAAGGAAAAAAATATTTCATGTTTGGTCAAGTGTGTCCACATGCCCAAAATGGCTGCCAAATTTGGGTCATTTTGGTAGAAAGGTCAGCTCTCAGCATCCACAGCGCCCCCTGTGGCATTGATATCAAGTATATTATCATTTGTACACAAACTCTGTATATCCTTTCATCAGTTGTAGAGAAATGGGTGTGCTGGAGTAGAGCATCTAGCTGTGTTGGCTTTTACAACATTAGACTTTTGTTGTCAGTATCTAATTTCCTCTCATGTTTGGTGCCCCCCTGTTCTTAAAGGTTAAGTGATAATCATGGTATAGGTGTTTGTATCTCATGCGAGTACATAGGTGAACAAATATCTTGAGTTTTACATTTCTAGTTACAAAAGTTTCTACACAGTAGACCTCTGAGAATTGACCAGCTGTAGCACCTTCATTTGATGAGCGCACCGCCCCTGCCCAAAATGGGTCACTACGGGAAAACTGCTTAGGTTATGGCAGCCATATTTACAGATGGTAATAAATACACATTGGTCTACCATATGACCAGCTGACAACGAATTCTGAGGTCATCACCCGGGAGCCAGTGGTTGATCTGACGTGGACTCACCCAGGAGGCAAATGGTGCAATTTGATGTACTTCAGTCTTCTGGTCTGAAGAATCAGGACTTCACTTTTTGAAGTAGGATTCTGTCTGGCAATTGAGTAGCAGCCCCCCCCCCTCATTCTGAAAAAAATATCTCATTGGATCTGGGAAAATCACGAGGGTCGATTTTTTAGCCCTATTTGGTAGGAAATCCTACCAAAGTAGGAGAAATAACATCCCTGTCAAGAGTCCTGATGAGTGTATCACTGTGTAGTTGTAGCAGTGTGATGTCCTTAAAGGGTTAGTGTTCAAGAGTCCTGATGCATGAGTGTATCACTGCGTAGTTGAAGCAGTGTGCCATCTTTAAAGGGTTAGTGTTCGAGAGTCCTGATGCATGAGTGTATCACTGTGTAGTTGTAGCAATGTGTCATCCTTAATGGGTTAGCGTTCAAGAATCCTGATGCATGAGTGTATCACTGTATAGTTGTAGCAGTGTGCTGTCCTGAAAGGGTTAGTGTTCAAGAGTCATGATGCATTCATGAGTGTATCACTGTGTAGGTGAAGCAGTGTGCCATTTTTAAAGGGTTAGTGTTCAAGAGTCCTGATGCATGAGTGTATCACTGTGTAGTTGTAGTAGTGACTGTCCTTAAAGGGTTAGTGTTCAAGAGTTCTGATGCATGAGTGTATCACTGTATAATTGTAGCAGTGGCTGTGTGGGGCCTTTATCCCTCAAACGAGCCCTTAACCCTCAAACAAGTATCCGTTTGAGGGTTAAGGGCACACCATGGGCCCCTATCCCTCAAATATGGCGTTAAAGCACAAACGGCTTTATCCCTCAGACGACCTTATCCCTCAAATGGCCTTAACCCTCAAACGGCTTTATCCCTCAAACGGCTTTATCCCTCAAACAGCCTTATCCCTCAAACGGCGTTATCCCTCAAACAGCCTTAACCCACAAACTATATAGCATTTGAGGGATAAGGGCAAGTTGATGTTTAAAGCAAGTTAGGTATGTAGGATCACTATATAGTGTTTGAGGGATAAGGGCAAGTTGATGTTTCAGGCAAGTTATGTATATTAGACAACTATGTAGGGTTTGAGGGGTAAGGGCACGCTGATACACAGGTGGTTCCAGGTGTATAAGCTTACTATATAGAGTTTGAGGGATAAGGGCAGATTGATATTTCAGGTAAGGTAGGTATGTAGGATCACTATATAGCGTTTGAGGGATAAGGGCAAGTTGATGTTTCAGGCAAGTTATGTATATTAGACAACTATATAGTGTTTGAGGGGTAAGGGCACGCTGATACACAGGTGGTTCCAGGTGTATAAGCTTACTATATAGCGTTTGAGGGATAAGGGCAGATTGATATTTCAGGTAAGGTAGGTATGTAGGATCACTATATAGCGTTTGAGGGATAAGGGCAAGTTGATGTTTCAGGCAAGTTATGTATATTAGACAACTATGTAGGGTTTGAGGGGTAAGGGCACGCTGGTACACAGGTGGTACTAGGTGTATAAGCTTACTATATAGCGTTTGAGGGATAAGGGCAGATTGATATTTCAGGTAAGGTAGGTATGTAGGATCACTATATAGCGTTTGAGGGGTAAGGGCAAGTTGATGTTTCAGGCAAGTTATGTATATTAGACAACTATGTAGGGTTTGAGGGGTAAGGGCACGCTGATACACAGGTGGTACTAGGTGTATAAGCTTATTATATAGCGTTTGAGGGATAAGGGCAAGTTGATATTTAGGCCGGTTAGGTTTATAGGATCACTATATAGTGTTTGAGGCATAAGGGCAAGTTAATATGTTGGACTAGTTAGGAATATTAGATCACTATATAGTGTTTGAGGCATAAGGGAAAGTTGATATTTTGGACGAGTTAAGTGTACAGGATCACTATATATAGCATTTGAGGGATAAGGGCAGGTTGATGTTTCAGGGCAGTTAGTTATATTAGATAGTTATATAGCGTTTGAGGGATAAGGGCAGGTTGATAGCGTTTGAGAGATAAGGGCAAGTTGATATTTTAGGCCAGTTAGGTATACAGTATTGTTATATAGCATTTGAGGGATAAGGGCAAGTTGATATTTTGGACTAGTTAGGTACAGGATCACTATATATAGCATTTGAGGGATAAGGGCAGATTGATGTTTCAGGGCAGTTAGTGATATTAAATAGCTATATAGGGTTTGAGGGATAAGGGCAGGTTGATGTTTCAGGGCAGTAAGTGATATTAGATAGCTATATAGCGTTTGAGGGATAAGGGCAGGTTGATAGTGTTTGAGGGATAAGGGCAGGTTGATATTTTAGGGCAGTTTGGTATATTATATCATTGTATAGCGTTTGAGGGCTAAGGGCAAGTTGATATTTTGGACTAGTTAGGTACAGGATCACTATATATAGCGTTTGAGGGATAAGGGCGGACTGATGTTTCAGGACAGTTAGTGATATTAGATAGCTATATAGGGTTTGAGGGATAAGGGCAAGTTGATATTTTAGGCCAGTTAGGTGTATAGGAACACTATATAGTGTTTGAGGCATAAGGGCAAGTTGATATTTTGGACTAGTTAGGTAGAGGATCACTATATATAGCGTTTGAGGGATAAGGGCAGGTTGATGTTTCATGGCAGTTTGGTATATTATATCATTGTATAGCGTCTGAGGGCTAAGGGCAAGTTGATATTTTAGGCCAGTTAGGTATACAGTATCATTATATAGCGTTTGAGGGATAAGGGCAAGTTGATATTTTAGGCCAGTTAGGTATATAGTATCACTTTATAGTGTTTGAGGCATAAGGGCAAGTTAAAATGTTGGACTAGTTAGTAATATTAGATTACTATATATAGTGTTTGAGGCATAAGGGCAAGTTGATATTTTGGATAAGTTAAGTGTAAAATATCAACTTGCCCTTATCCCTCAAATGCTATATAGTGTTCCTATACACTTAACTGGCCTAACATATCAACTTGCCCTTATTCCTCAAACTCTATATAGTGATACTATATACCTAACTGGCCTAAAATATCAACTTGCCCTTATCCCTCAAATGCTATATAGTGTTCCTATACACCTAACTGGCCTAACATATCAACTTGCCCTTATCCCTCAAATGCTATATAGTGTTCCTATACACCTAACTGACCTAACATATCAACTTGCCCTTATCCCTCAAACGCTATATAGGGATCTAATATTCTAAACTAGTCCAAAATATTAACTTGCCCTTATGCCTCAAACACTATATAATGATCCTATATACTAACTGGTCCAAAATATCATCTTGCCCTTATGCCTCAAACACTATATATAGTCATCTAATATACCTAAATGAACTAAAAGAATAATCTGCCCTTATGCCTCAAACACTATATAATGATCTAATATGTGACGAAACCTGGGAAATCGTAACATTAGGGGGAATAGCCATAAATGCTCTAAACATGATATTTCAGGAGATATAGCTAAAAATGTAAATACTTAAGAGAAAATGACCTTAGACTAACTTTTCCCAAGGAATCTTTTGGAACTATTATCAAAATTCTATTTTCATTCTAAATTGGTCTTATTTCGAATGTAAAAAGAACGTTTTTAGCCATTTTTAGCCCATTTGTTGACATTTGGTTGCCATGGCAACCATCAATTCATTCTTTTGGAACAAAAATCATTCCTAGCCAATTGCCCTATCCATCATGATTTCAGAACTGAAAACAGAATGCCAATATTCCTACGAGATCCAAATCTATGTACAATGATATGCATTTATTGGTTTAGTTTCTAATAGTTATGATTTATATGGATTATTTGAAAATAGATGGATATGTAATCTCATTTCAGTCTATTCTAAATTCCTACATGTCCCTACCATCCCAAGTTTCTGATGTCACTTCTCAGCAACTATTTCAAATATTTTGATGCTTAAAGTATCAAATTGTAGCTGAAGACACAAACTTAAATAAAGGTGTTTTCCCCCAATGTCACGTTTTCCCACGTTTTGTCACATATTCCTAACTAGTCCAACACATTGACTTGCCCTTATGCCTCAGACACTATTTAGTGGTCATATACAACTAACTGTACTAAAAGAATAATCTGCCCTTATCCCTCAAACACTATATAAACTGATCATATATACCTAACTGGCATGAAATATCAACTTGACCTTATCCCTCAAACTCTTTATAGTGATCCTTTATACCTAACTGGCCTAAAATATCAACTTGCCCTTATCCCTCAAACGCTTTATAGTGATACTATATACCTAACTGGCCTAAAATATCAACTTGCCCTTATCCCTCAAACGCTATATAGTGTTCCTATACACCTAACTGGCCTAACATATCAACTTGCCCTTATCCCTCAAACGCTATATAGGAATCTAATATACTAAACTTGTCCAAAATATTAACTTGCCTTTATGCCTCAAACACTATATAATGATCCTATATACCTAACTTGTCCAAAATATCATCTTGCCCTTATGCCTCAAACACTATAGTCATCTTATATACCTAAATGTACTAAAAGAATAATCTGCCCTTATCCCTCAAACACTATATAATGATCTAATATTCCTAACTAGTCCAACACACTTTGAAGAATCGACAGAGAACATACACAAATTATGCGAAGCGCCCCGGCAGAAGCAGCGTAGGAAGGAGCTGTTGTTATCTCTTATGTACAAGAAAAGAAAGAAAGTCAAGGCTCATACAGAAAGGAAAAGAACAAGGAGCGAACACAAGGTGAACTTCTTCATACCTAGGCCTCGCCTATCCCTATATAAAAAGGGCCCCTCCTACAGGGGAAGGCAGCTCTGGAACAAACTCCCATACGGAGTCCAGACAGCGGAATCTAAAGTTATCTTTAAAAATAAAGTAAAGAAGTGGTTAAATACTGACATGAAAGGGAAGAGAGCAGCGCTGCTGGAGAAGAGGAAGGAGCGTCAGCCACCATGAGGGGTGGAAAACTGGCTGAAAAGGGACAGACCGAGGTTAAGCAAAGACGGACAGAAGAGAGAGAGCAGGATACACCAGGAAGGAGCTGAACAAAAGACTGACGCGAATATTATTTTTACCCAGTACTTTATTCATGATCATCAAGATGTAAATTCATATAGGATAAGAAGTTGCCAGACTGCAAAATATAGCAGCGAAAAGACCCCTCTCAATTTCAACTGTTGCCTTTAAGGCTGATACTATCGGTATTTCAAGCGTTATCTCGAGGAGATAAATATATTAATTCTAAGTTTACTATAGATAAATCCATATTATATAACTTCGAGGAAGTTTTCTACCATGCGTATAGACGTAGATGTAAGCACTCTGATCATAGAAAGCTTGTAAGGGATCAAACAATATATCTCGATGAGATTTAGTGAGGAGGGGACAACAAAACTTGGACCGGAAAACCATATCAATAAACGAAATGAGGTTCATTTAAAAAAAAAACAAAAAAAAACATTGACTTGCCCTTATGCCTCAAACACTATTTAGTGGTCATATACACCTAACTGTACTAAAAGAATAATCTGCCCTTATCCCTCAAACACTATATAAACTGATCCTATATACCTAACTGGCATGAAATATCAACTTGACCTTATCCCTCAAACGCTTTATAGTGATCCTATATACCTAACTGGCCTGAAATATCAACTTGCCCTTATCCCTCAAACGCTTTATAGTGATACTATATACCTAACTGGCCTAAAATATCAACTTGCCCTTATCCCTCAAACGCTTTATAGTGTTCCTATACACCTAACTGGCCTAACATATCAACTTGCCCTTATCCCTCAAACGCTATATAGGAATCTAATATACTAAACTTGTCCAAAATATTAACTTGCCTTTATGCCTCAAACACTATATAATGATCCTATATACCTAACTTGTCCAAAATATCATCTTGCCCTTATGCCTCAAACACTATAGTCATCTTATATACCTAAATGTACTAAAAGAATAATCTGCCCTTATCCCTCAAACACTATATAATGATCTAATATTCCTAACTAGTCCAACACATTGACTTGCCCTTATGCCTCAAACACTATTTAGTGATCATATACACCTAACTGTACTGTGAGAATAATCTGCCCTTATCCCTCAAACGCTATATAAACTGATCCTATATAACTAACTGGTCTAAAATATCAACTTGCCCTTATCCCTCAAACTCTATAAAGTGATACTATATACCTAACTGGCCTAAAATATCAACTTGCCCTTATCCCTCAAACACTATATAGTGTTCCTATACACCTAACTGGCCTAGAATATCAACTTGCCCTTATGCCTCAAACACTATATAGTGTTCCTCTACACCTAACTGGCCTAACATATCAACTTGCCCTTATCCCTCAAACGCTATATATGGATCTTATATACTTAATTAGTCCAAAATATTAACTTGCCCTTACGCCTCAAACACTATATAATGATCCTATATACCTAACTAGTCCAAAATATCATCTTGCCCTTATGCCTCAAACACTATATAGTCATCTAATATACCTAAATGTACTAAAAGAAAAATCTGCCCTTATGCCTCAAACACTATATAGTCATCTAATATACCTAAATGTACTAAAAGAATAATCTGCCCTTATCCCTCAAACGCTATATAAACTGATCCTATATAACTAACTGGCCTGAAATATCAACTTGCCCTTATCCCTCAAACGCTATATAGTGATACTATTTACCTAACTGGCCTAAAATATCAACTTGCCCTTATCCCTCAAATGCTATATAGTGATCCTATACACCTAACTGGCCTAAAATATCATCTTGCCTTTATGCCTCAAACACTATAGTGATCCTATATTCCTAACTGGCCTAACATATCAACTTGCCCTTATTCCTCAAACGCTATATATGGATCTTATATACTTAACTAGGCCAAAACATTAACTTGCCCTTATGCCTCAAACACTATATATAGTGATATAATATACTGTACTAAAAGAATAATCTGCCCTTATCCCTCAAACACTATTACCTGTGAATCAACCTGCCTTTATGCCTCAAACACTATATAGTTGACATGTGTAGTGTACATCTGAGGGTGTATGAGGGTTAAGGCCGTTTGAGGGATAAGGCCGTTTGAGGGATAAGGCTGTTTGAGGGTTAAGGCCGTTTGAGGGATAAGGCCGTTTGAGGGATAAGGCCGTTTGGGGGATAAGGCCGTTTGTGCTTTAAAGCCATATTTGAGGGATAAGGGCCCGTGGGTGTGCCCTTATCCCTCAAACGGTCCTCGTTTGAGGGTTAAGGGCTCGTTTGAGGGATAAGGGCCCCAACTGTAGGCTGTCCTTAAAGGGTTAGTATTCACGAATGCACACACCAGCTCAGCCTGCATGGATTTACGAATACACCCAGACTCCAGCCAGGTCACGCACCACTGCCTCTGCCGCTGAGGGCTGTACTGGGCCTACGGTTCGCAGTCGCAGGGTTAAGTCAGTGGTGCGCTACTTCTCTCTTTGAGCTTACGGCGGGTTCACTCTGCTTCATTTAGACCGGATCATGGAACATGACCCGGTCAGTAAAAATGTATTCCTACTCTTCTCTAAAAGATATTTTTACTCAAAAAGCAGTGATAAAACTCCGAAACTATTTTTAGAATAAAGGTATATATCCATGCGTTCATTTTGTGATGTTTCAGAATTATGTGGCTATTCATTGATAGAAAATAAAATCATAGGAATTTTTATATTATTTTCGTTTTTTAATGTAAATTTTTAAAAACTTTTTTTTTCAAAATTCCATATCTTAAAAAGTAGCTCGGGACCTCCTATTTTTCTTTTCATTTTCCGTTTTCAAATGATTTAGGCTTGTCACAGAAAAAAAAGTGAAATTCTGAACACTTTGATTCAATGCGATCGACCCACCTTAAAGCCTTAGATTGTTAACTCCGTATTATGTTCATTGCCACTTCAATGCTAATTCCTATGCCTCTCGAAAGTATCAACAATTTGTTGATGGAACAGGATTCTACCACAGAAGAAAAAAGATAGGAAATACAGAAACTAGGAAAAGACAAATTCACATTTTAATCACTATTACACGTACGTGCCTTTAACACAGAGCAGCATAATTGTACAGCGATGACTGATAGCAGGTGACATGTTTTACAACACTATAGGGGACTAACAAAAGTGTTCTGCTGACGGCATCCCTCTATTAACTTAGTTTACCCATTGGTTTCAGACTGTCACACTAGGAGGAGCCACAAGCTCCCAACTGGTGAGACCTCAGGTGTCATATATGAATGAACGTTGTCACAGAAAAGGAAATATCAATCTGAATTCACTGCACTTTTCCCTTTCCAAATAAAGAAACTATGTATAATAATGCGACGTTTTGCTTACAAATAACATTTTCCTCTTTAAAAAGATATTGCTAGATGTTGCTCCTATGTTTTCCTCTGGACATGAGCATTCCGTGTTTTGGGCTTACATCGTATGCGTATGAACACGATAGGGCGATAACACAATATTTACATATATAATGGCAGTTTCCAAAAGCTCATGCAAATCAAGTGGAATGACTCAAGAATTTACAAGTTGAACATAAATACTGCACTGCAGTGTCTTTGATGATAAGAACTCAACGGGAGAATTAACAAGAGACCTTGAAGATCACTTATTATCTGGCCCGGGTCTTCGATGGTGGCCACTATTCTGGTTGTTAGTGAAGCATGCATTTCTACAATCTTGAATAAGCAAGATGATTTTTGTAAAACCAGTGGGCTCCAGCAGCAACGTCGTTCCTAATGACGCAGTCACTGGCCACAATACATAGCAATGAACACATACATAGAACATAGATGAAATGGATCTTATCGTACTAATATTACTAATGAGAGAACATCTGATAATATTGAGTTAGAACGTCCCATTAGTTCAGCTCTACAACACGAATACTGTGTGCAACTGTGTATGTCCCAATAACGTATTCGTTCAAATTCAATTTTGGATTATTGCAAAAGGTCGACACGGTTAAAGTGAACACAGAGCAATATGTACCGGCAAACCTATTAGACCATTTACCCATTATATTCCTGCCACGACATAAAAGTAGCATCAGTAGACTTGTATCAAGTCATCCTTTTGCACATTATCATATCAAAAGTCCAAAACCGTCATTTTGCATATCATAGTACATTCTGGTATCTTAAGTTATTACTAATACATGCATTTTGCATACAATGGTACATGTAACTTTTCAGCACTGCGTTTGCTCTTGAGAAATTATCATTATTAGATCTCTTTTACTGGAGGTCTGAACTAGAGGTAGATATTTGACACGGTTGGTCTCACACACAATACCATTTGAAAAGTATATCATACACATATGCGGTACCATCGGGTGGTAGTAATTGACACAAACAAACTGTCACAGACAGCTACAGACTAGTTACACTTGGAGAAACGAGGGTCCACACCAACGTTGTTAGCCACCCTGACACACGCTGACGTAAATATTTCCAGCCCGCATGTTCTATACCTGGGTAGCGGGACGCCTAATGCCTGCGCGGCCATTGCTTGATCTGGTACCAGTGAGATAAAGACTGATAACAGCTGTCACGACGGGGACCAGTTGTTACATAATGCACCCTAAGAATTCTGCACTGAACGCAAGTAATCGCGTCATTGGTTGATAATTCATCCCGCTACACGCGTATAGGAGAGACGGGGTTCATTTGGCGAATGGCGGGCTGACGATACCTGGTCCAGCACTTAGTGTCTAACCTTGATAAAACACCAGGCGAAGGAGCTGGCGAGATCTGGCATCCACATGGATGTGTTGCAAAATGTATCAAGTGTTGTAATAGTAAATACACATCTACTGTCACTTTTCTGGAACTTTGTAATACGATATAGAGTGGGGAATCAATGATGGCTCGGAGGCCACTGTCATCGGTGGAATGCTACCGCTAACTAACAATGTCTCTTTTAAAAACTAAAATAGTATAAATATATAATCAAAGCATACATGTACACTATATATATATTCATCATATATATATATTTATATATATTCTTCAAGGGATACCAAAATACTATAGACTGCTGCAGTATTAACATTACAAAATGTATTGTCGGCCATCATGTATTTGAGAATTGGGGAACCTTATGATCAAAAATGTTTTGTGTAATCAAGAATTACAAGTAACTATAAACTTGCAGGCCACTGCTGTTTGCATACAACAGGGAAAATTGATGGGAGAATCATCTATTGCCAGCTAATTAAAAATAACTAACCGTGGTCGCATCATGCAATAGCGTCACCGGTGTTTTGCAATTTATCGCAGTATGATATACATTTCATATTTAGTTTCATAATATCAAGAGTTTATGGCAAATCGGCACTACAGTTAAATTCATTGATAAGATACAAATGGCGACTCATTTTTTGTATACTATATATACATGAATGAACGAATGAAGGTATTGCACATGTTAACCGATTCCTGGAGATTTTCAACAGCTTAACTCCTGATTTTTTACTCGTTTTCCGTTTGGGCTTTTTGGGGTGGGGGTCATCTTTGATGTGCAAAATTGCAAATCAATATGGAATGTTACTTTTCTTCCTTTTGTCGGTGGTGATAGAAATGAACATAGGTTGGCCTGTCTGTGGCGGGGTCGTTGAGGCAGAGAATTATGTACACAGCGAGAAGTTGATAAGGTGCTTAGTTCTATCCACCCTACTCTCCTTCTTCAGCACCCTCTTCTTTGCCTGCAATAATAAGAAATCCAGACTTTAATGATGTATGCAAATATTAAATTTAGGAGTAAATGGAAAATATCAATTTTAAATAACAGTTAAATTGCAGATATCATTATAAAGATTCTTCTGGTGTCTTTTGGATACACGAAAGCAGGCTTTTTTCCCAGGTCAGATTTCTAGTCTGGATGTCTTTCTTCCATAAACCCATTGTAGCATGGATGACAGAAGGTATCTCAAGTTTAGCGGTGGGCCGGATTCCCAAAGGTTCAGAAGTTGGACGGAGAGCAAAGGCTATGGGTATATATATATATACTTAGTATACCGATACAAGAGAATTAATTGCACATTTAGAACTTTAGAGCCTATACGGTGGCCAACTGTAACTTACCATCTTCTACTTCTTCCTCTTCCTCGCCTTCACCATCTTCATAAACTTCCTCTTCCTCCTCGTCCAGCTCTTCATCTGAAGATTTATAAAAAAAGATCGTCAAATATTGATTTCTACAACACCATGCAACTTTGAGTATTTTTTTTTTGAAAATGGAAACGCAGTTACTTCAAAACTTGCAAATGCTAGCTCAGAACGATACATCGGCTATTCAACTTACATTCATACTCTGATAATATTAACGTTGTACTATTTTTTATCATAGAAATCAATAACATGCATGTTTAGACTAGGGTAAATCTACAGGTATTAGTGCATTTTCTAGAGCTATTTAGACTACTTAATGATTGGTGCGAGATTTGAGGATGTGGTAATATACCATCATCTCCTCCCATCACGACGACCGACTCCTCACCCTCATCATCGTCTTCGTCATCTTCACTGCAAATACAAATAGTGCATATATTGATAAATTCATTCTTAGTTTATTAATGTATAAAACCGACGAAAAAGACGAGAGTAGTCTGCAAGTTTTTATTCTATTGGAAAGAGCAATCCTAAATGTAAAATGAATTTTTTTCCTTTTCACAAGGCCACAGCTTTTGTGAGAGTCAGAACCCCACTGCGGCTTATTGGGTTCTCCCAAGCCTGAATGTTGGGGTGCAGCCTATACGTGGGGTTTCTCTAGTATAGTTCAGTACTAACCTAGAAATCTTTAGAAAGTTTATACAAGACTCAAGAGAGTTTACGGTATGTTACCCCTGCGCCCAAGAGATGGACGTAATCGAGGTGTTAAGTTAATGAAATGTATCATATTTACCTGTCTACGCCATTTTCATCAACCTCAATATCAGGTGCTAAGAAGTACTGGAGGGGGTTTGGCCACATGTCGTCCTTGATAACCTGGCGAGTGAAGGTAAAAGTAAAATGAGATTTACATGTGGGTCAAAAGAGGCCTTCTAGCCAAATTATCATTTTTCCCCCTTAATTTGTTACTCAAATGTAATATTATCTAATGACTATACAATCATATTATAATGTCATCACTCATGCCCCCTCCATGTCTGATCGCCAGTGCGGCTTATATGATCGGCCCAAAATTTAGGCGAGGTTTTACGGTATTATCATATCAAAGTTTCAACCTTATCTGTTTTTTTCAATGGAAAAGATATATACTTTTATGTATACTGAAAGAGAATAGAACACATCATATTAAAAACTGAATGTTACAAATAGTATTTTTGTAATCCCTGACCGGAAAGGTTCTCATGTGACTTACCTCGGCGATATCATCCGCTGACGGATCGTTGTTATCTAAGAACCATTGGAAGAAGGAACGTACGGGGCCATGCTTCCGTTTTTGAGATTTCGATGCCTCTGAAACTTTCTTAAGCAAGTTCATGCCTTCTTTCCACTCAATTTGTGTAGATTGTGAGGCAGGATCACCTGGAATTTAAAAGTTTTCTCCGTTTAATTAATTTTGCCTGTTGTAAATTAAACGTTATCATACTCAAAACATCGCAATTGACTGGTGGCACCCTCTAGCGCTTTGAGACTGTCGTGATCTTAATGCATCTCATCTATTAGCACTGACAGTGACAGTGATTTTATTGGGATAATTCTCCAAGAGATACATGAACGGCTAACAAATATGTTTGTGTGAATATTTTGACAATGTGGTAATTCATTAACACTATACGCATGAAAATAAAAGAAGATAGTTTTCCCTCTACCTGGACAATATAAGTGATATTTCTGTACAAACCTGAAGTTGCAAGGTGGAACTCCTTTGTGAGAGTATCATTTGTGAAGAAAGGGTTTTCTGTGAAATGTAGTTTTACCCGGTATCCCGATTTTATGTCTTCAAATTCTTCAACTTCAACCTGAAATACATCGATTAGTTGAATAAGTATCACATTTAAAGCAATGGGGAAAATTGTGAACATTTGATATCATATCTGGTATTATATACTGTGTACGCTTATGAATTGATCAATAACGCCGACATCCCATAGTAGCAATGCAAATTATAGATTATTAATTATACAAAATACCATCCTTACTTTGTTCAGGTAGTGGAGGCATTCTTCCTCTTCCTCATCTAATACCGCAGAGATTTGGGGATGGTTTACAAACTGATAACGTGTTAAGGGAATTGAACAGCGTATGATATAAAAGCATCGATTAAACATGAACGGTGTATTGTTATAGTAACGTCTATAAGTCACTAACTAAATGAATCACTAATTAATAGTGTGAATGCGTAAATTTTGTTTCGCCCTCCCCTAGAAGAGGAAGTCCTTTAAACGTAAGCACAATAATTTGCCAGTCTGGAATGCCATGTGCCATCTGGCTTTGTTGCTGTAAACAGGTAGGCCTAACATGTTTTTTTCTCTCCCATCTTTCAGTATTGCCGAAAAAAACATCGGCACATTGGCTTTTGCGGATGAGCAATCTTAATGGCCGATGTGAGTGCATCAGACATCATGGCCAGCCATGATCTCAGCTTTTCGACGGTGAAAGAATTTTTCAAAAATTCTTATTAGTAGCTGAGTTAGGTCCATCCAATGTGTAAGCATTTTTTCAGTGAATTTAAGCACTTTCAAATTGATTTTGTAAGCTGTTATTAAAGAAGTATTACAATCTGTATTAATTTATATGAAATGAGGGCCGATGCGGCCTGTGTAGAAGGCAAATTGCCTGTGTAAAATCTTGCGACACAGCCAGGCCACTGTGGCCTGTGTGCATAAAAAGTTTTCAGCAACACTAATCTCTTCAAGGGGTCAGAATTGTTACCCCTCCGCAAACCCAAACCCCCTGTTGTTAATGTATGACTTGCCAGGGCTGCACTTGTCACATTCTTGGGGGTCGTCCATAAATGATGTCACGCCCTAGGGGGGGAGGGGAGGTCAGAAATTTGTGACAAAGCATGACAAGGGGGGGAGGGGGGTTGCATGATGTCACGTTTTGAAAAAAAATTACATTTTTATGTCAGCAACATGTGAAGTTCTTGCATACTATTAATACCAGAGCTGTCTCAAATATCTAAATTTATAGCTACCTACCCAAAAAGGAAAGGAAGCATGATTTGATTATGAAATATGTTCCATGTTATTGTGGGGTGGCGGGCAACAGCCTACAAATTTATGCCTCGAGTGCCAATTACAAAGGTGAGGTCCCATCATGAAAATGTAGGGGCCGGATACCCCGCGCTTCGGTGACAAACCTGCAAGGGGTTATCACTCGGGTAATCCTGCTCCCCTTTGAACCATACCGATCCAATAACATGAAACACGGTCTATCTGATAGGACAAGGGGATGTAACTCAGTGGTAGAGCAATCGCAAGCGGAAGGCCCCGGGTTCGAGTCCTGGTGTCTCCGAAAACATCATTTCCAGAGAAACAATGTCCCTTACAAAAGCAAGAATTTTGTCGGTCGGAAAGATACAATGTGACAATCAACTAAAATCAAATACAATTCAAGGTCCCGGTTTTTGGCACTTACTAAAGATTTGGGGACCCTTATACCTCCGGTGCTTATACAACATCAGCGCTTTATTAATAGCAGGCGCACATGTAGCCATTTAAAATGTATCGGCACAGAGGTGGGGTGTGGCCTATATATGAATTAGGCTTACCTACAGGAGGTTATAGGGTAATTCTCTTTTTTTTTTGGGGGGGGTTTGGGTTGAGATTATTTTCTCAGGTAATTGGTTGGAGGGGTTTGGAAAATTTCTGGGAAAATCCACCAAGCCAGCTAAATTCTGGGAAAATCCACCAAGCCAGCCCTGCTCCCCCAAGGCAAGTAATTAATGTCTGTCCTTGTTTGTTGATGTCAAGTCCCACTAGAGGGGGGGGGGGGGGGGGGCTAAAAAATGTTCTTGCCTCCACATGAAATCTCACCACCCCCCAGTAATTAATAAATGAACACTCCCTATATTATTTCTAATATTAGCCTAATTAGGCCTACCACTACCAGGCTAGACCTATGAATTTTGTAGGCCCAATTATGATTATCAAAATCATAAATCATTAAATGACATGATGAAGTTCTAATTGAGGTAGGCCTAGTCTCGGCACGAAATGCATGGCAAAGATATCCAAACAGCTAGATCGTTTGTGACACAATAACAGTCAATCAACAGAATGAAATGCTGCACAATGAACCTACTCAACCGTGAACGCGTACCGACCGAGCCTGTCAAACGCCGGCCGGACGAAAACACAACAAAGGCCTCGCGGCGTGTGCCGCGACCGGTGAGTAGGTGTGTCCATTACCGACTGCACATCTTAAATTTAAACCATGTACGCAAAGGATACTGCGGTCACCCAGAAGTTTGGAATCTTCTGTATCAACTCGTTCCTCTTTTCGAAGAATGGTTTCCTTAATTTGTTGTACTTCTGCTCCACTTTCAAAATCTCCTCGCTCGCCTTCTCGTTCAGAGCGTCGATGTCGTTCTGACAAGCGTCTATTTCTTCCAGTGATTTCTGTGTTTCTTCGTCGTAGTCGTGGGTTTCATCGCCCTCCGATGTCCCTTCTGGACCGTCTAACTTTCTCATCTTCTTCGGCGTCGGTGCATCGGCAGCCATGGTGGATTGTTAGTGTAATCAATTGGCCCTCTGAAGTAAATAAAGGGTGATCCGCGGAAGATCTACCACGGGTTTGAAAAAGTCGCAAAGGTGAGATGCTTCACAATGCGCATGCGCGAAAGTGGAGGCGCATATCCATGTTACAATGGCCGTGATTGGATAAAATCAGCGGAAATCGGGGTTTCTTACAATTTATGGACCAATCACGAAGCTTGTAAACGGCGTCGGAGTGGGGTCAATCATACGGGCACCTGCAAATTTGAAGCCATCATGGCAGAGGCGAATCCAGAGGAGTCTATCCCGGATGACAACAATCAAATTAGCGCAATATTTACACATGCAGCCAAATTTAGGAATGGACAGTCAGTCCTAACCGAAGATAGTGAATCAGACAGTCGTACTACACGTCAAAAAGTAGCCGACACGGCCGAAAACGCCCACAGTGGCGCGAGCAAGAGCAAGCGATCGGACCATGCACATGTCGGAATGGAAGACAACAACAGTGCAACACCAGAAATACAGGGGCCCAAAACACCCAAATTATCTCCACTCCACGTTCCTAGCGAGCGAAAAACTGATCCTTGCATAAGTCCAGAGACTGGAGGTAAAAGAAAACGTGTGCAGCATGACTATCGTCGGTTGTCAAGCTCTGGATACGTCGATGATTACATTGGTCGCGAACGTAGGTTTTCTAGCACCAGTGAGTCCGAAATGAGCCTGTCACCAACTCCTCCCAAAGTCAAGCCACAAAAACCACTGATGGCTGCAGTCCCAGACAAGCCTAAAAACGGCTTGCAACAAGGACAAGGTATGTGCTTTACTTCGTTTATTAAATGAATGATGCTCTATATTAAATAAGAATTAGGTAGGCCGGCCGGCTTTTAGCGTAATTTGGCTAAAAAGTAGAAAGTGAAGTAGGCCTATATTCAATATTAAAGTATTGACAGATTGTCATGGTAGATCTATTCTTGGCCTACATCTAGGTCGTTGCACAAATATCATACTATTATCTCAGAACTACTAGATTTAAAGGAATGCTCATCATTTAACAGTAGGGAGTTGCATATCCCGCTAGTACTGCTGTCACTGGCGTCCGCATGTTTCTGTGACCCAATCTTAGGTCTTTCTAGAAGTGGCCTTACAGGGACCCTCCACTCTAAGCACTCTGTTGACCTCAATTTTTCACTTACAAAAATGGCCAGCACCTCATTTTAACCACAAGAGAATGGCGGTCACTATGAATACAGTCATTCTGGGAGAAAGTTAAGTATTCTTGGACCAGTGTACACTGAAAGTTTTTTTTCACATGTATCACTTGAAATAATAGTGAATAATTATAGATTGTTGAAGATTGTACCCAATGGGATGTTGGTTATTGTGTTATTGATCACATATGTGAAATCCAGCTATATCTGGCCAGGCCCAACCCCTCCCTGACCTGTTTTGTGGAATTGCATAGGCACTTGGAGCAGTGCACTATCGAAATCAAGATGGGTTATATAAAAACTAGGTCAAGGGTCACTGATAAATATTCCATCTTATGTAAGGCCTAGATGTGATATGAACAAAATCATCTATTAGTGATGCACAAGTGTTTGAAGCAAGTTCATAAATGATGTAAACAAAATAATAAAAACCATCATCTCTAGTAGGGGTTTTATGGATATAGGTCAGGGGTAAATACATCAATGTTAATAAACTGGCTTCATGAACAGGTAAAAGCAGTGTTGAAATTATCCCTTATGAAGCTCCAAATCATATGGGTGAACATGTATGTTTAATTAGGATTAACCTTACTTGATAGGTCAAAGGTCAATCATAAGTAGGTCAGAGGTCATGTGGTGCTTACAGGACAAGGTGAACTTGTGGAGCCCATTATGTGTAAAAGATTTCATTCAAAAATATGAAGAAATGGCAGCCTTGATATTGGTCTGTTTCACATCACAGAAATGCATTCAGCTTAAGCACTGCCTGAATAGCCCCCAAGATTTGATACGTCCATCATGATTTCTCCGGACCTATGAGTGATAGGAAGATGAATCAAACAGATCTGAAAAGCTGTCACAATGCTCGATATGGCTATACAAGATTTTTTCTTTTTTACTCAAAATTGAAATTTTATGCAACTCCCTATTAACAGTGGGGTGGATTTGGGGGAAGGTGGCCAAGTTTTGCTAAAAGAAATTACCTGTTTTAGGGCTCAGTCATTTATTGCCAGTATGGGGGCCCGGTGGGGCATAATTATTATATAAAGGCTAGTCCATTTAAATACATGTACTCACAACCACGCATGATTCCACAGGCTCATGCACACCTTTTTTTTTTGGGGGGGGGGGGCATTTCTCAAAATGCAAACGTAGGCCTAGTGGGGGTGGGGCGGCATTACATTTGGCTAATTGGTGGGGAGGGGGAGGGGTCGAAAAAAATATTTGACTTTTCGGGGAAATCCACGAAGCCTCCCAATCGCCCATCTAGTAATATATCACATCCCTATAAACCTCGTCGCTATGGATAGGGCAACGGGTCTATGTAGGCAATGTAATTCCAGGAAATAGAGCCGCACAACAGTCTCAGAGTGTCCCAGGCTGGGATGTGTATTGTGACACCCAGAGCGCCTGTGGTGACCGGGACACTGAGAAAGGAGAGGAACAGGGCCCCAGTGTAGGTTATATAACAGGCTGACGTAAGAGATGGGAAAGATAGGCCGCTGTTGTGCCCTGCACTGCAAAGGCACCTTTTTGCTATTCCATCTCCAATTAAATGTATTAGAACATAAGTGCATCTTAATTCTAAATCATATTTTGAATAGCTTTCATATTTTTCAATGCATTTTGTACTACCGGTAGATCTCTTGCGATACGGGGTAAGGATTTTTGACACCTTTTCCCCATGCCGGGTACAGTGACCGTTTAATCTAACCCCTTCCAATTCTCCTTATCGAACACCAGGTGTAAGTTCAGCCAGATAAGGGGTACACTCGTCCACTCGTCTTTGTAACATAGGTGCTGCTCCCAAGAATCAATATTGAAAATGAGTTATACCTTAACCATAAACGATTCGCTGTATATGGCCAATTTGCCCTAGACGATTATACCATCATTAAGCCAATAATATATTTCCAAATCTATAGAGGGTACTTGAGCTAGCCTATACTAAGACAAATTATTCATAAAGTAGATCGAATCAATCTACGGCGAGTCGTCCAGAAGGGCAAAGCATCAAATAGAGCGATTAGTCAAGTAGGGTGAATCATCCATTTTCCGATAAGAAAAAAAGTGTTCACCCCTCTAGACTAGAGGGACATGAAAAGGAAATTTGCGCCTCCCCTACAAAATGTCACCACCTACCACACGCCTCCCTGGGAGACTCCCTCTAACTTCTTTACTATCCCATCTCATCCCATCTCGGACTCTCATACCAACACTGCTCCGTCCCCTATCATAGGGCCTATGCTGTATGGTATAGGAGCAGTTGATACTGACCAGATTGGTGGCGCGAATGGGTGTGTATTGGTCAATACACATCCAAGAACAGACACATTCTAATCTAGATCAAAGGGGTTATAAGGTTAGCTGGGCCTACTGTATAATTAGCACCTATACTTGACAGAGGTAGGTGAAAGATTGGGGTAAAATGACAGCCTGTTCCAAGGCTATCCAACTGGTAGAATAGACGCTTGCCAAGGCTGCCCATTCCTCCCCCCGCCTCTAGATAGGCAGAGGGCTCGGTGGTGCCAGGCCCCGGACACCTGCACGTGGTCGTGGGGGACTCTAGCTGCTTTACTACGTGATGGTTGTCACGTGGTCGTAGTACAAAATGTATTAATGCTATCGGGTACTGATAGTATACTGTAGAAAAGGGGAACCCTCAAGACGAGGTAGTGTAACTCTTCAGTTACAGAGTAGAGGGTAGATGACCTGTGTAATGTGTCGCCACATTGGCCTGTGTGCATAAAAGGTTTCTCATGTATATTAAAGCCTAACATGTGGATAAGCTGCCCCCTAACTTTGAGGAATCATAAAAGCCGGAAACTATATAGCAAATACTGACATATAAGCCGCACCCGACTCTGGACCGATCCTAAAGCTGCACTGGCGATCCGACTCGCATACTAGCCGCAGCTTCTACATAAGAATTTACAGTACACATGTATTCAACGTAATTAGCACCATATTAGCAGTACTGGTAGTTTAGACTAAAGACAACATTTTGACATTTTCAGAGGCAATTACTGTCTTAGATGCGATACCGTCGTTGTAAAGCGCCAGTTTCAAAAGAGCCCCGGGCGTACATGGGTCTTGAAATGTGCCTTAAGCACTAAAAGAAGATCTTGTAGAAGCGCATGTCTTGGGTGTGCCCGCAAAATTATAGAGTATGGTAATATATTTGGGCTAATTTAGTTGAATGTTGTTATATACATTGTCCTAGGTTATAAGTGAGGTAGGTAGGGTTTGGCACACTTCTAGATTAAAAGAATTGCACTTGTTTTAAATTAGGCCAATAAATCGCAACTTATATGAAAATTTCACCAAGACTTGGCTCCGCTGTGCTTTGTTAGGTTACTAATAACCCAAAACATACCATTTGGTTGACTTGGCAGGCCACATCAGCATACCCGGTACCCCTTGAGTTGTAAGTGGTATAGGAACATGTCGATTTTTATCAGGGTATGAGCGCCGTCCATTCAGTATATCAAAATATATGTTTGGCTCTCAATTAAAAGGTCACTGCCACCCAAGTGCTCTAGTTACTGTTGTTATGATTCATTACACAATATATCTTTGCATTCTGTCATGATCAAACTGACATTAGAACTTCTTAATTTGCAGGGACACAGCCACAAGAGACACACAAACATCACAGCGGTGATCACCATGGTCGTCACCACAAGCACAAGAAGCAACACAGAAAGAGCAAAAATACAGAAACGGGTCCAGATGAAGCTTCCCCTGCAAAGTCTGAACACTCACACCGGCACGAGAGAAGCCATCGTCAGCATAAATCCAGGTCGTCGAGCAAGGAACGCTCAAGCTCTAAACATGCAGAAAATAGCAGCAAAGGGACTGCAGAGGTATCGCAGCTTAGTCCGTTGAAGGTGGTTCTCAAGTTGCCGAAATATGTGGAGCCCAAACATGCAAAGAAAGAAGTTCGCCATTCAAAGAAGAAGGCTGAAAGTGAAAATCAGCCAAAAGAGGTGAAACATGAAAACCAACAGAAGGCAGCTGAGGTTGAAAAGATACCATCAGAGACTGTTGGGGATGGTCCCAAAGCAACAAATGATGCAGATCTAAGTGTTATCGAATCATCAACATTCGAAAGCAACACTTCAGAACATATTCCTTGTGAAAATGAACCTGTTCTCACAGAAAGTGACAATTGTGAAGTATCAGAACCCCATGAAGTACCTGAGGTTGAGAGTACTGTGGAAGAAACCAAGGACACAACCAAACAAATAGACAATGCCGCTGAACAGGCAGAGCCTGAGGTTGATAGGCCGTGTAGCCCTGTCATTGTAAATGAAGTAGATGAGATAAAGAATGAGCAACAAGAAACACAATTATCTATAGCAGTAAATGCTACAGTTGATGTTTCAAGTGAAAAGGTGGAGAACACTGAAGTGGCAAATATTGAGATGTGCACTGTAGAGCAGGAGGAACCTATGGACACTAGTGAGGACATTCCCTCTCTTGATAACCATACTGCAGAGATAAAGGAAGAGCATAGCGAAGGAAAGCATCTTGTAACTGTTACAGAGGAAATGGTGATTCAGTCCGAGTCAATTGCACAAGACTCTCCTGCAATGGACATAGAGGGCAGTATAGCAGAAACAATTAATCCTGAGCCAGAAAGTTTGTGTGCTACAGAAATTGGTCTAGTGCTTGAAGATGTCAGTCTACCCGAAAAGGCTTCTGTTAGCCCTGGAAATGTCGGCTTGCCAGTCAAGACGCCTGTTATAGAAACTGCAGGTCAGTTGCCATCTGTTGAACCATCAGTAAAGAACATGGACGATAACACAGCTGTTCTTGACGCAAGCTCTGAGGCGCAGACAGTAGTCTTGGCGGTTGACAATTCTGTGGCTGCAGCAGAATTATCAGCATGTGAAGCATCAATAGCTGTAGAGGAGGCAATGGAAAGTACACCATCAGACGCTGGTGCCGTTCCCCACCCAGTCGCGACTGACAATACAATGACGAACGCTTCTGAAGAATACAAAGATGAGAAATCTAGTATAGATGAGCAATCTATGTCAGAAAGTCCAGCAAATGCTGCAAGTGATTCAGCCACTGTTGACAGCGGGATCAGTGACATCACAAGTCCTGATAAAAAGGTGAAGAAACGTCATCTACATGCTCAACATGCAAAAGAACGGCCAGTAGATGGAAGCACAAACCCAAACCTCAAAAAGACTGAGCACCGGTCATTGAAGACAGAACTTATATCTGTTGTTAAAACAGAGACGGAACTTGCCCCATCGGAAGCCGAAAAAGACATAGTTGTCAGTAATGGTGTCGTCAATAATGGTGTATCAGTAGAAACTCTGGCTGAAGAAAAGTTGAAGGTTGCTGTTGACGGTGCCTTGGAACTGAAGAGCGTAGTGCAGCCTGTTAGTAATACTGTAGAGACATCTAAGGATGAAGCACCCACTGTGCAGAAAGTTGAGGTGAAACCCGAGCCAGTGACTTCAGTCAAGCCAGTGACTTCAGTCAAGCCAATGGCTTCAGTCGAGCTAGCGGCTTCAGCGGAGCCAGCGGCTTCAGTCGAGCTAGCGGTTTCAGTCGAGCCAGCGGCTTCAGTCGAGCCAGCGGCTTCGGTCCAGCCAGTGGCTTCAGCTGAACCAGCGGCTTCAGCTGAACCAGCGGCTTCAGCTGAACCAGCTGGCTCATCTGACGTACCGGGACATTCAAATAACAGAGACTCTAGCCTTAAAGAGACGCCCCACAAATCGCATGGTCACCGCGAACATCACAAATCTAAGCACAAAAACTCGCATCACAGAAAAGAAGGAACTTCACAAATCTCAAAATCATCACATTCACACCGTGCCGGCTCTGCGGAGGGATCCAACAAGTCTGGCTCTGCTGAAGCATCCAGCAAGTCACATCGGTCAAGCTCCCATGGCAGTAGTCATTCACATAGCAGCAGTAATGCCCCAAGCAGCAAAGTAAATAGCATCAAAACAGACACTCCAGGTCAACAGACTCCTGACAAAAATGCAGTCACAAAAAGCATTGATCCTACAATGAGCACAGTCTCCAATGTGAAATCTGAATCTTCTTCTGTTCAAACGGTGGTGACCTCCACAATATCATCGTCATCAAAATCTCAGACACCTGTCAAACACAGCAGCACTAGTAGTCATAGCGCCTCCTCTAAACATCATCATTCATCATCTTTGTCCTCCTCATCCTCCAAACACGTCACTTCCAAACATTCTTCATCTTCATCGTCTAAAACTGCCACACCTCTCAAATCTGAGGGATTAACCCCATCCAAGCACAGCAGCAGCAGCAGCAAATCATCTGAGGCAGCATCCTCCACCCCTAAATCAAAAGACGGCAGCAATAGCACGAACGGTCTGACTTCATCGATAAAGAAGCGGAAACATGAAGAGCATCCTATGTCAATGCATTCATCATCGACCGTAAAAAAATTGAAATTGGATTCCAGTGAACCGGTAACACCAAAGAAATCTCAATCCGTGTCGAGTTCGACGAATTCGACACCTAGCAAGCACCGATCACACTCTCATGATACACCAAAGAAGGACAGTAAGCACCACAGCAGTAGTAGTAGTCATTCTTCATCCAAGAAACCACGATTCAGTTCAGACCATGATTATAGGACACGCAAAAATGTACTCAGTCGGTCGGCCTTCCGTTATGGAAATCTGATGCACATAGAAACCCATCCTAACGGAGGTGCCCAGGTCCTGCACGCCTACATGGATGAACTGGCGCATCTCTCTACCGAGCGACTTGAGGAGTTCTCGCGCGACTTCTTCCGGTACTCGTTCCACGAGGAGACGCCCGGCAAGGCGCGCTTCGTGATGGGCATCATTCATGGGGCTGCGTCCTTCCTGCCGGACATGATTGAGTACTTTGGAGAGGACCAGCCCAACATGGTGATTAAAGCCGGAGTGATGGGCAAGCCGGAAGTGGAGACAATGTCAATGAGTGCCTTCATGGAGACTGTGCGCAAGTCCTACTCGCATGGGACGTATCGTGCAGGACCACTCTTACAGGTATGTTTTAAATTTACTTACACTTTGGAGTGACAGAGTTGGCAGAAAAAAACTTTTAATTTTTAATGCAAGCCAATGTGACCGGCGGCATTCCGGCAGCACTGGACCAAGAATAATCTATATTTTATTACCAGGTTACTATTTGATACCGGGAGTTCCCTAGGTATTAGCTATATTGGAAGTGAATTGATGCAATGTTGTGTATTTAAAGGCAGATAGTCTTCTACTAGGGTACTGGTATTTCAGACTAAGACCTTGTAATATTATCTGCGTGGGAAAATCGTTATAAACCCATCGATAATCTTAAACCAAATAGCAAAGTGAAACCACTTCTGAGTAAACTAGACGAGTTTCCACTAACAAAAGTCACTGCCCGAAAGTAGATAAAACATGGTTTGGCATTTTATTCCACGCTAGAATACATTGCGTGTATTTGCAGGTCAGCGTGGTAGGGACAAAGCAGGAGGAGGTGGGCGACTACTTCCCAGAGTTCCTGGATATGATGGAGAAGTCACCTTTCCTGAACAAAGTGATGCCATGGGGCGACTTCTCCATAATCCACGGTATCTCTCGTAATACGAGTAACGATGGCCCGATTCTGTGGGCCCGGCCTGGAGAGCAGTTTGTACCGGCTGCCGATATGCCCAAGTCTCCGTATAAAAGGAAAAGGTATGTCATGTGCATTATGGGTATTGATCAGAATGGCCTAAAGGCAATGTTTCTAAGTCAATTTGATTCTCAAAATCGCATTTAATTAATTTTTATCTACAATCAAATGTCACTATCCAAGTAGGATAATAAATGGGCTGGGGCGAATTCCGTTTTATTACGGCGACAAAGATATCCCAATAATAGGTTAAGCAATTTCAGTTTTCAATTCAGGAGCAAATAATATTAACCAGTAGTCATTGGCATCTTCATAATAGGCGAGAAATCTGTAGATGTTACTTATCGATCGTAATACAGACAACAACCCAGATAACAGTCTGTGGCCGTTAATGTACTACAACATATGTATGGAGGTTATGAAATCTTATCTCATCTGCTGTTATCTTAAGCCCTGATAAGAATAAGACCGTCACAACATACATGTAACAAAGAATATATGCATCGTGAATGATCAAGGTAGCTGAAGTCTTCATGGTCTACACACTAAACTGAATACCGGTAAATGTGTTTTCCGTAAAAGAACGAAAATTAATCTAAAAGAAACACGCTACATTCTTTATTGTTGTCATAGGTAGTGCAGAGTTATGTGTTTATTTATGTCCATGATATGCCCCCAAATAAGACTTGTTTATATGTACCTTTAATTACAGAGGTGTGAATGAGCTGCGTAATCTGCAGTACTTGCCACGCGCCTCCGAGCCCCGTGAATCCCTGGTGGAGGACCGGACACGAGCACATGCAGACCATGTCGGACACGGCTTTGACCGGCATACAACTGCTGCTGTTGGTGTTCTCAAGGCAGTTCATGGCGGACAGTGAGTACATGTACCTTTTATTCTAATTGATTTAAACTGATAATTAATTCCCAGATGTTAGTTAAAAGGAGAGAAAAAAAAAAGAAAGTTGCCTTTCACGCCCTTCCCACTGCAAAATCCACCAACTCCTTCCTGACGTTAGAAATTACCACTCTCAACTCTAAATGATGATAGGTATGTACTTCAGATAAAGGCCAAGAGGATTGAACACAAACATAGTTCGTGTACTGTTTCCTTTATACCGCATGTTCAGTAATACCGCATGTACCCATACGTGAAAGTTCAAATGCTTTGACCGTATTAATGCTGATTTTAAAAAATATTTTAATTTCTATATTTTAATTTCTAGACCAATACCGTCAGTAAACCGTATAGTGAAGGATGTGACCTGCTTCGATGCAAGCAGTTACCTTGAAGCTGTCGACAAACTACAACTAGACCTCCATGAACCACCAGTTTCACAGGTTTGTTTAATATTTTAATTCTACTTTAGACATGTGAGAGAAATTTCAGTCTGGATATAGGTTGGAATGACTATTATTGCAGAGTTGAACACTCCTTTGATACGTACCGATACTTGTATACTATGAGCCTTAAGCAAATTAAGAGAGTGATCATAACATATTTCCCTATCTTGGTGTTGGTCATTTCAATACTTTAATAATAGAAAGAATACAAGGACATATCAAAAGCAAGCACAGCATAATTCTTTTTAAAATTGAAGAAATGTTTGTTCATTATTTCAGTGTGTGAGCTGGATTGAGGATGCCAAACTGAACCAGTTGCGGCGTGACGGCATCAAATATGCAAAGATACTTCTGCGTGATAACGACATCTATGTAATACCACGGAACATAATTCATCAGTTTAAAACTATGTCTGCTGTATCAAGTTTGGCATGGCACATTCGCCTCAAGCTGTATTACCCTGAGGTGACCTCCACTTCGGACAACTCGTCTGACAATGACGATGAAGCCAAGGCAAAGGCCGAGAAGCCAAAGGGAGAGGCGACGGAGAAGCATCACGCAGAGAAAGAAAGGGAGAAGAAGCCTGATGAGAAACATGGAAAGCCTGAGAAGGAAAAGACTGATAGACTTGAGAGAGAAAAGACAGAGAAACCTGCGAAAGTAAAGACGGACAGATCCGAGAAGGAAAAAACAGACAAACCCGAGAAAGAAAAGACAGATAAGCCTGACAAAGAAAGGAGCGACAAATCTGAGAAAATAAAAACTGAGAAATCTGAGAAAGAAAAGGCTGACAAGCCTGAGAAGGAAAAGACTGAAAAGGATAGAATAAGAGAAAAGGAACGACAGAGAGAAAAGGAAAGGCACAGGGAAAGGGAGCGACAGCGGCAAAAGGATAAAGAACGCAAACACAAGGAACGTGAAGGGTCAAAAGAGAAAAGTAGTTCTATGACTCCAGAGGAGAAAGCTAAAAAGGAGAAGAGGGACAAGGAGAGACATCATGAGAAGGATAAGCCTCGCGAAGGTCACAAAGAAAAGATAAGGGAGCCGTCACATGAGAAGGAGAGTGTATATTCAACAACGAAAGACATTGTCAAAGAGAAGAAGCTGGAAGTGGTCAGTGACCAACTGCAGCAGCCGCAAAAGGAGGCTCCTCCAAAGGGAGCCCCTCCAAAGGAAGCTCCTCCAAAGGAAGCTCCTCCAAAGGAAGCTCCTCCAAAGGAAGCTCCTCCAAAGGAAGCCCCTCCAAAGGAAGCCCCTCTAAAGGAAGCCCCTCCAGTCCTCCCGAAACCAGTCACAACGTAGCCCCACAGCATATGAGCCCTTCTCCCCTCTAAACTAGAGTATGTATCTCAAAGACTGTATATGCTAATTGGACCTACACAGGATCAGGGGAAGCATTAGGTTAGAGGACCTTGGAGTTCACTGGGGATGAGGAAGTCGGATGGACTTCTCTTTGATGTGAAAGGCAGCTATATCCCTTCTTGGCATAGCAATTGTTTCATCATAATAAACAAACTATATATAGTGTAATTTATGATTTAAAGAAACGACAGTATATCTGATTCACTGGGACTTGGGATTTCGGTGTATCATGATTAAATGAGGATCACAAATTATATAAATTGACAATACTTGAACTTGGATCGCCGCAGGAGATAGAATCAGAGGATTAGAAGCCTCGTCCGTATATTTCTATGAACAATTTCAATACGTATCATTGTGCATTCCCCCTGGTTGCACGTTTCTAAATGTGTTGTTGTTACCCCATGGGTTTTGAAGTAACTGCTTGACGATTGTTGTCCTAGCGTTGCTGAGTAGAGAAGAAAAGATAGACATCCTAGCAAGTGGGGGTTGTTATCTCTATTATATGCATGCCCTTGAACCATTTCCCTTTTGATAAAAATGGAAAGTAAATTTCCCACTTGTTGTTATCTTGTGTGCAGATATATTTAAGCATATTTATGATATGTCGGCATACTCTAAAGGGATGGATGGTTCAGTAGAGGTATATAATTATCACTATATCTATACATATACATATATGTTTACAGATTAAAGCACAATTTGGAGTTTGATCTACAAGTCAGTTGTAGAAGTGAAGGCGTCTTCTTCTAATCTTTGAAAAGATGCATTGGTCTACATAGTAGGAGATTTGTTTAATTGTATTACGCTATATTGTATACGTGCAAGACGACATGTTGAAGTTATCCCAGAGTGTATATTATATCTATACATTTCGCTTTATATTGTTATTCAGATATATCTTATCTGTAGAAGATTTGTACTCAAGGATACAAAGCAGAGGCAACTGCCGTGTAATGTTACAGATGCATACCACTATATACCGCCATGCCTTCAGGTAAGAAAAACATGGACAATGGGTTGAATTTCAGTCTCCGAAAAATATTGTTCAAGAGATGCAAATCATTCGAATTAATGAGCGCTTGAACTTAATCCATGTTATTAAAACAGAATATGTAGAAATAGACATCGAGATTGTGAACTATTGTTGGAACTGCCTATCTGCCTTTGAAGGCAATTTTTCCATTGGTTTGATGGCCCGGCCACACAGCTTTAGTTATACGCGAGTGGCATTTCCTTAGCCGAATCATAACTAACCATGGAGATGCAACTGTATATATCTATCGTGATGGAAAATGAATTTAATATAATTTAGTCATTGAATATTTAACATGTTGATCCATATAAAAGTACAGTGAACGAATTGTTTGGTAGCTATGATGCAGCTAAATATGTGTTATTCTGTATTTATAAACATGAACAGTGACTGGGCAGTTTGTCTAACTAAAGTTTTAATAATGTAAAGTCAAACCATTTAAAGTCGTCTTAAGTTTTGCAAAATGAGTGAATGAGTCTCAAATGTGTATTCGAAAATTGCAGCATTTATTAATGATTTCGAAGGGCCGATATTTTTAATTATTTCTTGGCGATTGTTATTATTTCGTGTAAAGTTTGTATAGATTCCTACATGTTTCCCACCTTACATTCAGTGTCGGCTACCGTAATCTGTAGTTGTTGATCAAACAGTGAATTGTCTTATTCCATGTAAAATGAATTCTTTGGTCCAATTGAGTTGATAACCCCTAGTTGGTAAGATGTCCTGCCTATGATAGTTTGTAATAAGTATGGATATAAACAAACTATAGGATCTAGTTAATTAACATTTGGTCAACCCATGTGCTTAAATCCGGTGTTTCTGAGTTTATAGGAAGAACCTTTGGCCTGTTATAATTACACATTCACGTAAATCCTGCCCTTTTTTCTTATTATTGAGAAATGGTTTCTGTGTCGCAGATGAAATTTAAATCACACGAATCTTGTTAACATGTGAACCATTCTTGTTGTTTGTGGTGTTATATATAATGTTCCTGACTGGAATGGTAATAATTTTAAAGTTTTATTTTTCACCTGCCCCTGGCATATAATTCTTATCGGTGATTTTGATGTTTCCATTTTCTTATCGGAGGGAGGGAGGGGTCTAATGGATGGTAATGGTATTGTAATATTAGTTAGAATACAGAAGGTGTGTACAGTTATTTGTGATGTATATACGGATGACGGTGGTTGGTTACCTAACCATTCACAGCTTTGAACAGTACATGCCCTAAAAATATCTTTGAAAGCCTAGATATGCAGCACTTGTTCACAAGAGGTATTTAATATAACTGAGCACCTTTCAAAGTTTTATTTTATTTCGAGAGTGAAGAAATTCAACTGCAATACTTAATCAAATATCACACTGTAGCATTTGTCTGGGGGTAGCTTAAATTGTTTGAAGAGATGACTTCTTTTATGATGGTCTCCCAAAGTCCAGGCTTTACAGCCGTAACTGCCAGATTCCCCCTCCATCCTTTTGGAGTCTTGTCACCATCCGAGTTGCTTTGTATCATACAGTCGCTCACATATTTTCAAACTGTAAATTATTTAGTTGTAAGTTTGTTTGCCATATGTAGAGTAATAATAAATATAAACTATATAAAACCGATGTAGTTGTATTATCTTTTCTTTGGCGCTGAAATGATGATTTGTCAGTACAAGGCATGGTCAAATGATGAGCCGCTGTAGCAGTCTTAACGGACCCGCTACCAACTCAATACATACCAGCTGAATTCAATGTGGGTCATGATATCCAAGACAATCCTATAAGGCTATATGCACCCAGCCATTGACCCATTCACCTAAATGCTACTAGAAGGTAGCTCCGTCAATGGTAGGAAGCGAATATGTCTACAATACCTTTGTTGGCTCAGGGCTGTCTCGCTCTGCCATAAATAAGTTCCCAGATCATCGTTCAATACGTCTCCCCGTCTACATCACACTACAATATTGAATAGACATTTCTTTCACAATTGTTTATCCGATTTAAAATTCGCCAATACCCTGAGCTATTCGGGACGTGTAAGCCGCACAGGTCGTCCGCCGATTACATTTACTTACTGTAGTGCATTTCTAAAACCCCTCTTGTAAGCCACACCCCAGGGCCCTATCTCCAAGTATTATCTCTACTGAAATTAAAATTCTTCATGGTCTCCTAATCTTCCTCTAGGGTCCTCAATTCTCGTGATTATGTATTCAAAATTGCATTGTCCTGAACTACAAATCATTACGCCAGTACGTGTATACCGAGAGGCTAGAGCTGTAACTTCTGAAGATTCTGTCAAATTCACAAAAATGGAAAATGTAGATTTTCGTAAAACACGGGTTGGTTCCCTGCGTTGTCACGGCTAGGGTGCAGACGATAGACTCCATGAGGGCGAGGTAGGATGAGATAAAGGTTGGTTGGTTGGTTGCTGGGTTGCTTTACGCCCTAATTAACAGCTTTGGTCATTTCAAGGGCGGTGATGGGTGATCAAATCTGAGGTGACTTAAGATAGAAAGCACGCCCCTACACTTTTACCAAGGCAATGGTTCTTTTACATCCCACACTAAATCGGCAGTGTGAGATGGACAGGCCTGTGATACGCTGCATGACTACCACAGCAGAGGGGAGGTCGCAGCTTTAGCAGCAGTGTGCTGCAGTCGCGAACCCACGATCTTGTGAGTGCCAGACTAACGCTCTACTGCCTGAGCTAACTCCCCACCATGGATGAGATAAAAGTGCTTCGACCTAATCCAACGAATTTAGACTATAAGAACGTTAAAGGAAAACATTGACAAAAC
Source organism: Harmothoe impar (assembly GCA_947462335.1). Classification (NCBI taxonomy): domain Eukaryota; kingdom Metazoa; phylum Annelida; class Polychaeta; order Phyllodocida; family Polynoidae; genus Harmothoe; species Harmothoe impar. The sequence continues at coordinate 68,029,871 of OX381704.1, read as the reverse complement.
ATTTTAGTTTTTTTTTAATCTTTATTCTTTCTAAATACATGTAGGACATCCACACCTACCATCCGTTAACAGTATGTGAAAATAAAGAACACCAGCTCTACCTTGAACAGCGACGACACTGGATATACCTTCTTAATCAATGAGTAATCCGAACACAGAATGACTGTACTCTATCGTCTATTTGACAATAATACCTCCTGCGTTCTCAGAACGAAATTACGTAGCATCACGGTTTAAAACTATATTTTCATCTCACCGATGTAAATCTCTTCAAGTTCAAACTACCTAGTGGTCCCGCCTTGGCTTGAATTTACTTATCATAGAAGAAGATATCTCTCACATTTAGATAGGGTGAAAATGTCCACAACTCAATGAAACTTCCTTATTTCATCAGTGCCTAAATAAAGATGTTGAACGTGTAATGTAAACCCTTTAATACAGCCTATAACAAAGTCTTCTGATTCTCTAACATAGCATTTATAACCGCACAGATAGTATCCTTTTCATACTGAATAGACATTTTATGGCACAGGGTAAGCTATATTCATAAACGAATCTCTCCTATGCAGATAACAATCGCCTTGAAAGGAAGTGAGGGTTTTGACTAAATACTTTTCTGGAACATAATGTCAGTAACTAGCGGTTTCAAAATTAGAGTTGACATAAGCAATTCCAATCTGTTTCACATTTGATCCGCCTTAATTTTGCAGAGGGACAATCTCAGGTTTGGTGTCTGTGATTTAAGCCTTGAGGAAAGCCTTTGCAGCCTCAGCAATGCCTGCAGCATCAATCTTGTACAAGGCTAGGAGTTCATCTGGTGTGCCGCTACGGGGAACGGAGTTGACAGCAATCTTCATGACCTTGATGTTATCGTACTCACTGAGTGCGGAGCAGACCGCCTCACCGATACCACCTGCAGTAGACAATAACATTTGTCAGACAACGATCATGGGGGGGGGGGGGGGGGGGGGGGGGGGGACATGAAATCAAGTACACATGTACTTGAAAAGAATATTATTTTTTACCAATTTAGATTTAAAACCGCTGGATGCTGTTTCTCTACAAATTTGTGGACGTCCGCAAATATATTTATGGAGCTCCGCCAATTATGTATTTTTGATACTTAAGCATACAAATATGGACCTCCGTATATATTTGGGGACATCCATACATATTTGCGGAGCTCCGCAAATTTGTGGAGAAACGGGACCCATGCGCTTACACAAGACAGGCATTTATATAAGAATTAATGTTAGTGCTTGAAGATAGATTTCTAGACCCTCATAGCTCCTGTGCTTAATCAAAACCCTGCGCTAGTTGAACGCGGTGGTACAACATATTGATTGATTGATTTTTAGGTAGTTTAACGTCCGGAGGGCACATTGCATCCCAGACTGGGGACAGTATATACAAATGGTATGAGCGCAAATTATTTTCTTCTTGCAAAATTGTACCATTCAGTACTGTTAGTCGCTGGTGATTCATCCTCCAATATTTACGAATCTATGCAAGAGAGGGCATATCTTCAACAATCGGGAAACACTAAAGATATTACTCCGCTTTATAACAAAATACCTACCCTCCAGGTAGTGATCCTCTACGGTCAGGATCTTTCCACCTGTGGCCTTGGCACAATGGACCAGGGTGTCGACATCCATGGGTTTGATGGTGAAGGGGTCGACAACTCGCAGGTTGATTCCCTCACCACTCAGCTGTTCTGCAGCCTTCATGGCCTCGTGTAGTGTGATTCCTGCGCCAACAACAGTTAGCTGATCTGCATCACTCTGTCGCACAACCTGAAGAACCAATCAAATATAGGTGAGTTTAATTCTGTTTTTAAAGCATAGGCTTCAATATCGTTTATATATCACTACCGGGTATATATGATAAGATGATTTGGTGTCTTCCTTTCGAGAATATTTTGTTTAATGCATTCAAAGGTTAATTCTTTGCTGGCGTTCAGAATAATTCGTTTTCTCCCTCAGAGGGTCTCTTCAATGCAACCATGCAACCTGATCACCATGTTATATAGGGGACAGGCTGGTCGTCCTGTGGGCGCGCCATTGGTACTGGCGAGATAAGAACTAAGAAAAGCGGTCACATGGGTACCAGCTGTTACATAATGCACCCTAAAAATTCTGCAGTGCATCCAGGGTGTTATCTGATTGGTTGATACATCCAGCTACACGCCTATAGACATCACTGTTGTTAAAGACACATGATGATTTACCTTGGCTTTGCCAGCGACAAACTCTTCATCATTATCGTAGAGGACTGGCATAGCGGGACGTGAAGAACGCAGGAAACAAACACCCTTCGTGTTAGCAGAGAGCTCGACCGCACGCTCGGTAGAGACAGCGTCAGATGGGTAGAAGACGGTAGCTCCGGGTATGGCACGGAACATACCTAAGTCCTCCAAAGCCATCTGGGATGGACCGTCAGCACCTGTAGGTAATGGGAGACAGTCAATCTATGCTCTGATTCTGATCATTAGAGAGGCATATCGGGTAAAGATATACCACTCATTATAGTTACCATTACTCAGAATATAAGTCAAGAGTTGAAAGAGCGAATTATCAAAAGTATTTCCATTTCCTAGTCATATGACTGGACCCTTTCTGCAACAGTCAACAAAGGAACCGCTCTCTTCAGGGTTCGAATCAGTAGCACCTGCGTCACTCGTCCAACACATTCTTGGTTTAGACTCAAACCCGGTTACAAAACTAACACACATTCAATAAGCGCTGTTGACGAAATATGTCTCTACCCATACAGAGAAGTAATTGACCGGCTCAGGTGGTGCCCTCTTTCGCTACACAATGCAGTTATATCATGAAAGACAAGAGAAGGTGTATAGCTAGGAATACCTCTACTCCTGTTATTATGTGTAGAACAAGGATATTAAAATCCTTATGTGGACAGTGTACATGTCCCTGGTGTTCAGTCAGAAGGAGATATCTACTTGATATCTCCTTTTTATTAGAAGAAGCTATTATGTCCCTAGACATCATACTAAACATCCATATGAAACCCCTCCCCACCCAAGACATAGGCATACTACAATCCTCACCGATCGAGACACCGCAGTGAGAGCCGCTGAAGTTGACATTGGTCTGTGACACTGCACCCATACGGATCTGGTCATAGGCACGTGACAGGAAGGCAGCGAATGTGCTGACAAAGGCAACCGTGCGGTCTCGGCACGCGGCTCCGATGGCCACGCCAACTAGGTTCTGCTCCGCAATGAAGCACTCCACATAGCGCTCTGGGCACACGGCCTGGGGAAACGATAGATGGATGTTAATAGTCAATCTTCTGACGCATATGATTGTCTGATGATAGCTCGAAATGCAAATATTCTTCTTTTCCTAACTTTACAAAATAGCTAAGTTTGTTTAATACCATACTATACAACATAACACAACATGGTTACATACAGGTATAGGAAGAAAAACCTTTACATCAATCTTATCACTTTCTGCAGTCTTACCTTGAACTTGTCAGCAAATGTAGAGTTCTTGGTGTCACCGTCCATGGCAACAACACGTGGGTTGGCCTTGCCGAGCTTGGCCAGGGCCACACCATAGGCAAACCGGGGGGCAACCTATACAAGATAAACCATATAATTCACTATTACATGGGAACTCCATATGGTTTGTTGTGACGTGCTTTCATTGGTTTGATAGTTTTCCTTAGTGTAATAACCTACTTGGATCAGTCTTGCAAATCATGATAGACACTATTGGTACATGTAGTACAACACGTCCATACATTTTGATTCTTGCTTTTGTTTTGTAGTTAAAAGTCCTGTAGGGCTATTCAATTATCCAAACTGCAACAAGTTTATATACAATGTACATGGTGTAACAAGTACATCAATATATAAAGATCCCAGTCTGTAAAAGAGCAGCATATAATATTTGAATATACAGCAGTCCAACATTATAGCACTCCAATGCACTATATGGATATATATCTAAAACTGGACATCGACATCCATGTAACAGAAAGCTAAATTTATTAGAAGTAGAAATCCATTAATATCTATATGAAGGAGAACACCATGTTCATGCCTATATGTCTGTGTGTATGTTCATTTCGAAATTCAAGATTGCAACCATTGATTGAATGCCACCATGCTTTCAATGTAATCTCGAATTGCAGTTGCAGTAGTTTGATACTAATAAAAAAAATCTATTCTATTTTTCTTTCATGAACAGTTGGCATCCCATAGATTCAAGATGGCTATCACTTATTGAATGTCCCGATGCTTGAAATGCAATCTTGACTTGTAGTTGCATTAATTTGATACTATCAAAAAAACAAATCCTATTTGATTTTTCCTTTATTCAACCCATTCAAGATGGCTACCATTTACTAAATGCCACAATGCTTTCAGTGCAATGCAATGAAGAATTGTAGTTGCATTAATTTGATATCTATATAAGAACATTTCTATTTGATACCTTTTTCAAACACAGTTGGCACCCCATAGGTTTAGGATGGCCACCATTCATTGAATGCCACAATGCTTTAAATGCAATCTTGAAATGTAGTTGCATTAATTTTAAACTGTTAAAAACATCCAATTTAGTTGTTTTTTTCATGAAGAGTTGGCACCCCATAGGTTCAAGATGGCCACCAATCATTGAATGCCATAATGCTTAAATGCAATCTTGAGTTGCTGTTGCATTAATTTGATTCTTAAAAAAATAACTTTCTTTTTTTTCTTCCATGAACAGTTGGCACCCCATACATTCAAGGTGGCTACCAGTCATTGCATGCCACAATGCTTTAAGTGCAATCACAAATTGTAGTTGCATTAATCTGATATTAATAAAAAAACTAATTCTATTCTTTTTTTTATTTATGAACAGTTGGCACCCCATATATTTAAGATGACTACCATTCATTGAATGCCCCGATGCTTGAAATGCAATCTCGAATTGTAGTTGCATCAATTTAATGCTAATAAAAAACAAATTCTTATCAATTTTTCTTTCATGAATATTTGGCACCCCATTAGGTGGCCACCATTCATATTAATGCAAATAGAATGCTTTAAGTGCTATCACGACTTGTACTTGCATTAATCTGATACTAAAAAAAAAAAAATCTATTTGAATTTTCTTTCATGAACAGTTGGCACCCCATAAATTAAAAATGCACCCAGCACCCAGGTCAACAGCTATATACAGACATGTGTACCTCCCCTGCCTGTTCTCCTTCAATGCACAATGAAGAGGGTGGGAGGGGGTGACCATCAACAGTGCATAAACACTTTGATTGGATGACAATGCAGTTTTTATATTACAACCTAAATTTGTGCAACGAAAATCATCAAGAAATACTAAGTATTTTTTCCAAAGAATAGCTTTTCTAGAATGGCTCGGTATTCAGGAATCCTACTGCGAATAAAAAAATGTCAAATTCTAATTCTAAATACCTGAAAATTGAGAAATGCTGACGTTCACGGGTTATGTAGGAAATGTACTAAAAACAGCAAAAAAGGGCAACAAAACCCTAATTTTCTCAAAAACTGTTCAGTAGGATTTTTTCTAACTGAGGTTCCACTGTTTTCTACCCTCATATTACACATTGGCATAGACAATATATTGACACCTAGTCAGGATTTTGCGCTAGGAGCAATCTGTGAGGCGAAAAACAGCCAAAATGAGCCACTGGTCTGAAGTATAAAACTGGGCATCGATCACTATAGAGCTACAAAGAGACAGAGAATCGATGTCCAGTAATTATTATACATAATGGTCAACATACCTTGTCACCCTTCTTGTAGTTGGGTGCCTCGGACATCTTCATGCTGGAGATGTCTGTAGCGGCGAGATCGCTGGTTGGTGTGGAGGGGCACAGACTGTGACCGTCCTGGTTAACGATCTGCCCTCGGATGTGGGAGATCACGCCGGCAGATTTCTTGCCGAGAGGCTTTCCATGCCAGCCTTCAACATCTGAGATCTCTGGATATTCACAAAGATGTTATCATTATTATTTTAATGCGTTTTTTTTGTAATTGAAACGTTTCATTGCCTCGAAGAAATTGTGGGAAATGTTGTTTATAGTTTTAACAGGGTCCAAAAATGAGAAGGGTGCTTATTAGAGGGGCCAGACTAATAACGTCGAATACAGTATCTGAGGAAATTCAATTTAAAGAATTCAAGAAAATAAACATATAGTTATCCCTATAAAAACAAGTCTTTGGCGTCTTTTTACAAATGATGGAAAAACTTATAAGGAATGTATACCTGGGTAGCCCTGTCCCTTGAAGGTCTTGCAGACGATGGCGGTGGGCTTGCCACTGACTGTGGTCCCACTGTGGAAGGCTTTAGCCAGAGCCTCCACATCATGGCCATCCACGACTAGCGTGTTCCATCTGGAAATTTAACGTCAACTTTGGTCAGACTTACAAATTGCATATTTAAATGTTTGTTTGATTTATATGTTTTTTAATTGATTGCTTATACCACATTTAACTGCTATAGAGTATGGTCATAACATCAGCGGCAGTGAAAATGATCAAATACATTGTGCGAGTTGGGAAATAACGCTGGTGTACCATACCATTAGATTACGTATCAAAAATATCAAACCCAAAATATTTCATTAACGTCACTACATGAATTCTCACGTACCCGAAGGCCTCGAGCCTGTTCTTGTATGTGTCCAGATCGTGCTGGTGGGCGGTGGGCTCGCTCTGTCCCAGGCGGTTTACATCAAAGATGGCCACGAGGTTGTCGAGCTTGTAGTGGCTGGAGAAAGAAAGCGCTTCCCAGATGGATCCCTCGGCGCTCTCCCCATCACCGATCAGGCAGTACACACGGTAACTGTATGGAGATATCATATATGTTATTTTATGTTTACGTTACCAGTGTTCTGCATAAAGGGATAGCTGAATATTTTTATAACTTAATTATTTTTATATCTAAAATGATTTCAGTTACAGAATAAATATGTTTGAGCTAAGGGAGACCAAAAAGAGGCGTCAATCTCTCTAAACCACAGAACCCTGCATAATAGGTTGATTGCTTATTCAATCCTAAAACTCTTAGACCATTTAAATCAGATGGGTTAATTATATAGTACATGAACTCACTCTGCCTTGTCCACATTCTTGCCCACCCAGGCCATACCAGCCGCACAGCTCAAACCCTGGCCAAGCGATCCAGTCGCTACATCGATGAAGTTCAGCCTCTGAGGATTCAAAATAAAACTGTTGCACATCTATTCTACAGTATGATTTTAAAGAAAAGATTAATTGTATTTAATTTTTCTTTGAAATCTCTGTATTCTTTTAATCTTCAACTATTTTTTATTACCCCGGTAACTTTTTGCTTTTACCTGATACATTTGTATTCCTTTAATAATTAAACCCGAGCACATTTTTAAGGCAAATAGAAGATTAGCACGATAAAATCTTATCTCAAAGACTCACCGGTGTAGGATGACCCTCAAGGTCACTTTCAATCTTGCGTAGCTTAAGGAGATCGCTGGCTGGGAAGAGACCTGCTTCAGCCCAAGCTGCGTACAGTGCCGGGCAGGCATGGCCCTAGGGATAAGAGGTGTAAAGAAAGATTCAAATAGTTTATATGTCAAGTACTGCTAAGGACACACCATTTGACATGAATCCAGTAGTATATATCTTCATACACATCATAGGTGTTTGCTTTTGATGTTGATGATTCCATACTAGAATATGATGGTATATGATAAGACAGAACACGAGGTATTGAATTATGAATCAACAAAAAGATGCTTTCTTCTTTTAATACTAGTATAACATTTTACATAGTCTGCATAATATCGCCGATCAGTTCAAAGGGCTGTGACCCACCCTCTAAGACCTACAGTTACAAGATTTTTGCACTAAGGCGATGATAATATTCTCGTTTCTGTATCTTTTATTATAGCGGTATTCACCTTGGACATGATGAAGCGGTCACTAGCCGGGCTGCGTGGCTCCTTTACTGAGTACTTCATCTCGTTGAAGAACAGAACCGACAGGATTTCTGCACATGATGCACATGATGTCGGGTGCCTGAAGAGGAATCATAAAACGTACCGTTGTAATGAAGAGGAATCATAATTGCATGCATTGACCATAAGTATATACACTTTAATACGTCTTGCATATATATGTAACATGAATAGAAAGTTGACTTTCAGTATAACAATTACATGCCTGCAAGCCAGGTCTCATTTCCTTCTCAAAGGGCCCTTTTCCCTCTGAGTCTGCTGGATAATCGTCCATCCCCACCCACTACGCACCACCCTCGGCTGAGCCACTGCCTAGACGTCCAGTATCATGGGTTAACCGCCACTTCAACCCTCGGGAGCACACCTTTGGTCGTTTCAACCCCAGGCACATCCCCGCCCAGGTGATAACAGCACGTTATCCACATCAACAAGAGTAACGACCTTTGCCCTGGAGATAAGCTACCGGTGATACCCCAGCATTACACTTAGCCTACATGTGCGTGGATAACCTGTGACTGACATATTTAAATGTTGACCCTCACGTCCAACTATGTTGAATTGTTGCCTTTATCTGATTCCACGAAATCATTGAAATTCACAGATAACTTGATATTATTCCAGGAAGATATCTTTTGAGATGTACTGGTATTTTGTATTCTTATCATTTGTACAGATGTTTGCCTACAGAAAAATAACTCATTGTCCTTTGCTCTCCTAACCTAGCGTTTCCTGTCGATTGACATGACCTCCAGACACCCCCCCCCCCCCCCCGCCCTCCAAAAAAAAGAAAAAAAAGGAAGAGAGAATAAAAACTCCCCCCTCCCCCCCCCCCCCACATACACACACACTGTGTCACATCACCGAGCCCGTCCCCGCTATTCCCTTCTCAGTCCTTCCACACGGTATTGCCACTTGGCTACTTTACTGGCTACCCTTGTAGGTAATGTCCTCTTAAACCCGCAGTTCTTACTGCACGTGCAACAACAGTCAGAGCGCAGTCGGGACAGGTACTCAGCCGTATATATAGGGAGGTGGGCCTTTAAACCCCTACCACCCCTAATATTTATAGCCATATTATATAGGGCTGAGCACCTGTCCCGACTCCACTCCGACTGTCGCTGGAGGGGTACCGAGATTTGCGCCTTTAACGCACATAGACTACCACCCCACTCCCCATACTTCCTGTAGACGGGTTCTGACTGCTGTAGACTTTCCCAGCCCCCACCCACCTGACCCCACACTGCCAATATTTACACAGGTCGGTCACCATGCCCGTCAGTAGTAGGCTACTTATATATATATTCATATATATTCCCGTGTGTCCCGTATGTGGAAGCCCATGCTCAGGACCAAACCGAAACAGGCCGCCATGTTACTTGGTTGATATACATTCCACAAAGCTTTAACATAAATGGGCACAAGAGAAAATGATGTAACCACTCGAAATTATTCATAGCTATACACCATCTAGTAACTTCGACCAAGAATCAATCTGTATGTAGGCCAGAATTGAGTAAACATTCTATTGTCTAGAAATGGCCCTTCAATAGCTGGCAGATTCATGTAAGTCAAGATTAAAGTGCTGGTTGGACCTGTATGAAATGGATCTGTATGTACCCCCATGTCACAGCTGCAGTGCATCGATAGTTTGATCCTGCTTACCCCTACAACAGCCACCATGCCATACCTTATTATGCCATGCAATATAGAATTCCCTTGTCAATAAAAACAGGTAAGCCTACAATTTACATAAAGATTTTACACCCAGCATAACCGATCTCCCAATGCTATCTGTGGTGTTTTATGTGACAAGTATTCACCCCTTATATTTGTGCTAGTCTTAAATAAAGTCGTTGTCACATACTTATTGATATAAAAGATAACTCCCTACGTGTCAGGGATGCAAAAGTCAGCAAAATGGCATTCCTGCTATATGGACTAAATCTAAAGTGGTGATTCCATATGACACGTGTCATTGTGTCTGCAGTTCACTTCTTTTCTAGAAAATACCGCACCCAAGTTAGTCTCAGAAAACACCTAACCGTTGCTTCCTACTTCCCTATGTAATCCATGATAAATGACTCAGGAACGGAATAAAGTCAGCCCTCTAACCTTTCCTAACTTTGCTCAGCCATAACCACGTATTCTGTCCCTCTAGCTCATATCTAGTCCCTGTGCCCCCTCCCCCCAGGTGGGTAGGCCAGTTACTTTTTTTTAGTATGGACTAAGGGTGCCGTCATATACCGGTGAGTATGGAGGTCACAAATGCCACACTGACCTACTGCTACAAAGGTTTATGCACCTATATGTACTAGGTCTATATCTACAGAATTGCCGACTCATTGCCAGCAGACTAAAATGCTATAAAAACCGTTGCCATTGACATGCAACAGCTATGCTACACTACACTACACAGTGAATTCATAATCTATGAGGGACTAAACCATAGTGTATCCGCATGTCGATCCTTTCTACTGCTGTGTCATACATTAAATTCAGAAACCCAAGCCTTACATTTGATACAATGAGATGAACTCAGGAAACGGTGCATGTTTTGCACACACGTTTAATAATACCTCTCATATAACTGGTGTTATCGCATCATCTGAAAACCCCATCCTCATAACAATTGAGGCCATACCATTAAAAACAGTTGGCAAGTGGGTGGCACGATGCGGATTAATTTTATATTAGTCATTTACAAAAAGGACTGATGAGTACCCCCCCCCCCCCTCCAACCCTGCGTGAAGGGATTATAAAAGATTGCCTATTCAGCCATTGATATGTGGGCGTCCTTTACTTCCCCATTTCAAATGCTTCTACATAGAACAACATAGCTTGCTTTTATTTGGGAGTGGCTTCTGCTTCTGTTTTAATTTATGCTAACCCTCTATTGAGATAATTGCACATTTGATTGTTAATGTTACTCATAACTATGTTACGGTAGTATTATTACCATTATGGGTGCTATCACATTCGACAGATCTGGACAATGAGCGAACGGTATGCTTAACAGATATGTTAAATCTCCATCTAGCCTAGTTCTCAACAAGAGTTTGTAAATCATCAAACAGAACTGGAGTAATCCAATGTATATGTTCATATGCGAAAACTGGGTACAATACCATCAATCTTAACTTGCATCATGTTGCCCCTATCTAGGCCTACAACTCTTACAAATGCATAGGCCAAAACTTTCATTTACAGTAGGGCCTAATGTTGATGCAATTTGTTAATAATAATGGGGTTAAAATGGCAAATGTTAGACAGGAATAATATATAGCTCAACCCAGACTTGCTCCATTCAGAAACAATGCCTTGTCCCACATCTTACATTCAAGTGTTCGCTGGATGCTAGAAATAGAATGCCAATTGAATTTAAGGTGTGAAAACAGTCCCACCTACTGACCTGGGTTTACATTGAAACAATTTCTATACATATTACAAGATATCTAGCTTGGGGGGGGGGGGGGGTACCCCCCCCCCTCTCCTCCATATGCCTAGTTGATAGATTAACGACCACTCCCTTAGTCTAATTATCTAATTCTAAACTATTAATTAAATTGATTATTGATCAAATTTTCCACTAGATGGGCGTGGCAACCGGGATGAGGCACACCCTACAATGCCTCAAAAAGTCCAAATCAAACCTACATGGCCGAACTTACTTTAAATGACCTGAAAATTGAAAAGAACTAGATACCCCTATCAAAATGACATGTGATGTCACATGGCATTCCAAAGTGGCATGATCATTCTACTTAGGCCTACTGACACTAGTCTAGTGTCGTGACATTAGCCTGAGTAGGCCTACCGGTGGCCTATTCAATATTATCCTCAATTGATCAATTTAATGATTGGACCACGAATCAGAGGTGCATTCTATATATAAACTATAGATGCACCATTGATTGACATCATCAGTGAAAACAAAGAAATTTGATTAAAAATTGCCTGGCCCCTGGGTATAAATTATGGCTAAGGGGCACACCTTGCCTACACTGGATCCCTGCCCTCAGACCCCAACCATGCTCTCCGCAGAGTATTGACCAGACAGGCGACCAGTGTCAAAACGAACCCCGGTCTCAAACAGTGCCGACCGCTTCACAATTCACGGTTGATTCAGCAAATGACGACGCCAGTTGAATTAAATGACAACTTACCCAGATGCACTAGCTTCTGTGGCCTCTATGCTGTGGATCCTTATTTTGTTGGCTATGTCCTTGAGCTCCTGGACAGTCTTGGCGTTGGGGCGGTGGTAGTCGGCCATGGTTGATGTTCACTGCGGGCGGCGTGAGGGGATGCCGGCAAGACACGCCGGCCTTGACCTTTTGTACGACGTCTGTGACGTCATTGCAGGCGTCCCATGCAGACGCGACATCAAGTGGGAAGGATGCGAATCAATAGCGTTCCCGCCACGCGATGTCAATGGGCGTCGAACTGGAACACAGTCACTACAATCTAATTGTCTAACTAAGCATTAATTCAGTGGCCTGAGCACGATAGTGATGTAGGCCAAGACTACAGTGGGCGTTTACGGTGTCATTGGCTCATTGAATCATGGGTCTATCTGCACCGGGATAGGGCCTAGTCCTTTATGTCTAAGATCACCCAAGACTCTTCAGTTGATGAGATTTATAAGCATTATACTCCTGAGATTATTACTACCGTATTAAAAGCATGTATTATCTTAAGGATACTCTCTACCCTCCTCTTTCCAGGCAGAAAATACACACTAAATGATCCATAACTTGATGAGTTCATGTCCCAGTATTACTTATCATACATCGTTATGACCATATATGATAGCCCTTTCAAATTCCTTGGGTTTAAATGGCCGTTGCTAGGGAAGGCATGTAAATGGAACAAAAACGTTCCATTTTAGGTTATTTTTCTTTAAACAGCCCTATGGGGTGGGATATCATTAGAATTAATATATTTGATAATTTGAATGCAATCTAGACATAATTTAGCAGGGAACCGTCTTTTGGTTAGTGGATAATCCTATTATTAAGGTCTACAGAGCTATTTAAGGTGGCCGGCGGGGATTGTAGTTCTGTAGCAGGACACCAGGGGGACACCAGCGGGACACCAGGGGGACACCAGGGGGCAATTCCACACACTAGCACATGCTATTTCGGATTTGATAAAACCTAGCTAATTTGGCATGGCTGAGACTGGAACCCCAGGTCTTTGGATTGGAAGGCAAATGCCATAACCATTATACTATGGAATTTGCTGTGGTTGTATAAGTAGTAAGGTATATTTATCTTGCCTGGTATTGTTCTTACCATATTGTTAGATCTTTTATTTCAAACATCAGAAACCATGCAAATATGCCCGGGACCATATGTTCAAACCACATTTTCTGGACAGATAATTTCATACAGAATATTGTGTTGAAGTTTGAAGAAACTGTAGTTACTTTTCAATGTTATTTCATCCACATATGTAGGCAAGTACTATGTAATCCTATTACAGGTCACTCAAGCTTTGTGGTTAAATATCTCAGAAACAAGCTCGGGACCCCCCTATTCTTTTCTTATTTTCTGAGAGTATATATTCTTTGGAACATCTGGTATAAATATGGTGAAATTGTAGTTACTTCTAGCCTATACCCGCCGGCCACCTTAAAGTGAGAAAATTGGAAAAAAGTGGGGATTTTCCAATTTTATTGATTTTCTCCCATTATTTTTACTTTAAATAGCTCTGTAGACCTTAATAATAGGATTATCCACTAACCAAAAGACGGTTCCCTGCTAAATTATGTCTAGATTACATTCAAATCCTCAAAAATGACATTTTTGATGATTTTTCATCCAATAGGGCTGTTCAAAAAGAAATGACTAAAAAAAAGAACGTTTTTGTTCCATTCACATGCCTTCCCTAGCAACGGCCATTTAAACCCAATGAATTTGAAAGGGGCATAGTAGGCCTATACGATCATAAAAATGTATAATAAGTAATGCTCTGACAAAAACTCAACAAGTTATGGAACATTTAATGTGTATTTTCTGCCCTGAAAGAGGAGGGTAGAGAGTATCCTTAAGTCCAACGTAAGTAGGAGTGATTCATTGCCTTATATGTGTGTGTCAGGGAGGAGGGGGGGGGTTACACTGCATTGCTCTTCACTCATAGCAGAGGTTAGAGTTTCCCCTGCTACGACGTCACAGAGTCCTGGGTGTGGGGCAAACAACGGCCTCCACGTGGTTGGGTAGTTTCACCATGATAATACCATTACCCCTTACTGTATTTTGATATATATTCTAATTATGCCCTAATAATTACAGTCTTAACTATACTGATACATGGTACATGCTGTATAACAGTGTTTATCTTATTCACAGAGATGCCTATTTTTATTATAATTCCTATCAGTGTATCATTTTAACTGGGTGGAATATGGTTCATATACCCTACAAAGTATCACCCACGTGGCTTTTGTTTGCCCCCCACTGTTCTATTATTGGGTGTAATCTACAACTCTAACCTCTGCTATTGGCGAAGAACAGTGCAATTATACATTCACTCATTGGGCCAAAAAAAAGGTGTGTTTCAGGCAACATGGTCCAACAAATTAGACTAGGTAGGTCGGATTTAAAAAGAAAAAAGATATGTTGTAGGTACCTGAAATGAACCGCTACATCGACTCGCGGGTCATCAAGACGACTCACCAATTGTTACAGTAACTAGGAATATCATGAAATTGTTGGACATTCTTGTTAAAAGGCAATTTCCTGAGGTCAGACAATTAATTAGGTATCTTATTATCTGTTCTTCCTGACCAAAAGATTGCTAAAATTTCCAAAAGAATATGAATATTTTCAAAAAAGAAAAAATCTCCAAAATTGGAAAAAAAGATACTAGGGTCGGCCCTTTTTGAAACTAAGGTTGGTTTGCCTGAAACACACCTTTTATATTTTTTGGCCTTGGCGACGAACAGTGCCATTATACCCGGATTATATCCAATGGGAATGGACCTCTGTCTAATAATTAATTATATAAGCTCTATATCAAATGTAGGTATATTTTATCAACTACTTCAAACAATAACTATACGCTAGGGTCTCGTTATATGAAATAAAAAGAAAATAAGTGAACTTTGTATGAACGAAATAGGTCTTATGCAAACATAATTGAGCTTACAGATTAAGACTACGCCAGTCCCACAGTATAGCCCATAACAGCTCAGGAACCGTCCTGAGACAGGACGATGGAAACTGACCCCAGAGCGCCTGTGGTTACCAGGAGACTAATAAGAGGAGAGGTACAGGAGCCCAGTGTAGGTTATATAACAGTCTGATGTAAGAGATGAGAACACGGTCATCATAGGCTATAATATAACAAAACAAAATAGTAATGGTAAATGCATTTATTCTAAAGGTAAAATTTACACTGTACATCCAGGAACCAATGATAGAATCCATGCTTGTCATGCCATGGGAACATACATTTTATATTACAAAGGGGATTCTAGATAAAAATCAATCCCAGAATCGTCTGCATACATATATGTACAATAATAAAATATACAATCTTTTTGCACCAAATAAAGCATGTAAAACAATAAAATGGCTGTCGTAGAATTGTTCATAAAAATGACGTCGGCCTGTTTAAGCATCAATATAGGCTATACATTTGTATATACAAAATAATTTACAATAGGACACGTTCTCACTGCGCACCATCAGGCTATATACATACAAGTTCACGTGTAAATGGGCGTGGCCTAGTTGTCAAATGTCCTGTCATTCACCTGTACATTGGTGTGGCATAGTATGATTGAGAGTCTGTTGCGGGTGTAGATGATGTGGGTCCATTGTAGAGGTGGTAGTACTGATAGTTGTTACCTGATACCATGGGACCATGACTGCTACCATAGGCGCTGGTCCCATAGGTGCTGTAGGGTGCCAGCTGGTACATATGTGAAGGCGGCTGCTGATGCTGGATTGTCATCCTTATCACCTGGTTAGTACCAGGACCTGATACCATCTGTGTGGTGGCAATCTGGTACTGCTGTCCTTGGGAGGTACTCAGGTGATGGCCTGGGTTGGGTGATGTAGCAGTTGTCCCCCGGGTTGCTTGATTAACAGCAGAGGAGGCCACCTTGGTGTTGGCCGTCTGTTGCGCTAGTCTCCTGGCCTGTGTGCGTCTGAAGTCCCCTTGCTTGAACATCTGTATACATGCAGGGTGGATGGCCCAGAAGAAGCCCCGCCCACTGTTAGACCGCTCCGCCTTGTAGAAACAGTCATTGACACACAGGTTATGCCGAACTGCATTGCGCCAAGTTTTTGGTGCTGTCTCGTAGTATGGGTAGTTCTGTAGGATGAAGGCATAGATGTCAGCCAGGATCAGCTTGTGATCTTTAGCTGAAATGAGTGCTCGGGCGACCAGCTCGATGTAAGTCACTGCAGGCTTGGCAGAGACATCTACCTTCTTGGCAGGAGGAGCAAGAGTTGTCATCGTCGTCTTCGATGTGGGTTTCTCAAACTCCCTTTTAATGCATGGAGCAGTGGTGAGTCGCTTCTGAGCAGCTCCAGTCGGGATACAATCACCAACAGTGCCCATGTGAGCAACTCCCCGAGCATGTCCGTCATCCATGGCGGCGTGGTTGGCATTTTGAATACGATGTTCCACATCCACGTCATCCTGAAGAGCAGCTTGTGCTCGCTTCACTCCCTCGATTTTAACGGCAATAGGATCCAAAGTTGGCACCGCCTGCTGGAGATGGTTGCTGACCGGGGGTGACCCTACATCGCCATATCCTTCATCAGCATCGGCCACCACGGGGGGTGGTGAATCCACTGAGTCGCTCGCCGAAGGTGAAAGACTGCTGTGGTACCCACTGGAGGCAATGGACAACCTGGAGGATTCCGTTGCGATGTCCACGGTAGAGTCATCCGACAAGAACAGACCCTCTCGCTTGATGAGCCCAGACTCCGCACGACTAGAGTACATAGAAACTGGCACCATTCCAGAAAGAGGAGACTGTGATCGGAGAGAGGTGGCGGCGACTGACCGGTCCAGGTACTCTCCCATGCTCTCCCTGCTCCCCCATGCCTCTCCAGCCCTGCCCTGGAGGAGATCCATGAGCGATCCTGCTGCCGGCAGAAGGTCCTCTCTGGGTAGATCGTGATACCAGGGTTTACCGAAGGGACTGGAGGTGTAGCCGACGGGGAAATTTGCAGATCCAAGTGGAGATGGGGTAGCTAAAGTCCCATCGGAGAGGTGTGCCCCGGGGGACGAGGTCATCCATGGGAAGTCCAGGCCCAATGTCGAGCATTGCTGGAGGGCAAGTGTACTGTCTGTATTCAGGGACGCCATGGTATAGAGTCTTGTCACAGGCAGCGGTCAAAATGGAACTGTATCGTCTTCAGTCAGTTACATGTGAATAACAGAGCATGTGTCTGAAGGACTGTGAGTGGAGGTTATGACGAGAAGGGTGAGAGGGCTTCCCTTTATGTAGGTGAACAGGTGTGACTGTGGCAGCAGTGAGGTGTCGGGGCTGAGGGCTCGGGGAGCTCGGCACTGGTCAGTGCGCTGGGCTGACAGGGTGCGATCATGGCGCAGGGCATGAGCAAGCCATGTCAGTGAGCGCCGCGACACCCTCGCCTCACTTACCCAACAGCCCCCCAGCGCCCGCCCAATTAAGGCGCGGCCCTCGCACCTATTAGGCCTACTATGAACAGTTGAAGGTGTGAAAATCAAGCCATCGGGATATCAGGTGTCCCCTGCCGCGCCGCCGGCAGGAGCATATCAGTGCTAAATACATGGCATCCTGAACTCTACCACTCACCCCACCCGCCCTATGCTTACCCCGTCACACCTGCCAGGTGTGATCAACCTGAGTTACCAGTGTCTTGGTGACGGGCCCTTTGGGAATAGTATGCAAGATGCATGTGCATGTATTTGTTGGCGTCCCTCAGCCTATATGGCCCTAGACCCTTAACTTCGACATGGGTCATTTTTTGGGTTAGTACTAACTATGGGACAGGAGGGAAAAAATATAGTGACTGGACATGGGTCATATTTAAAAAATCGATATGGCGACATGGGAATTTCTTAAAATCGATATGGCGACATGAGCATTTCTTAAAATCGACATGGACCATGGGGACCTCCCCATCAAGGGCCCCCAGCCTAGGGTCCACATCTCGGCCTAAGTGTGCCATATCATGGCATATATGCCCATTGCGTGTGAATAACCCTTTAAGGACGGCAGGCCAGTACTCTCGTTCCCAAATCCTTCCGAAGGAAGGCTCTGGTAACTGCCAAATGTTGGGATTGTGCTGGGTCTGGGCAACCCCTGCTGGTAGCTTGGAACCAGCGAACAGGAACAGGAAATGGAACCAGAAAGGCTGATGGTAAAACTACCTAAAACTACCATCATCCATTCTGGTTCCATTTGCTGTTCCTGTTCACTGGTTCCAGCCTACCAGCAGGGGTTGCCCAGACCCAGCAAATCCCAAGTTCAAGGTCATTTGGCTGTCCCCAGAGCCTTCCTTCGGAAGGATTTGGGAACGAGAGTAGGCAGGCCAGGAGCGTTGCAAGCAGTTTCAAAATGGGGGAGGAGAGGGGGGGGGGGGGGCAAAGGGGTTTCTGGTCATTTTGAACTCTTTTTAATGGTTGGTCAAAAGTGGAGCGGGGGGGGGGGGGGTACCCAGATGCGTAGTCTATAGAATCCTGTAGGAGTGCACTGAAAAGTTTGGCATACTAATCACTACTATTTTAATTAGTTAGGGTAATCATGCCCAGCTGATGAGGTAAGGTCATCACGGTGATGACTGAAACTCATCATCTCAAAAACAATATTTGCCACTAGGGGGCCCCACTAGACTATAATGGGATGTGCAGTAGATACTCAAGACCATTTATTGATTTTTATCTCTATTAACTCTGATCATAGAAACTTATAAAACGAAACATATAATATAGACATCTTCTTGTTTCTGAAACCACAATTACCAATTTAGGATGGGTTGTCTATAACTACTATATCTAGCCCCTATAAAGGCATGCAACCATCATAGTATTGGGGTTATGTACATACATATATATGTCCAAAAAAACCACAATAATATGATAATAATAAAAACTAGCCTAAAACAGGCTAGGGAAAAATGCTCAATTAAGTCTGAGGACAGGAGCTGGGGGTAATTATGAAACTACATGTATTAGAGTTGATACATGCACCTTGTTGTACAGAAAAATAAATTATATAAATTAATCATAGATGATTTCAAAACAATAATCAAGGTGATGACCCAGGGTCATCACATAAGATTACCTTAGTGATTACCAGGTAATCACAGGTATCACAATCACTGTGATGACAAAAAGTAATCACCTATGATTACTTTTTCCCTCATAGGGTTTTTTGTGTGAGATGCATCTATGACACAAGCCACAAGGGGGCGTCACTGAGGATCCCATGCTATACCACAATATACAATCAGAGGTGCTGTCGCTGTAGCCTACAGATAGCAGCACTGTAGACGCCGTGATCTTTGAATGTCTCCTTCAGTTTTCACAAGTCTTACTGGAGAGGGAACATCAGCAAGAAATGTATTCCATAATACATGTATAGACAGAACATTCTGTTGGAGGTGAGGGGAGACATTATAATCTAATCAGCCTCACAAGAAAAATCGAATCGAACGATTGCAAGACAAAACAAACTTTATCTTTGCAAAATATGTCTCACAATAAAGCTACACAGGATTGAAGTGGGCCGTCACCAATGCATATAAGACAGGCAAAATATCTCCAATCTTAGATATGATATGACAATGATATAAACGGGATGTTAATAATACATTGATTTTGTGTGGACATATATATATATATATATATATATATATATATATATATATATATATATATATATCATGTATATATATATATATATATATATATATCATGTATATCTATCTATCATATGTGTGCGTGTGTAGTCCCTCGTGTTGGGGAAGGGGGCAAACTCAAACGAGGCTTAAATATATGAAGACTGTGTGGGGGGGGGGGGGGGTTATCTATTTGCCGTTGACACTTTTTGAAACGGTGTCTAGACGTCTACATTCCCGGGCTACATTCTGACCTAAGGGGCCACCCTTTAATATTACTATAGATGGAGAGGGCTTTATATTCATTGTATAATATAATATATGTATGTGTGTGTAGGTGAACAATGTATAGAGTATATTATTCACATGGTACATTGCCATATTATATGCATATATAGAATTAGGTGATTGGGCTACCTGGCTTTATATATGCTAATTGCTGTACGTTATACGCGTCTTTAAACCCAAATATCATTTGTAATATAGTCATAAGCATAATAATGTCTACATACCAGGGACCATATACCGGTAGCCTCATATGAGGTTAACCTCACATATAATGCAAGATCATGAGGCATTTAAGTTGGAGTATCCTATTCATCAATTTGGCACTGGCTCAATATCCCATTCATCTGATTGTGTGAGCAGTCACCCCCTGGGAAGTATTGTCTTCATTATACATACAGGTACTGGTATATAAGCCAACAGGGCTTGGTATTAAAGGTAAGCCATGCTTATCGAAACGGTTACCATTCTCTGTAGGCCTCTTTACATGAAATATCTTTAGAATCAATCACATATACATCAACGTCCAGCTTCACGTGTCACCTCTTGTTCTTTCCACTTTTCCTAATAAGACATAAGGCATCTTTCGTTGCACCTTCAATACAATGTAGGGATAAAATGGTAAACACTATGTTGTACATGTAGCCTAATAAATTCGCCAGCTGCATGGTTCCATGGTTCGCACCTAGGTGGCAGGGTTGCCTATAAGTCACCATAGTCACGCAGGTTCATAGATAAATCTTTTCATAGTGTTTACTAGTACTTGAAGATTCAATCCTACGATGGTTTTATTTTCCTCCCTTCTTGAATCCCAACATAATTCTTAGATTAAGCGGTTGATGATGCTTATTCAGTTGGACATGCTCAGACAGATAATGAAAGTGACGTAATTCAACGATTTCTCGTTTCTTAGAAACCCCCATCTTTAGTTATATCGGTCCATGGGGGGGGGGGTGGTGGGGGGGGGGGGGGGCAGCTAGGGGGAGGGGGGTGAGACACGTAAATATATAAAACCTTAAAGGTCAATCAAAAAGAACATTCCCATAACGCTATCATTATGTGGTTGTAAATAGGCTCACGGAACATATATGCTATATCCCACCACATTTATGTCTATAAAGTTGAATACAATTTGTAGTAGTAGTCCATATATATAGTAGACCTTTATGTGCAGTTGCAGTTATTCCTATCTCCATTTGCGTTTTAAAACTTAAGAGCAAGGCACTTCCTCTAGATAGGCAGGCATGACCTTTGATTGGGCACCAGCCAATAGTAGTGGGGGGTCCCCCTGCGCCATCTATCCATATCTATATAAATGTCGCGTGGTGCCTGCCACATATCAAATTGAAGCTGCGGCTTGTGGCGGCACCAGGCAGTGTTGAGTAGAGACCTGCAGAGGCGGCATTCACCCACACACAGGAGCACTCATCTTCACCTCTCAATTAAGGTACGACCCACCGACTCGGTGAAGTACCCTGGCTAATGCTAAAGGTAGGTTATGCCTTATACATTGTATATAGTATGTAGTTTGGACAGCGTTTTGGATGTATGATACACGGAAACCGTTGGTAAGATAATAAACCCTATTGGTTCTGTGAACAGTATAGCTTGATATTATATTGAATGCACTTTATTTTATGACTACTCTTTTTTAAAAGGCACTCTGCCATATATCACATTGAGGTGATTTGCTAGATATATGATCTTTCGTCATAAAATGTATGCATTAATGGTTGAGGTGACTGGTAAATTTCCCATGAAGCCATAGCATACATAACAGTTATATATTAAAAAGAATATCGATATATTATTGACATAATGGCACTATATCAATATAGCGAATATCAATGACACCCTTTCTTATCTAATCAACCCTGACAACAGATGATATTTGAATTCAGTTGTATGCATAGCGTCGACAAAAGTTGGTTTGGCACTGCATCCCTAAGCTCAACCAGTACAGGGGGCATGAATGCTTGTGATTTTCACATGCAGGGCAACGTTAGGCCTATATGCTGCTACCCAACAAATGTTTGGTCCAAAATCTGACGTTTGATAGTACTGGTGCTATTCCAACATAGAATATGGGGGGGGGGGGGGGGTAATATGAATGTTCACTTCGGCCCAATATCTTGTCGACCTCATCACGTCTATAGATGTTGATCAACAACATGGAAGTAACAAGCTAGGCTAAATGTGATCAACTCTGCTAAAGCCAAAAAAAAGAAGGTGTATTTCATGTTACCCGACCGTGTTACACAATGAGGTTTGGTCCTGACCAAATTTGACATGAGGCCAATCATGGCTGCGTCCAGCAAATCATGGTCACCTTTGACCAGCCTGACCAATTTTGCCTTACAGGTCATGATTAAATTCGGCAACTTTGGTGGGGTTTGGTCATGATCAAATTGGTCAACTTTGGTGAGGGTTGGTCCTAACCAAGTTGATCCTGAACAAAGTTGGCCAATCATTGCCAAGTACGTGTGACCATGATTTGCTGGGTAGGTCACTCCAAAAAATAAAAAAACTTGTTTCTCATCACAAAGCCATGAAAAAAATGCTTCGGTTTTACTGGGGACCAAATGGATGGGTAAATGGATCCTCGGCAAACTACATTTGTACATCAGTGTCAGACCATGAAATTATAGATGAGCAAATGTTGTAAGTATGCATAATATGTTCTCAAGCTCATTGCATTCATGACACTGTAAGCTTTAATATGATACCGAATATGCCCATATTTCTTATGTTTTTCACTGAGCATAGCAAAAAGAATATTAAAAATCCCCCAAGACGATTTGGGAGACACGTGCAGTGATGAGAAACAAGTTTATTTTTTGGAGTGTAATAGTCATAAGCTAGTTTGGAGTAGAATTTTTACTAGACTATGACTGTTAAGTAGGCCCTATCATCAGTTTAGAAAAAGGGTTAGAAATCATACATCATTTACATGGGTTAAAGTATTGGATCTTGGCTAAGTGGGGGTATGATTGTATAGTGCTGAGTTTTAGTTGCTGAGTACCATGTCAAAATACTCTAAAAAATGTGTGTTAACTTAACACTTTTTTAACACACTACACACTTTTCTCAAAAGGTGTTAATCTTAAAACTGCGTTGCGATAAAAAGTGTAAAATGTTAAGTGTGTAGGAGAAAGTGTGTAAGTGATATATATGTGTGTTGCTTTATAAAGTGTTTAAATATTTTAAGCATGCTATTCAACATTGCCTGGATGGTGTTTCTCCACAAATTTGCGGATGTCCGCAAATATATTTATGGAGCTCCGCAAATTATGTCTTTTTGGTACTTAAGCATACAAATACGGACCTCTGTATATATTTGCGGACATCCGTATATATTTGCGGAGCTCCGCAAATTTGTGGAGAAACGGGACCCGGGCACCATCAAATCTTTAAACATGATTTAAAGTGCAATTACACTCTTGAAGTGTGACTGAACTTTCTAAAACAATGCTTGTGGTGCCATCTGGTGTCAATAGAATTATGTGTGTATTGTACACACTTTTCATACCTACACACATTTGACAAAAACGTGTGTAAGTGTGTTGAGAAAAGTGAGTGTGTTCACGCTCAAGTGTGTTAAAAAAATATGTATGTTACTCTTTATCCATGTTCCCGCAACACACATTTTTTACAGTGTAGGGAAATGACCCTTTTCATGGCTCTGAGCGGTGCAGGTAAAAGCAGTATATCAATAGCACTTTTAGATATTGAATTTCATACAAAATGTACATGGATTCCCTCTGACCTTTCAACATGTAGAGCACACTGGAGATCAAATTTTAACCATGCAATTTGATAGCAAAGTAAGGGCCTGCCTGACAACATCGAATCCCCTTGGTGGAGATCAGCCAGCCAATATTGGGCCAAACATCAGACATGATATGATGGGCCTGAAATGTGAAAACACTGGGCCCACATGAGTTCAATATCAGCATATGCAAGCATGGGCCAGGAGTCAAACCATCAACAGCCCATTATCAAAATTGCAATGTTGGACCAACATGGCATTTTAAATGAGTACTGGTACTTGCCAAGGGTGGGCCAACATCACATTTTGGATGTTGAACTAATGTATGTATGTATGCATTACCAACAATGCCTATGGTTGGTATAATGATTGCGATGGTCTCGATCATTACCGTTGTCATCGACCCAATGCAATTTACGCTTGCTTTACCTATTTGGATCTTAGCCCTTAAAGCTGACATGTAGGGAAATGCAACAGACGGAAATGGCTGTTTCTAAAATTCTTAACAGCCATGTCCTGAACAGAGTTGATTCAAGTGAACATTACTTAGGGCTTAATGTTGATCAAAGTTAGTTTTAGGCTGTAAAGCTATTTCAGTGTCATTTCATTGGCATTATACTAATGTTGCACATAGCCTACATATAGGCTTACTAATAAACATGGGGCCAACGTTCGAACATTAGCCAATAGGGCTAGGCTATGTTGGAGCAATGTTGATATTTAATGTTGAATCCCACCCCAGGTCCCACCCAGGGTCCCACCCCTCCCCTGCCCTCCTTTTCCATCCGTCCGCCCTCATGCTGTGAACTGCCCCACCCCGGGCCCTCCTTCCCAATCCCTGTTCCTATTACCCGTTTCTGATGATCCCACTCCCTGCGGGCCCACCCCCTTAATTCCGTCTCCCCTCCCCCGCTTTCCTGATCTCCTCCCGCTGCGGGTCCCTCCCCTCCGCCCTGCCCTCCCCTCTGTCCTCCCTCCTCCTGTGGACCTGGGACCCCCTGTACAACCGCTATCTGTATCATAACCGCTATCTGTATCAACTACATATAGAGGTTGACCATCCAACCGCTATGTGTATCAAAAAAACGCTATGTGTATCAAATTATGTGTATCAACAAGGTGTTATCTGTATCAAGCATACCTGGTGTTCCTCTCAACGCTAAGTGTATCAAAATTTGTTTGACAAGGACTTTGTAAAAGTTTGTTTCAAACATTGATATAATCTGAAAAAAATTTAGTTTTTTATTTGAAAATGTGAAGTTTCTAGAAAATAGCCAATTTGTTGAGAAAAATTAAAAAAAGTTTAAAAACATCATTTTCCCTGAGATTTGGCCAGAAAAGTGTCAAAAATGATATAAAAGTCTAATTAGAAAAGTGTCCAAACATGTTTAAAAGTCAAATTTCCCAAAAATGGCCAATTTTGCGAGAAAAGTGTCAAAAGTCATGAAATGTCAAATGACCTTAGAATGGCCAATTTGGCGAGAAAAGTGTCAAAACACGCTTGAGAGTCAAATTTCCCAAAAATGGCCAATTTCGCGAGAAAAGTGTCAAAAGTCATGAAAATGTCAAATGACCTAAGAATGGCCAATTTGGCGAGAAAAGTGTCAAAAATGATGAAAATTTGAATTTCCTGAAAATGGCCGCCAAGTTGGTCATTTTTTTGTTTCAAACCAATAATGGCAGTTTTTTGCCATAAATAAGTTGACAGCACCTATTTCAATGGTAAAATGTTGCCAGTGACATTTTTTGTTGTCAAACTTTTTAGGCACCTTGATACAGACAGTAAGGTCAAGTAATTTAGGAAAGGTCAACTAAGGTCAAGATATAATCGGGGAACATGTGTAGGTCAATTGTAGGGCAGGACATCAGGGTAGGACACCCTACTCCTTCAAGAAACATTTAAGCACTTTGATACAGATAGTGGTTGGCCTGACAACCGCTATCTGTAGTAACACCCCTATCTGTATCAACCATACCATTTTGGAGCCAGGCTATTTAGAAAAGGTCAACTAAGATCAAGATAATAATCGGGGAACATATGTAGGTCAATTGTAGGGCAGGACATCAGACATCAGGGTAGGACACCCTACTCCCTCAAGAAACATTTAAGCACTTTGATACAGATAGTGGTTGGCCTGACAACCGCTATCTGTAGCAACACCCCTATCTGTATCAACCAGGAAAGGTCAACTAAGGTCAAGATATAATCGGGGAACATGTGTAGGTCAATTGTAGGGCAGGACATCAGGGTAGGACAGCCCAGGTAACAAGTTGAGGTTAATTAAACGTTTTTTAACGTCTTTTACAGAGAGAAAAAATGTGTATTTTGCATTTTGTGGACTCAGATCAACGTTAAATTAACGTTTAGTTAACCCTTAGCTACGAGTGAACCAACTTTGGGTTAATACACAAATTGTAGTGCAAAAGGGGGTCCATGTAATACTCTATAATATATACTTTTATTTCACTTTGTTTCTGATGTCTTCCATACATTTCCGCACAAGTACCCCACATACTCTTTCTACAAAGAGGTATATTAAGCCTATACTCTTATAAAAGTAGTGTAGGCCTATTGATTTACAGGCATATGTATGTAGACAATTTTTATTATGTATTTCACAATACTACAAAATGGGTGCTTTACATAATGCACACTCCAATAAACACATTATATCATAATGTGACCTAAATATTCAGCCTGGATATATTCAAACACTAAATGTTGTCATTGATATTGATAAACAAAATCATCCAATATCATTTTTATAGCTTATCTTAGAGTAACTCACCAGGACTGCATTAAAGCATCATGCCGACCCTAGGGGATTGAGACACTCCCAAAGGGTTGGCATGATGCACCAATGCAGCACTGGCGAGTTACTCGCAAATGTTATCTTTTAGGGAGTGATCATTTATTATCAACAGGGGGGGGGTGGTGGGTTTGGGGGGGGGCAAAAAAATTTGGACCCCTTGACCGGGGGGGGGGGGCAAAAAAATTTGGACCCCTCTTAGGGGGGAGGGGCAAAAAAATTTAACCTGTTTTGAGCCAAAAGCCCACGCGTTACTATGCTTCAAAGGGCCCACGCGCGAGCCGATTTTCGACCCTAAGGGGGGGGGTAAAACATTTTGACCCCTTGACCGGGGGGGTGTAAAAAATTTTGCGCGCTCCACGCGGAAACCCACCACCCCCCCCCCTGTTGTTAAAAAATGATCACTCCCTTAGTAACAACTATCATTCTAGTATGATACAGATAGCGTTTATTGATACAGATAGAGGTTGGATGTGCCTATTCTCAATAACCAAAAAGTTGTAACAGATAGCGTTGGTTACTACAGATAGCGGTTGGATGGTTACTACAGATAGCGTTTTTTGATACAGATAGCGGTTGCATGGTCAACCTCTATATGTAGTTGATACAGATAGCGGTTATGCTACAGATAGCGGTTGTACAGCCCCTCCCCTGCCCTTCCCTTAGGCCTAATAGCTCCTAATCCCCTCCCTGCAACCCCCAATGGCCATGTTACACATTCCAAGACCTCCTCCCAGGCATTCCCAGACCTCATCCCAGGCCTATAGCCTCCCCTCCTCCGGCAATATCGCGCACCTGGGTTATATCACACATTTTTGTATCTATGACATCACAGAGAGGGACAATTATCAAAGAAAAATGTAAAAATTATTTCTAATAGCATTATATGCACCGATTACGAGCATCGAAAAAAAGTATTTTGTTTGGCATTTGCCTTTAATATAATAGCATTTGCCTTTAATATTATAGCAAGAACATAACTGAAACTGTTTCTCAAAAATACTTATAAAATCACAGAGAAGGGCAAAGCACAAATAAAATGTAAAAGTGTATTTTGAGACTAAAATTGGTCTATTACCAACAGAAAAAAATAATTAGGCTTATGACATATGTTGTGGCCTATATGGGCCATGTTAGCACTAATGCACGATATTAGTCTGTGATACAAAATCTTTACAAGTATATTTTCATATTAGATTTTTTTGAAATATAAAAAAGTCCTTATTGAATTTGATGATCGTTTTGATCCAATGATATAACACTATGTAGGGGAGACCGGGGCAAAACAGACCCCTTAAGGGACGATGGCATATAGCTCAGAGGTAAACTCCTGAATTGAAACATTTATTTTTTCATAACAAAGCATAGAAGTAAGCCATCCATGAAAATAATTAAAATTGTGCTAGTACAGTAAAATCTCGTTATAAGGAGCACCTTTTGGCAAGGAAAATTTGCTCCTTGTAACCAACCTTCCTTGTAACCGATTTTGGTCATATATACAGCCAACCACCCCTACAGTGGCAAAAAGGGGAGGGGGGTTGTGGGGGGGACGCCTATCTACTGCCAGGGCTTCCCTGTCTAGTGTAGGAAGGTCTACCCACTACGAGGGCTTCCCTGTGTAGTGTAGGAGCGCCTACCCACTGCCAGGGCTTCCCTGTGTAGTGTAGGAGCGCCTACCCACTGCCAGGGCTTCCCTGTGTAGTGTAGGAGCGCCTACCCACTGCCAGGGCTTCCCTGTGTAGTGTAGGAGCGCCTACCCACTGCCAGGGCTTCCCTGTGTAGTGTAGGAGCGCCTACCCACTGCCAGGGTTTCCCTGTGTAGTATGGAGACATGACTTTAGTGTAAGCCTGACATTTCCTAAGCCATGATTTAACTATAGAAATGTGTAGGTAAAATTTCGTTTTAAGGAAGTTTGTTGTAAATATTGGTAAAAAAGTGCTCCTTATAAACGATTTTTCATGAGAATCGCTCCTTCTAACAGGGTTTTTTATTGTATTGGGAAAGAAAGTGGCAGAGCAAATGTGCTCCTTGTAACCGTCTGCTCCTTATATCCGTCCTCCTTATAACGAGATTCTACTGTATCATTAATAGCATAGTGGGATAGCATAACATATTCAGACCTACGAAAGTCATGGGCTTAAAGTCCCGGGGCAAAAGGGACTTTGGGGCGGGGCAAAAGGGACCCTGGAAATTTCTTAATTTTGAATTATTATCTTTTTTCATAATTTTCTTGCTCCCATCTTTTAGCTATGTTATTACTCAGTTCTTTGTGTATTTCTTTGTTGTCATGCATGACCATTATCTAACATTTTTCAATTTTAATTGATTTTTATGAACGTTGAATATCATGCATTTCAAAAAAAAATTCCCCGAATTCAGGAAGAATTCCCCAAAACCCCATAAATACCCCCCAAAAATAAAAATTGGCTTATAGGAAATAATTTTATATTCAAATAAGCATGTCTCATCATTCTTATCATTTTATAGGCCAAGCATGGTTATCTTTTCCTGTTTTGATCATTTCTATGGGGTTTCACCATAGGAATTATGATTGTGAGGGTGGGGGGTCCGTTTTGCCCCAGCTTCATGAAAAATATGTGAAAAAATGATCTTGCCAAAATAAATAACTGTAGGGTAATATTTTTTTCCAATGACTTTGGAAATATGTTACACAATATTTTAGCTATAAAATATTATTGTTTTAGCCATAAAACATTAACATATACCTCTTTTTTTAATTCTCAGAAGCTTGTAAACTGATTTTTTCAAAATTAGATCAAGATCTCTAGTTTCAGTTTTTTCTTAATGGAATCCGGAAAACCATAGGTAGCATTGATTTTTTTTTGAAAAACATGTTATTTCTATCTATTAGGCCTATATGAGCCAATTTGACAAAAATCTGGAATTTATAGCTAAGAACTGAGTTAGGGGTCGGGTCCGTTTTGCCCCGGGGGTCCGTTTTGCCCCGGTCTCCCCTCCCTATGTCCTGCACATGGAATATGGGTTCAATTGATGGTAGAAATCGTTGCATGAGATTCTGCCTCTTTTAATTGTGGAAATTAGGGTTGTAACCCTCAGATATGTGATATAACCTATATGTGTGTGATATAACACTGTTGTGCGTGATATAGGGTCGATTCAGGTAAGGCGAACCAGAGGTAAAGCGAACCAGTTGGAACATTATGCAGTGTACTGACCATGGAAGTGTACAAATAATTTCTGGCTATCATTAAATTAAAACTGTGAGTGATAAGCTTTCTTTAAAATCCTAGAACATTATATTTGAGTGTGTTCATAAATGCATTATAGCATCCCAAAGTTACCACAATGACAAAAATTGCATAATCGCTGCCTCCGACTTTTTTTAACAGAAATTTTAAAAGTCAGTTAAATTAGTGAAAGCCCATATATAATTGATACATTAAGGTTTTAAAATGAAGCTTGTGGGGTATTGAAATAAAAAAATTGCTTAAAATGAAAATATGCTATGCAAATCATTTAGAATTAAAAGATTCTTTTTGGTTCGCTTTATCTCAAATATTGAGATAAAGCGAACCAGTTATTTTAGATAAACCGAACCGGCATCTAAATATGTCATTTGACTAGTTTTGGGGGCATCTGTAGGCCCTCTGTGCCACTTTGGCACATATGTGTTTATTTTTCAGGTGTGATATATCTTTTAAAATATCTTTTACCAAGTTTTGTGTGTATTGTGTTCAATAACTAAAAAATATTTCAGAAGTAATTCAGAAGGAGGTCTATTTTGGCTGACAAAATAGCCTCATAGACTACAGGTATATCCGCACCTTCGGTTATCATAACAAAAGTTTCAATTATATGTGGCATGTACTAGGAAAAAGGACCTTAGTGTAACCTGCACTAAGGTCCTTTTTCACCCATAGTGTCAGATATTTTTATAGTTTAGAGTTACATTCCTCAGAATTAAAGAACATTTGCCTTATTCTAAATTCCTGCATACTATATATGTACTCGCAGGTTGTATGCTAATCAAACCACCAGTGCAGGTAATAGGATTCTGTCAAAGTCTAGGTGCGGGTTGTACGAGGGTTTTGGGATTTTGGGATTTCAGAATTAAAGCGGCTTTAAGCTTAACCTTACCTAAAAATGACCAACCCATCCCCCAGGTTTGGTGCTCACACTTTCCTCCCTCTACCAATTGCAAGTAGGTGTACCATTAGCGCTCACACCTTATCCGCCCCTTACAAGATTCAGCGTTCACACCTATCCCCCCTACCCCACGGCAGGTAGACCATGCAGGGTTGAAGAAAGCTGAAGATTTCAGTATTGGCAGGGCCATGGAGATAAAGCAAGGTAATTACTTTGTAAGACCTACCAAGAAACACTAGCAAGGCTAGGAAGAGAAAAAAACAACACACATACCGTGGCTAGTATGCAAATCAGATCGCCAGTGCCCCTTTTAGGATCGGCCCAAAGTCGGGGTGCGGCTTATACAAGAGTTTTTCAAATTTCTATTTCAAAAATCATCTTAAAACGGGCTTAACATTACCCAGGGGATACAGGGCGGTGGCGTGAGGAGTGGGGTGGGGGGGGGGGGGGTCAGGTGAGTGGGCAATGCCAATGACTGATTTTCACACCTCAGCCCTAAGACAATGCTGTCCTCTCACACCTCAACCCTAAGACAATGCTGTCCTCTCGCAACTCAGCCCTAAGACAATGCAGACCGCCACTTATCCCTGCCAGCATTCTAATAGTAGCATTGCACACCGCCTCCCCTCCCCTCCCCCCCACACACATATACTGAGTGATACTGTGGGCATAAAGCTGACAAAACCAGAAGTGGTGGTGGCCGCTAGGAGGCCGCCCAGGCCGCTAGGAGGACCCTAACACCAGCTCAGATATGCCAAAGTTAGTGGGGGCGGCTGATACGCGAGTTTCTCCCAGGACTCATTCATAAGCCTTCTGCGGCTTATAGGATCGGCCCAAACTGGGGAGCAGCTGATATGCGAGTTAGGCTTATACCCGAGGTTTTACAGTATACATGGAACATTGATGAGACAGGTTATCAGACTACCCCAAAGACCGGTCAGGTTTCAGAGCATGTGAGTGTGCCAACAGTGACCATAACCCCTGGAGGGCAATCTTGTGGGTATGAATGCTATAAGACAAATCTCACCACCAATGATTATCCACACAGGGAAGAGGGTATGAAAGAACTTGAGGAATCCATCTTTACCAACAACCATCTACTATGACCACTTCAACAATACAATCAACTCTGCCAGATTAGTACCGTAAAACCTCGCGTATAAGCCCCGGCTTGTACGCGAATCAGACTCAGCTTTCTTTTGATACCAAACATGCCTATATAGGGTGCGGCTTATACGAGAGTTTTTATAAGTATACTACAGTACCAAATGAACAGTTCTCAGATGGCCTCTGCGGCTTATAGGATCGCACCAAACTCGAGGTGCGGCTTATACGCGAGGTGCGGCTTATACGCGAGGTTTTACGGTAGGCCTAAATCCAAGAGTAAGCCCAGATGGGTATCCGGAATACAGGCCCTCCTGACTGTAGGCCCCCAGCCCACAGGCCCACGGAACACAGGCCCCCTGCCCACAGGTCCTCCGGATCTGGGGCCCCCTGCCTATAGGCCACCCTGAATACAGGCCCCCGGATTGTAGGCACAAATCTCACTCCAGGCCCCTCCCTCACATCCAACCCCCTCCCCCACATCCAACCTCCTCCCTCACGTCCAACCCCTTTCCTCACGTCAAACCCCTTTCCTCATTTCCAACCCCAACCTCACGTCCAACCCTTAACCTCACATCCAACCACTCTCCTCACATCCAACCCCTAACCTCACGTCCAACCCCTAACCTCACGTCCAGCCCCCTCCCTCACGTCCAGCCTCCTCCCTCACATCCAACCCCTCCCTCACATCCAACCTCCTCCCTCACGTCCAACCCCTTTCCTCGCTTCCAACCCTTTTCCTCACGTCCAACCCTTTTCCTCACGTCCAGCCCCTAACCTCACGTCCAACCCCTAACCTCACGTCCAATCCCTAACCTCACGTCCAACTCCTAACCTCATGTCCAACCCCTCACGTCAAACCCCTCCCTCACGTCCATCCCCTCCCTCACGTCCAATCCCTCTCTCACATTAACTAACTTCTCCTCACATCCACTACCACCTCCCCAGACATTGAGTTGGACATGAGAGTTGGACGTGAGATAGGGGTTGGACGTGAGGGAGGTGGTTTGACATAAGGAGGGGTTGGTAGTGGACGTGAGGGAGGGTGGTGGACGTGAGGAGGAGGTAGTGGATGTGAGGAGGTGGTAGTGGACGTGAGGAGGTGGTAGTGGACGTGAGGGAGGGTGGTGGACGTGAGGAGGAGGTGGTGGACGTGAAGAAATGGTAGTGGACGTGAGGAAATGGTAGTGGGCGTGAGGAGATGGTAATGGACGTGAGGAGATGGTAGTGGACGTGAGGAGATGGTAATGGACGTGAGGACATGGTAGTGGACGTGAGGAGATGGTAATGGACGTGAGGAAATGGTAGTGGACGTGAGGAGATGGTAATGGACGTGATGAAATAGTAGTGGCCGTGAGGATATGGTAGTGGAAGTGAGGGGAATGTAGTGGATGTGAGGGAAGTGTATGCAGAATGATGGGGGATGGACGTAGGGCAGGATGTAGCCTATGGACAGGGGGCCTATGGCCAGGGTGCCAAAAGACCGGGAGCCTAAGATCCGGAGGGCCTGAAGGCAGGGGGCCTGTAATCATGGTGCCTAAAGGCAGGGTGCCTAAAATCCAAGTGCCTAAAGTCCGTGTACCGCCCAGATGAGGGGGCAAAAGGCCCCAACTCTTCTCACTAGTGGTCGCAGATCAGAGGACCAGAAACTAGTACCAGGGTCAGAGGCCCACAAAACCCAGCAGAACCCGACCCCCCCCCCCCAAAGAAAAAGACAAAATTCATTGGTTATCTGGTTGCCATGGTAAGCATGTTGTCATAACAACCATAAAATACCATTGAGTAGATAGTTCTCTCATAGAGCTTCGATTTAAGATACTAAACGACCATATATGTTGAAATGCATATCATCTGGAGAGGATTCCCATTTTTTCTTAACCCAAAAATTTAAAGGGCGGCCATCTTGGAAAATGGCTGCCTTACCCCCACCCAACAGGTGCAAACGACCAAAAAAGTAAACTTCAGCCTTGTACATGTATAAGTATAAAAAAATTGGGTCTCACAAAATCCCTCATAAGGGGGAGGGTTTCTGTTTCTGTCTGATGGTCTAAATAGGACCACTGGTTCGCTTTTCCAAAATTTTGGGTTCGCTTTACCTAATTCTTCATATAAAGCGAACCACTTTTTTTTCCCTTTAGAATTGGCCTGACATCAAGACAACACACATTATAAAAATTAATCCTATTGTATCACATACATCCATAGCCCTAGTTTATTCATGGAATAGATTATATTTGAAAAATGATTTTATTGGGGACATTTGGAGGGTAAAGCAAAAACTGGTTCGGTTTACCTTAATCGACCCTACCTAACCCCAAAGAAAGATAAATGACCATAGGGTTCCTCAAACCACATGAACATAAAAAATTGACAAACAGAAATCGATTTTTCTGTTTTTATAAGTAATGTGACATCAAATGTTGGAAACAGATGAGAAAAAAGATAGCAATACTATACCCATCAATGTAGGCTATTGCAATTAATATTTAGGCCCTAGCCTTATTTTTAGTGTTAGATGCGCGATATTGCACCCTACCTCCCTCCCCTTGCCTTTGATCATTCCCTCCCTCTCCTCCGCATTTCCTGATGTCCTCCCACCCTTCCCCCTGCCCTCCTCTTCCATCCCCCTGCTCTCCCCCGCTTTCTTGATCTCCCCCCTCTGCGGGTCTCACCCCTGCCCCTGCCCCCCGTGCCCTGCCCCCGGCCCTGCCCTCCGCCATCCCTCCTCATGTGGACCCGGGCACCCCGCCAAACCTCCTCCCAGGCCTATAGCCTCCCCACCCCCCCCCCCCCCTTCCTCCCTTGCCCTCGATCCCCACCTATACCCACCTCGATCCCTCCCACCCGGGCCTCCCACTCCGGGCCCCCACTCCCTCTCTTCTCGCTTCTCCGCCCCCCCCCCCCCCTACACACACACGCGCGCGGACGGTTTTCCGAACGCCCCCTCGATCCACAGCTCAGCTGCTGCTGCCATCGACTGTGAAGGGAGCCCCCCAGTCAGCACCCAGTGACGCGCACCGCACCACGCCATTGAGTCATTGGAATATGTTAATACTGTCGCCCGCTTGCCTGTATCTCCTTCCAACTGGTAGTAGCCGACACAGCAGCGTCTAGTCAGCGTGCCCATTCACTCTGCCGGTCTATGCCTTGCTTGAAAAGCCAGAATTTGTAAAATTAGTCAGTGGTGGGGCAGTGACGTTCCCACCTCTCCGTCCGCCATCACACTGTTCGTAGTCGTCATAGCTACGACGTATAGGAGCGTCAGAAGATACTTCTGCTATTCTACATCCCCGCGCCGGTTGTCAACAGTCACAGTGTTGACTACTAGTTGGATGTCACCTCATAACGTAAGGAATATTTTCTGCTAAAGCCATCCAGTTTATCTTTAAGCATATTTGAGAATTGTGGCTAATTTTGCCTATCCTCTTTGCAGTGCTGCCGTCCATGGCTCGAATGCAGACGCATGATGAAGGACAACATGGGGACTCGGCGGGACCCTCTGACGCGGAAAATGGCTCGTTGTCTAAGAAAGAGGATGGCCAAAATCTAGACTTTGCTTATGCTGGTCCACCAGAACGCGAACAATGGTCCAACAAGATAGATTTTATTCTGTCATGCGTAGGCTTTGCCGTAGGCCTCGGCAATGTCTGGCGCTTCCCCTACCTGTGCTACAAAAACGGTGGAGGTAAATATATCTTTTAATCATGTGTGCTCTTACTTTAACTTCACAGCCTCTAGGACTAGGTCTATTCGTTTTCTGTTTTATAGGGACGAGTCATTTATTGATATGATAGGACGGGGAGGGGATGCGTGGTTGAACTGCACTGTAGGCCTATGACTATGTCGGGGGTGTGCAGTGTGGGGCGTGGCAACCGAAAAGGGGCCCAAAGGCCTGAAAGGGGGGGGGGGGGGGGGGGGGGGGGTGCCCGTCCCCCCAACTTTTGGCCAACCTCAAAAAGCTCAGGAATGTATTTTATTTATAGTAGGCCTACTGGTACTATAGTATAGGGGTACAGGGGCGGATCCAGAGGGGGGGTTCCGGGGGTCAGGACCCCCCCCCCCCCCCTTTTGGAAAAAAAATTAAAAAAATTTGAATGATAATTTGATCCGCCACGAATCGCGGCGCGTCACTTTTTGGTACTTTGGTGTTTGGTGGACCCCCCCCCCCCCCTTTTTCAAATTCCTGGGTCCGCCCCTGGGGTGTTTTAGGCAACTTCGGCTTCATGTGCTACCCCAGTCCCACCTGCAACATGGACAAGCAACCTGAGACCCTATCATAGCCTCTATAGAAGTACATATAGTCTAGAAGAATGCAGCCCTGGTGCATGAATGCAGCCCTGCTGCATGGTCATGGGCATGGCAAGTCATGGCATATAATATCACTATTCTTCCCTTGAAGTGTTAATACGTTTGGACCCTTTATGCAACGTATCCCTATGGCTCTTTTAATATCATGGTAAAATGTTATATAACGTTTAAAAAAACACGTTTATATTTTGACGTAAAAATAACGTATTTTTGTTAGCTTGAATGCTGCCTCAGGGGCTGCATAGTGTATTATGGGGGTGCAGAGGGGTCCCCCCCCTAAGGTCGGAAAGTCGCCGAAATTAAAGGCCCAAAGTCGCAAAGTCGCTTTTTTTGACCATTTTTACTATAACCAAATTTGTCCAAAAGTCGCCAGGTCGCTTAAATTATTGCACCAGGTCGCCAGGTCGCCTGGAAAATAGCCCAGGTCACCAGGTCGCTTTTGACCCCTCTGGAGCCACTATTATGCCTTACCCTCATGACGGTAAATCCCTGGCGCCTAACTCGCCATGGAGTGCTGCATTCAAGCAGCACTGGTTGATACATAATACACTTCTGATGTATGAATGTATGAACCCTTTCTGTGAGAGGCGCATGTCGAACAGAGGCCGATATCTATGCACAGGCTCCAGCCTTTAGCCTTTTCTATTTAGACTCTACCTCTAAACCTCGCACTAAATACACCTACTAGCTCAGCATATACTAATTAGCGTTGTTTTATCTGCTAACAGAACCACATTACACAATATTACCGCACAGGTTTGCATCCCCCCCCCCCCCCCCCCCACGCCCAATACCCGGTCCCAGTATGACCGACTATGGTGAAGTGTGAGTAGTAGAGTCATTGCCCTATAGATGCTTTACTATCCTGAGCACATTTCCAGCAGTAGCATCCATTCATGATTCACTCCCAGAATGGCGGTGTCCGAGTAAGGTCATGGGCATTATAATATGAAAATGAGACACCCATAGAAGGCGTGAGCGTCTCCGGTGCGGATCTCCACATGTCCATTTGGCAACTCTTAGCCTATTAAAGCTGAGATCAGCATAACCAGAGAGGCCTACGCATCGCGCCGCTGCCACCACTGTAGAACCGACTTCTATACATATATGAGATAATCTGTATATAATCTAAACACTGATATTTCACTATAGCCTGCGTGTCAATAGTCGAAGGGGTACCACTCCCATCATATTATAGGTAACTTAAACCCCTGCAGGCCTCCCGCCGGGGCCTCCCGACAAGTTCTCCCCCTTTAATAGGGATAAGCCATGCACTCCAGCCTAGCAATTACTAGTAGTCGATACTATAGAGAATACATTTTACAAGTACAAGCAACGATTCTCGTCCACCAAATGGATCAATACACCACCCCGGCAGTCCAGTAATTAAGTTGTCATGCCCCAATCAGTGCTCTACTAGCAGCTATTTAGGGTGACTTTCACTCCTTTCTTATCTTATTCGTCTGTTATATGGGTACGAGCATAGAGATCGTATGTGAAGATATATAATTAGAGAGGTTTATTGTGACCATGGTTCAATGCTTTACATGATAGTACTGGTTCTATTTAGTTGGGACACAGACACTAAGAGTCCGCGGACGTAAATTACTCCCTCCCTCGACAACATAGCCATATATTATTGGACCAATAATTATGTTTGCCCTGTTAATTCAAACATGTGTAATTTCATGCACATCTTTGCATGCCAAGTAAGTCTATGTATCAGGTTGCCTAGGTGGGAGAGCGCCCAGGGAGTTTGGGGAAGGGAGGGGGGGGGGGGGGGGGTAAGGGAGAGGAGGGGGGTTGTTAGGGCATGTAATTCCATACGTGTGGCATGCGGCAAACATAGCGCACTTGAGGGAGTTTGGGTTCTAGCCTTAAAAAAATGGACGCGACAATGACAATCCCCTTGTCATGAGCTCAAAACACCAAAATCGGGTATTTTCTTTATAAACGGATGCATGACACTGTTAGTTTGTTTCCGGATTGCAACTGGCTACTGTAAATGTATATATTTTCGCGCTGCTAAACTTTCGCGCCCCTACCATAAAAAGACATGTTTGCGCAATCATATTTTCGCGTACCTGTAAGCATTACATGGCATTTAGCTATGTCATTTATTACGGTTTGTAAATCGGACAATTATTAAGGATATTAGAGCCCAAAGAGTGTCATCCTATATATCATACGGACTGTAAGTGTAATGCATAAGGGAGGGATGAGTTCCTAGGGATCCGATACGGGGCACTCTAAATGACTTTCCTGAGCTTATAGTAAAGCATTATTTGAGCCAGTTTGTTATGTCTGGTCTTGGTACTCAGATTCAAATTCCAAAATACATACACTATGATCAGTATTAGTATTACTACTGTGCCTACTACTCTGATACCCTACCCCTAGCAGCCCCCCCCCCCCCACCATATACATCTCACTTTATTCCTAAACAATTCTAAACGTCCTGTGCCTATGCAAACTCCACAGCCTGTTAATTACAAAATGGAAGGAAATCCTTGTTGCCATCGTGGTGGGTGATATCACCAAAGACACCGAGGAAAAAAGACACTTTTATCCATGCTACTTATTGAGTCACCCATTAGGATAGGCCTACATGTATAGATACAAGTAACAATATGTAGTGCTACACGCGAAAATGTGTACTGAGCGAAAACTAATACGTTCAGTATGTATATTGTACCGTGACACCTATGGAGGGCAAATGCAGATCATGCCTCCATCGGGGGTCACAAGCTATGGACTTGTACGGCAGCGCGTATCCACACAGGTCACGTGGGGGGTATTCCAATCTAGTACTAAGTGGTAAACTGACCAGGCCTATACACGGGGCAGGCTTATATTCCTTTAGCTGTAGAAACACCATGATACCTTCTTAAAATTTTCCTACTTACCTACTTTTCCGACACATTTACAAAAACATTTCCAGCAAATTTCTTAGCAATTTAAGCTTTATTTCTCTTTAAAATGGCTAGGGACATGAATGGAGTAAATAGGGGGTCACATAGCCGAAGGAATTATGTAAATACTCCAAATAGAAGTGGAGTTATGGCCTGAAATATGATTTTTATTGAGTATATATTGCACCCCCCGGGCTTATACTTGGGGCCCGGCTTATACAACACTAAGTCACCTTTTGCCCTGGCTTATACACGGGGCAGGCTTATACACGGGCCCCGGCTTATACACGGGGAAATACGGTAGACTAGAAATCTGAGTATATATAATTAAGATAATCCTGGCATATTGGTTGAGAGCTATGTGGGTTCCTACTCTAAGTATATATTACATAAGGAATGATTACATCACTGTCTAATTACTTCTTGTTGAGGTCCTTAGTCTTTACTTTACTCACCTGGGACCACATACTGCAGGTGTTGGTACTATTAAAGGCTAATATGGGGGTACTGTATATTCTTAACCTGTACCTGTACTGGAATCTGTACTTGTATGTAGCCCTTGCCGTAGCCGTAGCCATACACGTTCCCCAAACTTAACGTCTCTAATGATTGGCCTATTTGTACCATGTACGACAACGAGTATAAGGCACTAGCGAGATACTGGTGCTGCCACCAGGTGTTGCTCTGGTACCAATTGTAGCCTACCCCCCTTGTCACCAGCAACCAGCTCAGCCAAATCTTAGGTCCGAGATTAGGGTACAAACAGGGTGTAACTATTGTGTGTGGGTTGTAACTGGGCATTCCTTATGTCACCTGTCCTTCATAGAGTAATGGTTAGCATGGTGGAGTCATGATGCAGAGGACCTAAGTTCAAATCCCTGTCAAGTCATGACCATACCATGAATTCACATTCTTATATATCAAATATATTTTGCTTTGATAGGTAGAAGTGAGCAACAACCTTGAAATGATATCAAAGAAATATCAATAGTCTTTGAACAAATTTTTTGTTCCTATTTCTTCAAAGGAACTATATATATGTATATAAATAAGAAAAGGTATTGGTTTTTAATGGTATGGTGAAGATGTGGCCTGGGAGGGATTTGAGCTTAGGGCCTCTGCATCATGAATCCACCATGCTAACCACTACTCTATGAGGGACAGGTGACATAAGTAATGCCCAGGTACAACCCACTCACAATACTCACACCCTGTTTGTACCCTAATTTCGGACCTGAGATTTGGCTGAGCTGGTTGCTGGAGGTTAGACTGGTTAGACTGGTACAAATCAACATGGCGCTGTGCACAGGACATCTTGCTAATGCGGAACACGCCTAGAGCAATGTCAAAGTATGGGCTTGCCGCTATAGACACGTCATGTTCTTAACCTACCCATTATCTATATCCCATCGGGCTCGATTTAGAGGGCCCTGAAGTAACCATTCTACTAACTAGGCTTGCTACATGTATGATATTGATATATGAGTTGGTCTAATAAAGCCCCCCCCCCCCAACCCGGGATGATTTACGTTCCCGCTCGGTGCTGTCAGTCTATACAATGGCTGCAGTTAGCCATATTGTATGTACAGTAGACTTTGGGATATTGGCTCGGGATTCGGGATCATTGGCATAGGTTGACAAGTATTCAGTTGTGGCCATTGTGGCTACCGAATCACAGAGCCTTTGGAATATGGAGTTGCCGTGGGGGGAAATTGTCCGTAAATCAGGTTTAATTATATTTTCAACTTTTTTGAAGTATACTTTCATGTAAAGTGTTCTTGTGTGCATGTATGAGAGGAATATTGAATGTAGATGTCAATAAATAAAGGAATTATTCAAAGAAATGTGCCGATTTACCATTTCCCGGTTTTAGGCACTGTTTTGGGAAAGAGGAGATAATGGCAAATCGTGAATTTAAGTGATTCATCTGAACATAAACATGATGAAGTTGTCATTATCGTGTTCCCAAAGGTCGGTGCCATCTTTTAGTAAAAACGAAGAAAAGAAAAAATCTTTTTCTTGGACTGCAGCCAATTTAATACGAACAAGTTTCAGAGCTGAGTGGTGTCTGCCATATTGTCTTTTTGTTCAAATCAGTTCCCACAATGCTTTCTGTCCGATTGCTCATTTAAAGTCAATCATCCACATCTTAAGTAAATATAATCTATAAATCTGGGTAGTTACCTGTTAAGTGGTCCATAAATGATTTAGACAAGACATTTTAATCATACCATATTTTGCAATCAAAAACATGGAGAAGACGGCAACAAAGCTAATGCGTGGTCACTTTCAAAACAAATGGCTGGAACCGGAAGTATCAACAACTGCATGGAAACCACATTCGCATCCTAGCAACGTAACTTATAGCCCTTTGATTAATGCTTGTGCTCGTGGATTTCTTTTTACCTATGGTCGACAGCCTTTTTTCAAAGTATGAAAACGTTAGAATAGATTCAAAGGCTCATGTCAACCAAAAACTCAAAAAACGCTGTTGCTGTCTCTCGGACATTGTATTTCTTGTATTATCGCTCACTGCAACTCGTCTTGCGAAGACGATTCTGTCAGTCATTAAAGCTAAGCTCTATCATTATTAGTTCAAAAGTTAGCCCTGATGACGTGATCCTGCAAAGGAAATTCTAGAGAGAGGTAGAAAATTCACTTCTTTTGATACTAAGGGAGTGCTCATTTTTTAACAGGGGGGGGGGTGGTGGATTTGGGGGGGAGGGGTAAAAAATTTGGACCCTTGACCTGGGGGGGTAAAAAGTTTAGACCCCTCTAGGGGGGGGGGGGGTCAAAAAATTCAACCTGTTTTGAGGGGAAAAGCCGGGCCCGCGGAATCTCACCGCCCCCCCCCCCCTGTTGTTAAAAAATGAGCACTCCCTAAGTACTCCCCCCATTGAAGGCAAATGCCTAAAAACAAGAAATTTTGTTTGTACTGAATTGTAGGACTAAGCCTAGGTCCGAAGCTATGCCTAGTCGGACTCTTGAGTGAGGGCCCATGCACCAACAATGGTTCTGATCCAAATCTAAAAATAATTCGGCCACCTGCAAGAGGGGGCGATGTTTGTTGATTCTTCCCCCCCCCCCCCCCGCCCCTAAGGAAAAAATAAACTTATAAAGTCGGCCCTACCCCTCCCTTGCGAAAAGTTTTGATTATATATATAGCCTAGATGTATTATAAGGTATGTAGATCTAACCCCCCCCCCCCCCCCCCCCTTCATCCAGGTAAAAATTAATTGCTAAAGAATAGACAGTGCGAACTGGCCACAGTAAATTTCTTTATTATTGTCCGTCGACGACCGAACATGGTATTAAGTTTAAACAGCCCTATGTCTGTCTCGTGGCGATCCCCCCCCTTCCCCTGACATTTAATAAGGGGTCCTTTTGATCTTTCATTTTGTAGTGCATCGTGAAGATATGTTCCTTTTTATTTCTCTAAGCCGAATCCCGAGCCTTGTTCATTTTTTTAGAAATGAACCGAGTTATGAAGCATTAAGTTTAACGTCACAATTGTTTCTTGTCATATTATGTGCCCAGTATTTCAACGTGATCCTAACTATCTACACTGAAGAGTCATTCGGAAATATATTAGAAAATGGGAGAAAAAAATAAAAGTGAGTCCAATAATTTCAGACAAAAAACTGATTTCCTTTACATTCCATTTGAAATAAACATGATCTCACACATATATTTCCTTCATATTGGAAATATTGAACCACAATCCACTTCTCAGGGTTCCCACATGGCATGGAAAGTCATGGAATGTCATGTAATTTGAAAGCTGTCTGGAAAGTCATGGAATGTCATGGAATTTTGTAAAAATTTGATGTGTGTCATGGAATGTCATGAAAAATGAAAATAATGGAATTATAATATCACAAAATCTCCTAGAAATCTCCCATTTGTTTTCTTGATTTTAATTTTCTCAGGGGACAAGTCCCACGACTCCCACAATAAATGTCATGGAAAATGAGATTTTTGTCATGAAATATCATGGAAATGTCATGGAATTTCAAGCTGAAATTTTTATGGGAACCCTGACTTCTGCACAACATAAAAAAATGACATGTAGCAGTCTTCATTTCTCCACAAAAGTGGCTTATCCAAAGAAGAGATAATTCTGAGAAAAGGATAAGTTTAATGCGTTGTGACCATTTGTGGGAATAGGGGTCTTCTTTGAGACTCAAATTGAGTATAGATAAGACCCTGCGTCACCCAATATCCCACTTTGTGAGCAATATTCTCCATTTATTATAGAATTTTATGGTTTGAACCCCGTACCGAGATCGGATCTAAATGGCCGGGAGGGCAAGTAGAAGAGTACCATATACATTTATAATGATGCACCCCCCAAATGAATAACGTTCACTATGGGGGGGGGGGGGGGGGGGTGTCTTGAAAAAGGTCCCAAAAGTGGTGATGCCGATTGTGAACGTTCCCTATCTCGTCCCCTAGCAACCACATGGTTCTGGCTATCCAGTATCGCCTA
This sequence comes from Harmothoe impar, assembly GCA_947462335.1. Lineage (NCBI taxonomy): Eukaryota > Metazoa > Annelida > Polychaeta > Phyllodocida > Polynoidae > Harmothoe > Harmothoe impar. The sequence goes on along the minus strand of OX381704.1, from coordinate 67,986,233 downwards.
GAATATCTAATGCAACGGAAGCCACTCTTTTAGGCATATAATATGTTTTACAGCCTTCTTCCGCGCGCGAGTAGGCTACCAATGCGACCCTACAGGTCTATACTTGCCAGAACATACATACGTATAACATTCTTTAGATACCCACTTTGTCTTTGACTTCCAATTGATTTCGCCAAGGCTACACTACGGTGGTACACCGCCAAGGGCCTTGGCCGCGTGGGGCTGGCACATACAGCTTTTTGGTCTGAGGTGTTCAAATAGCAGGGCCGGGCCTACGTGACACAATGGACGTATATGCCAACTCGCGTGGTGCGCAGACCTTCAGTGTACCGGTAGGACCTCCAGCCCAATCAATACAATACCAAACCAAGGACGGGGCAATGAAGATAAGGTCCCCTCTAGAGACCAAGCCAATTTCTGCCTTTCCTGTTTCTTTGTCGTTTTTTTCTTCTTCTGCACCACGCCGCATTGTCTTTGCTTAAAAGTTTCCCTTCTTCTTGTAACTGTAAGCCTCCACTTTCATGTCGTCTATATATAATATATTATATATTCATGTCTATTGGAGCTTTGTCCGCCCCCCCCCCCCGAACCCACGCCCCCTTAAATCCTTGTCGAGTACTATAAGCGATGTAATCTAACACAATCCCAAAATCATATCTTCAAAGCAAAACGTGTTTTTTCTCGTGTATTAAAATATAAAGAATAGTTGGAAGAAACAGTACCCTCCTGCATTACACCTGTTATTAAAGGCGTACATCTTGCTGCCCCAACAGTAAGAGTTCCGCGACGACAGAGTCTGGTACTCTGGGCCTTTTATAGTGGAGGTTTAAAGATTGTATGAAGCAAAACATCTCTTTAACAAAATGGGCATCCCCACCCCTCATTGCATGGTGTGTACGTGTTCTATGGAATATCCCATAATATGAAATTCTAGATCTAGATCAATAGTGCTAGTGATTCCTATGTTTGATCTACTTGACATTATTCTGAACACACAATCCATTTAGAGCCTAAACTGCGTTTTACCTATAGCTCAATCTCTGTTGAGTGTTGGTATAAACTATTGAGGAAATAAAATCGAAACTCAGAGGGGAGTGTCTGGTTATCCGGTATGTTGTTCCTGAATGTAAACATTGCACATGAACGATGAATACAGGCTTTGTCACACATGTCAGCTAACACTGCTTAAGTAACGGAACACTCTGTATATATACACACTGCTGACAGGTCGATACCCAACAAGTCTGAGCATCTTTAACACTGGACAGGGAGTGGGGGGATTGGGGTTACTCTCTAGCAGTTTCTAATATGGTGAATTCCCCATCTCTTACAGTCAATTAATAAAAGCTCTTGAAATTTGAAACGTGACTTCAGTTTCAGCTCGCATCCCTTCATACGTAAGGACATATAACTATGGGTATCTAATTTGGAGTATCAAGGCCATGGATTGTGTATTGTGTATGCTAAGAAAGGCTCAACAGTCATATAACGCCATGAAAGTGATGTGACCAAGTTGAAAAAAAAGTAAACCCTCTCTCAGAGAGTTACCATTGTAACCCTGGCAGAGCTGGTTAAAAGACTCTTATAATGATGGCAAGACGCTTCTGTGGCCGGCCAAGCCCATGGAGGGCGACAAACAGACAGACAGCATCCCTCTTTACCTTCTTCTTGCTCAGGTGCCTGTGTGGTGAACACCTCTTTCCGTTGGATCATAGGGCCCACAGCTCAATGCTACCACCGAATGAGAGTGGGCCATGTGAGAGGCGCTAGTCATTTTAGGTCGTTGGAAAGGTATGTTTGAAATCGAAAAGTACCAAAAAAAACTCGTTCTACGCGCACCTAGACTTATAACCCACACTAGCAGTTTGGTTCTCGTACTACCTGGAAGAAACATTTCTCGAATTGATGTCTTCACTGAGAAATGGATTCAGCACGTTGAAAACCCCCTGTAGTAGAACTTTCATGCTTGCTGCCAGAAGTGCCAATCTCGGTGCATATTTGCCCCGGCCTATCGCACTATAGGAAACAATACAGTTCCAATAACAATAGAGAATGCACAATACACCGGCACTAAAGTTGAAAGACATTCAATGTACGAGACGTAGAGTAAGTTTCTGTCATAATTGATACTTATTTTTAAGTTAAGAGTGCAAGTTACAGTCAACAATATATGGCAACCAAAATACAGGCCCATTCATTCCACCGCATATACTTTGCCGTAAACAATTCACAGAAAAAGTAACGTACTGCTGCACTCCGGCACACACTGCAGCTAATGGGAATGACAGATTCAGTAATTTAGCCTTTTATATCAACTCCAAACGATTCAATGCAGTGAGTATTTCCTATCGGTTTCATTCCTTTGTACAGAGTTGCGCAACCCGTTCCAAAGTAGGAAACCTGCATTCCGCACTAGTGGGATGCAGTACGTGATTCTACCTAGTGAGACCTATAGCTAAATCTGGTTCCTGGCATGATGTCCAAACTAGACAGTTTTAGGCATCGTGAGCTTTTGAATGATTAATAGATGAATAGTTCCATGTTAAGGCAAACCTTTTTAATGGTATTACTAGTATTTTCTAAAAAGACGTAATGAATCATGTAACAATACAAAATAAGATTGTCCTATACACTGTATATAGATATTTATAATGTGTAAACAGATGACCTAAGGACTATTCATTCAAATAACCAATCATGTCACCCTTTTATATTTGGACCCTAATCTCGGTCACGAAATCTGCTTGAGCTGGTCCTTGGTGACCAGAGGCATTAATCTTATATGAGTGGAATGGTGCCTTAAGCATGACCTGGACTACGCGATGAGAGTCACAGGAGGGAGTAGTTTGGAGACTAAACCAGGGTTCTCATAGGGGAATCACATAACTCCTTTATAAGGGAGTCAGTTACTGACTCCCTTCACCAAGAGAGTCAGAAAGAGAGTAAAAACAAACAGAGTCATTCTGGAGGCAAACCTGGAATCCCTTTCGAGTCGTTTCTTTTCTCTGTTTAGCATTGCCAGGAATTGCAGACCTAGTCTATTTATATAAGAAAATGGACCTATAAATGTCAGTCCATGCTGAAATAGGTGTGGTTATAGATCAGACCAACGCCCATGCAACGGTAGTTAGAATACTTCTATTTGAGGACTGACCCGTGGACTGACGTCGGATAGAAGTGAGAAATGTACCATACTTCAAAACAATATTCCACTTCTATATGTTTCCTGAATTCTCTTCACATGATTAGCAAATCATCCATTTCTGTTCAGAAAATATTTCCAGAACCAAATTGATATAGGCTAGATACAGACCTGGGTCTTAAGATAATCGTGTCCAAAATGCGTGAGAAGGCCTCATTTCAAGCATATAGACCATCAATATTTTCTTGAAGGCGGATCATGCCCCCTCTAAACAAACCTGGATCCACTGTGACATGTCATTATCCAAATGTAGCCACCCATTTTACAAGGGTACAGAGAATTAGGGTCTACCGCGGTGGACAGCGATTATCGTATCGGCCCAGCCATATATAATATATAGACTAGGGTATGTGATAGGAAATAATGGGAATGAATGTAATATGAAGTCGACATAGCACACAGCTATATAAGTTGGGTGATATGGTATATTATATGGTGGTTCACCCCTAGGTGTTTAGGTCTCCCAACCCTCCACCCGTCCATGCACCTCCCCACTGCTTCCACCTCAGTGGTCGGCCGGCACCAGAAGTATTCCCCTGGATGCGGACAGCTGGTGGATGACCTTTGGACTGTTTCCCCAACGGGTGTTTTTGCTGGACAAACATCATACTACACAGGGCTCTTTCAGAAACGGTGTGATATAAACATTTATAAACACACAGCAAACTTCATGCCCTTTTTTAATAATTGATGATTCACCCTAAGCTGCCTGTCGACTGCTTTAGACCAATTAGAAAGTGCGTTTAATCCAATTTAATTGTCATGTAACCCTATAAATGCTTGTAACTGGTGTATCGCATAAGGAGTCTAAACACACAGAAAAGTGAGAGTCATTGTCGCTAAAACTACCCTCACCTGAGGGTCGGGCACTGCCTGACTCTCAGGTGAGGGTAGTTTTAGCGACAATGACTCACTTTTCTGAGGGTGTAGGAGCCAAGACTCAGGCATGAGGCAAATATGACTAGTTTCTAACTCCCTGAGGGCTTTGTTTACCACGAACTATTTTCTTTTCTTTTTTTACCACAGTATGTTCTTTCTATTTCAGAATTATTATTTTTGAAATAATTAGTTGCTACCATTTCTGTTTTACTGGCTCATGCGCCACTATAGTTGTGCATTAGCAGAGTATCCACGTCCTAGTCATTAAACAACATATTTGAAAAATTGGATAACACTTTGCAGTGTGTGTGTGTGTGTGAGGGGGGGGGGGGGGCATCACCGGCTGCAGAGGAGGGACATATACAAGTACACTGTGAAAAGTGAACCCAAAAATACGTCCTTTTATACTGTACACCAACATTAAATTCTAATGCCCATGTACACTTATATGCTAGTTTATACTGCAAAATCACACTATATTCTACTGCTCAGCTACATTAACTTCTAACAGTGTTTAGCCTTTACCTGGCTTTGGTCTACGTGCGCAAAGACATGAAGGTGATACACGTTCTTTTCATGTGACTTAGTTCATCGTTCTTTTTAAAGGTGTAAAAAACAGATCAAACATTGCTATCCCTCACTTCCTCAATAATAATACGTGCGATGGACTACGTCAGACAGTCTTCCCCTTTATGGCCTCTGCCAACTTTTTTTATATAAAGTAAAACATTATCAGCTTTGTGCATATTGACTGCATGCCTTTGAGACATAAGGTAGCAAATTCAAAATTCAGACCACTATATATACACCAGCTCCACTATACGGAAGAGAGCCACATGCTATGGGGGGTGCCATCTTGACTTGATCCCTGATTCAGAGCCGAGCATTTTCGGTAAATCTGTTTACTACAATGTATCAGCCCCCTGCTCACGTCTCAGAATAATGTCCAAAGATAAGGGTGATATTAAGACTGATAAGTAGCAGATCAACCAAATCTTAATCACCTTCCCATTGTTTCCAAAAAAAAAAAAAAAAAAATTGTTTCCAATTGTGTAAGGTTATGGATTTGATGGCCTGATTGGGTTTTCTCAGATCTAAAGTATTTGCATCCCTTCAAGCTTATCTAATTAAATATAGTAATTGAGAGAGAACCCTCCGAAGTTCACTATTACATACAGAAAGAGGCCAAATGGAGGCTTGTTGTCACCCGACTACCTGAGTCTCCTGGTTCATGGCTCTAGAACTAGCATAGGCTCTCTCCCTCGTTATCCAACCATTTGCGTATGTGCCCCCAGTCAAAACTATTACGGGGGGGGGAGGGGGCAAACACTATGCTTTTCTATACATATGTAAGAATAATTTCATTCCTATATATACACCCATGAGGGACCTTATATATAACCAATCTAGTCCGTTTACACCACGTAAACGTGGAAACGTCCAGGGTCCCGGCTCCAGGGCGGACCAAAACCTGCTTTAGATATAGGTATAGGTAGGTGAGTGCTTCTTGCAGACTGTAGGTGGGTTGCTTGAGAAGCCAACCAAAACAAGGATATCTGGCAACAACAATATAGCTAGAATGCCGGATGCTGAATGATACCATAACCATAGTTCATTCTACAGTCTAAATAAAAGAAGGATCTTCTTGATTTGTTAATACATTTGGCCTTCGTAATTGGTGTAACCAAGGTAAAGAACATCTAATCCGTTTGGTTGAATAATTCATTTTATCCAGTTAGCCTACGCTTTCTTCTTTTATGCTATAACCTAAATCATGCTATATTGTCCGCATGGTTACTATAATGAAGTGTCATGAAATATAGTTTTAAATAATGGGAACCGGACAGCATCTAAATATAAAAGTCATCTCTCTGACATGAACAGGCAGCGGTAGGTTATTGATTAAGAAGCTCATCCGCCGGCAATGATTAGGTAATTAGTTCCTGCAGTCACAGGTGACATTAGAGTCTACGCCTTCACATGATGCTCTCAATGCGTGGGTGACATCATATCCTGCAGGCACTGCACATGCAGCCATGTGCGCCGGGGGAGTGGGCTGTCTGCACTGATAATCATTATGCTCCGGGGCTTAGTCTATAGTGGCTATCCCAGGTTAGTCATAGGAATTTTGGTCAGAATGACTGACTGATATTCAAAAATGACCAGGGCCTATATATGACGCATGCCTTACTCAAAAGCATTTAGCCTAATACTTATAGAAATAGAAAGACTAAGGTGGGTTAGCCGGTGGGTTAGTCGCTACGAACAAACCTGATAGTGTTAACTACAGTGGCGTAGGAAAAGGGGGGGGCAGGGGGGCTCAGGCCCCCCAATCACTCAGGAGGGGGGGGCCTGAATATGTTTGCCCCCCCCCCCCCCCTTAAATTTGTAAAGACCTGTAATATAATACACACAATTTTCAAACCTTCCCTTTCCCGCATAAGAAAAAGTGGGGATAGAGGGGGCCGGGACCCCAAATCAGAAATAGAGGGGGCTCAAATACTTCTTTTCCATACAATCTAATATAAGTGTGTATATGATACATCATGTATAAAATGATACTTACCGTAAATTTGGTTGGAGTGCCCCCCCCCCCCCCCCCAATGAAGATTTGCTTCCTACGCCTCTGAACTAGCAATGCTTGGTCGTATATAGGGAGCCAATAATGAGAAAATAAGTTAATCACTAGTCACTGTTGTTAGCCAGTATAGCCTACTAACTATGGTCAGAATCAGTGTGGGTTGGGGGATATGCAACTTGCAAGGCAGCATATACAAGTCAGCAGCTACATCACGGGGAATAGAAGTTTTTAAAAGAGAAAAGATTAAATGGGAGAGAAGTGACAGAAGTGGTTTCTCTGGTTGATCTTGAATGATCACCTTCATAACATATATACACAGGGACTCAACCGGAAGTAAACACGTGGGAGTGGAAGGATAAACCGGAAGTGTAGGAAACCTTGAAGTTACTGACCCCCGGAACTTCCAAATAGGTGCAGTCCATCATAACAAATGCTACCCGAATACTAGATCCATCTAATCAGTATAGCTCGAACTGCAGGATCCCTTCTCTTCCGTCTTACTAAATATGGGGGCGTGCTAGTAACACCAATGGTCGCTATATCACCTGGCTCGTCTTTGTTTTAGACAATTAGACTGTCCCCAATATCAGCTAATCAAGGAACTAGATGGCAATAGGTCATAGCTGGTTAAGTCCACCTGCTGACGGAATAATCGTTATTACCCGAATCACAGGTGACATTTAGTCAGGAATAAGCTGATGACCGACAAGAGTTGTCTTAATTTCTTTATCGGTCAGCAGTAGCGTCATTTGGTGTGACATCAGTGGTTTTTTTTTAGTAGTCAAGTGTAGATGTAATATAACGTGGAAAAGGGGACAAATTACTATGCAGTATATACTCCATACCCTCCATGTCATTAGAAGATATTGTATATGGACATGCATATACTGCAGCAGTGTTACCCATAGTCAGAACTTAGGCCAATATGTAACTGACCGTTATGTAATATGTAAATGAACCGTCGGTAATTCTATCGATCAATCCAGGCAGCAGGTATAGAGATAGCATTGAATGCATGATTACGATGGGCTGAAGTGAATACAGAAATCTTATACATCAACAGAAGCAAGGGATCTTTAACCTTACAAAAAAAAGACCATATGTGTTTTCGGTTTATTTTTTTAATATTGTGGGAAATATCCTTAATCCAAGGACGTTTTCACTGCTATACATTGTTATGATTATTGGCTCGAGATTCGGTTTATCAGAACAGTTTGACAAGTTTGACAAGTGGCAATTGTGTTTACCGAATCTTAGAGCCCATTGGATATGGAGTTGGCATGGGGGGAAATTGTCTGTAATTCCGGTTTAATTATGTTTTCAACTTTTTAAAAGTATACTATCCTGTAAAGTGTTGTTGTGTGCATGTGTGAGTGGAATTTTGAATGTGGATGTCAATAACTAAAGGAATTATTCAAAGAAATGTGTCAATTCATCGTTTCCCAGTTTTAGGCACTGTTTTGGTAAAAAGGAGATAATGGCATATCGTAAATTAAGTTTAATTCTCTCAATTAAAATGTAAAGTCATTGTTATTTTCCTGTTCACAAAGGTGGGTGCCATCTTTTAGTAAAACAAAGGGAAGGAAAGAGTCATTTCCTTAGTCTGCAGCCACTGTTTTGTCAAGGAATTTCAGCTCGGAGCTATCTCTGCCATTTTGGATTTTTGGTGAAAATTAGTCAGACATTGCTTTCTATCTGATTACGCATCTAATCACAATCATCCGCATCTAAAAAGTAGGTAATCTCTAAATATGGGTATTTACCTGTTTAGCGATCCATAAATAATTCACACAAGGCATTTTAATAGTACCATATTTAGCCATTGATAAGCTGAGGAGGAAGACGATAGCAAATGCCTCTCACTTTCAAAACAAATGGCCTGAACCGGAAGTACATGTATCAACAACTGCATGGCAACGAAGTTCTACTCTTAGCAACATAGCCGATTATCCTTTAATCAATGGTTGTTATGTTATATTAAATAGTTTTCATTAAAAATATAGTAAAACTAAGGAGTTTTATGGATTATTCCATTAATTTCTGAAAAAAAATCAAAACAAGGCTCCTTGGAGATGGCCAACTTCCGGTGGAGGACAATTTGCAGACGATTTGCCAAGTGTAGCCGGATTCTACATATAGACAGCTTGATTTTGATATATTATAAGCCTATTGCATCTATTTAGACAATACTACACATAAATACGATGTTGTTTATTGATAGGGCGGCTGTAGGCCCTATAGATCTCAATGAAAACCTTATTCATGCAGAACCCTTTAATTTCCTCTATTATCGCTCATCGGCGGCCCATAATTGAGCTTTCAACCTCGCCTCCCGCCTTGCCACACAGCTATAGGCAGCCCACAGAATAAAAGGGCCCTTGATGGGGGGGGGGGTCCTTTGTCGATTTTAAGAAATGGCCATGTCACCATATCGATTTTAAGAAATGGTCAATGTCCCAGGTCACTAGGCCTATCTATTTTTTTCTCCTGTCCGGTGAGTGTCCCATGTCACTAAGTAAGCCCCAAAATGGTCCATATCATATGTCGCCATGTCGAATTTAGGGGTCGGGGGCCATACTAAAGAAGTGTAGTTTGCGTGGGGGGGGGGGGTGATGCATAGGTTATGAGAAAACATATCAGCAAGATATTTGATAGGCCTACTAAAAGAAGTGTTCTTTTATTTCTCTGCCGAATCTCGAGCCTTATGCATTTCTAGAAATGGATGAGTTATGGAGCTTTAAGCTTTATGTTACAATTGTTTCTTGTATAGTTGTACAGAATCCAATGTAGACAAAAGTAACTGGGTGCACCGAGTAAACTCTGGCCGTGATCTAAAATGGCTGTCTATACGGTTCGTCTATACATTGCTTGGTAGGAGGTGGCAAGTCTAAACAAGTCTCAGGTGTAAGCATGTAACCATAGAAACCATGGTGGTACCTGGTATGTGTGGCGGCATCTATTGTGCAGGTATATATACAGACGCTGCATGACCCGCCGATACAGGCCTATCAAAGAGCAAATAACACGATTGCTCTTGGCCTATCTCACAAAGATCAAAATAATGAATCAAACAACGTAGATTTCAGTGGGATATTAAACGAGCAGAAAGCACAACCACAGCCTCCAAGAGTGTAACCAACACCAGTGAAACCGACCAATACAGCTTAATTTTAGTTGTATAGTATTTGATCCCCAAAGCATTATATAAGGCCAAAAAAAAAAAAAAGGTTTGTTTCCGGTCACCCGGCCGGGTCTAGCAAAACAGGGCCGGGTCCCCCTCTTTTTTTCTCTTTTTCAAATTTTTCCCTACATACCAGTTTTTACGGTTTGTAAATCGGATAATTTTTAAGGATTTTAGAGGAAAAACGCTAAAAATAGGCCTAAAATGAGAAAATTTAAAAAAAAAAAATTTAAAAAAAAAAAAAAAAATCCGACCGGCCGGGTCTGGGTTGTCTGACCATGTTACCGGAAACCAACCTTTTTTTTAATTTGGCCTAATGTATAGTATAGGCCGCAACTCTGATTTTATCCAGACAGTGATGATCATAATAATTGCGTTATCAAAATAGTCAAATGCAATTAAAATGTCTTGTATTGCATATTGCACTAGGACATGGTACACACCGGGGGTACACATTCCTCTCAACCTACATATCCCTCTTTATGGCCTCATACATTTAAACAAGGCAACAACTCCCGGTCCCAAACTTAATATCCCCATGAATCAATATTGATCAGATTCAACATGCCTTTGAGATCGGTACTATGTGTATTTACCGGTAGAAGTAGTAAGGGGTAGTACTAACTGCTGCAAGTCGGTCTAGCCCTTGCCCAGAGTCAATGAACCGATGTGGTCCAAAATGGCAGTGCTGAAGACATAAGGTCATGGAACACTGCCAAGGCACTATCGGCATATCTCTTACCGAGCCAAAGTTGAAGGTGGACCTCACATTAAGGCATTAAGGCACACATGTACGTCCTATTGTTGGTGTGTCGCCTTATATACTAGACTACCGAGGTTAATTTGTCTTACCTAGGTTACTAGTTGGAACCGGAAACGGAAGGGAAAGATTTAACAAATGTAGAACCATTGGAACAGCATTGTAATTAAGGGTCCTATCACTACCGGACTTTATGTCATGTCATTTCACCTGATAAAGTTGAATTCAATCTTAAATAACTAGATGGCTGAGAATTAGTTGTAGTGAAGTGGGTAATTTTTATGAAGAAATGATTCCTATATAAGAGGAAAGAGGTATACATGTACACTATATCTATATTATACCAAATTTACAGTAATCGCCTTAAAAGGAATGTATTGGCAACACTCTAAACTACAGTAGGCATATAGCCCCGATATACGCAGTGTAGTGTATGTCTGTCTATATATATAGCTGCAAGATTAATAGGTATGTGACAAATTGTGCATTGGGCTTATCGGAGAAAAAATAATCAGATAATCTACTGGGAGTGTATAGCACACACTCTGAATGATTGATACACAGCTGCACCCAGGGGGAGAGGCCTAGCAAAGTCTACATGGTGTGTTTGGATGTGGGAGAGGTATGTGGGAGACGGGGGTCGAGTTGACATTCTGTTTGAATATGATTACAGTTTTTCTTTGCTCATGTTTTAAAAGTGAACAAACTTAGCAGAGGACTCAGGAGGGGATACTGTAGATCAACAGTGTGGCCAATGTGTGCAGTGCAGTGGGTTGGCCGATGTGTGATATCGTCGAGGGGAAAACTGAATTTAAGATACATGTCTTTAATTCTATAGTTTGAACAACCTACTGGTTCCTGCTGGTATCAACCATCGGGGGAGGGGGGGGGGGGTCCCTGAAAGGGTCCCCTACGCATAAACATTATCTAGAATATCGCCTGGAGAATTGGACTTCACTGCGTCTTATAGGTCTTTTCCTCAAAAGACACTTAATGCCTTGTATATTACTATAGAAATAGCCCCTGTAGTCCCAGTAAACCCCAAAAAGCACGTTATACAACGTTTCAGAACGTTTCCCTATAGTTCCTTATCGTCACTCACAGAAATGTGAGCGTCACTGTCGCCAAAAGCACTCAATTCTGAAAAGTCGGGCATTTAATTCTGAAAGTAGGTGTTTTTTGGCGACACTGCCGTTCGCATTTCTGTGGGTGATGGCCAAACATTGTACAACGTTAAAAATATGTTTGTTAGCTGGGTGTGACTGTCTGCTCGTGTGCTTCCCAATCAGCGCAGCTTGGGTAGCTTGGGGACGGATGGCGTCTCCCACACACCGACAACCCCACACCCACTGCCCTGTGCTTGCCCGTACGTCTCATATATCACTCATTATCGGAGGCACCCAACTCACCATCTCGAGGGACACCTTGTCCGACTGGAGGTATACGGTAGATGTATTACTGTGGGGGATAGGAGGTGGGGGGAGAGAACACTATTTCTTTATCGTCACGGGTGTGAGACTGGACTACCCTTCTCCTTGGTGGGGACATTTTAACAAAATGCACCTCTGTTTAGAGACCTGCAATTATATACGCATTGAAGCACAAAACGCTGTTTATTGAACACTGTGGGCTTATCGTTATTGACAGGATTTGATACATTGTACTGACATCCTAGTACAGAAGATATACAGATGTATCTGACATACACGACTGTCGGACAAACCGCCAAAATGTAACATGACTATGTTGTGGAATTATTAATCTGTGAACATGACCACATGTTTGCCCCTGACACACAATATGCGGACCCCAGTTGTCACTTAGCAACCTTGGCGTGTTTATTGCCCCTGACATATGCATGCAGAGCACAAATAAGTGTTTGTAAAATGTTTACTCTCCCTCTTTGAATAGCACCCCTGTCCAGCGGGATAAACACACTTGGCTACCAATACCACATCCACATTTTTACTCCCTATATACTAGACTTATCCAGACTTCATCGAGATAGGCCTTGGGCCTTGTATGCAGTGCAATCTTTTTTTTTGACGGTTATAACATTATAAGATATATCCAATATATTGGCAATGTATCATGTATGTGAAATCTGGAGTTGGTACTTTCAATGGGTTTCGTTGCGGCTTGTGTCATGTACACGAATGCACCCAAACATCAATTGGGTGTGGGGAGCAGAATTGATACAAACTTTCGTTTTTGATGACACACAGCCAAAAGACCTTTTCAAACTTTCATTTTGCTACTATGTGACCAAGTATATCCTGTTTCACACGTGTCATGTCTAAAGTGGCATTATCTATGTTAAACGATTAGCTCATATAGATAGGTCCGATTAAAAATTAGGAAATTGCTACTATATTACTATAATATGATGTATAACACGTGCTATGTCTCCGGTGGCATTGTCTATGTAACCATTGACAGATCTGTTTTACAGGGCATCAAAGCTTCGTAGATAGGAAGGTGCAATGCCTAACATGACCTGGAACAGCGATCTATTACACCTGAAACATCTAAAGGGAAATTGGCCAGTGTGAAATGTTGTAGAAGAGCAGGCGCGCGGTTAGGAGTGCAATTCACGAGTGACTTCTCTGTTTGTCTCTATTATATGGGCCCTATATACAATATCTATATGCATACACTATTACTAATCCAATGGTATATTATAACACATACTATATGATAGTAATGTTAAAACATACACTATTCAATGCTGATTATTAAAAGTAATATAACTTCTGCACATGCTTATGGCTGACAATACTACCACTGGTACCAGTGGAGGTTCATATACATGTATAGAGGTGTTCGTGACTTACATCACAAATATATGGCCTATACAGTGTCATGTTCAAGACTTACAGACAATCCCACAATTCAATATCCGGCCCAATTCACCATGCACCCCATAACACTTATTCGCAATAATGGCACCAACTTGAAAGAGAAAGATATTATCTACACATGGCAAAAACAGAAGTGTATCAATTGCTTGATCAGGCTAGGAGTGGAGGGGACTTCCTATATAATTTTGCAGAATTGGCAGACTGGAGCCTCAGGGAATAATGATGTCGGCAAGGCCGGAACTGGAGAGTAGTGTCAATATTGTATCAGTAACGGACACACAATATTAGGTCAATGTTTAGGGTAGGAATATGGACCTCTGAACGAGCAGACATGTATATCTACTGTATTAATACAGTATGAGGTTATAGTCCCTCTCTGTGCCTACCTCTGTAACACATGGGAGGGTTGGTCATTAGACATAACTATATACATGTCCCGCAGGGGGGTACTTGGTATATTTTGTGGACATGCACATGCAGGTGTGCGGCCGGAAAGGGTACTTTCTGAGCAAAATCCCCTAACCAAGAGTCACTCTTTACCAAAAGTCCCCTACCCGATGGTCCATTTTCACAAAATCTGGCCACTTAAGGAGTCTCCTTTTAAAGTTATTCACCAATATACCTGCCAAAAAGGTCATTTTTTCACTGAAATATTTCCAACAGAGGATCAGTTTCCGCCAAATACATAGGCACTACAAAAAACTAGGCAATTTTGACCAAGAAAACCCAAGGGCTTGTCAGAGCTCTAGTTGCACGCCCGTGTCAAAATGATATTGAGTACCCCCCAACCCCCACGCCAGGGATACATATTGATAAATGACTTTGCCCCCAATTAGCAGCCTTATGTTAGAGCTCATATAGGCCTTAGCAAATGTTACTCAACGGGACGTATCAGGGTAGAGAAGCTCATTCTGTTTAATAAGCCTCTGCCCCTACGCTCATAAACAACCCATATAATTATTATGAAAGAATCGGGTATTTATCAAGGCTTGTTCGAATATCAACCCCAGTAAGCTTTCTCTATATATTGATGAACTCAAAGGATATATATATACCACATGATACGATTTATACTTCCTCACCTCTATAGGACATTTCTCATGCCTTGGATTTTTACCTTTGAAGATAGATTGTGTAGTCATTAATCTAATGCGTCATATTTAAACCATCATGTGCGGTGCATACTGTGCTATAAAGGTACATAGTATACCAGCAGCCCATAGTGACCAATTGGCCTTTGACGTAGGTCCAGCATGGTTGGTGGCCTCAAACAGGCTTAAAACACACACACAGGTATGGCAAATGGATAAAAGGATTGACACGCCTCATTTACTGGCCACCTCATTATGACACCAAACTAGCCAGACTTAACGGATGTTCAACGCTGACCTTTGGGCTTTACGGTTAGGACTGAAAATATAACTGAATTGTTAATCAAAAAATTGTTATGGTCGCCTGAAGGTGGGGTTATCCATACTCAGCATAATGCCTAAAATGAGGTGTGTTTATCAACAACACTGGGGCAGGTCCGGTGTGCTAAATAGCATTGTTATCCCATATTTGTAATAATAATAAAACTTCTCGTATTTTCCATTCAAAATGAACATATTTCAGAGTCATTTTAATCTTCCACTCCTCATTAAACCTTTCGTAGTTTGGAGTTATAATACAATGTGATAGAAAAGATTAAACCAGAGGGAAAATAGCTTGGTGACTGGAATAGTGAAGCAGGCTGTTCTGCTCTGCTCCCTAGGGGTCTACACATTTGTTATTGAATCAAATCAACATGATAACAAGTTTAAGACACCGGAGGTCGACTATTGAGTTCAAGTGACAAACAGAACTACTGACGGACCACCCTACTTGGCGAATAAGTAGCCTAATAATATGACTCTGTTATTTTTCTTAATGTACATTTGTAAGATCATTTATCAAAGAGCACATTTCCTAGAAAAGCATTCCTTCTACGGTTGGCCCTTTATAGAAATAAATGTGTGTTCAAGTTCAAGTTAGTTCAAGTAACAATTTATAAAAGATAACAAAAAGTCTCTTGCTACTAGTAGCAAAACCGTGACCAATCAGGTTAACGTATTTTCCATGTTCGTGTAAGACTTATATTTAAAAAAAAGTATATATATAGACCTTTAACGAGGCTACAGTTCAATGAAGAATACCCAATGTAAACCGCTACATGCCTTTCCCGTTATACAGATCCAACTTTAGTTCAGGTCAATTTCCTACCACTGTCACAGACGAACCTTCAATATAATACATGTAATACCCCACTGCGGGCCTCGTGATGCTGGAACACAGTTATTGTGGGCCCTGTGGTACCGAGCATTATCACAGCTCTATCGCAGGTCCCCTCTGACGTCACAGTGGCGTCAGTAGGGATTTGTCATGATGGCGTATTGTGACAATATACCAGTGCATTCCCCATTGGGAATTGGGCCTGTGTATCGATTGTCTCCGAGATTATCATATACGTCCCAGGAATCGTGTATGGGTTCACATAAAAGAAACTAAAGCCACAATGGCATGGTTTCACACGCCTTCCTTAAAGGGGCATTCTCACCACTCGCACTTACCACATAGCAGACTAGAACAGTACTAGTATTGTGAGTGGGAAACGCTCGGTGAGAATGCCACTTTAATATGGTTGCACTTTACGCACCAACTCTCACAATCTCGCACAATTACTGTTATGATGTAACAGTTTACAATACAGTCAGACAGTTCATGAAAAATATCCATCCAACGCTTTATATCCCAGGAGAATATTTTATTCCTGCTGAATCTTAGCCGACACTTAATGATGTTTTACGACAGGTACTGGGGGGAAGGGGGTTACAAAAGAACTTACCCAACTTGACCATATGATCACCATGTTCCACTATGTATATTTCCGATGTGGCGTTCATATTATACATACTTCAACTAACCATTGGAACAGTGATTTTGGAGACTGATTGGAAATTGAGTTCTCAAGTTATTTTCTGTGATTGCTCTGCTTTAATATGTGGCCCGTTTATCAGCCCTATTACTTCATATAGAAGATTATAGGCTTATCATGGTGCGTCTACACAATTCTTACCCATATAGCTGGCTATAGTGTACTAATGGGAGGTATATGTCTGATGTGTTTCAGGTGCATTCCTCATCCCGTATTTCCTGTGCCTGGTGTGCGGCGGCGTGCCCGTCTTCTTCCTTGAAGTATCCCTCGGCCAGTTCATGAGCCAGGGAGGGCTTGGTGTATGGAAGATATGCCCGCTCTTCAAAGGTAAGCTCCCCTTTCATGGTTTTGTCTGTGGAATTGGTATGTTTTAATGCAGACATGTAAAATAAGTTTTTCTCACAATGAGATATGCGCTGCAATTTCTTCAGTAACTTTACATCACATAATTTAAACCACAGATGGTGGGAAGAACAAAATAATCAACACCTTTGTATACAGACTGTATGATACACCCTCAGGTTTAAGTTCATGACTTGTGACCCTGTGGATGTAATTGTAAAAGTATGGCATACATAGAGTATAAAAATATAAAAGCATGGTAGAGTGGCTGGCGTCCCATCAGGGTCTGTCGTGGTTATATTGTACTGTTACAGTAAAACTTGGTTACAACAAACTTCCTTACAACGAATTTTGGTTATAACAAACAATATGCTTGGTCCCGATTTTCACTCATACATTGCTATAGTAAAGTAACTTGGTTATAACGAAATGCTGTTGGTATAAACTTGGTTATAAGGCCACTCAAAAAAAAAAAGTGGTTTCTCATCACTAAGGTCTGAGAAATCTGACGAGGGAGGCTTTTTTTTTTTTTTTTTTTTTATACTCGCAGGCCAAAATGTATAGGACAATTTACGGTTTCTTTGGCCAAAATTCACATTTTATTGGTTAAGAATTAAGTGATCTTTAGAATTGGGGAAAATGTAAGTTATTTCTATACCACTGCATTGCTGGCATTATTAGCTTTAATTTGATACCAAATATGACCAATTTTATCCATTTTGATGTGGTTTTTCATCAAAATTTGGCAAAAAAAAAAAAAAAAGTTTTCTCCAAAACCTGATTTTTATGATGCGCGCGGTGATGAGAAACCATTTTATTTTTTTGAGTGGCCTAACAAACTATTTTCTTACATTCAGGATTACGAATAACTACTTTCTTAGTGAAATAACTGTACTCCAAAGAAAACAGAAGTTCTTACAACCCCCATGTACTCTTACTGGCAAAATGATGCTTAGGGAGATGTCCTTACACTAATGACTAGGGAGGTGTCCCTACAGAAGGGAGATGTCCCTACACTGGGGAGATGACCCTACACTGGGGAGATGCCCCTACACTAGGGAGATGTCCCTACACTAGGGAGATGTCCCTACACTAGGGAGATGCCCCATCACTAGATGTCCACTCTAGGTGGCTCTGGGAGGTGCAGGACTTCTGTACCCAGCCTCCCCCACCCCCTAGCCAGCAATGGGAGGCGGTGAGCGACTGTGGGGGAGTGGTGAGCGACTATGGGTAGTGGTGGATGACTGTGGGAGGTGGTGGGCGACTGTGGGAGGTGGTGGGCGACTGTGGGAGGTGGTGAGCGACTGTGGGAGGTGCAGAACTTCTGTACCCCGCCTCCCCCACCCATTAGCTGGCTATGGAAGGTCGTAAGCGACTGTGGGGGTGATGGGCGACTGTGGGAGGGGGTGGGCGACTGTGGGAGGTGGTGAGCGACTGTGGGGAGTGGTGGATGACTGTGGGAGGGGGTGGGCGACTGTGGGAGGTGGTGAGTGACTGTGGGAGGTGCAGGACTTCTGTACCCCGCCTCCCCCACCCCTTAGCTGGCTACGGAAGGTGGTAAGCAACTGTGGGGGTGATGGGCGACTGTGTGAGGGGGTGGGCGACTGTGTGAGGGGTGGGGGACTGTGGGAGGGGATGGGCGACTGTAGGAGTTGTAGGGCTTCTAACCTGGCTCTAGGTATAGGGAACTCAAAGGATAAGCTCCCTGCCTATGTGTCCTGCCTTAGGTGTGTGTATGGGGGGGGGGGGGTAAAATATCATCAAATTATTGCATAGCCAAATATAATTCCTTAGATAAATGAATGTATATCTGAACGAGCTCGTTCTATAATATAACACAAGTCACAGATTCGTATAACTGCCCTTGCAATAGCCTCTTTATATTTGTAATATACTAGGGGGATTGAAGCATGTTTAACATCACTATACCTCATTGAAATGCTGGACTTGGTTATAACGAAATTTGGTTATAACGAATTTTTAACCTGATCCCAAGGGATTCGTTATAACCAAGTTTTACTGTATTGTTATTGAGAACATGACACATTATATAAATCAATAACATATCGGCAGAATATCTAGGTGCTATATTGTGTACAGCATGTTCAAAGATCACAGCCCTTTGTCTTTGAACGGAGCCTTCATCTGAAGGCGGGTCCGAATGCAGCCTTGGCTAAGGTAACTTTGTCTGGTGCTCAGGAAAGGTCACCTTGTAATGAGTTAGGACGCGGCATGCATTGAGTAAATCATCCCAATTCTGTATCGGACATTCTCAAGTGCGTTATTATTACATTGATTGCTCTTCCCTATATCCCTGACCATACGTGTCCTCCGGCTCAGATCGGATTACGCCTGGGATCATTACGCTTAACATGATGATTGCATGGCCCTGTTATTTGAAAATAAGTCAATGGATCCGGACTGACCCAGTTTTTCAAATTAATATACTTTTCAGAAGAAGAAAAAACACGATTTCCATGCGTCCTCTTTTTAGGCTCAACATGCTTGAATGGCGAATTATCGGCCTCACGCTGCGGGCTCTAGCCAGCACTTATAAACTTGATGAAAATATTTGTACTGGCTCGAGTAAGGCACTGTGGATCGCTCAACAATCTATCAATGTCAGCTGGTCGCAGTCAATTATGGCGCAGTGGACTCCGGGCTATACGCACCCTATTGGGTGCGTGGCCTCGCTGATGTAATCTAACACCATGACACAGGTGTGCTGCAACCACTGTCTAGGTGATTCCACACCACAGCCGGAGAAT
Organism: Harmothoe impar; assembly: GCA_947462335.1. Lineage (NCBI taxonomy): Eukaryota > Metazoa > Annelida > Polychaeta > Phyllodocida > Polynoidae > Harmothoe > Harmothoe impar. Next base: position 67,966,706 of record OX381704.1, on the reverse strand, counting down.
GCGACGTCTAACTGAAGTAGCCTTGCAATAAGTTGGATAGTGCGCTACCCGGTTGTGCAGTGTCTCCCATTATACAAGTATATCTTCCATCATTTCTTCAGAAGGAATCATATCAGGATCATCTGAATCTGCTAATGGATTGGTTTTAAGTTTATGATTTAAAGTTTTAATCGTGATAATCAAGGGTGGTGATTACGATCGAATCTATCCTATACCCATTTGAAACAGGGACTGAGTGTGCTGCTCTGAGCTTGAATCTGGCTAGAATGATGAATAATAAAAGAGTAGGGGAAACATAACAAAGGGGTTGACACCAATGTGTAATTGGTTGGCATGTTTGTTGCATTCACGCCAAAAGGACATAAAAAAGGTATGAAGTCGAGTCCACTCACCATGTGGGGTATTGCACGATAGTTAAAAATCAGTGCGATGCCAATTCACATGCATGCAATAAATGATTATCATCTATAGATCATTGCTTCAAGAAAAGGTAACTTTCTCAAAATAAAGATGTGATTACATTGGTTTCAGCAGAATGCACGTAACATTATCTGTAATAGCTATATTTGCATAAATCTCATATCAGGAGATCCATAGGACAATTATCTTTCAAATAATATATATTGGAATGCAGGGTTTTGAGGTTAGATTCATGTCTGTCATACTTCAGAAATGTTAAAACTTTATCATCAACTTTCCTGAAGAGTCACCCTTTCTTGCTGTATCGTTCTATGGTCAGTTCAGGCCAAAGATAGAGGAAGATTGCGTTCAGCATAGCCTAATTTCTGAGGCAATTTTCGGATTTCTTTTCCATATTCTTACCATTGGTGTTAATTAATAGCATCAAATGAATTCGGTAACGTGGACTGTAGAACACGAACATGCAACTACACTGTAAAAACTGTGTTTAACTTTAAACACCAAAAATGCTAAACATGTTCAATCTGTACACACTTAAGAAATCTAAACAAACATTTTGTATGTTAAACACATCATTTCTAAATGCCTAAACGCCGAAGACATGCATGTGTTTAGACATTTAGAAAGTAAACACTCATGCAAATGGGTGTTTACTATTTAAACATATGTTTTCTTTGTGTTTAGGCTTTAAACATACATCTACCACCTGTTCAGCATTTAAACAATGAGGTGTTTAGATACCAAATCGTGCATGAAACACTTTTTCTCTAATATAGCAATCATATTGCCATCATTATTCCATTTAGCTTAGCAGTTTTTTTATAACCTATTGGAATGAGAATTTAGTTCTGATACTTATGATCCAAATATAGGTTTGGCTTTTCCAAAGTACATGTGTCTCTCTATAGTTCAGAAAATCTGCAGAATTGATATAAGTACTCCAATTACAAGCAGAATTATAACCAGAAAAGTGGCGATTAATGGGGTGTAATCCCCTGCCTACATTAGAGGCACAGTTTATTAACAAGAAAATGTGGCTGATCATGCGTCTGTTCAGATAGCCACATGAAAGCAAAATGGCAAGCTGCATGGAACAAAGAAAAGGGCCATAATACCATGTACTCGGTTCAGCCAAAACTGAAAGGAGTGACAATGAGGAAAAAGCTAAAACGAGCAGAACAAGTGAGATTAAACCGTCTAAGGATCGGTCACACTAAACTGACACACGAGTACAGACTGAATGGGGAATATGAACCAAGATGTCAAGACTGCAGTACCCGTCTGACAGTGGAGCATCTTCTACTCCACTGTAGAAGGACTGCAGAAAGTAGAAGAAAACATCTTTCAGACACAACATCTATGTACAGTGTTTTCAACACCACCAATGACGAAAATGTATTAAAATTCTTAAAGGAAACCCAACTATGGGACAAAATATGAAATGGAAAATTAAAAAATAAATAAAATAAAAAAATACAAAAAAATACAAAAAATACAAAAAATGAAAAAAAAATGGGGGAGACTAGTTTGGCGAGTCGGGATGTATCACTCCAGACTGATGGCACACAGTTTGTATCAGCTTGGAGTTTTCATTGCTTCCCGACTATACCTATGGCTGCTCTTTCCCATGCTGTGGTAGACTTACAGCATAACAAAGGCCTGTCCCTCTCACACCATGTCTATGTGGTGTCGGAGGTTAAAGAACCCTTGCTTCGGTAAATGTGTAGGAGCGGGATTTCTATCTTTTGGCTCATCTCATAGATTCGATCATCCTGGATACGATCATCCGAGGTAGGCCTTCGGCCTACCTTCTTACTTGTGAAAAACTGAAACTTGGGCCAAATAAAAAAAAAGTTTTGTGTTCAGGTAACATGGGAAGAAACTCTAGGGTCGGTAGGTCGGATTTCTTTTTTTTTTTTACTTCTTTTTTTTTTAACTTCCCTCTAAAATTGACCCGAAAAAGTGTAAAAATGGGGAGATTTTTTTTCAAAATGTTGTAAACCTAAAATTGACCCTAAGGGAGTGCACATTTTTTAACAACAGGGGGGGGGGCGGTGAGATTTCGCGCGGAGCGCCGCGAAATTTTTTCACACCCCCCCCCCGCTAGAGGGGTCGAAATTTTTCACCCCCCCCCCCCCGCCAGGCCGAAAACCGCGCGCGTTCGCGCCCCTTTGTAGCATAGTAACGCGCGGGCTTTTCCCCTCAAAACAGGTTGAATTTTTTTCACCCCCCCCAAGAGGGGTCTAAATTTTTTACCCCCCCCCCGGGTCAAGGGGTCCAAATTTTTTACCCCCCCCCAAATCCACCCACCCCCCCCCCCCCCTGTTGTTAAAAAATGAGCACTCCCTAAAAAAGTATAAAAATATAAAATTTCTTCAAAATTGCATAAAAAAACGTAGGGGTCGGCCCTGTTTAGATAGGGTCGGTCGGGTGACCTGAAACAAACCTTTTTTTTCTTTTGGCCTTGAGTAAGTCTCACCTGCATAGTCAGTGGGACGTTAAACTACACAAACAAACAAAGTTTAAACACTTAACAAATACATTGTAAGCATGCTAAACACTTCATCACGTGAGACTTAAACCCCGACTTAAACACATTTAATCTAAACATCTAAACACCTAAACATGTTCATGTGTTTAGATATTAAACACAATTTTATCCCACCAGGTGGCAGTTAAGTCATTGGATGGACTTTCCCCACCCATTTATAAGCTAATCCTTGAATAACATGCAAAAGCAAACAAAGAATCACATTATTTGAGTGATTTAAATATGGGAACATATGGCTATTATTACGGAGAGAGTAATTTCATGATTTGGGGTTTAGACTATGTGCAGAAAAGCTATAATCACTAGGGACACCTATTCTGTGGGATATAAGAAAATATATAGCAATATTCTCTCCACCATTCTGTTGTACACATATCCCAGTTACTTAGTATGGACGCTATGTAACATATGTGATGACACTACAAAAGTGTTATAAACGATATCTTTCTGAATATAAGATGATAGATTGGACTGAAAATATATTCTAATATGCAAATTATGATCAACTTACCTAGACATCATGTAACTAAACACCTACTATATCTTAATGCTATTTATCTAAATGCCTAAAAATTCTAAACACTACAAATGTAAACACTCTATAGATCTACACATTATATATCTAAACCCTTCCTTGCTCTAAACTCTATAATTGTAAACACCTACTAGATCTAAACACTTTCCACACTTAACACATTTTATCTAAACATGTTTAGAAATTAAACATGTTTAGATGGAAAAAGGTGTCTCAAAATGTGGGACAAGATAGTGTTTAGAAAAGTGTTTAGCCTCTAAACATGTCCATTTATCATCTAAACACTGTTTTTACAGTGTACCCATCACCCGGTTTTCAAAAAAAGCTCCCCTAAAAGAAAGAAGATTCTGCCTGTCTTAGATTTGTAGATGAGTAAAGTTTCAACAATTCTCCTCAGTCTTCTGCTTGAATTGAGCAGAATTGGATGGAGGTGAACTCGGGAGACTTTACAATCAGAAGAAGTGGAGGGGAGAAGGTCAGGGTTAGTTAATCAAGGGGTGGGGCAGGGTGAGCATGTTTGTAATAGTCAGAAGTAGGTAAAATAGGGGCAGGCTCATAAGGGAGGAGCGCCGAGGGGATTGGGAGAGGGAAGTAGGCGGTAGTATATGTATGGCCCGTATACGTAAAAGAGTGGCTAGATTGCGTGCAGCCTCCCCTGCCGCCTCACACGTCTTCATTAACACCCACGCAAAAACACAGCACTGCCTACCAACACATGCTGCCGCTACACTGTCTTAGGGAGTGCTCATTTTTTAACAACAGGGGGGGGGTGGTGGATTTGGGGGGGGGGGGGTAAAAAATTTGGACCCCCTTGACCGGGGGGGGGGTAAAAAATTCAGACCCCTCTTGGGGGGGGGGGCAAAAAAATTCAACCTGTTTTGAGGGGAAAAGCCCGCCGCGTTACTATGCTACAAAGGGGCGCGAACGCGCGCGATTTTCGGCCTGCCGGGGGGGGGGGGTAAAAAATTTCGACCCCCTCGAGAGGGGGGGGTGAAAAAAAATTCGCGCGCTCCGCGCGAAATCTCACCGCCCCCCCCCTGTTGTTAAAAAATGAGCACTCCCTTATGTGGGGGCCATACACATGTCTTAAAGTTGCTCTATACGATTCTTATACATGGTTATATACTAGATAGATAACTGCATTTCTCTTTGAACTCAACAAATGTTATAATATGGCGTTTCACTGTATCATTGTGTGCATTTGTTATCCACTTGGTTTCAAATGATATCCATATTCATTTAATCGTTTCACCTTGTATTATAAACTTGCTTAAGTGTGAATGGCAAGGAAATCGAGGGGACGACAAAGGGAACTTAATGGTAAAGCATGTATAAATATAAGGGTATATAACCTACATCTCCCCACTTTAAGACTACCAGAAGTGCCCGTACAACATTACTTTCGGCCGCCCACGCGCAGCTCTGATGCCCTTTCAAGTATTGACCACAGGGCAGCACTTTCCTGTGGGTCTTAAGGCCTGGGTGCATTCGGAAAGCAATACTGCAGTATGATGGTTCTCTCACAGATGACACTTCTGAGGCTGGTTACGTGTCCTTATGTGGTTCCCATTTGTGACCACAAAAGCAACATGTTGATAATGGTAATGTCCATTGAAAACTCTGTGAAGCCATGTATATATCAGACGTGTGGCAGGATTCCATTTTAATTTATCTGGGAACTGGGTATTCATATTAACCACAGCTTGGAGAAAGAAACCACTAATGAATAAACCATTGCAGCATTCGGACGCACGCATATAAATTCGGCCATGCTGTCAGACGCAAAGGGCTTGATGAAAGTGTCTGACTGCTAGCTACTATGGCACTGATGCAACATACGTAAAGTCTGTATAATGGGGTTAGATACAAAAAGATGTATGAATTATTATCAGTCTGGTCTGTGTTTGTTGCATAAGTTTCCAAGAAATTGCCCGGTCACAAAGTTGTTCACCAACCTGGAGGACAAATCAGGATAGAATAGATGCAGGCTCAGTGCTGTAGAGAGTCATTGCCATTAGCCCAATGGTAAAGAAAAGAAAAACGTTGCACTCGTCTATAACTATAGACCAAGCTATGTCAATTTAGCCCAATTACCAGAATGTCTAAAAAAAGAGTTAATAACCTGATAGTTGTCACTCCAATTTTTTGTAAATCGGCGTGCAATCGATTAGATGACATTAAACATGAGCACCGCTTGACGTCATTGGCAGCCCTCACCCCACCTCCAATCACACTACTCGCGGGTGCACTGACAAATCAGCATTCGTCACGGCTATTAGCCCTTCTTCATGGGAGTTTAAACTACATGTAGTATTATGTTGACCCACCAGATCTTAGGACGCTATGTTAGCGCATCATAATGGCAATCAGACATGCAAGCCTGAGAACTTAATTAAAGGCCTAAGTTACACCACCAGAAATCAATATCTAATTCATGATTTAAAACAGAAATGCCGAGAAATCTAAAAGTAACTTTAGGGCATTAAAAATATGTATCTCATCATTCGTCATCTCTTCACGAACGGAATTTACAATGTAGAAGCTAGGAGTTTTTTTCGTTACAAATTACCCCCAAAATGTCATGTTTATAACGCATGTGGTGATGAGAAAACAGTCGTTTTTATTTTGAGCAGCATCATCACCATTGTAGACAGGGTAGCCTACTAACGCAACACAAGATTCCATTATTATGTGAAATTGGCTACCACTATTATCAGAAAATGGTTCGCCTTGCATGTCATAGGCCTACGTGTTAAAATAACACGTTATACGACATATAATATATCATGGGATAGATACTTGACACAGTAGAACGCATGGCGTGAGCACCTTCATGTGTTTGCCATGTAGTCATGGTTATTACTTGTATAAATCAACTGGTGCAAAACATGTGAAGATGTGTGTCAATTGCACAATAATGATTCATTAATTTACTCTCCATTTACAAGTAAATGGTGTAACATCGTATTCCCTCTAGGTCTCACCCCAGGGACTCAACCCATGGTTCATATATAGAATATACCTTACGGTATATATTGTATATAGTTTGTACCGAGCTGTAAGCAGCGCCAAGTGGAGTTCGCTTCTGGCTCCACAACAGCAATGGCATTGCATTGACTACTACCCTTCCTGTGTTTAAAACAGATCCCCATGTTAACTAAACCTTTTTGATATATTGTATTTACATTGCAATAGTTTCGGGCAAAGTTGCACTCGTGTCTATTGATTAAAGCAGATTCCCATTGACGTAGGTCAGTGGGAAATCTTGGCAAATAACGGGTTCTAAATAATCGATGCCAAACCCATCTGGATATCGAGAAAACCCATTTAACCCTTATTGACTCAGGGTAAATTAACCCTGAGTAATATACATCTACTCAATTTGCATTTTAAGACAATTTTGAGACATGGGAGAACACTTGTCTTTCAGTTGTTATTCGACATAGACAAACAGGGAAAAAAGGAAGACATAGGCAAGATCGGGGGACACAATATTCCTTCGAAAAAAAATCTCATTTTTTCTTTGTGATATTGAACTGCGATCTTCAACTTTTTTTTTTCTCTCTTTCGCTATTATGTAAATGTACTAAAACCAATCTACCTTCTGTAACGGATGACCATAGGCTCCAAGGCATTACATTTTTTGGTGGAAGATAGAAATCATATTTTGAGCCAAAGTTGTGCTATTTCACTCATCTTGTACCTCTATCTTACTTCAAATACCATCTAACTTCAAAGATCTACCGCCAAGCCGGGCAAAAACTGGGCATGTCCTGTGGTAACACCGTTGGTAACACATTTCAAGAAGTAAAATATAATAGTGGGGCGGCATAGCTGATTCAATGTGCATTTTTTCAAGAAGCTACCAAACTTCCCACAGACATTGGCGAATATATATTGATCAATTCGCAAGAAATAGGCAACCTAGATCTGGCACAAGAAAAGTGTGGCGGCCATCTTTCAAAATGGCTGCTGTTGGGTTGGCTACATCTCTTCCAAATGGCATAAGTATATAAATATGCTCTCTGTCTATTGCTACATAGAAATATAGCTAATGTATGACCCTTATGATCTACAGAAACATACTCAAGGTCAAGGTCATTTATCAAGGTCAAAAGTCCCAAATATGGTAATTCTCAATGAAAAAGTTGGTACAAGATTGATTTCTGTGCAAAACTAACACTGATTAATACATATGTAAATTCAATGTAATCAAAAGGCTGCTAGAGCTACAATGTAATGAAGGAGGCATTGTATACATACATATTGCTTGATTATTCCAGTTTAATCACGCCAATAGCTCAGTATAATAATAATGCAATTGACCAGGGATAATCTGATGACAAATGATCATGTGGCTATAATCCATTATCAGCTATGATAGCAAGGGGGCAAGGGGCAGTATCATGGTAAGGGAAGGTGATCTGGGCTAGAATATTTACAGTGTTGCTGTATTAACATTGATTTCTTAGGTACATAAAGGTACATCCATTGAATTGCATAAGCACTCATGGAATTGCAGAGGCAGCAAATGCATTGCATGGGCAACCATGGGATTGCATAGGCACCAATAGCATTGCATAAGCACCAATGGAATTGCATAGGCAACAATGGAATTGCATAGGCACCAATGGAACTGCACAGGCACCCATGGAATTGCACAGACATCAACAGAATTGCATAGGCACCAATGTAATTGCATATGCACCAATGGAACTGCATAAGCACCTATGGAATTGCATAGGCACCAATGGAGTTGCATAAGCACCCATGGAATTGCATAAGCACCCATGGAATTGCATAGGCACCAATAGAATTGCATAAGCACCAATGGAATTGCATAGGCACCAATGGAATTGCACAGGCACCCATGGAATTGCACAGTCCCCCATGCAAGTGCATAGGCACCAATGTGATTGCATAGGCACCAATGTGATTGCATAGGCACCAATTGAATTGCGTAGGCACCTATGGAATTGCATAGGCACCAATGGAATTGCATAGGCACCTATGGAATTGCATAGGCACCCATGGAATTGCATAGTCACCAATAGAATTGCATAAGCATCAATGGAATTGCATAGGCACCCATGGAGTTGCATAGACACCAATGGAATTGTACAGGCAACAATGTATAGTGATGGAATTGCATAGGCACCCATGGAATTGCCTAATCACCCATGGAATTGCAGAGACCTGTACATTGAACATTTGCCTTTTGGATTTGCAGACCCTCATACTTCCATTCTGGCATTTGCAAGGTACCAACTAAAAGCAACTTTTGCCCGCCTCTGGCAGCACAGTCCAGAACATGGAGTATCACAGGGCAGCATAGGGTGGCGCAGGAAAGCAAGTGGAAGCACATGATGCTACATGGCAGCACAGCCCAGTACACACAGAACCTTGAATCAACATTGATAAATCATCATCAATGGGGGTTTAATGTTGATTAAACGTTCAATGTTGAACAGAATTTTGTGCCCACTGGGAGCATTATACAGGACGGCACAGGACAGCACAGGGCAGCTTAAGGCAGAACTGGGCAGCACAGGGCAGTTCAGGGCAGCTTAAGGCAGGACAGGGAAGCACAGGGCAGTTTAAGGCAGGACAGGGCAGTCCAGGGCACTTTAAGGCAGGAGAGGGTGGCACATGGCAGGACAGGATGGCACAGGATACATACACCTGGTCAGTAGAGAGAGGTCAGTGGAGATCAGGGGGAATTTCTCTACCTCACAGTGGTTAAGAGGGGGCAGGGGGGGGCGGGGGACATAGAGCAAGGGGTAGGCTAAGTGTTGTAACAAAGATGATATACCAATATTTGTAATTTGATATACACAATGAACCCTTACTTTATATAGCTAAGATACATGCAATAAATAGTTAAATGCTATTGGCCTGATTAAATGCAAACAATTAATTAGCCTAATTATGTAAACCTAACAATGGCTGCACAATAAGCCTCGTATCATAAGTTCCCATCTATATGATTATATTCATCCCACAGAAAACAAAGTAATATGGTAAAATTTAAAAATCATACCCTTTCCTTAGAACTATGACCATGAAAAATGACCTTGACCTTCGATAAACTATCTAGCTCTATCAGGATCATTAGTAGGACATTGCAGCAATAGTCATGTGTCATCATAGACAAATCAGTTTGATATTAACAAAGTAATATGGAAAATTTGAAAAGCATACCTTTTCCTTAGAACTATGACCTTGAAAAATTACCTTGACCCTGGATAAACCATCTAGCTCTATCAGGATCATTAGTGGGAGATTACAGCAATAGCCATGTATCATCATAGACAAATCTGTTTGATATTAACAAAGGTGTGACCGTTCAAACCTGCATTGGATCTTCATCAAATTTTCAGAACTAAATTTTTAAAAAGGGGCCCATGGCCCCTCATAGGCTAGATCATAATTGCCTATTTCTTGCAAATGACTCCTTACATACTTGCCTACCTCTGTGCAAAGGATGGTTATTTCTTGAGAAAATGCACAAGATCACACTATATGGCAGCTATGCCGCCCCACTATAAGGCAAAAGTCCTATTGCTGCACACATTTCCACAAGCTCCCACTTCAACATGCCCCCCCCCCCCCAACTCTGACCTGCAGGAGACTTTGCACTTGACACTTGACAACCCCCCCCCCCCCCCCCCCCCGGTACATGCCCGCAGCCTGCAACTGTCGCCCACACCCACCTGTACACCCACACCCACCTGCTGTCCCACACCCACCTGCTCACCCACACCCACCTGCTGGCCTGAATGGGAATAACATACATGTATAACACATGACTTGAGGGTACTTTTTAACAAGGAGTTCATTTCTGATGCCAGACCAATGAATGATTATAAGGGAGTACTATATCTAAGTACATAGGCTACATATCCAGCTAACCCTGAGTCATCTGTGAGGCCACTCACACGCCCAATCTTCATTTTTTGTCCCATCATGAGCTTCACAGTTAAACATTCTACCGCAATGTCATATCTAAAGTGTATACATAAAATAAAGAAACATCTTTCCTCGGTAGTAGAATAGTACCAGTAGAAGGTGTAATGGCTTGTACACGTATATATATTTTAGCATACATACAAAGTGATCCCTTTTTAAGCAATGATGCCAGGTGATATTCTGACCTTCACTCTGTAGATTTCTAACTAACAGATGCTACCACCCTAACGCCATACTAACTTCCACCCTGACGATAGCACCTTTGGGGGCATTCTGCCCAGCTGCCCGCCCGCGACCCTGGGAGCATTGGCAATGTGCCACACACCCAGCCTCTCTCAGGTACATGTGATTCCAAATAACCATGCACCATTGCCTTCTCTAGCCAGCCAGCGGTGCACATTGCTATTCTCGGGTCCAGATAGTACTGGAGATTTAAACACAAGTCCTGGCGATGTGGACTTATAATGCAAATCCCCTATGTGGGGTATAATTGATTAAATCTGATGGATCTGATCTAGCCATGGAGTTTTGCATGCAGTTCTAAGGGCTATCAATAATATTTTGGTTTATTTATGCATATGGTATCGTTTATGGTTGGATAAAAAAAAAGAAGCCCACGCCGTGTAGTGTCAAAAGGGGCGTACAGGTATCAACACTTTGAGGTGTTTATATATATTAATTTATAGATTGTATCTGTAATGGTGTCATTGTTCAGGTTAGAGCTACTAGTATATGTACCGGCCACTTTATTACATGTACTGACAAAGTGATAGATGTAAGGACAAATCTAAGAAACCACGACATTACAACAGAATACAACAATTAACAAGAACACAACTTTTGACTCGTCAAACTTTTGTAAGGGAAACATAGTACGAACTATGGTTAACTGGCTGGTTAGAATAGACCAATAATGAAGCGTATGCAGCAGCCATAACAGGACTCCCAGGAGGAGATCAATACAAATAAATCAATATCCTGTTAGGCCTCTTCAGGTTTCTGTCCAAGGACCATTGGAAACCACAGCTAATGGGCTGCTTCTTTCTAGTTTTATCTACGAATCCTATTTCACCTCTCCGTAATCTAATGTGTTTGGCTACTCAAGGCTGTTTTCTTTTAGATTAGAATTATTCTTGAGAACAAACTTTGGTGAAAGAAACTACGATGAAACAAACTGATATCTTTTAGACGTCTTGATATCACACTCGAGGTGACAACAACAGCGATAAAGTTACTGTTGAGCATCTACTATGTCCTGCTTCTGTGCGTTACTTGTGTACAGGAATCAGAGTGGTGACAATAATGATAAGGTTCCTGTTAAACATACAAAATCATGAGAGGCTGTTTCTGTGCCATGTTTAGGAATCAGGGTGGCGACAACATACAATGATGACATTCCTGTTGAATATATAGATAATACCTCCTGAAAGGCTGTTCCTGTGAGGTTCCTGTTGAATATATTTTTTCCGGTTTCTGTGCGTCATGTTCAAGAATCGGGCTGGCGACAACGGTGATATTCCTGTTCAACATGTAATGAGTCCTGTGTCTCTGCCTCATATTCAGGAATTGGGGTGGCGACAACGGTGATAACGTTCCTGTTGAACATCTACTACATCATCATCCTAGCGTGGGATGTGTTCTACCTCGGGATGACCTTCACCTCCGTCCTGCCCTGGTCACACTGCAACAACTCCTGGAACACCTTCAGGTCAGTCACCTCTACCATGTGTCCATCATGGCCACCGTCCACTGCGGAACTTCGGCCGACTAAGCCCATACATTTCCTATATAACTTCAGCCGATTAGAACCCAGTGAACGGTGGCCCTTAGGTGTAGGGCACCTCCACATTTACATAGAACTTTTTGGCTCGGGATTCGTTTTTGAATTTTTTTTATGTCAGAGTTTAACAAGTATTCAGCTGTGGCCATTGTGATTATCCTATCTCGGCCTTCCAGATTTGGAGTCGGCGTAGGGGGTGGGGGGGGGGGGGGGGGGTATTGTCTGTAATTCATGTAACACAGGGCAGGTTGGCAGATTTTGGTCCATAAGAAAAGAAATGTAATTTAACTTGATTGGACTTCCCTCTTCAGTACTGTTTGATAAAATACCAGTATGCCTAGATTTTCATTTCCTTGGCCCAAGTCAACTGATGTATTCCTGTTAGTTTCACCCAGTAGAACAAACGCCCTTTTTTCAAATTGTCAACGTTTTTCTTACGTACAGGTTGTACATACACCTTTTAGAGATATCATCATATGGCTCTTTAGATATGTACAGATAACGTTTGTTGGGAACATCTCACTTCACATTCAATGTGGCACCCCAGAGGACCTGTGTATATAATATATAGACCCCGTGTATAGACGTGTCTCTCTGATCCCAATGTCGTTTCGGCCTTCCCTTCTTAATATCAGCTACTCAACTCATGACATTTTGCACCTTATAACCTTCTTGCTTGACGTCTTACGTTTTATCTTTCCACTATGATCTGAACATAACTTATTCTACCACCCCTAGTGGTGGAGATGCCAGTTTGTTTACATGTTCTTATTTTTCTGTTTTGGTCCTTTCCTTTTACTGTATCCTAACATGTGCTTCATATAAGTCTTCACAGCTTGATCGCATTCCGTGCTACTTCCGTACCCTTCCGCGATGCTAACATACAAAATATACCACTCTTTTAGGATCTCGCTCGCCAGGCAATAAGGGAGAAATACCCCTTTTCTCCTTATCCATCCTTGTTTCCATCCTTCTTATGTTTCTTCTCGTTTTCCCCTCTATGCCGATGGCACATGACTGCAGCTAGCCATAAAGTAAAAAGAGCAAAGTCATCGTTAAGTGGTGAAGTCTTTACATTAGTGTGTGGTTTATAAATCAGCTAGACACCAACTAAGGGGAAGTTAGAAGGTACGAGCATCTCGAGGCGCTGTATATGTACTGAATGTTTTAACTTGCCACATCGATATACTAGCACTGTGTGTTGGCAGGAGGGGGTATAGGTTCTAGATGTCCTTGGTGTCCTAGCTCTCCTGAAATTGACTTTCTTTTTCTTTATTTCTTTTGCCTTTCTGACGATTGCTCTTAATAAACAAGGAGTAGAAATACATTGGGTGAAAGATATGCAAACTGGTGATAGTAAACAAAGCAGAATCTGGAGGAGGCGAATTGCACCACTCCACATTATTACCTCAGGTCTTTCATCTTCTCCCACGACTTAAATTTCTGGTCTCTCACCGAGCGTTTATAATTAATAAACCTTTTATCCGGTCACAAATTGGTTTGGTTCGAGTGTGTGTGGGCGGGTGTGAGGTTATGCTATATGGACAAGTGGTGTTTATTTAAGGCTCTCCTTTGACCTTTAAATCCTAGCCTTGCAGTTTTATCTTAGCTGTAAATGGCTCAAGTAATTATTGCTAGCTTAAATTAGAAACTAAGCAGGATTTGATCACTTCAACAATCTTTAATTGTCAGGTACAATTGGTTTGATTAGGAAGTAAAATATAAAAGGATCGAAGGTGGAGATAATCCTAAATACTGTTTTCTAATCGTTTACCATTTTTATATAGACATGTGCCTTTCTCTCTTCTGTGTCTAGGATCTCTGCATTTAACTTCAGCACCAATATAGCTAGTACATTTTAAAACAAACATACACTTGTTATTTGATTTGTTATGATATCCATGAAAAGAAACACCTGCAGCTGTCTCAAAATATACCAGCAATCGTCTCCTTTTTCATTGCAACTAAAACAAGAAATCGTCTCCTTTTTCATTGCAACTAAAACAAGAAATGCATACATAATAATTAGTACGTATTTATCTCACAGATGCACCACATCCTTTGCGAAGACTGTGGCTGCCAATGCTACCAGCTTAGCAACCGACGTTGCTAACGGTACAGGACTGATTGGTTACCAGGGAAGCAGTAACTTCAGCGACGTGCAGAGAAACTTCACTCCAGTTGACCCAGTCGTGGAATTCTGGGAGTAAGTAGTCGAACAGTGATGATGGATATAGACTTTTATTATAATACTGGGAAGATTTTCTTTTTATGAATTCGGGGAACAAAACGTCGTTCGTTGGTGGCACATCAGGAATCAGAAGGAAGAATATTAACACTTTTATACATTAGCCGTAACTGTTGCAGACGAAATAAAGGATCAGAAAAATCAAATACGTGAATGAAATTTACATATTAATCAATAAAATTCATATTGTGTCCACAGGCGGAGGGTGCTGCAGATATCTGATGGAATCGATCAACCAGAAGGCATAATATGGGAACTGGCGTTGTCCCTACTCATCGTGTGGGTACTATGCTACTTCTGCATCTGGAAGGGCGTCAAGTGGACTGGAAAGGTGGGTCTTAGCCGAATATCAGATGCCAGTAGTGCTTTATGACCGTTTGACCTTTCTTTGACCTTGCAAGTTTAAAGCTTTCTCAGTATGCCCACCATCAAGGTTCCATCTCCTTGCTGCCAACACACGCAAAGAGCATCGAACATAATATTGTGTGATATTATAGCATGTTCACATTTATTCAAGTTGTGTGCTCACCATTCAAGGGGGTTATATTAGTAGTGTAGAAGATATTCTTAGGAGTACCGGGTTTATAATTTTTTCGATTTTGTCTTGGCAATATCAGTCACTCAAAGTGTTTTGGGAGAGAAATACTCAGAAATGCGATAGGGTATCTTTTATATTGTAAAAAGAAAGAGATTTCAATTAAAATTCCAAGTGACTTTTCAGTGTTTAAAACGAGTGCAGATTTATATTTACACATAGACATGTGCTACTTTGAGAATTGAATTTTTTCAAAACATATAGTTCAAAATTACTTTAAAATCGTTGTTACTTGGTGCGAAATTGGGTTTATATCATAAAAGCATATCAAAGTGGCAACATATTTTACACCTCCGAAGGCAACACGCTGTATGGGCTCTTTATACATTTCAACAATGATACATTCTTAAGATCAGGGTAAAATGGGACCATCTGCTGTACACATATCTTCTTACAGTCAAAGGGTTAGAAAACGCTTCCTCACCTGCCTGTATAGTGATAGAAAGTTTTGAATATACTACAATGTTTCTTTAGAAGAGGCATGCGTGTTGGGTGTTAGTGTAGGATCCCTTTCTTCCCGTTGTCACCTAATATTCCTTAAACATTGAGTAGCTGCGTTATATCAACATGCTTATTGATTAAGTGGCCATTGTTTGCCAAATATAATGTTTAAAAAAGTTAATAATGGTATCCAATGGACAGAGAATCCCCTGTGCAATGTCCATCCAAAACTGGCTATCAGACTATCTTTATTAATCTTTTCACATGTCGCATTTACAAAAGTATCACTTTCCATTATACTTCAGCCATACTTTTCAAATGACCATTAGGCAGCAGATAAAAAGAGAAAAGCAACGACATGTACATGCACTGAGTTCTTGGAGGCTCCAATGCTGTATATGTAAATTTTATCTGTTTAAAGAGCAACTATGTCAGGCCGTTATGGGTGGACAATATGCAGTTTGGGAATGGAAATGGACTTATCTACACGATGTAATGAAAGCAAATATTTTAAAGTTGGGACATAGGCTAAATGTATGTACACGAAACTAAGAAAGGAAGGCAGAGTAATTCTCTACAAACGGACACCTGTTGAGATTTTCTTTTACTTTCACCCCTGATTCGTATGCTTTAGAAACGTTTGATTTTAGGCGGCACCTGTTATAATGTCCAAATTGACATTGCAGTTATGTACCGATATTTAAGGCATATTTCACGATCTAAATCAGTAACTGCTTGTACAGCTTGTGGGGAACATGTCATCATCACATAATACTGACATGAAATGTAAAAGTCAATATTTTCAAAACTGACATTTCCACTATTTAAAAAATGCACTGTGCGAACACAAACTATAAAAAGAGATAACCTTTTCCAGTTGAATGACCTGTTCGAAGATACATACTAAAATTGGCATGTAACTATTATGAGATATCGTAAAAATTCATTGCTAGGGAATTTACATTTCGCATATCTCCCAACTTTAAGCCTCCTAATTGCCCTTGGGGAACAAGTCTCTTTTGAGATGATTATAAGTCCACTGAGTAGGAATCCTCGCACATAGTATACTTTATCAAACAGAAGAAAAGACTGAGCAGAAAAGCTTGAACTGTAATTCCGTTTACTAAATATAATGGTTGCATCCCGGATGCAGAAAAAACATCCCCTTTCACTAAAGAAAGGGGACTAGTAAGTGTACAAAAAAGACAAGTTATGATAAGGTTATTATATTTTTCCATCGAACTTCCATTCACTGAAAGGTCACAGACTTTGTCAAGGGACAGTTATATCACACACTCAATTCAGCAGAAGATCCATATAATTGAATTGACCTTTGGTTTTAAAAGTTTTATTGTGAAACTTAAAACGATTTGATTAATTTCCATCCGTTAATATAACGGCCGACAGTTTCCTTTTTATTGTAGAAACATAATACCAAACAAGCTCAGTTTGAAAGCAAAGATTATATCTGAAATGATCACAGAAAAAACAAAAACAATCGCCAAACAAGCCAGTAGGTAACCACTGGATTGTAAAGTAACATCTCTAATGCAATTGGACATCATGTTTCATACTGTTGATATTTCATGTCACGAAACTACCTTTTTGGTAGTCACTGACAATTACGACCCGAATAATTACGTTCTTACTACATTGGTAGCAAGATCTGACATTTCAATGTCAGCAGATCTTTCACATCATGGACCAATGTACGGCATGGTTCAGATACACGCATGTTTATTTCCGGATATGAAATAATTGTTTATGGTGATACATATCTTTAAAAGAAGCCTTACCTTATGACCTGGTTCAAAGTAGAGTGAATGCACTTTTATAAGATGTAGTTTAAACCATTATCTTTCTAACTTACTCTCCTTTTAGTATTTTTAGCGTACTGGCATATACATGTACATGGCTTCTATAAATTCTCAAGAAGTCATATATATATGTAAACAACGATATATAGTTAAGGAGAGTATGCAGTAGGTACATGGTCATTAGCTTTCCTACTGAGCTTGTTTCACAACTAGAAATAATACATGATATAACGCTTTAAAGTTTATAATCCGTGATATAAAGTAATCTCCCTCGAAGGTAATGTGCAACTGAAACTGAGTGGAAGGTCATTGTACATTTTTGTGCTCCAACTGTTTTAATCACTTGATCTTCACAATGTGGATGATGGGAAACCCTACCTTTACCCCAAGCCCTATCCCTTAAACCCACCTCCCCATAAGATGCAAGTCAGGATACAGCTTAACTACCTTTCGTGGGAGATGGCAAAATATTAGTCAACAGTTATCAGGAAAGGCAATCTTAGTTAGGGTGGGTAGTGTTATGGATGGCTAGAAGCAGTAAATATGGAAACACATGCATGCTATTAATTCACTTTCTGGAGAGGAAACTATCACAGTCTATTCTCTCAAAATAATAACATTGTCTGTGCAATCTTGCTAAAGTAAAATGCTAAACTCAAAAAGTGTATGGAACTGCATGCTGAATTCTGTTGTTTCTTCTTCCTTGATTTCTTCAGCACTGTCTCATATGATTAACATGCGCAATACGTTCTCACCATGAATCTGATAATTACTTAATATTAGATTCTGCTAGATGATATGGAGTAAAAACAAACCTCTTAATGACATTTACGCCTTTGAGTATATAATGTAGTTCCTAAGTGAAATATTCAACACATCAATATAGATATGATTAGACACATTACCTACAGCCAAACCTCATCCATCTCAGTGACAACTACTTTACAAACATTGAAAAAAGCTTTAAATCTACATACATGTTGTATTGTGCAAAAGGGAATTTACAATGATATAGAGCACTAATATGTCAAGCTATTTTTTAACATTCTACAAATGATAGATCTCTATAATGTCATTATATGCTCCAGGTCTGAGGACACATATTGCTCAAAATATAACATATATATTGTAGATTTACATGTATGGGTGGTAATTCTAGTTACAAAGGGAGGGAGGCCTGCCACCCTGGGGTCTTATGTCGACATGTTTTCACTCCGCTCCCTCAGATCCCGCGGCTGTGCCACCACGGTGCGTGCTGGTTGGGTTTGGTCTTTGGGGTAGAGGAGTACCCCCCATCAGGTAATGGGCGGCTGGCCGGTATATCAGTACCAGCCGGTAATGGCCAGTGCCCTTCCACTGCCACTGCCTCCGCCGGCCCTTACCTACAACCGCTGCTGCTGCCTGCCTCATTTGTTTGAGGACGAAGATGGCCTTTGGAGATGACCTTGGCGGTAATCCCTCTTCTCTTGCTGACTGCTGCTGCTAACCGTTGTCCGCTGCCCCATCCATGCAGGTGGTCTACTTCACAGCGACCTTTCCATATTTGGTGCTCACTGTGCTGCTGGTGCGCGGAGTCACTTTGCCCGGATCGTCCGAAGGTCTCCTCTTCTACCTACGACCAGACTTCAGTCGCCTCCTTGAAGCCCAGGTTAGTGAAGATATGGTTGTGTGAGCATTTAGTCTCATCTGCTCCCAGCCTGGCATGATGCAACAGAATTATGAACATATCTCATTCTTTCATATTGTGCAATGCACAATATGCATATGCTATTGTTCTATATGAATCTAACATGTAGTGCTATTGTTTGATGCTATATAAAGAAGGTGAGTAGAATATGGCATTGTAGCAAGATGCTCAATGAATTCATGATGGTGATCTTATTTCAGATATTTGGCCTAACATGAAGTATAGATTGTGTCATCTCATAGTTGTTTCTCTGTAACATGATTCATGTTATGTTTGCTTGTATTCAGAGGATTCTTTTTCAAACGCAATAGCAATCCGGATAAATTAAAATATTGATATGTACACAATCTACGCCTGACAACACTTAGATAAAAAACATTTCCTCTTCACAGTGAGGACTTTATTTGCTGACCTCAATTAGTGAGATTATCACCTTCATTTATATGCAACCTTCTCCAGATATTACGTCATGCTCTTTTGAGGGGAGTTTAATTGAATGGCTTTTTCTTTGATCTACTCAAAGTTCATTGTCCAATGCAACATCTACCCTTTTTCTAATTCAGATAATCACAGTAGCAAAATACTTCAAACTCAATCAAATGTTTATTTTAGACAAGAGTAATAAAATCATTGGCCAAATTTAGTGTTAATTTCCACACGACACTATTGGTCAGGCATCGCTCCCTCTGGCAGAGGAACAAGATGAGAAAACAAAAAAAACCATCCCACCACCAGCTGTGGGCATGGCCAATTGCAGACTAACACTTATACCTTGGGGGTCAAATTTAAAAAAAGGTGTACAGTCATCAGATTTCTTGACGTTTGAACAGCTTCTCTTGCCCTGTTTTTCTCTCGGTCTATTGCGTCTCTTTGTCATTTGAGTCCTCATTGACTGTACCTTTATCCTACTCAGACCCTTTTACCCACCATGAACTTATATTATTGGTATTTCTGATATTTCAGTTTCTTGCCCAGGTGTTCATACAAATCCATTTCACCATATGCATCCCCTGCTATCCCCTTTTTTATCTTCATACATTTTGCTCCCCCTCCAATCTCTTTTTCTCAGTGTATTACCATTGTGTCAGTCATAAGACATGATACCATGTCTTAATCCTGTGTTCTAAACCTGCATAGATAGGTTGTGAAAGGAATTGAATTTCTTCTGGAAACCTCTAAAGGGCTATAGCATTTCCCATAAAAGCTACAGAGGTGTTTCAGATAACGCTCTGAACTTTGGACTAGGTGGCAGTAAGCAACCCCAGTGTGCCACCATGACTACCTAAAGAAGTCTTCCACAGAAGGAGTAAATCATGGCTGACCAGTGAACCTGATTTATGAGGCCTGATCAGTAAGAGACGCTCCAACCGGTTTACTCCAACCCATGCCATCTTAAGTGAAGGTTGAAATTCATTGTATCACCAATACATATGAGATTGCCTGCATGACTTATGCTGGCTGAGATATAGTACCGCCTGCAGGCAGAGAATTAGGGTTCTGGCAAATGTATCGTAAATTATGCTAGAAAGAAAACTAGTCAGAAGAATGGTAATCACAATCAACAGTCCACTATATCTAGTTTTCTGCAGCATTATAACTAGCATTTCAATGCCTTATGTAGACTCAAATGCCATTCTAATCAACCGCCTTCTGAGGAAAAGAATGATAAATGAAATCAGTTATTTTCCATCAGAAGTCATAGAATTCTGTTCTCAAACTTTTATTTCCTAACATTGTGCTATATTTAATCAATCCCTTGTAATCCCATTTTAAGGTCTGGATTGACGCAGGGACTCAGATATTCTTCTCCTATGCCATCGCCTTGGGTGCGATGACTGCCTTGGGTAGTTATAACAAGTTCAACAATGACTGTGTTCGCGATTGTGTCATCATCGCTGGTGTGAACAGTTTCACATCCATCTACTCTGGCTTCGTCATCTTCTCTGTCCTTGGCTTTATGGCACACGAACAGGGAGTGAGTGTTGCTGATGTGGCCGAGTCTGGTAATTACCTATTTTGTTCACCCAGCCAGTTAAAATCTGCAGTTGAGAAGGCCATGTATTATATCAATTCTAATGAAATAGTTTATATGATAAATGATGTGGTTCCTTTAAATCCATTCATCCAAATACAACAATCTGCACCAACCAGTAGATTGGACTTTTTATCCCCTTGATTATTTTTAGCAATGTGTATAGGGCACATGGTATAACAACAACATTGTACATTTGTATGGTGGATTAACTGATGGGATTTATTATTTCCAATTGTTCAACAGGACCCGGATTGGCCTTCATTGCCTACCCGAAGGCAGTGACGATGATGCCTGTAGCGCCGCTATGGGCATTTCTCTTCTTCTTCATGATTGTCCTTCTGGGACTGGACAGTCAGGTAATTCAATCATTAGCACATCTGTTTTTCGTTTTGTTTGCTGCTGCAATTCTCACACACCTCAGGCGGCTATGCCATTTGGTCAAGGGTAAACATATAAAATCTATGTATATTGAATAAAGTAGAATGAAACCATTAGTGTTATCGACAAGTGCTAACCGAAGTATCTAGTATGCGGGTATTTATTGTACATTAAGGGGAGCCGTTGCATGTGATTAAAACCATCTAACATGTTAGATATTTCTTGAAGGAGGGATTACTTGCAACAAATAGTGAAGCCCCAAGCTGTTCCAAACAGTTCCAAATTATATGCAAAAAAATATTGACATATACCGTAAAACCTTGGCTATAAGCCGACCTCGGTTATAAGCCGAATGTGAGTTTGGGAGTAAAAATTCGGCTTATAAGAAAAGTGTTTGAAATTTGTTTTCACTATGTTCCTACATTATCAAAACCTCGCCTATAAGCCGAATGGGAGTTTGGGGCTTAAAATTCGGCTTATAGCAAATAAAAACGCCAAATAAAATTCGGCTTATAGCCGAGGTTTTACGGTATATCGTTTGCACCACTTATTTAAGACCTAGAAATGCCTTTGCAAGTGATTTTTGAACCTGTTCCTATCAGAAGTGGACAGTCATATATGCATAATAAACAAAAGTTATGTCATTTCTTTTCTCTACAGTTTGTGGGAATGGAAGCCTTCATTACAGTTGTGTCTGACATGTTTCCCATCTTACGGAAGAAGTGGTACAAAGAGACCTTTGTTGCCATCTACTCATGTGTCTCGTATCTACTAGGACTTACAATGGTCACCAAGGTAAACTAATACTATTTCCATTTGAAAGAATTTTGAGTAAAGATTTTTTTTGTAGAAAATAAAAATCCATTGTTAATATCAGAAGTTAATGGAATGTTGGTAATTGGCAATGATGTGTTAACTACATCGAAAGTATTTTACATACGGTAAAGATATTTTCGTGCTGTACATATCTTCGCGGTTTCCATACAGAGCGAATATTTATACAGTAATGAATTAAAGTGCCAAATTTCGGAAACCCGCAAATTTAAATGCACGGAATTGTACTTTTTAGCAAATCCGCGAAAATTTATACCAGCAAAAATGTCAATGTTTACAGTATTGAAGAGAAAGATTTTTTGGTACTAATGGAATAGAAAACATACCAGTATATATTGAATGACAAGATTTTCCAAGCATGAACCCCTTTGGATTGCTTTGCAGGGAGGCATGTATGTTTTCCAACTGTTCGACTACTATTGTGCCAGTGGCATGGCCCTCCTGTGGGTTTGCTTCTTTGAGTGCATAGTTGTCGCATGGATTTATGGTAAGTTGTCATCAAATTTTCAGTTACTGCACAAGTGTATTTGACTGTAAACATAGTATCCTTTCATCTTCATGAACAGATCTTTGAAACATTGATAAGCATTACACAATTCATCACAGTCCTATAAGGCAAAAGATTACAAGGTCAAATGCAGGTGAAGTTTGAGCATTTACTCAGTACAGGTAGACTTCCCACACCCATGGGTTAGACCAAAGATAATGCCATTTTTGATGTCACTCATCACTGTGGAAGATGTGGATGGAAGCCCTTTCCTTGTGTGAATGAGAAAATGAATCATATATACATTGTTCATACTCTATTCTGAATGACCAACAAAATAATACCAGACACTCTAGAAGTTGTGGCTTCTACAAGAGTTTATAGAATATCCCCAAAGTCTAAGCACTGATCAGACAAGGGTTTTTGAGAGTATAATGTGATACCAAAGTATCAATTTTCAGACCCCAGGTGCGGCTTATATGATAGTTCTAAAATTTAAGTGCAGTTTATTCTCAGGGTAGGCTTATACGCGAGAATTTACGGTGCTGCTAAACTTTTAAACAAATAAAGGAAACTGCTTGAACTAAGCTATTGTATAATGCTGTTATGAGGAGCATAAAACCCTATCAAAGTGCATTATTGGCAAAATAGCAAATATGAATTGGCTGGAGTATGGTTTGAAATAGTGTGGACAGAAACATGTATACTGATATATGGTTGAAAGCATAAATGGCAAAAGGTTTGTATAAGTAGTAACTCACATACTTGGGGGACAGAGGGCCCGTAATGCAGTCACATTTGCACACAGCAAAGTGTTCACTTTGTATCATTCAAATCTAGTAAAGTTGGTAATTTTTAACTCTGGATCCCTCTCTCGATACTGCAATATGGTCGTAATCAGGTAGATCATGGCAGATAGTTTTCATGTTGTGAACAAAAATATTAAAAGAAAATATCAAAAGAAATAATGAAGAAGCAGACCGCAAAAAAAAGATTTTATACAAGAATTGAAAATTGTCATGACTGTTTCTGTTCACAATGTATTCCTGCTAATTCAAGCTTTCCAATGGTATATGCCATTTGAGTATTGACTTGGTACAAATAGGTTTCCTTGTGGATACTATAAACAACACTGGGCACAACAGTTCTTTTTTGTCTGGACCCAGTTGATTCTTTTTATATCTCAGCGGCCACTGATACCTCTAAATCTTAATGCAGCTCATCTCATTAATGTTTAATATAGATAAATACCCCATGTACACCATTGTCACATGAAATGGAATAGTATGAAACCAAAACTTCCTCCCTCTCAAATATGGTTCCTGCCTGAGAGAAAAATTTAAACATTGCTAGTAATGTGCTAGAGGGGATAAAGAAGGGAAGGCTCAGTTCACTTCAAATGTGAGTTATTTATATAATTCAAGGTTTAATATGCAATAATTTGTTTCTTCACAGGTGGCACCCGTTTCTATGACAACCTTGAACAGATGATTGGTTACCGTATTGGCCCATGGCTCTGGCTCTGCTGGACTGTGCTTACACCGCTAATCACTATTGTATGTATATCCACTGAACAACTTGTATAATTCAATAAAATAATAGTTGAGGGTTCCTACAGTTCACGTTTACGCAGAAGGTAGAAATATATCCCGACTCAGGGAGTTTAGAAGGTAAAAAAGGTTAGCCATAGCAAGGATCACTGGAGTGCCAGCATGAATCATAAAAAAGGTCCTAAATTGCTTATATCTGAAAAGGGAATTTTCTGACTATTTTAGATCAAATCTATTATAATGTATACAGTATTACTATTATCTGAATATCATGTAAATGATATGTAGCCATATTTATGAAAACTTTTTTCCTTTCTTTTTTAGAGCCTCCTCACTTTCATGTGGATCCAATTCACCCCACTGACCTACAACCGAACCTATGAATACCCAAATTGGGCACAGGGTATTGGCATGTCAATGGCGTTTGCCTCTATGATCTGCATACCTGGCTACTTAGTTATCCAGATGGTTATTACCCCTGGGACTCTCAAACAGGTAAGAAATTGAATGCTCAATGTATTCTGATCTGCCACTTTGCCAATGATTGATTTGTTTAATGCCAAGTGTACAATTACACCTCAGACTATCTCAAGTTAGCAATATGCATCCACAAATAGCCTCACAGTAGGTCAATCAATCAATCTTCTCCCCTATGTTAGTGGGGACCTGCATTATGGGGGCATGAAGGAGTAGAATAACTTCATCGGTGGTGGTGATCCTTGTGATTTCTCCTCAGTGCACCACGTCTTAGAGATCAAAGGCCGTGGTTTGTGGTCCTGCCTACTATGGTACTAGCCCAGGCATGTAGGACCAGGCAAATAAAAGAAAACGTGCTATCCTTCGAAAAGAGATGGGGACATGCCCCGGTAGCAGTTTTCTCCCTTACCTCATAGATACAGTCATTCGTTTCATAGATTCGATCATCCCTTGATGCAGTCACTGCTGTATAAGGCAAGCAGCATATAAATGCCTGTCTTACTGCGAGGCAAGACTACTACTATTTGTGGAAGGCTACCTTGCTAACTTGAGATATGTCCCGTGAGGTACTTGATGTATGTCTGGACGTTGAACAAATCAGTCAATCGATCAAGCCACTTTGCCATGCTGCCTATTGTATTAAATACCAGATCTGCACACAATCACTTGCGATGCATATGATAAGGTCTAACAAATATAACTGGTTTATCAGTTACAGGTTGGTGTTTTATTCAGCTAAGACTAAATATTTGGTGCTGAGAAAGCATTTCTGGATTTGTGAAGCCTCATGACTGACAAATGAACATTGGACCACCAGATTAGTGAAGCTTGGCTGAGAAAGTCATGAGTTTATGCTTGCTATTGCAGAGGTGGCGTAAATTGACAACACCTCAACTTAGGCCACACCAGATTCCTGACCACTGGGATGATGCATTGAAACTAGCTGCACAGGAGCTAGCTGTGAAGGAGATGAAAAATCGATCACCCGTCGTCTCCAACCACGAGGTGTGCCCATTCATTACACACAGCAATGGCCAGATTGACCTCATCTATAAGGTGGCACCAACTCCACCGCCACGATACCAAGGAAACCCTGGAGATGTCATCACTCCCATGGAAGAAACAAAGGTTCCTCTGGTAGACTAGGTGGGTAGCTACTTGATGTACTAGAATTAATCAAATATCCTCATTCCAATGAATCAGTCTTTTTCATACCTCAGTGTCCACTGTGTCACTGATTCTTGCCAATTCCTTTTACATAAAACACGATAATGTTAGATACATGAAAAACGGTTTCTGAAAAAGAAGCTCCAAAGTGTTATACCGTAAAGTCTTACGTAAAACTGATAGGTATACAAACCAGAATGCCAGTGTGAAGCAGAAAAATGAAGTAGGTTATACACTAACTTTCCGGTACATATGAATGACCCTTACGATGCCACACTTAAATTCTGGAAGTGTGATAATAAATCCCATGTATGTTTAAACCATTGTTATACATGTATATGTAGTGTCAAGTAGCTTTTACACAACATTAGTCATGTAACTAATGATTACATTTCAAATTTCAGATGGACTTTCACAGAGCATCTTCCATCACATTATATCCGAAGTCCTATAATAGAAAAATACCAGTAACGAAGGGAGTATATATATATATATCACTAATTTTGAAAGTGGAAAAGTCCATGATAGTTTGGATCACCTGTAAAGCCAAAGGTAATGAAAAAATGCACAAAATAGAAGTCAGGACAGACTCAAGGGAAACTATATCTTGAATAGCTACTTGATATCTCGAGGGTAAAAGGTGTAAGGATACATGTTTTTAAAACTGGCATTCAAGAGTTTCTGCTATAGTATTTAATATTTTGACAATGTTTAGTGATTCACAATCAAAGTTGTTACCGGCTGGTAAAATATTAAGGACAATTGAAAAACAAAAAAAAAGTGATGCTGTCAAAGTTACTTCTCATACTAGTAAATAAAGGGAAGACTGTAATTGGAAACAATGAATTTTTCCGAGTTTGAATACCACCTGTAAAATGCAGGTTGTCTGTATTCAGTAATTTACAAGTTCAGAGGCATACAATCATGTTTTGGGTTTTCAGTTATTAAAGAAAGAAAAAGACCAACAACAATGCAGTCTACACTTTTAAATGCCTCGGTTAGGTTCTTTATTGTTCAACAAAAATGAGTACACAAGATAGCAAAGGCTATTTAAAGTAAGACATGAAATGACTCATCTTGCAAGAGATTAAAATTAATTCTAAAGAACTGGCTATATCAGCATGTTGTATAGACTGCTAGAACAACCCTCTTCCCCAAATAAACTGCATACCTGATGAAGCCAATGAAAGAAAACTGGGGTTATGGTATGAGCATGTGCCCAAAACATAACAGGTCTGACAAAGCATAGTGCAAGTTTACATTCACACCCTCCCATATACTAAGACTTTTCATATGCATGTGTATTTTATAGTATAAAAAGCCATTCCAGAAGTGATAGTGATACTAGATGGCCCTGATTGAAGGTTGTAGAAACATCTAGCCAACTTGATATTGACATTAATATAATATCTCTGAGGTGACAGATGGATCACGTTAATTTACATATATATGTATAAAATCATAGTGGGGACAAGAATGAATG
This sequence comes from Harmothoe impar, assembly GCA_947462335.1. Taxonomy (NCBI): domain Eukaryota; kingdom Metazoa; phylum Annelida; class Polychaeta; order Phyllodocida; family Polynoidae; genus Harmothoe; species Harmothoe impar. Next base: position 67,939,252 of record OX381704.1, on the reverse strand, counting down.
TAAGCTTGCTTAAACAGTTGAGTATCCTGCGACGCACAGGTAGAATGAATTGATATGAGGCAGTACAAGTAGAATGAATTGATATGAGAAGTGACAAGTTAGGAAAAGAGAAACAACTGACATAACAAAGACGTCATGAATGGTGAGAGTAAATTGGGATACAACAACAATATCCACATAGAAAGAGTAAATAGTTTATACTAAATGAAATAGGTAACAGTATTTTACATATTGCAAGATAGCTGCCATTCTGCCAAATATTGTCTTTGGCTCTTTGCATTGTCAATTAAGAAAAAAAGCATGTGCATAATATCATGCAAGCACCCTCTAACCCAAATAAAGACCTATTGAAATATTTACTGCAATACTTTGACCCCAACTTCCCTGGTATAAGAACACAGGTCCTCGCTCCACTCCGATTCTTGCTGGAGCGGCAGTAAGATCTGGACCTTTAATTGGGCTGAAATATGTTAATGCTTACAAATCTACCTACTTAGTGATATTTGGCAAAACATTGTCAATGTCAGATCATATTATGCATTTCTTCTGGCTACAAAATATATGCAGCCAAATTATTATTAGTATCAACATTCAGTCAAAACCGAATTTTGAATTTGGCAATGTCAGGGTATTAATGCAGCAAGGCAAAGTAGAGTTGGTTCACAACGCTAACTCACACTTATTCAAAGTACAAATATGTTCCTGACAATAACAACAAAAATAACAGACCCGAATTTCAGGCCTGAGGGACATTAGATAGCAATCTAAGATATTGCATTAAATATCAAGACCGATTACATAATGTGCAATAAAAGACATAATATACATGCATTTCTTAGAGTATTGAATGAAAATACATGTACATGTGCATTGACAGGCAATTATGAATTTACTAATATGTAGAGGTAAATCTCTTTTTTTTTCAACAGGCCTGTATTCATTTGCATTAGTGATGCTTATTGGAATTTGGTGGGAAAACCCCGGTTATATAACTTGTTATTAGATACCAGTTCTCTGAAGTGGCAACTACCGGTAGCTCAGGGGTGAACTTAATGAATAGAGTATAGTACCTATTGGCAAAAACTGTGATGTGCAGTCTCGTCCAAAAAATGTACTTCATGGATAAGGAACATACCTTTTATTTCAGCCAATTTATTTCTTTTATCTACTCTTTAGCTTTACAAGTAGCGATATTAGCAAACTTATCAAAAGCTTGCATGTACAACTGTGAACTAATATTAGAGATGCTGATACTACGCAAAACCAAGTATCCATCCTTGACAGCTATGTGCGTTTATAGCTCACATTTATTTTCAGTCTTCTGGTTATGGTTCTATACATATTGGGCCTGTGTATAATCAGCAGATTATAATGACGGTACATTTATTATACAAGTATACATGTTATCAATCTGCTAAGCTTACACCAGTTATTCATCAATATCATATTATGTCATATGTCAAAAGATTTTAGTGCTTTTATATACCTGACCAATTATTAGGATCAGGGGATTTGTATTGTCCAACCAGATAAGTAAATTGCTGGTATGGATCAATTATAGAACATATTAAGGAGAAAGATATTCACACTTTAAAGGCTAGGTTATGTCATATTTATTTATGTCAATCCTGTAAATACTATGAAAAGTAATCAAAAAGTTTAGCATAATACAACTAGATTGCATAGTTATTATATAACTGTCTTTCAGTAATCCTTAAAGGTAAGAATGCATCTAGACTTGTACATAACTTCAGGATGACCTATCTTCATAGATACTCATCTAGTTTACTATCTGGTAAATCTAGCAAAGAGCAGAAATATATGGAAGGGTATTATTACAAAAACATACAGCAATTCTACCATTAAAATATGTAATACATGCACTATGTTCAAAGGCATTTGACACAACAACACTTCTCTTTTGTACCATTATATCATATGTCATATCTGTCTATGAATGTTGTGCTAAGCTGTTAAACAGTGTTCTTAATTCAAGTGTAGGGTATCGATATGAAATAGCAAGGTATCATAGATTTAAGACAATGTCATGAGGCAAAATGTTGAAATGACTTGAAGAATCTAAGCAAACTTAACAAGAAAAAGGCTTGAAGCTTTGCACACAGCCAATGTTGAACCTTATATATGCAATATACATAGACTTTACATATCTTTATCTAATCCAGAGAAATGACATATGTGCAGATCATAGCTATGGTCTTGATAATAGAAATATAGTCATTCCACTTGAATTTTAAAAGTACTTATACATTTATAAAGATTTTTGCCTGTTTTCACAACTGTGATTTTGTTTTTTAATCAGAATATTGATATACAATAAACAAATGATTTCGATTTCAGAATATACACCACATTGCACATGTTACTAAAAGATCTACATTATTCACATATGCATATATAATTAATTTGTGGAAATTTATATCTCTATTGTCCCTTTGATGCAGGATTTGCTACTGCTTCTTACTAGTAGATGGCAATTACTTTACACATATTTGACTTGTACACCACTATATTGTGTATTCCCTTAATATGGCTGTAGGCCTACAACAATGTACTGAGAGACCTTTCATCTTACAGAGAAGAATACAAACATGAGACTTGAAAAGAGAGAAAAGGGTTGTAGAAATATGCATACTATTTTGTTGAACACAGTATATCTTTTCCATTAACCACAATACAATTGTTGATGAATTATGTTGTCTTGATGTAGACATATGCTTTAGTTTGGTTGTTGCTCAATAAAGTAGTGAAGCAAATGTTTGATGTTTTTGGTTTTTATTTCATGTCAAAGGAGGGAAATGATTTTGGTGTTACCAGATGTACCGTAAATCACTGCATGTAACCTATGGTTTGTATGAAAACAAGAACCCCAGTGCGGGTTATAGGTTTGGACCATTGTCCAGGTGCCGGTCATACAAGGAATATTTTGGAAATAGAGTAGTGAACATTTCTTCACCCAAATATGGGTAAATAGGGTTCTCCCAAATTTGTAGTGTTGGTTATACTGGTAATATGCGGTATTTTATAATCCACCCAATTAGAAAAGTTAATACAACTAAGCCTTTTATTCTCAAATTTCCATTCAAAAGTATTTCAACAAATCAAATATAATATAATGCTAACGACTGACAAATGATGTATAAGATTTACTACATGTATACGAGTAAATAACACATTCTTGATTGTACATTATACTCCCAATTTTACCACATGTACATATAATTACTGGATTATGACATTTGTTTTGAGTACTACAGTCTACTGCAGTCCTGAATGCTCACAGCAGCACAGCTTAAAGCTGAAGGTGAAACTATATATCTGGTATCTACAGAATATATTTTAAATGGCAGTTTCTATATAATGTCAATGCTGCACGTAAGATGTGTCACTTTTTAGGTAGAGAAATCCCTTGTAAGTCGGCATACATACATATAGATTCAGTCAGTTCCTTGTTTGGTAAGATATTTAAGACATAGATTGCTTGCGCTAACTGAAATCGAGCATTTCCAGCAAATTGGTTGCTGAAGAAGGTTGGAAGTCCACGCACCGTAGGTGCTCCTGTCTTCTTATGGGGAAGGCGATACAGCGGCACTCTAATTGTTCCCAGACACTGCAAATATAGAAGAGGATTATTCTATGACCAGGCCCCACAGTGCACACAGTACTATCTTAGCTCTTGAATGCCCATGAGTTGACATTTGTCTCCCTGTCCCATTACGCAAAATGATCCTGTAAGTACCATCTAAAAATTAAATTTCTAGACGTACCAAAGATAAGCTTTCTGTACCTCTGTAATAACAGTACATGTATTTCTCAAAGCCCCACTACATGTGCTTTCTGCAGAAATAATTGAATATGAATAAAATCTCACCTCTCCACCCCAGTCCTGTGCTTTTTGTGATCCCGCTTCAATCTCTAGAAACTCCTTCATGCTCACCTGTAAACAGAAGAAGACATGGTGTTCATGTACATGTACTTTTACTGGCATATATTGAAATGGGGTATACACCCACTATATGAACAATAAGTATAACGGATAAAATTGAAGTCCCTATATTAATTCACCGGAAGCGCTTTTAATACAAAGTGACCCTAGCATAGAATGATATGCGGATTATCTGCGGAATACTGAGTACCGTAAAACCTCGCGTATAAGCCGCGGCCAGTACGCGAATCAGATTGGCGGTGCGGCTTATAGGATCGGCCTAGGGTCAGGGTGCGGCTTATACGCGAGTTTTTGCTGCTATGGTACAGTACTAAAAGTCACCATAATCAGAGCTCTGGTGCGGCTTATAGGATCGGCCCAAACTCGGTGTGCGGCTTATACGCGAGTTAGGCTTATACGCGAGGTTTTACGGTATGTAAGTTTAAACTACATACCTTTATTTGCACTTATTGAGCTTCAACTGTAGATCGAACAGTAAGATCTCAATTGATTTACATATATATATATATATATATACATGTGTGTCGTCGAGGCCAATACCGCTTTGGAAATATTTGTCTTGCCTTAACTCTTCCTTCGAACCAACCTGTTGAGAGCCCTTAACCACGTTCGGTTACCGTTCCACATAAAGACACCTCTCCCAAGACCAGATTTTTTCAGATAAAATTCAAATGGGATATTGGGATGTAGGGGATGACCTAACCTTTTAGAAACTGAAAGAATTTAGTAAATATGTAAACTAGAAGTACATCTATGTCAAAATGAACAGTATTGAATAACCTGAAACTAAGATACCCTAAATCACCCTATGTCTTCCGATTAGGGAGATAAAGCCCTTTTTTTAAATATAAAATATGGCTTATTTCAGTGTATATGTTACCATGGCAACTTACATTTAGGCCATAATGCATCAAAACAGAACTAAACTTTTGGTACCATCTTTTTCAGCATGAAAAACTTGATAAAACCATTTTTCACCACCCAAAAAATATTGTTTGACAATTTTCACGATTTTTGCCTCAGTTATTGCTCAAATCATATTAAAAATGAGTTGAATCTCATCCAATTTGAGATGCCCAGCATTTCTAAAATAGTAAATGTATCTACAAATGGATAAAGATATGCAGAGACAATATTCCATAGACCACTGACAGAAAAAAATCATGCGATTCTACCAACCTGTCTCTATCTTCACATGTAACCGTAATCAGTATGTATACTCTGAGCGGGAAGCCTGGTTGATAAAACTCCAGGGGGCAATTAAGAATACATGTATCTCAAAGGACATTTATCTCATAGAACAGTATACTGAATCTGGCATCTGCTGGCGAGGCCACAAAGAGCCTGGCTAATGAGTTCTCTGTGGGAGTCTTATGGCTGTGGTCAGTGGTTACAGTGATATCTCAAATAAACCAAACTTCCCACCCCATAGACCCCATCCTCCAGTGTATTTAATTGAAGTGTCAGTAAAACCACCCCTCCTGTCCCAAAGTTTTATGGCCTATAATGGTACCACAAAGGCCTCCCCCTGTAGGTGTTAAATTACCACCAATAAAGGTACTAATACTCTCACAGTCAGGGGGCTCGCCAGGAGATGCCAGATTCAGTATACCCCTAAATATTATTGTGGTCAGTTCCCATCACCGCTAGGGTCTTCTGTCTGCCATAAATGGCCGCCATAAAGCTCTTTAATATGTGTGAACGTGTGGAGAGCAGAAAGGGGAGTGAGCTTCTCCCTAATGATGATTTGAATGGGTTGTGTTAATGGTTTGAGGTGGTGATGTTATTAAACGCTAATGAGATTGCACCTGTTACAGTGTATAGTAGAGGAGTATGTCCCCCCAGCATGAGGGTTCGCCAAACCCTCCCGCAAGCAGCTCCTGTGCTAACATGTAGACACAAAATATAAAGATCTATGCACCAAGGGCTCTTTTTGCAGATCGTGTTACATATGGCTTTTTCTTTGTTGGTGCTAGTGTATTGAGACCCATTGAGACTGCAACGTTATTGCATGAGAGAGATTATTTTCAAACTGACCTCCTTGGCATAAAAGTGAGTGACCAGCTTGCAGGTGTGGTTAACATGAGAAACCAGGTGATCCCCCTGGTGGACAGCATGCACACCAATATCCAATCCCAGTTCTTCTTGCAGTTCTCTGTTTAAGCCAGCATGTGGTGCCTCCTCGGGGCTATCCAACAAACCACCAGCAAACCCCAAATGACCATCAAAACGCATCTGCATCTGTAAGAAGAACAAAGGATGACAATTATCCAGCGGCGGATACAGGATTTTGAAAAAGGGGGCGGGCCATTGTTTAAAAATCCCCCCAAAATTAGCCAAAATATCCACATTAAAAAGAACTCAAATTCCGGTCCCAAAAGGGGGTCCGCCCTCCTAAATCCACTCTGCATAATACATAATGAGATCTTATTTGCCATGACCTCAGTAAGCAGGCCAATTAGGCCTACCCCTACCTAAAATGTTCCGAGACATTGTTTTCTAATATTCACATACGACTATATAGTCATCAGAATGGTGTACCATGCGTAGAGTAGAAGGAGGTATGATGATGATGATGAAGGCTGGTCAGCAGGTAAAGGAGGTATTTGGCTATGGGCAGTTTCATACAGGCAGTGGTTTCAGTTAGAGTTCATGGTTGCTGTAGCTTCGGGTGCCATCTCGCCATAGAGAATGCCCTTTGTGTACATGCTTTGGTAGTTTAACGGGCCTGCCTGTTATGCAACTTGGAATGGGGCTGGGGAATGGGGACGGGTATACATGTTGCTTGTCCCCTGCGATCGAATCTGGACAGGGGCGATAGCTATAGGGTCAGGTTATGAGAAAGCAAACAGTTAGGGCGAGTGGAATCCAGTGGAAAATGCAATGAGAAGAAATTTAGAACACCACACTTACCAAGATAGCAGCATGTTTCTTATTCACTTCCCACAGAGTCTCATCGTTCCTGGCAAACAGAAATAGATGAGCTGCGTTCGTGTAGTCGTATTGGCGGGAAAGGGAGAACTCCATCTCTTCAAACTCTCCAACTGTCTTCTGCTCCTTGTACATCAAAATGCGCGCCATATCTGTTAAGTTCAGCACATCATGCTGTGTTGCCGTGTCTGTTGCCATGGTAATGCCTCTGTGAAATGTCCTATGCTTATACAAGAAGGTCCAATTGAATCCTGTAATTTGGATTTGTAAACAGGAGAATGAAATTGAATACTAGTAGGCTTTGTTAATAAGATACAAGATACTACAATGCACTTAATATAAGCCTGTACGGATTTTGATTGCGCTTATAGCCCCAAAAATGAGATGACCTAAGTTATTTTAGGGAGTGCTCATTTTTTAATAACAGGGGGGGGGGCGGTGAGATTTCGCGCGGAACGTGCGAATTTTTTTCACCCCCCCCTCTAGAGGGGTCGAAATTTTTTACCCCCCCCCCCCGGCAGCCCGAAAATCGCGCGCGTTCGCGCCCCTTTGTAGCATAGTAACGCGCGGGCTTTTCCCCTCAAAACAGGTTGAATTTTTTTGCCCCCCCCCCCCCAAGAGGGGTCTGAATTTTTTACCCCCCCCGGTCAAGGGGTCCAAATTTTTTACCCCCCCCCCCCCAAATCCACCACCCCCCCCCCTGTTGTTAAAAAATGAGCACTCCCTTACTACTATAGAGCATTGGGTAGCTCCCCGGGGGTAGATCTCACTCTAGGGGATCTATGATTATGTCATCGTCATCTATAGCTCTCTATTAGTAGGGTGGTAAAATTTCAAAAGAAGGCTAGAAATCATTTTATGAGGGATGGAATGTTAGGGATTGGCATCCATGCCAGACTTGAAGTTTAACCTATATTGAACATGTTCAGGGTGGATGCCGGCTGAAATTATCATTTTTCTTGGAAATAGGGCCTGATAAAGGCGGCCATTACCAAAATTCACTATTTTTGATATATCTTTGCAGCTAATGATGATAAACATTCAATTAAAGTGTCTACATCCCCATTTTCAGGGTCTAGCAACATAATGAATACATCACATGACCTCTCCAATGCATAGTTTACCCATTATAGGCCTAATAATGGTAGCCATTATCAAAATTTACCATTTTTGTCATAGCTTTCCTAATAAGGGTGATAGACATTCATTTCAAGTGGCTACATTCACATTTTCAGGGTCTAGGAACATCATGACAACATTAATTGGCCTCTGTAGTGCACAGTTTACCAATTACAGGTATTGACATATGGCAGCCATTGCAGAGATTTACAGTTTTTGCTATATCTCTGTGAATAAGGGTGATGGACATTCTTTTAAAATGGCTACATCCACATTTTCAGGGTCTAGCAACATGACCTCTCCAATGAATAACTTTCATACTATAGGTCTCTTTGTGGTTGCCATTATAGAAATTTACCATTTTCACCATAGCTTGCAGATAAGGATGATAGACATTCAAAGTGGCTAGATCCTTATTCATGGATCAGGATTGGTTCCTATGGAGAAATTGACAAAGTACTATGACTTCAGATACAAATACCATACATAAGGCTATACCTGCAATTGCCCCAGGACTACTTCATATTGCAAATATCAGGGACTTTTTCCTTCTGTTTATTACCAATCATCTATATGTTTATCAGGTTTCTATCTGCCCTAGGTTATACTAAAATCTGGCCCTGAACCGTCAAAACTTGGCTGCTGTGAGAGGTTAATTTCCTATTGCACATCTCTAATTTCTTATGGTAACCCTTACCTTTCTATGCATTGAGGAATAGTTCCCCTTCTTTCTACCATAAAGAGAAGAGTGGATTATGCATAGGCTATATATCCTCAATGTTTTGGCAACATAACATTGAAATGTATCATTACTGTCCCTGTGTTGCATGTAAGCTTGCTTTCTTTTAAATTAGTTCTGGTTATATCCTCAGCACTGTTGTATTCCTGAGGATATTTGGGAAAACCCTTTCACTTATCATGGGATTGCTGGTAATAGGGGCAATATGTCATGCAGCAACCTCCTCTCAAGGGCCAGACTATGCTACATCCCATAGCGTTATGCTGGCTAAAGTTGGTGCTCAGCCAGTCTTGTCATCAACTATAGTTGGTGCTCACCCATAAAGGGTTAAGTCAGATTTACCTCCAATACATCCCTCACCTATAGGTGTGGCTTAGCAATGAAAACTTCCATGCCAGGTTTGCCCAGTTAGTGTTTTAGAATAATGAAATCTGGTCAACAGGAAATCTTCCAGATACCAGATATTGTAAAGCAAGCCAAGATGATGAGTGCACATGAGGTGGTACTAGCACACTGCATTATCTATAATGGCAAACCCAACACTCCACCAAGAGGCAAAACATAATTACCATTATAGACTAGACACACAATGTTAACATTATTATAAGTAAAAAGAGTTTAAGCTTTGATCAAAGCCCATGCTGAGACAAGCTGTTGGCTTACTCCAAGGGGGTTCAGTGGTAAAGGGGCCAAAGACTGTCCCATTCAAGTCCTCTTTTGATTGGAAAAGATGGCTTCAATTATTGTATGTGTCCACAATTGAACTGACCATGACATATCATATACCAAGGCATGTTCTTACTTTATGAAGAGCAATACCTTCCTTACTTACTGAATACTAATTGAAAATTAGGTATGGTATCAAGGTTTAAGATGGTGGTGTTCTCGTTACAGTGTACTCAAACCAACTTTTCTGAAGGGTTTTACAGTTTTACGGATAAGCATCTCCACACTGGACATAGATGATAACATGCACCAATGTAGATGATAGGAAGGGATATCTCTGTTATTAAGTACCACCACAATGGAAGCATTCATGCAAACAGCAGAAGATAGTTAAGGCTCAGTTACATATTAGCCTATTACAAAAGGCCAAGTATTTATGAAGAAAAATATAATATGGGATCATTATAATATTTTTGTATCACAGGTTATCAAATCTACACTTACTAACATACCTTTATAACTACAAGCATAGGCATACTGGTCTTTTGATCCCTCTATTCTCCTTAATTGTATATGATTCTACCCTTTGTAGGCCTTTAGAATACATATCTAAAGATGGATACATGATCGCCAGATGACTAGTTCCCCTGTCCACAGAGAATATGTGCTCATATTGGCAGTGAGAAAGAACTATACAATAAATAGATATTGGGTCAAATAGGTTAATATCAGGCCAAAATAGGTCAACAATGTATGGGAAAAGATTCCACCATTGCATCCCTAGACCCTGGAAATATGGATGTAGCCACTTTAAATGAATGTCTATCACCCTTATTTGCAGTGCTATGGTGAAAATAGTAAATCTCTGTCCTGGCTACCATGTATTGAGGCCTATTGTTGGTAAACTGTGCACTGGAGAGGCCAATTGATGTTGTCATTGTGTTCCTAGACCCTGAAAATGTGGATGTAGCCACTTGAAATGAATGTCTATGACCCTTATTAGGAAAGCTATGACGAAAATGGTAAATTTTGATAATGGCTACCATTATTAGGCCTATAATGGGTAAATTATGCATTGGAGAGGTCATGTGATGTATTCATTATGTTCCTAGACCCTGAAAATGTGGATGTAGCCACTTGAAATGAATGTCTATGACCCTTATTAGGAAAGCTATGACGAAAATGGTAAATTTTGATAATGGCTACCATTATTAGGCCTATAATGGGTAAATTATGCATTGGAGAGGTCATGTGATGTATTCATTATGTTGCTAGACCCTGAAAATGGGGATGTAGACACTTTAATTGAATGTCTATCATCATTAGCTGTAAAGCTATATAAAAAGTAGTGAATTTTGGTAATGGCCGCCTTTATCGGGCCCTATTTCAAAGAAAAATGATAATTTGAGCTGGCATCCACCCTGAACTTGTTCAATATAGGTCAAACTTCAAGTCTGGCATGGATGCCAATCCCTAACATTCCATCCCTCATGTGATAAAATGTCAAGGTTCTGCCACCCTACTATATATGATTCGAGGATGGAACACATCCCCTATGTAGGATCGTGTAGACCCTACACATCCGGACATTCACATCCATCACTAAAGCATGAATGCCGGGCATTAATGCAGCGTAAATTACCCAACCAGCCTAAATTACTTACCTGGCACACCTGGTGTTACTTGCTAATAGTCCAGTACTGCTCTTGCACAATCACCTGCCAACCGCTGAAGCTATAACATATGACTACTGCATAGACAGATTATAATGTAGAGCCGTAGTGTATGGTCTATCTCTAGCTGTACAATCTGCTGTTCAGTTATGAATGTTGAGCACCTCATATATACATGACATGCCGCGCCACTCCCTTGGCACTGTGACGTCACAGTAGCTCCACGTGGTGCCAAGGACGTGGCCGTTTCGTATGAGACCGGAGATAACGCAATCACATGTAAGTGGGAATGTAGTCACTGTTGATATTGTTGTTAAGAACGCGAGAGAAAAACAACACCCACTGAAACCGTGCAGGGTAGCCATTCTAGTATGCCCACTTCTCACCAGGAGCCAGGCCGGGGCCAGGTGGACTTGGCTTGCAGGTAGCTAATGCCACTCAAAAAAAAAAGATGAGGGAGTTTGTTTTTTTAATCATTATTCACTCGCGGGCTAAAATGTATAGGATAATATGACCAAAATTCACATTAATTTTTTAGTATTTAGTAGTTAAGAACTTATTAACCTTGAAAAGTGGGGGAAAGGTAACTTATCTCTATCCTACTGCATTACTGGCAGAATTAGCTTTAATTTGATAGTAAACATGCCAATATTTTACAATTTTTAACATGTTTTTCAATAAATTAGCTAAAAAGAGAAGGTTATCTTAAAATTCGGATTTTCATGATGTGTGCGGTGATGAGAAACCTTTTTTTAGTGGCCTAAAGGTGATCACAAGGAATAGGGGATAGCTACCTGGTAGGTCTTGTTGAATGACATTTTATAAAATAAACATGCATACATGTAAGTTGTAACGTCCAGATGAATACTTTGACATAATTACACTTGTATTTATATTCAGATTTTACATACAGATGCTTTTGGGAATATAGTGTTTCAGCCGTTGTTGGTGCATATCATTACTATATTACTGAATTTACTGTGCTCTGCGTTGCCCTATCCTAAATGCTACATCACCCTGATCTGCTATGCTCTGCGCTGTACTCAATGTGTCTCTTGTCCCAGGTCCTTCGTGGCATTGCTCTACCCCGCCCTGCACTCACAGACATACTTGGTTTACTCATACTATGAAATTAGAATCAAATTCTGTGCCCATACATTTTGTTGCTCGACCTTGTCTTATTCTGTCTTGCCCTGGATCCAACAAAGTACTTCATTTGCCTACAATGCCTTGCGCTACACTGATATTCTGTGACTCTCTCAGTCACTATAGTCTAACCGATTTAGTCATGCTTTGGCTCCCTATACGACCAACCTACAGGTTAGTTCATATTTTCAGCTTGGTCAGTAGTGTCTCTGTATATACACTGTCTTCATCAGATCTATAACTCGTACCTTTCACTGCCTTGCTTTGTCCCCCTTTGCCTCGCCCCGTTGAACCTTGCCCTGCCTTCAGTACCTAAATGTCCCTTATTATTCTGCCTTCTAAAAGCCAAAATCGACCTAGTTGATGCTTGACGACTAGGGTAAGCTCACCTATTTCCAACCTACCACCGTGAGTCGACCACCTACTGCACCCCATTGCCAAGTGTCTATGATATATAGGGTATTTAAGGGTTGTTGGCATGAAAATAGAGGTGTTATTACCTCATATAACATAATTGCATTTTATATATCTACTTCTTTTCATATACACATCATGCTATAAAGTGAGGCTGTATGACCTGTTTTGAGATGACAGAGATCAGGAATTCTCCATCAATATCTGTCTTCCATGCTTGTTTGTATCACTCTGCCTCATTTCTACCATTTTAATAATGAGTTATATGAACGGAGACTTATCTCATGAACATGAATCAAAAGAACTTTTCTCGAAATATTCGTTTGCATAAATTTGAGAAGCTATCCATCTCAACTCACTAATTTCACCATAAGTCGACCATTATTTCACCATGAGACGACCTTAGTCTACAAGGTATTAGCTTTCGCCCAATACTCATGCTGATTGTGCAAGGAACCCTACATAATAATGTCCCAAGATCTGGAAAACACATGATTAAACGCCAAATAACGACCTAGCATGATTCTACTAACATTTGTCTAAGTATAGTTCCAATTTGTTTGCATACAAATGCAAAGTGTTACCTATTGTTTAATTGGATATAGATCTGGTCGACTTTAGGTAAGTTTTGGTCGACATTGAGTGAAAATGGGCTATATGAAAATTCTCTAATGTAAGGTCAAAAAAAGATATATAATATTATGTATCGGTTTATCAAATATGGCTTGTCTGAATCCCTGGACCATTCTCTTTTGTTTGATATACCAGGTACTATAATGATTCTACATCACATAATCACACTTCTCCTAATGGTCATGAAAAACTGTGACGGGAAGGGTCGACTTATGGTGAATCTACCCTATATGACTCACTTGATTTAGACATATGCGTCTAATAGGGTATAGCCGCTTTTTGCTTTGTTCACACAAATATAGATATGTATTCGGAATATAATTACATCTAACTTTCAAAGGTCCATTATTATCAGTCATGATGGTGGGGGTGGTGCTTTGAAATGGATGTTTTACCCCGGTTTTACCCTAACAAATAATTGACTCAGACTTATGAAGGAGTTAGTTTTACTCTTAATGATTCACCGATAGAGGATTCCAAGCTGCTCACAATAAAGGGTTAATAATGGCGAATTAAAACATATACAACAGGGAGACATGATTTAATTGTGGTTTAAGGTAGTTTCATTTTCTTGCCATCAGGTGCCGTATATGCGTGGATTATATACCTTTATAATTTGAGAAAAATACCCAAATAATCCTTACTACAAGTGTGGCGGGCGCTGCTATTTGTGGCTTTGCCGCCAGTTGGGTGCACATGCAGCCCCCTTCTACAGCATCCAGACCCCTTCACCCCTCCCCTGTCATTGCTGCCCATCCAGGCGTTAACTCCACTACAAGGGGGAGGGGGTTCTGACTCATATAGAGTTCCTGGAATAGGGATTGAATTTTTAACTGTAAGAAGGCTTAACGGGGTTATTTATCTATAGACTATGGCAACCTTCCCATGTGTATTATCATTTACCTGGGTCCTGTTTCTCCACATAATACGGACGTCCGCATAATGCAGACAAAACATTACGTATTTTGTGGAGAACACAAAAATGATAAATAATAGTAGGCCTAATCGCTTTTTTGTGCCACAAATGGTACTTAATCAACCTGGCTTGCTAAATAAAAAGAGTCTCATTTGTGCTCTCTTTGCTCAATGGGATAGGCCACCAGATGGTGGTACTGTTGACTTCTGCAAAAGCTTGGCAAAGACCTTTGTACCATACAGTCTTTGACGTTGAGCATATCCCATTTCCAGTAATCCGAAATGACAGCCTCTCGGCCAAGCCGATGTGCACAGGCAGGTAAACTATCCAGGCAAAATGTAACTTCTCACGCCGTGAACGTATTACGTGAAATATTAATATGTGTCAACTGAAATTGGAGTACGCCTTTAAAATTCATAGCAGTGATCAAAATGTCAGTGACTTGCCATCGTATACGACACTATAGATACTGTCTGAGGAAAGCGCGTTATACCCCCGCCCCCCTCCCGCCCTTCTTCATTGCTTCTGGGTCTATGTTTATGAGGAGGCGTAATATTGTCTTCCTATATACATGTACATGTATTTATAAATGTATATGATTTTCCTTATGGGAGTAGCAAATTGCGGACGTCTGTACTTTGTTGAGAAACAGCACCCTGGGTAACTAAGATCCTAAGATCTTCTCCGACCCCCACACCAATTAGCTGAAACTACCTCCCAAGTTCTGATTTTTAGACACCCCCCCTCCCCCGCCAACTAAAAAAAAGAAGACTTCTTACTAGTTGCTCGATTTGAATACTCGAATGCGAACATTTGGCCTGCAACAGTATGTGTACATGAATAATAATCAGGTGTATTAGTAGACACCACAGCTAACAAAATAAAACGTTATTTTACGTCAAAATTACGTTATGCCATAGTGGTGAGCCTTAGAGAAACGTAATACAACGTTATGCCATAGTACATTAATTTTTTTTGTAATGAGCCTTAGAGAAACGTTATATAACGTTATATAACGTTATAAAAGGTTGCATAACGTTTTTTGTTTACTGTGACCTTTCTACCTGGGCAGGCATAGGTCCAGAAAGCTACGGGACCGCACCTAGACATGTGTGACCGTGGTCAAAAATGAGCTATCTTTACAGAGAAAAACATGAATAATCATTATTGGTCTATGATATATAGAACCAATGTGGCTGATTTCGACTTGTTTCCCTCTTTTTACAATATTGTACATGTACAATACTCCATGACTATAATGTGTCAGGCAAAATATCTTATACATGTATTTAAAATACACCTGTGTCCACCACCTTACCCTACATTCGATATAATATGGTGTGGCTGCCTTCATTATCCCCGATAAAGAATAGGAATATAATCACCAGTGGTAGTTAGCTATAATATAGATATAACAGTTCAGAAATCATTGTGAGTTATTTATAGTTATTCCCATGTATAACAGCAATACATAAAAATAAATTGCATTGAGTTTCAAAGCCTCACGCAATCATCAGTGCATATACAATGTAGGCTGGACGAACTTAGTCAACTCTGAGCTACTCTCTCCTCGTTCCACCCCCTGCAGGCCGTTAGGTGCCAAGGTGCAAAGAGTGCCAATGGGAGTTGGCAGGTACTGGAGCAAGCTGGCACAGCACTATACCCTCGCCCTAATACCAGTTCTGGAACCTGTGCTTCCATGCACCTAACCTGCCATGGTAATGTGGTGATGTGGCAACAGTGATTTTTAAAAAGAAATCCTGGAAATGGGTATTAGGTGACGTATCTTCGGCTCTGTAGTGTAGGGAGAAACATCACGCAGCTTCTTTTAGTTGGAAAACATAATAGGAGAGAGGTTCTTATATGGAATATGACGCTGATTGGTGTGCCTCTATACATGGGTGCTCATATTTCTAGCGTCACCTTTTAGTTTTACCCAGTCACTTTTTATATAGGCTACTAGGGACTCATGAAAAGGTCTGTGTCCGTCAAATTCTAAAATGTCCTGTGTCGATTTTTACCAATGTATAGGGGAGTTGCCCCCGGTAGCACTTCAACTAATCAAGGCCGGATCCAGGGGGCGGGGACAGGGCGGGGAGTGTACACAGAGTGTTTGATCAATGCATGGTGTCGCGGATCAGAATAGCACTAGATCACGTATAGGCCCCTAGCAATTCTTTTAAAAAATGGAAAGAAATGGTTATAGCATGCCACAAATGGGGTATTATTGCAGTGGCATCGACTTAAGTTTAGGATAGGATTAAAGCTTAATCAAGTAAAGGGGATTGAACCGTCTGGTGCAACTATAGTCCGATTATACACTAGATTCCAGGTAACATAAGTACATTGGGCCATCATTGGGCCAATATACCACTTAAAAATGGGCCAATATTGGCATTTTGATATTGGCCCACCGCTGGTTTGACCGCTGGCCCAGTAATGGCCCATGCTCGGAAAAAGGGATATTGATTTCATGTTGGCCCAATGGTGGGCCAACATTAAAATGTTTTTACATTATGCCAAGGTTAGAAATTAATCATCGGGGCAACCTTGAAATACATATGTCGCCCCAACATATAATTCTCAATATAGGACCACTGCAACAATCACTAATATTGAACAATACTATTTTTATGTGTATAATTGAATGTGCAAACACATTTAAGACATGACTGTCAAGTATCATCAGTTTAGAAAAAGCCATTTCTGTCTTTTTAATCCATCTTGATCTCTATCCCAAATTGGTTAGACACCATACAAACTGTATTACTATGATTTAGGACTTATCTAACTCCATTACCCACACATGAGGTGTCTTCAAGATCCTTTTGACAAATTCCCACTGATGTCATGCAGTAAATGGCAATTTTAGATGTCAAATATCATTCATGAACCTCCTCCCCAGTAAGCAAAAAACGTTATACAACATTTTTAACGTCATTTAACGTTATATAACGTTTCTCTAAGGCTCCTCACTATGGCATAACGTTACATACAGTTTTAGAACGTTATTTTGACGTAAAATAATGTTTTTTGTTAGCTGGGTCTGACCTTTAAACATGTAGAGCACACTGGGGATCACATTTATAACCCAAAATGATGGCAAAGTAGGAGCCATCCTGTAATATATTCTTCAGGCAACATTGAATCCCCCTGGTGTAGATCACAGCCAATATTGGACAAGTGTAGTTAGAATTGATGTTGGTCCAACATGAGAAATAATATGATGGCCCTGAAATGTTCCAACACTGGGCCAACACTGGGTCAATATCAGCAATATCAAGCTTGGGCCAGCTCTGGGCCAGCGGTCAACCCAGCAATGGCCCATTATCGGAATTGCCAAGGGTGGGCCATCATTGTAATTTGTATGTTGAACCAATGTGTGCATTACGTACAATGTGCCATGGTTGGTATAACAATTGCGATGGAGTCGATCATTGCCGACATTGGCCCAATATACCCTTGCTACCTGGGATATTCTAAGCAATGACAGATATTACCTATGGTGTGGTAATACAAAAAGTCAGTAACGGTCCACTGGCTTCAAATTGGGAGAAGTATAAACATTTTCAAAGTGTATGGGCTTAATCGGCCGACATGCCCATGCAGTGGACGGGTACCATTAGAGAGATAATGTACCTTATACCACACTTGGTCGTCAGAACAAACGAAATGGCCTAACTTTATATGAGGTACAAAAGATGAGAAAAACACTCAATGCAGTGTGTGGCATGAGTTAGTTAAGCTACCAAATTGGCAATTTTAGCGCCTCGGATGTAATGTGTACACCAGAGAGGACCTAAAGACATGAAAAATTGCATTTTTTGAGGAAAATATGTTTCACAATTGCATTTACCTATTCCTGCCTTACACCTTTGTCAAAAATTGGTGTCATTTTTCAAAATGGCGCTTATTGCGTTTTAGAACCAAACTCTTCAGTTATTAAAGATGTAATACATGTCCATCAAACTTTATATATTATATCCTTACAAGTTTATTCTATTGTTCATTACATTGAGTAGGATTGGTTGGACGAGGATATGTGTACTCCACCACTAGTCCATCAGAGCATTTTACATTGATATAAGTACTTACAAATGAAAAAAAACCCAGCTATAAATCATCTAATTACAATACAAAGTAATACTGAATAACTTCTGATAACTGTATAATAAGATAGAAAATGATATCCATTATGGAACACTAATATCACATTTCAATTTCACAAAATGAATAAATGTACTTGTAACCGTGCACCAATATCTGCAGTTTAAAACATATTCTCCCTATAATACAATTCGTGCTGATGGTCGGTTGAATTGAATTGAAATTTCTTTTATCTGTAATACTAAATGTATTAGGGTGAACAATCTGGGATTGTCATACACCCAGTTCAGTCCTCTCTGCTATGATGGTGGTTACCCAGTAAACAAAAAACGTTATACAACATTTTGTAACGTTATTTAACGTTATATAACGTTTCTCTAAGGCTCCTCACTATGGCATAACGTTATATACAGTTTTAGAACGTTATTTTGACGTAAAATAACGTTTTTTTGTTAGCTGGGTATATTATGACTGTTTATTCACATTCACTTTCCACATCCATCGTACCATGTAATAAATACAATTGTTGTATAATATGCGAAAATACGCACCAAAAAGAGACGGATACTCATTACAACAGAAGTATCGTATAAAATGGTGCCGGTAACCAAAATGTACAAAATCAATCCTATTCTTATTGGGTATGAAACTAGTTATAAGCGGAGGTGTTAATGTAGCCCACAAGCAATCGCCGAGCGAATAAAAAAAAATAGATAGGCCTATCTGACTTAGTGTGTGCAAATCCATACCAACACGTTTATTACAGTGGAACAAATTGGAAATTTGTTATGGTCTCGTTGGGATTCATGCCCATATATAGGATACAATGTCATGTGATTATCTTCCAGAGATACTATTTTATTTTAAGACATGGAGTATTGATATCAATAATTATGATGGGGAAGGTTGCCGGTTGCCATAATTATACCTGTCACTTCTCTCAGACTGTGCCTATATTGCAACACGACTTACGTATTCTGGAATAAAAGGGGTCGTTTTCCTATAGTGGCTCCATTTTTGGATTGTTTCTTTTTAAACGTTATACCGGGGAACGGTTAAGACGCCATCAAGCAAACTATTTCGATATTTGCATTCAAACAATGATATGAACAAAATGATCACGTATAATGATATAGTAGTAAAAACTATAGCTATAGTTTTATGTAGACATCATTGTTAAATATCCCACTATAAATCACCACACTGTTTTTATTCTCAATTGAAAGACTCACAATACCAATTATTCCACTCTTCTGTTTACTACCATGTATACACATATAAATTACAATCATACATTTAACATACAATTCAGAGTGATAAAAGTAAACCCACGGATCTTTCATTCTAAACCCATCGTGATATTGATATACATGTAACAGTAAATATCACAACCTAGAGCTAGCACACACATATTAACTCATTCATTACCATGGTAAGCTATATGAGGTGGACATAACCCTTGAATGCAGGGGCGTGGCAACTGGGGGGGGGGACATGTCTTTTTGACTAACCCCAAAAAGGTCAAACCAAAAAGGTCAAGTAAAAAGGGGTCAACAAGGGTCAAAATACCCCTCAGTCCCCCCTACTTTGAAACTACTTGCCACGCCCCTGCAATGTTAAAGGACAATTAAATAGGTGACAGACCTATCCTCTAAAACTCTCCATTCGCCATGCCGTTGCCCTGTGTCTCTATAGTACTTCCCTGCTAACAAAGGAAAACACGTTATTTTAACTAAAAATAATGTTTTAAAACTTTATAAAACGGTATGTCATAGTGAGGAGCCTTAGAGAAACGTTATATAGCGTTATAAAATGTTGTATAACGTTTTTTGTTTACTGGGTTGTATATCAACTCATATTGGACTAGAAGTTAAAGATGAGCAGTCCTTAAACTGGAGTTACAACACCCGATTTTTTAGTCAGATTGGAGCTATTCTCACAAATCGGATGCCCTGATGTAAATGTAAACGTAGCTTAACATAGACACTCGTTTATATTAGGGTTATGTTACTATCGGCTGGCAGATTAACTTTGGTGAGAATGGGTCAGAAAATCGGGTAGTGGAGCCCCAGCTTTATATGACAATGTAGGCCTACCAGAAAGGAACATACATTTATTGTTAGAATGTCAATATAGGCAGCACAATATGAAACCTTTAGACAAAATGTTTTGCAGAACATATCGGTCAGGTACAGGTCTTATTTTAAACATGAATGGCAATTAGGGCAATTAATTTGACTTTCACATTAAATGCCATAATACCAATAAATGTAAAACGATATTGTATTATCATATGAGACAGCGTTTTGTACCAACTATGGCGAAATGAAAAATATATTCAAATTTAGAAAAATATAATTAGTATACGAACACAATACATTGCACAATCTAGTTTACTTCTATATATAGTAAAAAGGGAGCTTTTATTCTAAAATATCCCATTTTATACTGTGACCCTACAGCAGTTGGATCGGCCCAGCTTTACTAGGCTATGCCAGTTAACATGATATACTCTCTATTTAGCCCTAGCATATTTCTTGTAGAGCTGTTACACAACTGTCTCCTCTCCAGTTTGCTGAGACGTAGAAGCCTCTTCTTCATTCCCCGCCTCGTTTTTACAATTAGAGTCGCCTGCGTTCTTTTCAGCGTCCGCGTCACCAGTACTCTTTTGGCAGCGGGCTTTTGCTACACATATTCTACCCATGGTGCGAAGTACAGCCCCCGTCTCGTGTCTTATGTCGGCGTCGATTGCAAACGTCAATGCAATGTTACAGATAAACACAGTATAGAAGATATTTGCGAAAGTGTGCTGGTACAAAATCCCTCTCGCCGTCATCGTAAACAGGAGATGATCATCTGCAAATGTTGAGACTGTTCGCTGGATGGTATTCGGTAAGGATAAGATGACGAAGAGTCCAGAGGTTGCTACAGTGGCAATGATGGAAGACACGGATGGAGTTATCCGCCCCATCGGCGTCTGTGCAGGGGCATTCGGGGCATTTGGTTCAGGTGTTGAACTCTCTGTTGACGGGGATGGCGAGGGTCGAAGAGGATCAATGGAAAATGTGTCGGTAATCTCAAGAGGAACGCGGCGCAACTTGAGGCGACAGTGGTTGAGGATCAGGGCAATATCCACAATGACTATAATCAGGAATGGAATGAAGAAGTTTAAGATAGCGTCAATTCTGTCCAGGATAAGTGAGGTCTTTAGGTATTCAACGATAACAACACAGATCTTTACGGCACCGAAGTGCACGGTTCCCTCCATCATGGAGAGATTGAAGAAAACGGCCAGGGCAAGGGCCGTAAGGAAAAGAATGATTATCTTGGCCCTTGATTGGGAGACCATTAAGGCCAGCCATGAAGGACATGTCTTCAGCGACAGTAGTTGTACCGCCATCCGGTCAATAACCAAGGCAACCATGACCCAGGTGTACAGAAAGTGTGAAGCCTGGCTGATGAAGGCTGTGAACTGGCAGGTCCCGGGAACTCCATACACGTTAACTCCGATCGAGCCCAGCCAGGTGAGACTGAGACCAACAAGATACACGAGAGTACAAACACTGAGGCCAACAATGTACGGGAGGTGGGAACTTCTTGTCACTCGAGCCACCCGCGACAGGATAGGCAGGGCCACAAGGCTGGATACAAGGCCCAAAAAGGCCACTGATGGGGTGTAGTAAAGCCGAAGGATATTAGCTATGCGTAAAGTCCTGGCTTCATGCTCACTTATCTGTCTTGTTTCCAGTTCACCTTCTTCACCATAGCTTCCACCCGGCGGAAAGTCGTCCACAATCTCATAGTCAAGGATGGTCATGTTATCTGGGACCCGGGCTCGTATTTCGCGCCACCAGGTGAGCAGATCACTCGGCCAAGCCTCATAGTCATACACATCGTCCTCAGCATTATGAGAGTCGTTCTGGCTCATCTTACAACTATAAATACCAATATGGCGTTGCTGTAATCCTATCCTTCAATCACTAACAGCTGGAGATCTTCTTGTCTCGGATTACTACAATGATCCGATATTGTTTATCATATGCAGGCTAAAATCAGTTGCCGCAGGGGAAAACAATCCTTTAAAGCGACAGGTATATAGGTAATATAAACCCCTACCTAATACTGCACGTGATTCAGCAGTCAGAAGGGGTTTTCAATTAATTAAAGTATGCTATATTTTTGCAAGCCTCTTTTATAATGAGAACACAGGTGTTCTTCAGAGGAAGAAAATTGAGTTTGCTATGGGAATATGATCCACGCTGTCTGTGTTTCTACAACATAGGCCTACATATGTATACATATGTGCCAGATGAATGTTAATCAATTTTGTATTGTTCCATTATGGATGGAAACCTTAATATCCCGGCCTACTGTCATTCTAGTCTCAGTCAGATTCATTTGATGCTGGAAATAGATGATTGCAATATGCCCGTTCCAGGGCTACTTGGTAAGGTAGGAGAAGAAGACAGGAGATTGATTTCTGCGGAACACTATAATTACAAATGTATATAGCAGCTATTAGGTTTCTGATAATTGGCATGTAATGTCTGTTGGTCCTCCACTTTGACATGCATGGAAAGTCCCGGTGGAAGGTTCCCTCGACGACAGTGTCTGGCTTCAAGTAATGAGTGGCTGGGGATGAGATCGAGCCACTTAAGTGTAATTAGTTACTCCAAAGATACCCCACTGCTAGAAGATAGTAACAATTTCTATCGATCTACCTCCCAGCTGACAATGACTGCCAGTTGCGTGTTGAATTTAATACCCAGCACTATACTCGGCAGAGGACTGCATAACGTACAATGGCAGACTCAAGTCCCGGGGACTCAAGTATAGCAATGCATTTGATGATGGAGAAGATTGATTTTCTGAATGATCATTACCCCTCTTAAGACTTCTCATTTATTTTGTTCAATTGGCAAGAGTAGGATATTAAGGATGCAATTGGTTGTATTAGGCCGGTGAGACTTTTGCTGTTTGTGCTCTTCCGACATGTGGCGCAAGTATTAGAAGACTAGTTTACAGTTTTATGTGTCGACTGACAGGGCCAGATAATAATCTGATCAAAAGATTGGTGGAACATTGTCTGGAGATGCTGGTATTAAGATCTGTACATAAACTTTAATATCCCATAATTATATTCATATAACCATATTTTTACGTAAGTGTGTTTAAATAAGTTGAATTGAATTGAAAAATACCTACAACATGTCTGACATGTATGGCTCTGTCTGTATATGAATGATCCGGCACGAGTATGCACGAGTATGCCTAATCTGCCATTTGGTGATGGGTACAGAAATTAGACATCAGTTGTGTCTTACGGCAAAACGATCTGCCTTTTGTCAAGGGACATTACATGGGAGGATGGGATAAAAACTCACACCTTGCTATCCGTATAGACACATGTCTCATGTATATTCCCGTGGTGTTTTATTCTAAATGAATCCTAGTGGAAAGCTCCATTTTGACTCATCGGCTGCAGCTGGCCTCGCAACAGGCCTTCTATATCCACATGCACATTTGATTCCATGAGGGAGCATGGAGCTAATCCATTACAGGAGTTATCCACTTCGCCAGCTGGTCGCCATTCGAAAATGTGAAGACATAAATCCTTTGTAAAGTAGTCAGGTTATCAGGTTAATCCAAGCACACACTCAATGCAGTCCCCTTTTATATCGGACACAGAGGGGGAAAGTAGTGCTAGTTGAGCTGCACCTCTGGGAGCTGCTTTGAGTTGCTCAGCAGGTCCAGCCCACTGTGTGGTGGTGGTGGTGGTAGTGCTAGAAGCATGTTTGGAAGAGAGTGAGCGGCTGGCTTCAGCCCACTCAATCCTACTGCACTGACGCCAAGCTACCATCTCATACACCCACTACGTACCGACGTCGCTACCGCTATCCCATCTCTCTGAGAACTTGGCAACCCCCTATATGTGTGTTACTGACTGTATATGCCCTTACATATAGATATGGAAATACCATATATATATATATATAAAGGATCACTTGGTAACCCGTTAAGGACGCCTGCCGTGTTATGTATACTATGCTTCTGATATCCTTACATTGGTGACAGCGATGATTCAAAGGACAAACGGACTCACGGACATTAGAAGCAGAAATAGCAGATAAATGAGGATGGACGGCGAGAGGGTTCAGAGAGACAAGGCGACATTGTGATGGACAGTAGCAGGGTTTCTTTGGGCAGAAGGAAGAGGAGAGGTAGACTACTTGTTATTGTTTATGTGTTGCAACCGTGGATGATTGCATGCTGGCAGGCTCCGGACGATCCTGCCAGGTCGGGGGCAGCACAAGAAGATGTCGGACGATTCTGGCGGCCGTCGGACGATGCTGGAAAGTCGGGGAGGGTACTGGAGGATGTCGGACGAGACTGGCGGCCGTCGGACGATCCTAGCAAGTCCAGAGTGGTACTGGAGGAAGGCGGACGAGTCTGGCGGCCGTCGGACGATCCCGGCGGACGATCCTTGCAGGTCGGAGATGTCAGAGGAAGATGTCGGACGATCCTGGCAGACTGCAGATGAGCTGGTCGAGCTGGGGGCAGTGCAGGGAGGTGAAGGACGATGCTGGCAGACTCTAGATGATCCGGCCGAGCTGGTGTCGGCCGAGGGAGGTGTAGGACGATGCTGGCAGACCCTAGATGATCCGCCCGAGCTGGTGTCGGCCGAGGGAGTTGTAGCCTGTAGGACGATGCTGGCGGCCGTCGGACGATGGTGTGAGGTCGGGGACTAAGCAGGACGATCTAGAACGATGCTGGCGGCCGTCGGACGATTCTAGCAGGACGGGGATGGTACAGGAGGATGTCGGACGATGCAGGCCAGCTGAGGACGATCCTGACGGGCTGATGATGACCCAGGCACAGGTGGGACGATCCTGGCAGACTGCAGATGATCCGGCCGAGCTGGGGTCGGCCGAGAGAGGTGTCGGCCGAGGGTGGGCGCATTCTCGGCCGAGATCGGATGTCGGCTGAGATTGGACGTCGGCCGAGATTGGGCACCGGGACATGGGGGAGATGCACTGGGACGTGGTGGAGAGGCACTGGGACGTGGTGGAGATGCACTGGGACGTGGTGGAGATGCACCGAGAGGGGTCAGAGATGCACCGAGGGCCAGCTGAGGACAATCCTGACGGGCTGATGATGACCCAGGCACAGGTGGGACGATCTTGGCAGACTGCAGATGATCCGGCCGAGCTGGGGTCGGCCGAGAGAGGTGTCGGCCGAGGGTGGGCGCATTCTCGGCCGAGATCGGATGTCGGCCGAGATTGGACGTCGGCCGAGATTGGGCACCGGGACGTGGGGGAGATGCACTGGGACGTGGTGGAGAGGCACTTGGACGTGGTGGAGATGCACTGGGACGTGGTGGAGAGGCACTGGGGCGTGGTGGAGATGCACCGAGAGGGGTCGGAGATGCACCGAGGGGAGTCGGAGATGCACCGGGACGTGGCGGAGATGCACCTGGAGGGTTCGAAGGTGCACTGGGACGTGGTGGAGATGCACTGGGACGTAGTGGAGATGCACCGGGACGTGGTGGAGATGCACCTGGGACCACTGGTTGATGGACCAGGGCGCCGAGCGGCGAGAGGAAAACCATTGGAATCACTGCCCAGCTAGCAAAACTCGTATAAATCACGTTATCTCTACGTCTTTTCTCAACAGATATTTACTGCATTTGGTTACGTCAGAAAGTGGCGCCCATTACATACTATGTGCAAATCTTTAAGACGTGCTTTTGACTATGTAATATCCATGTAAAAGAATCATATGTATCTTACGTAAATAAGTTACATGATGTAGACATCATCATCAATTATATATATGATATATATACACAATGTAATTTAGATGGCCATGGGTGACATTAATCTGATCTCAGCATAATTTTGTTTTTGACAGCATAATTATGTTAAAAATATGTAAAACTAAAACATTATTTGCACCTATGTTCTCTGTGTGTGGTACTCCATCAGAAGCAAGTAACATCCAGGCAATCAACATTATCAAGGGTTTCTTGCCTGTAGACATCACCAATAGTCCTACAGAGACTTAGCACATTGATCCTAGCAAATTGGCCAAGATGTGATGCCAGCTCATGGTCAGTATTTTGATTTGAATAGTTGTAGCAACCAAAGAAAAGGTGTGCTCATACTAATCTCCTGGTTCTCCCTTAAACAATCGTTCTACAGGAACAAAAATGACATATCATACATTGCAGACAAAAGTTGGTCAAATTTCATCTTCTTTGGAAATTTATTGTGTTGAATAAATACCCATTTATGGTCAAAGTATTGCCAATTTAGATTGGATTCTATCGATATTGGTTAGGGGAGACATCTAGTGTTAAAAGAGTGAACCACTTGAAAGGTAAAGTACAGATGTGTTATAGACGTCATAATCTGACCAGATAAGGATGTACCACATGTATAAAGTATACGTAATATTGATGTCAAATCTATCACATCATTTTAGCATGCACCTTCAGTCATGAATTTGACACCAATATT
Organism: Harmothoe impar; assembly: GCA_947462335.1. Classification (NCBI taxonomy): domain Eukaryota; kingdom Metazoa; phylum Annelida; class Polychaeta; order Phyllodocida; family Polynoidae; genus Harmothoe; species Harmothoe impar. The sequence continues at coordinate 67,912,425 of OX381704.1, read as the reverse complement.
TTACGTGTATAGTTTCTCCAAAAAAAGATGTAATATTCTAATCAAGATTTTACCACTCGTTATGTCAAATAGTGACCACATTCAAACGTATGGATGATATCAAATGACTAATGTCTTTTTCACATGGCCATTTAGATGTAAATAATACATAAGTTTCCTGTCAAGCTACTATGTGAATTGATTTACTCCCTCAAGATGTAATTATGGGGTCGTTTTTACGTATCAACGTGAATATGACCAGTAAAAGACGTACTTTTTATATAAGGTGCTAGCTGGGTGGTGGATGGACCAGGGCGCTGGGCGGCGAGGGGAAAACCATCGGAATCACTGGACCGGGATGTGGTGGAGATGCGCCAAGAGGGGTCGGAGATGCACCGGGATGTGGTGCAGGTGCACCGAGAGGGGTCGGAGATGCACCTTGCGCAAGAGGGGTCGGAGATAGACTGGGACGTTGTGGAGATGCACCAAGAGGGGTCAGAGATGCACCGAGAAGTGATGGAGATTCAGCAAGAGGATTTGGAGATGCACCGAGACGTGGTGGAGATTCAGCAAGAGGGGTCGGCGATGCAACGCGACGTGGTGGAGATGCACCGAGAGGGGTTGGAGATGCAGCGGGACGTGATGGAGATGCATCAAGAAGGGTCGGGGATGCACCAGGACGTGGTGGAGATGCACCGAGAGGGGTCAGAGATGCAGCAGGACGTGGGGGAGATGCACCGAGAGGGGTCGGAGATGCACCGAGAGGGGCCAGAGATGTACCGAGACGTGGTGGAGATACACCGAGAGGGGTCGGAGATGCACCTGGACATGGTGGAGATGCACAGGGAAGGGTCGGAGATGCACCAAGAGGGGTCGGCGATGCAACGCGACGTGGTGGAGATGCACCGAGAGGGGTTGGAGATGCAGCGGGACGTGATGGAGATGCATCAAGAAGGGTCGGAGATGCATCAGGACGTGGTGGAGATGCACCGAGAGGGGTCGGAGATGCAGCGGGACGTGGTGGAGATGCACCGAGAGGGGTCGAAGATGCAACGAGAGGGGTCAAAGATAGACCAGGACGTGGTGGAGATGCACCGAGAGGGGTCAGAGATGCACCGAGAGGGGTCGGAGATGCAGTGGGAAGTGATGGAGATGCATCGAGAAGGGTCGGAGATGCACCAGGACGTGGTGGAGATGCACCGTGAGGAGTCAGAGATGCAGCGGGACGTGGTGGAGATGCACCGAGAGGGGTCGGAGATGCACCGAGAGGGGCCAGAGATGTACCGCGACATGTTGAAGATGCACCAAGAGGGGTCGAAGAGGCACCCAGAGGGGTCGGAGATGCACCGAGAGGGGTCTGAGATGCACCGAGAAGGGTCAGAGATGCACCGGGACGTGGGGGAGATGCACCGAGAGGGGTCAGAGTTGCAGTGGGACGTGGTGGAGATGCATCGAGAAGGATTGGAGATGCACCAGGACGTGGTGGAGATGCACCGAGAGGGGTCGGAGATGCAGCCGGACGTGGTGGAGATGCACCAAATGGGGTCGGAGATGCATCAAGAGGGGCCAGAAATGTACCGGGACGAGGTGGAGATGCACCGAGAGGGGTCGGCGATGCAGCGGGACGTGGTGGAGATGCACCGAGGGGGGTCGGAGATGCAGCGGGACGTGGTGGAGATGCAGCGAGAGGGGTCAGAGATGCAGCGGGACGTGGTGGAGATGCAGCGAGAGGGGTCGGAGATGCACCAAGACGTGGTGGAGATGCACTGGGACGTGGTGGAGATGTACCGGGACGTGATGGAGATGCACCGGGACGTGGTAGAGATGCACAGGGACGTGGTGGAGATGCACCAGGGATCACTGGTTGATGGACCAGGGCGCCAAGCGGCGAGAGGAAAACCATTGGAATTACTGGGGGATGGACCAGTGCGCCGGGCGGCGAGAGGAAAACCATTGGACTCACTGGGGGATGGACCAGGGCGCCGGATGACGAGAGGAAAACCATGGGAATCCCTGGACTGGGACGTGGTGGGGATGCACCGAGAGGGGTTGGAGATGCACCGGGATGTGGTGGAGAGGCATCGAGAGGGGTCGGAGATGCACCGAGAGGGGTCGGAGATGCACCTCGCAGGAGAGGGGTCGGAGATGGACTGGGACGTGGTGGAGATGCACCGAGAGGGGTTGGAGATGCACCAGGAAGTGGAGGAGATGCACCGAGAGGGGTCGGGGATGCACGGGGAGATGGTGGAGATGCACCAGGAAGCGGAGGAGGTGCACAGAGAGGGGTCAGGGATGCACCAGGAAGTGGTGAAGATGCACCGGGATGTGGTGGAGATGCACCGGGACGTGGTGGAGATGCACAGAGAGGGGTCGGAGATGCAGCGGGACGTGGTGGAGATGCACCGAGAGGGGTCGAAGATGCAACGAGAGGGGTCAAAGATAGACCAGGACGTGGTGGAGATGCACCGAGAGGGGTCAGAGATGCACCGAGAGGGGTCGGAGATGCAGTGGGAAGTGATGGAGATGCATCGAGAAGGGTCGGAGATGCACCAGGACGTGATGGAGATGCACCGTGAGGAGTCAGAGATGCAGCGGGACGTGGTGGAGATTCACCGAGAGGGGTCGGAGATGCACTGAGAGGGGCCAGAGATGTACCGGGACATGTTGAAGATGCACCAAGAGGGGTCGGAGATGCACCGAGAGGGGCCAGAGATGTACCTGGATGTGGTGGAGATGCACCGAGAGGGGTCGAAGAGGCACCAAGAGGGGTCGGAGATGGACCAGGATGTGGTGGAGATGCACCAAGAGGGGTCAGAGATGCACCGAGAGGGGTCGGCGATGCACCGTGAAGGGTCAGATATGCACCGGGACGTGGGGGAGATGCACCGAGAGGGGTCAGAGTTGCAGCAGGACGTGGGGGAGATGCATCGAGAAGGATTGGAGATGCACCAGGACGTGGTGGAGATGCACCGAGAGGGGTCGGAGATGCAGCCGGACGTGGTGGAGATGCACCGAGAGGGGTCGGAGATGCATCAAGAGGGTCCAGAAATGTACCGGGACGAGGTGGAGATGCACCGAGAGGGGTCGGAGATGCAGCGGGACGTGGTGGAGATGCACCGAGAGGGGTCGGAGATGCAGCGGGACGTGGTGGAGATGCAGCGAGAGGGGTCAGAGATGCAGCGGGACGTGGTGGAGATGCAGCGAGAGGGGTCGGAGATGCACCAAGACGTGGTGGAGATGCACCGAGAGGGGTCGGAGATGCATCAAGAGGGGCCTGAAATGTACCGGGACATGGTGGAGATGCACCGAGAAGGGTCGGAGATGCAGCGGGACGAGGTGGAGATGCACCAAGAGGGGTCAGAGATGCAGCAGGACGTGGTGGAGATGCACCAAGAGGGGTTGGAGATGCACCAAGAGGGGTCAGAGATGCACCAGGACTTGGTGGAGATGCACCGGGACATGGTGGAGATGCACCGAGAGGGATCGGAGATGCAGCGGGACGTGGTGGAGATGCACCGAGAGGGGTCGGAGATGCAGCGGGACGTGGTGGAGATGCAGCGAGAGGGGTCAGAGATGCAGCGGGACGTGGTGGAGATGCAGCGAGAGGGGTCAGAGATGCACCAAGACGTGGTGTAGATGCACTGGGACGTGGTGGAGATGTACCGGGACGTGATGGAGATGCACCGGGACGTGGTAGAGATGCACAGGGACGTGGTGGAGATGCACCAGGGATCACTGGTTGATGGACCAGGGCGCCAAGCGGCGAGAGGAAAACCATTGGAATTACTGGGGGATGGACCAGGGCGCCGGGCGGCGAGAGGAAAACCATTGGACTCACTGGACTGGGACGTGGTGGGGATGCACCGAGAGGGGTTGGAGATGCACCGGGATGTGGTGGAGAGGCATCGAGAGGGGTCGGAGATGCACCGAGAGGGGTCGGAGATGCACCTCGCAGGAGAGGGGTCGGAGATGGACTGGGACGTGGTGGAGATGCACCGAGAGGGGTCGGGGATGCACCGGGAGATGGTGGAGATGCACCAGGAAGCGGAGGAGGTGCACAGAGAGGGGTCGGGGATGCACCAGGAAGTGGTGAAGATGCACCGGGACGTGGTGGAGATGCACCGGGACGTGGTGGAGATGCACCGGGACGTGGTGGAGATGCACCGGGACGAACCGGAGGCCATATGGAACAAGTACCCTACAGAGCCAGGTAGTGGTTTCAGCCCCTGGCAGTTAGCTTTACCATGTCTCATAGATGAACCAGGGAGTAGTGGACTCAGCCCTCCCTTGGTGCCATGTGATAATAAGATAAAAGTAAAAAGTAGGCGACTAAAAGAGACTTTCTGTACAGCCTTCTGGCTTTATTGTGATAATTTAGTCAGGTTGGGCTTAGTTGCTGGTTGTATTAGAGGGGGCTTAGAAATAGGGTGTGGAGAGTGTATAGCGGGCACGAGGGTGCCGTCGGCCGAGAATGGGCGCATTCTTGGCCGAGAATGCATGTCGGCAGAGAATGGCGACGGCCGAGAATGGGTGCATTGTCGGCCGAGAATGGAGACGCTGGGGGGTATATAAGTCAGGATTGACTCTGTATACGGCAGATAGAGATTGGACTTCATGAATAAAGGATCACTTGGTAACCCGTTAAGGACGCCTGCCGTGTTATCTATACTATGCTTCTGATATCCTTACAATATATATATATATATATATATATATATATATATATATATATATATATATATATATATATATACGCTTGTATGCATTGGCATGTCTGCTATACATTTAGAGATGTCGGATGTCGCATGTCGGATTTAAGAAATGTCGCATGTCGGATTTAAGAAATGACCATGTCGCATGTCTATGTCGCTTAAAATGCTCATGTCCCATGTCAATTTAAGAGATGTCCATGTCCACTCTCACTAAGCCTCGTGCCGCATGTCACTAGGCCTCATGTCGCATGTCGATTTTAAGAAATGCCCATGTCGCCATATTGAATTTAGGGGTCTAGAGCCATAAAAGAGAGTCGTGCTCCCCATTTCTGACTCTTTCTGGCGTTTTCCGCAGAGAGTCATTTCCTGCATGACTCCCATTAAAGAGTGAGTCTCTATACCTAACTGACCCCCGTAAGCAAGCCCTCTGTACAACCGTGATCTGCAGTAGCTGACGTGATCTGCAGTAGTGCAGATAACGGCAGCCCATGCAACCGTGATCTGCATTAAATCAACGTGATCTGCATCAACATATTGTGATCTGCTAAAACCACCCAATCAGTATGTACAGATTTTTGTCAATATCAAAGAGTTTTCTACCCAAATTGACGGTTTTTGGAAAAATTACCCTTAGATCTGTAATTTTCAATACTTTTCTCGCCAAGATGGCCATTTTTAGAAAAATTGATCTTTTGGCAATTTTAGGGAAGAAATGCCCCAACTGGACCCTTGGTAATGTTAAACAATCATAGATCCATACTTCCTAGGTGCTCCAGGTGGCCCCTGGGTAATGTGACACAATCCCAAAATACTTCCTTGCTACTTATCTTCTTCTCTAGGGACGAGTCACCCAGCTAAAAAATACGTTATTTTACGTCAAAATTACATTTTTAATGTTATAGGGAGCCGTAGAGAAACGTTATATATATAAACTTTGTATAGCGTTTTTTGTTTACTGGGAAGTAGGAACCGAAAAGAATGGTGGGATTTCTCTCGGACTTTCCCAATATAGATTTTCCGGTTCCTGCTCACTGAGAGGTTCCCAGAACATTTAAGATTATGGCCCTTGACACCGCGAGATGGACCATTTTGGGGCTTTAATAGTGACATAGGACACATTGAAAAATAGGTTAGTGACATTGGGCATTTCTTCAAATCGATATGGCCACCTTCAAATCGATATGGCGACATGACCATTTCTTCAGATCGATATTGGACATGGGAAACCCCCCATCAAGGGCCCCAAGATTGCTATGGGGAGTATACTTCTCAGGCAGCTTTCAACACACTTGTCATGTTGGCTCCCTTGAATATCTGGAGAGTAACACCAGTATGGTGAGCGGGGTGGTGGGAGACTGTGGGCATATTGTAACTCCCTTAGGGTATATTGTGACTGCCTTGGGAGTCCAGCGACTCATTGAGCCCACCCAGCTGACTTAGAACTGGGTATGTCTGACGCGCTTTATGTGGCCTGAGGTCTCTTGCAGAATACATTGAGTGTTCGTCATGGCAGGTTTGACGAGAGAGTGCATTGCTCAATGGGGATGGTGTTGACATGGGAAAATAGGGGTGATCCTCAAATTTACTCATGGAAGGTGGTCGTGGGTTACCAAATTGTCCATTGCACAATGCCATGTGGTGCCCCACGAGAAGCCCCATGAGTGGTCATGCACACACTGACGATCAGATATGGTCATTTGCACAACGTCAGTCTATTCAGTGTCAACACCTCATTTTAGACTCAACATTTTTGGTTTATATGGGTTTTGGTTGAGGTACAACATTGCATGGCCCTCTTTATCCTTCATATAAATATGATCAACAAAAGAAATGAATGTATGATACTCTATGTAAGTGTACCAAGTATAAAAAAATACAGGTTTTGGTCAGGTATTGTCGGATGTTGTGGCAGGGGAGGAGGCGAGGGGAGGGGGGGGGGGGTGGTTGTGCTACTACATTTGTACTAGCTACCACTGGAGGCCTACCTTTACCCCCCCCCCCCCCCGCTCCATATATGGGGGGGGGGGCACTATACAGGGCTGAGTGCCTGTCCTGCATGCACTTCGACTGGGACAGCCGTAGCAGGACCCCCCCCCCCCTTCTCACCACCCCACCTCAAAGCACATAACCTCACACCCACACACCAACATACCCGTACATTAGGCAGGGGAGCAGGGGGTAATGTATTCTCCAATTGGTATTCTCGTTCCCAAACCCTTCCGAAGGGAGGCTCTGGTAACAGCCAAATGACCTTGAACTTGGGATTTTGCTGGGTCTGGGCAACCCCTGCTGGTAGCCTGGAACCAGTGGACAGGAACCAGAATGTATGATGGTAGTTTTACTGTATTTTACCATCAGACTTTCTGGTTCCATTTCCTGTTCCTGTTCGCTGGTTCAATGTATTTGGATGCTGGTAGCTGTCATACTCCCCCCACCGCCATCCTATATCCCAGCTAACAAAAAAACGTTATTTTACGTCAAAATAACGTTTTGAATTTTACATAACGTTATGTCATACTAAAGAGCCTTAGAAAAACGTAGCCCACTTGTATGGATGTCATTGCTATCAAATGTTATAAGTGATCAGGTATTCACTATTTTGGTCTCGATATGTTTGATATCTCAGTTATTAGGTATATCACAAATAATTCATTTTACCATAATTAATTTTGTCATATTGCCTAAAAGATTATAGCTCAGCCTCAAATAGGAACATCTGAAAAATTAGAAAGCTGAGATTTGGGGGTATCGAAACACCTTGTTTCGATACCCAATAGCTGTTATCTTACAAGTTGTCGATATATCGATACCTATGATACCAATGACACCCTACTTGGGCCAAAAAAAAAAAAAGGTGTGTTTCCAGTAACATGGTCCTGGAGACATGACCCGGCCGGTCGGATTTTTTTTTTTTTTTTTTTTTTTTTTTGGGGGGGGTTCCTCCCCTGAAGACCTGTGATTACCGTGAATTCCAGAGTATTTCATTAGAATAATTTTTAACAAATATTTTTTTAATCCAGCAGGGGTGGTGCCCAGACCCCTAAGATTTCCCCTCTGGGTCCACCATTGTCTGACATTCCGGTTATCTATTTTTGGGGGGGAAATTGACTTTTCACTCTAAAATCGTTAAAAAATTGTCTGAAATATGGCTTAAAAAAAAAAAAAAAAAAAAAAAAAAAGGTCGCCATTTCTGCCTTGGTAGACCCGGTCGGGTGACTGGAAACAAACCTTTTTTTTTTTTTGGCCCTGTATAGTCTGCTGGGCCACATTAGGAAAAGCCGCCCCAACCCCCTCTATGCGCCAATATGGGTATATTTTCTGTAAAATATATGCCAGTATGGGTTACTTTAAAAAGAATTAGCATACGCCGATATGGGTCTGGTTTTGACCACACATCCCGGTAATAATACTTCAAATCGACTCCCCGGGCAGTCAGCACACTGAATTGTGGGCGTTGTACAGTTAATTTTCCTCTCTCTCTCTCAGTGCAAGTTTAATGCACCATTGCAGTAGGTCTCAATACTAGTCCAACTTGCATAGATCAGTTTTCATTATAATGTACAACAATGCCCATCGCCTCTGACATGCTTTGAGGCAGGTCCTATACTTCAAATCACGACCAAACTCTACTTGGTGTAAACTCTATCCTGTCTACTCATGCAGCTCACCTGCACCACGCCACCCTCCCCATCCAACATGACTGGGCTGCAATTTCCAGAAATGATGACTATGATAGAAAGCCGTGGGAGGAGGGGGTAGCGTTGTTGGGTAGTCGTGTGTCTAGAAATGCCAGATGGGAGCTGTGGGAGGGGGGATACACGTGGCTGGAATTGGCCCATAAAGTTAATGCCAGAGTTGAAAACAACAACCCCCACCTCCCACTCCAAGTACACCCCTTTTGCCATCCTGAATCACACGACCTTAAATTTCAGAGCGGCGTTGAAACTGCCAGATGTTAGAAGGGATCTCAGCATGAACTGCTCGGTGCAAATTCCTCTGTCCAGCACAGATATTCTCGTCCATACTTTTCTATGGGCTTCTCTCCGGATGCCTTTCAGCGTGTTCCCTTTGTGTCACCTTTATTTTATGTTTCCTCTCCCCCCCTCCCCTTTAGATCAGTCCATATGTCATGGCAACTGATTTGTTTAAGAATGAAATTTTATTCCTATATAGATTCATTTCATTTGATTTAAAAAGGAATTATAGGGCATATCCGGAACCACATGAGTTTATATCATAGAATAGTTGTCATGGAAAGAGTCTGTCCTGCCTTCTGCCTCCATCACAATGGTAGTATGTTTGTATTCTACACGCTCTCTGCTTCCAAAGTATTGCATGTATCAATTTACTATGGTATCGCCCATGTGTTATGATACACGCCAATGAGGACCTGAGAGTTGTTCTACACTAGATGGGGCTTCAAGTAGTCCAGGTAAACGCGATCCCAGTTTTCATACATGTTTTCTCACCTGTAGAAAACATGTATGGAAACAGGGATCTCGTTTACCTGGACTACTTGAAGCCCCATCTAGTGAAGAACAAATCTCGGGCCCTCATTAGACACAGTGAATACAGGTACGAATACAACAGATGTTAACTGATCTTCCTCTCCACAGATAGCGAACCAACTTGGTTGGAGGTCTGCATTAATATAATTAGATAAAGTAACGTGTCTTTTGTGCTATAAATAACTGACCATATTCTATGTAAGATCTGGTACACTGATGCCCACGTACTGTCCACATATTGCCGTATTAGGGGATGGGTCAGAGGGAAAGTCACTCTAATTGATCACCAGCCAGAGATCACGGCCCCAGAGGGAAAACGGCCCCGGAGTGAAAACGGTCCCAGAGAAGACATCCCCAGGGCATAATCTTAAACTTGCATATCCCACATTATTCATAAACTTTAAGAATGCACTAAAATCCGTATCCTACATAGTCTTAAGGTGTTACACTGAAAATTCCGGGGGTTAGTCAATGCTAATATATCTTAGTCAAAACCACTAACTTATCAGCATTATTAAATGAAACTAAGATTTTGCTAAACTATGACTAACTTTTTACTAACCAGCTACCCACAGGAACTCCCCACCAGGTGACAGCACAAGCAAATCATGAGATTTATCTATGTGATAAGATTGTAATTGCACTTGTTTTCATGTTTAGAGGTGACCTTTTCTAATATTGAATATCATATGGGGTGTAACTTAATGTATGTATATATCTACTTAGCCAGATTAAAAAAAACTAAAACTGATCAACCTATTCCAATGAGGTTTTCTGAATGGAACACCTTTTTTGTGTTTTTGATAAATGCATATATCAAAGACAGACTCAAGTCTCTATATGGCCACTTCTACAGGACAATAATTGTTATGTAGACAAACTGGCTTCAATGGATGGAGTTACCATTGCACAGGTAACTCATGCTGTGGTTGTTGAATATTAACCAGGCCCATGCCACTGACTGGTAATAGATATACTAATCACTAATGGATGACTACTGTAAATTCCTGTGTGTAACCTGTGGGTTATACTAGAATCAAACCTCTAGTGCAGGTTATACAATATTCTCAGGTCTATGGGAGGGTAATACAAAGTTTTTTCAAAGTATAGTACAGTACTAAATTCACAATTTTCAAGCCCTAGGTAGAGGTTATAGGATTCTCTCAAAGTCGGGGTGTGGGTTATATGTGCGATGCGGCTATACACAGGAATTTATGGTAGCCTCATAAGTTCAGGTGACCAGGGCAATGCTAACTTTTAGCTAAGGGTTAGCAGCAAAACGCTAAGATAGGATAGGAACTTTGGGCACGTAAATTTCGCTAATGATTGTACAAAAGTTTGTAAAACCTTAGTAAAACCAACTAACTTTGGACTAACATTTGAGATTCATTATTTTCAGTGTAGATTCTGGAGATATTCTTTTGTCTAGATTCCATGTCAGGTAAGCCTAGTCATTATTTGCATGTAGTATGGTAGAGTGCCGGGGTAGAGTGGTACACTGAAAACCCAATGGGGGTCTAAAATGTTCATTACTGAAGACTTTAGGTGTTCATGGTGATGGTGACCTGGGAGAGTACCCTGGTGCTCAGACAGAGAGAGGAGAAGGAGTCAATTAAATCTGGGGAGAGAGAGTCACGATGGGAGTCACACAGGCAGGACTCTAATGTGACTCTAACATGACTCCTGTTCGATGGGAGTCATAGTTACATGACTCCTTGCTTATAAATTCTATGGAGTCATCTCCATTTGACTCCTATGGAACTGGAGTCACAAGCTGGTGGACTCCCTTGGGGGAGTCACATGGGTCATTCGGGAGTTAGAGTCAGCTGACTCCACACACATGCATAGTATGCATATTGTATGCAACTAGGTGCACAGAGAAATTTAATCAAACCAATGGAAATAGAGTTAAGACAGGAGTCAGCAGGGCTGGACCCTGTAGTGATTCTCATTGTATGGGAGCATAAGCCTTCGCTTTTCTGATCATGTTAGAGTCATGGAGTCAGTGCTGATTGACTCCCATACGAGGAGGGTCAACTCTTGACTCTAAAAATTGTATTTTCCATGCAACACTAGTTTTGAGTTCATCCACCAGAGGGCCTCATGATATAATATCCAGAGTTTTCCTTAGTACAGCCCCTTTTATAATGGTTTTAAATCAACCCTATTTGTCTGATTAAGTCAGAACTGAGTAATACTCATACTACTATTGGAAATGTTTGATTGACTAAAGAAAGATTTCTTTGACTATGTTAAATAGACCAAAATAAAGTTACTGTAGAAGCATGGACACCACTTCTGTGGGAAAACATAAAGGCTAAAGCATTGCCACTGTTTCTTCTATGTATCGGCGTAGCCTTAGCGGCGGTAAACTCCTGCCGGTCCCTTCGGGACCGGAGTGAAAAGTTAGAAGAAGAACTTCTATGTATCGATTATAACATTGACGATTGAGATATATAAACATGGTTAATTTCAGCATCTTTCAATCTGGTGGAATCCTGCCATTAAGATTGATGTCAAATTTAATGATGAAGCCAATGAAAAAGGAGTTGTCATAATCTTGCATGTGGAGCCAACCCATAAAGGAGTCAAATTGATTTGCAATAAAGGGACTCTCTTGCAATGTATGGGGTCAAATCGGTTTGACTCTCTTTCATGGAGAGTCACATGACTTTGACTCTGGTTAGGAGAGAGTCATACCTGTCAGACTCTGATTCTGAATGGAATCTGGTAAGTTTGACTCTCTCTGTAAAGGGAGTCAAATCCATTTGACTCCATAATTTTAGAGAGTCATTATAGAGTCATCTGAGTGATAGCCCTGTGACTCCCAAGCGGGTGTCACTGTGACTATCAATTCTCTCTGTGCACTTTAGCTGGTCATATGTGACCACTCAGGGTGGTCATGGTGGTCACCCAGAGATGGATGAAGGTGTTCATGCTCAGTGTTATCATATGTGATCACCTTTTTCTTTATGATGAGGTATCAATTAAGTATAATTCTCCTATCCTGCCATAATCAAAAAGCATGTTAGAGTACTTTAATATACTAATAAGGCCAAATTAAAAAAAAAAGGTTTGTTTCGGGACACCCGACCGACCCTCGCAAAACAGGGCTGACCCTACTTTTTTTTGTGCAATTTTGAAGAAAATTTCATATTTTTAGACTATTTAGGTCATTTTTAGGGTTTACACGGAGGATGGCTAGTACTTTCATGTTAAAAAAATAAATTAGAGTGAACACTTACATCCCTAGGGTTTCCAGTGTAAGCTCGCATGTGGTCCCAGTAAACAAATAACGTTATACACCATTTTATGACGTTATATAACGTTATATGTCAACGTTTTTCTAAGGCTCTTTAGTATGACATAACGTTATGTAAAATTTAAAACGTTATTTTGACGTAAAATAACGTTTTTTTGTTAGCTGGGTTACTCACGGGCACACACTCACCAAGTTTTCCATATGATAGTAACTACTGTAAACGATATTTTCGCGCTGTACATATTTTCATGGATTTTGAACTAGAAGTATATCTATGATAAAATGAACAATATTGAATAACCAGAAAGTAAGATACCCAAATGGCCCTAATTGTTCCAATTAGGGAGATAAAGCCCTATTTGAAATTAAACATGGCTTATTCTAGTGTATATGTTGCCATTGAAACTTACATTTAGGTCAGAATGCATTAAAATAGACTTAATCTTTTTCAGCATGAAAAAATGGACAAAACCATTTTTCACCCAAAAAACAATGTTGTTTGACATTTCTCATGATTTTTGCCTTAAGTATTGCTCAAATCATATTGAAAATGAGTTAAATATCATCCAAGTTGAGATGCCCAGCATTTCTAAAAATTGAATGTAGGTACAAACCGATTAAGATAATTATGCAGAGACAATATGCCATAGACTACTCTCAGAAAAAATGATGGGATTCTACCAACTTTTAGGCAAACCATTGGGGTCAAAAATCGCCAAAAATCGGCCAAAAATCGGCAAGTAACTCGCAATAATGCGTGTACGGTCCTGCACTATAAACTCGCAATAATGCGTGTATGGTAAAGGAAGGGTTAAAATCTGCTAAAAATATGTACAGTGCAAATATTTATCCAATATAGGCTAGTTATTCTACTACCATACTTCAAAATCCGCAAATTTAAATCTGCGTAAAATTGTACCTTTTAGCAAAAACGCAAAAAAAACAACAATCTTATATGTATATAGGACAGAATGTGTTTTCGAATTAGAGGTGTTTTAAATCATTGCTATTTTACAGTATAGACCTGCTCCTGTAGTGAGGATGTATTAAGCATTTGCATGGGAAATTGTACATATTAGGAGCAGTTAAACCAATATTGAAGATAACAGCACAAAACTGTGAGCATGCAAGCAGAAAGGATAGTCCCCGCGGGATAAGTTCCGATTTTAGCCACCAGGGGGCGCCACTATGGCCTAAAATGAAAGAATTAGACTAAACATTGCTCTTGGGTAATTTGTTCTGGAGAATTCAATAGGATGACATAAAACATTCCATATTTGGAAGGTAAGGCCACTCAAAAAAAAAAAAGTTGTTTCTCATCACCGCGCGCATCATGAAAATCGTAATTTGGGGGAAACATTTTTTTTTTTTTTAGATTTTTTAATGAAAAATCCATCAAATATTGACAAATATTGGCATATTTGGTATCAAATTAAAGCTTAGACTCTCAGTGATGCAGTTAGCTAGGAATAACCTGCATTATAACAACTTTTGCGGATCAATAATACTCTTAACTACTAAAATGTGAAAATCGTGCGTTAAAAGTCTCAATTTCCCTATATATTTTAGGCCCCAGTAAAAAAAAACAAAATAAAAAACGCCCTCGTCATATTTCTCACTGCCGGGTGATGAGAAACAACTTTTTTTTTTGAGTGGCCTAATAGGAACGTTTTAAAGCCTAAATGGGTGTGCTTGTTGATACAGTTTGTATGTTTTACCATGGAAACATGATTTTTATTCCAAATAGAGGAAATTAAGACATAAATTGATAGAATGATTTCTGAGGATTGCCATGGTGAAAACAAAATAAAATTACCATTCCTAGATCAAATCACCTGGTGCAATCTATGACCGGGATGCATTCTATGCCCAGCTTGAAAGAAAACGGTTTATTTAGGGCAGATGAAGATAGAAATTGAAATAAAATAAGCAATTAAAAGTCTTAAAACATCCATTAACTGTTTCTTCCCAAAAGCAGTCATGAAATCAAATTCTTTTGCAGTTGACGTCAGGCTCAGACTTTCACCCTGATGTCTATTCGAGTGTCATTATGACTCATAAAAATCTAACGTGTGATCCTAATCACAAAAGACACAGGTATTTGTTTTTCATTGGATAAACATACTTATGTGTGAGTGTAATATGTGTGAGTGTAATATGTGTGTAGTGTAATATGTGTGAGTGTAATATGTGTGAGTGTAATATGTGTAAGTGTCATGTGTGTAGTGTAATATGTGTGTAGTGTAATATGTGTGAGTGTAATATGTGTGTAGTGTAATATGTGAGTGTAATATGTGTGAGTGCAATGTGTGTAGTGTAATATATGTGAGTGTAATATGTGTGAGTGCAATATGTGTGAGTGTAATATGTGTGATAGTGAATTTGTACAACTCATGTCCCAACCCCAACCCTATCCTGAATCTGGGTCCTGCTGGTGAGTGCTTATCATGTACTTAGATACAGTACTCTCTTATAATCATTCATTGGTCAATTCTGGCATCAGAAATGAATTCCTTGTTAAAAGGTACCCTCAAGTCATGTGTCATACATGTATGTTATTCCATTTTAGGTCAGCAGGTGGGTGTGGGTGAGCAGGTGGGTGTGGGAGAGCAGGTGGCTGTGGGTGTGCAGGTGGGTGTGGGCGACAGTTGCAGGCTGCGGGCATGTACCGCCTTCTGTCGCTATCAAAAAGTGAGTCGATCGGAAGATAAACGGCGAAGATATGGGTGGTACGATTTCGTCTGCACACGTTGAGATCTCGCGCAGTACGAGAAGTACCAGTGGTGCCACTCTTTGTTTGACAAAGAATGCAGTAATTTATGTACTGCGCGTCCTCTTTTTGTCCACTGATTGTTTCCCGCCCTCTTTTATCGAACTTTTGGTCTTAAAAAAAGTGTCTTACCCCACGAGAAATCTATGTTTATATTGAATTAACTACTACTGCAAAAAAGGACATAAAGTCTATTCTAGTACATTCATGTTTGTCTACAGTGCTGAAAAGTAGGCTCATTTTTTGATAGGTATTTTTTGTTCAATTTTTTAGGGGACAACCAGTCGATAGAAATGGATGATTTTTATATCATAGAAAAGGAAAAATGTTGAACTTTAGGCTATAGGGCAAAAATTTTACCTCAGCCAAATTTTTCACCCCAAAAATAATCAATGAAATTTTTTTTTCTTTTCTCAGCAGGGTGTCTCACCAAGGCGTCCTATAAGACACTGGTAGCAAAGCTACCTGTGTCAATTAAGTCACCACGATTGCGTCTTTACCAAGAATTAGCCTCACCCTAATCATGTGTCAATCTGAGTGACTGTGCAGCCTTTTTGGCGCTTTTATATGATATTTGTAGAACATTCCAGACATCAGTTATGGGTGGGGTCTTTGTGTAGATGCATGCTAGCTAGCACTGCAAAGATTGGCCTTGTGATTAACATCATGAAAGACTCAGGGTTTGGGTAGGCCTAGAGTACTGTGAGGTACTGGCACCTTGGGCTTGGCAGTCAGGGGCGGATCCAGGATTTTGGAAAAGTTGGGGGGGGGGGGGGGGTCGTGATATAGGCAATGTACTGGGGGTATTGGACATTTTTACATTAAAATGTACAGGATCCAGGATTTTGGAAAAGGGGGGGGGGCGTGATATAGGCAATGTACTGGGGGTATTGGACATTTTTACATTAAAATGTACAGAAAAATAGGGAGGGCGCACGCCGGGTCCGCCCTCCCCCTAAATCCGCCCCTGGCAGTGTTGTTGTGGATTTCTTGCAAATTGGCTCAGGGTAGCCAATGATAATTCAAGACATTTTGGGGACCTATCTTCTTACCCTAAAAGTCAAATAAGTTTGAAATAAAACTTTGCGATTAGGATAATTCCCTTCAAAATTATGATCATTGAGTCATTAAGGTTGAGATTGGTGCAGTTATAGGTTTTACCAAGATACAAGAGGAATTGGATCCAGATTCATAGCTTCACCTATATATGAGTTTTTGTAAACCTCAAGCAGAATTCCTTGGCCAATTTATGTCCTCTGTCTGCTAGAACAGTTATTTTTGAACTGGGTCTCAATGCCCCCAAGATGGTGAGGGTGCCAGTAATACCAACAGATTTGTAGTTGTTACTGGCACCTGTCTTGCCATCATCCTTTCTAGTTAAGATGAACATGAACAAGAACAAAGCTGTTTCCTTAGTAATTTTGATTCTTTGAGTATCCAAAACAACATTCACAAATAGTATAACTTCAATTATGTAATGTCCAGGCCTGTGTTTGGGTGTATATCAATGACATATGAGTGTGACATATCAGGATGTCTCTGACTTTAATCCCTTAATGGATGACACATAATTGTGTGCCCCCAACAACTATGGCCTCTTCTAAGGAAAACATAAGGATGCCAGTAATACCCCCAGCCATGCCAGTAATACCAACAGAATCCTGAATTATTCCAAAGTAAATATTCATATGACAACACCCCCCCCCCCCAATAACTGATTGAAAATGTGACAAAGTCCATGCTCCATGGGTGGGAATAGAAGAATTCTCAAAGAAAATTTCCCGGAAATCACACCAGGGGGAAAACTCCTTAGGGTGCCAGTAATACCCCATAATATTCAACTTGATTTGATACCATGCTAATTTATTGGTCCATTATACAATAGTCATATATTATATAACTAGCTATTGGCGGGGAGTCTTGATGCATGATTTCACCTCTCTACAGTTGAAGCATTGTGCTGTTCTTAAAGAGGCCCCGACACCTCCCCTACTACTCACAAATTACTGTTAGCCATTAGGCCACTCAAAAAAAAAAGTTGTTTCTCATCACCGCGCGCATCATAAAAATCGTGATTTGAGGAAAACTTTTTTTTACATTTTTTTTTTTACATTTTTGATGAAAAATAGGTATGTTAAAATTGGAAAAAATATTGGCACATTTGATATCAAATTAAAGCTTATGCTGTTAGTGATGCAGTCAGCTATGAATAACTTGCATTAAAACACAATTAGGGATCAATAAACATCATGGGCATGAACCTACATCGCCAAGCAGTGGTTGGGTGGATTAATAGTTAGTAGGTCACATCCCGTGTCAGTTGCGGCCCATGATAAACATTGAATTACTAAAGTGTAAAAGTTGATCGCAAAAAGTCTAAATTTCCCTATATATTATAGCCTCGAGTAAAGAAAATAAAGATAAAAATAAAAAACGCCCTCGTCACATTTTTCACTCCATGGTGATGAGAAACTTTTTTTTTTTGAGTGGCCTAATAGAGTCATGATGCATGAATCCATCGCTGTCCAGTTAAAGTAGGAAGCAACCCTTAAAGTGCCTAAGAGTCATGATGCATGAATGCATCGCTGACGCATTCAGCTGATAGTCAGTCCCCCTTAAAGGGCCACTGTCTAGGGTGTTTACCTACACCGCTCAGAGCCGTGAAAAGGGTCCTTTCTTTGCCTTGCCATGTACTTTTGTATGGTGCATGGAATCTCGAAGGAATTCCAGCTATACCATGACACCATCTTATAGCCAAGACCCTATACTTTAATCCGATGTAGGGATTTGATAAATAAAGCATTTTCCACAACAGGGTGAGTGCATGAAGGAGGAGAATGTATAGAGAGATGCTACTGCACTGTGTGGGGTAATTTGTGAGTGTCTATAAGTTGGGCATATGTTACCTCTCTGTATTTGCGTTCCTAGTGACAAGGAAGTGAGGAAATCTCATGTACTAGGGTGATAGAAAACATATGGTCCTACATGCGTGGCCTTGCTACTATTTTCTAAAGTTATTATAAGTGATAGTGTACTTCCTTAAAGGATAAAGCATCTCAGATCAACATGATATATCAACTTAATCAACAAGTAGCATAGCACATCTGGACAGGCTATTCATTGGCTATAGAAAAGTTATTATGATTATGTTAGATTGTATTTTCAATAGTATCTCACACAAAAACTATCACATGTATTGACATGTCACTTTTTGTATTATATTCCTGACATATTAATCTTTCCATAAAGGATATATATATATATATATATATATATATATATATATATATATATATATATATATATATATATATATATATATATATATATAAATATATATATATATACATGTACATATATATATATATATATATATATATATATATATATATATATATATATATATAGGATTATGTGCGATAAATATTTCTTATAGGGGGTAAACACCCTACACTGTCTAGGAGTCACGATGCCGGAATGCACTGCTAACCCTAACCCTAAATGGCCATATTTGATATCAAATGAAAGCAGACTCTGGTTCACTTCAACAGATAATGCTGGAGATGGCAAAATGGTCCCAAAACATGGCTTCCATATTTCCTTTATGTCGGGGGGGGGGGTCAGCGTATGAGAAAACTATTTAATACTAAGGTGGTTGATTTTTGAAGCCGGAAAATCAATTTTTTAAAGTAAATCTATTGAAAATCAATTTTGGTCCAGACTCTAGGGTTCCCAAGAACCCTGAGTCAATTACTACAGAGACGGTGCTGTGTAGTAGCAGGGTGGGCTGGAGGTTGTCAGAGGACGTCTGTTGCCGCCTATATATCCATTCACCGTGTGATCTGTACCGGCCGACGACCATGCTACACTACCCCTGCTTTACAACCTTTGGCCCAAGATATCTCACCCTCTCCCATATTCAGGAGTAGAGCACGGGGGCTTGAGGGATCAAACAATGTGAATTATATAGCAAAATAAATCAGTGACAGATACCTTAGAAGGCACTGATGAAAACTGAAAGCAGATCGCCGAAAACATGTACGTAAATGTCTGGTATTTAATCTAGAAAAATAATAATTCCGATTTTGCGACAAGGAGTATATCAAAAGAACATTTTGTCATAACCGTTCACTACTGAAAAGGACGCGTTATTAAATGTTAGAAACGCTCTTTTCGTTATCTAGAATGGACAGAGTAGTAAAACATGAAAAACATGTCTGTGGCAGAAGGTGACATTCCACACGCTACTTTGAATTTGGTTAGTGATGAAGATTTGGGAAATTTAACTATATTCTAAAGATACAGTATGAGAAAGTTGACTAGAGTGGTTTTAATTTACTTATCAACACCCAATGATCAACCTAAGGGACTTTTCCTCACTCAAGCTACGATTGCAGAGTCCTCATGGCTTCCTCTCAAACGTCATCAAAGGTGGGCTTACGTCCCATGATGATATCAATGACCACCCCTCCCCCTCTCCGCTTTTCACTCCGTTTTGTCTGTGTCTGTGCCCTCGTTCATATATAAAATAATAGGAACATATTTAACAGGCTGTCTCTTTATTGTTTCTATGATTCGTCATGCTTTATACCAACAAGTAATAAGACTTTCAAGTGAACACTGGGAATATTACCCGTTTGATTTAGTACTCAGCAATGTAATTCTAACCATGCCATTTGATCACCATCATGCAATGTCAATAATTCATGTAGTTATATAATATAGCATGTTATGTATTTCTAACCACAAACAGTTATATACAGTCCGGCTCTCACGCCATAAAGATAAGTATTTTTCATTATTATGTGAACAATATACACAAATGTATTAATGAGGAGAAGGAAACGACTAGACAATGATGTAAAGACCAATAGAACCAATAGACCCATTACCTGTTAACAATTAAGGGTCCTGGTATTCACAATACAGTATCAACACAATTTAAAGCGCTGAATTAGATTCGGTCTGCTTGTGAAAGCACATGCATAGTAATAGAGAAATAATAGGGGTACAGATATAGATATAAAGTATTTAGACATATTTTTGATTGTTTAGTTTGATCAATGACAGCAAGCTATCTGAGATGAGTATTTATCATGTGTCACCAAGAAACCATTACCAAATCCATACATCAAGGTGTGGAACATGTGTTACAGTGTAACACTAAAACATGCATCAATAACCATTGCATTTTTCTCCAATCAATGGAACAAGACATCGTTGGACATATCGTTTAGAATACAAACGTTATCGTACGAAATATTAGGAGTATTAGGGTATCCCTTATTACTGGACAGTGCACTCAAAACAATTGTTGTCTGATCTTATTTCAATTGTTACGCACGTATAATCACCCTCCAAGTTGTTAATCTTTGATTATCTACATATGTAGTTCTTCCAGGAAAGGATGTGTGTGCAATAATTAGTGAAACTGTAGGGGTTTAATACTGAGCATTGGGAATATTAAACCTGAGACGAAGACAAGAGTATTAATTAAAGGTAGATAAATGGCTCACGTATATGGCGACAGGCCCCTATATCTTTCATTCATTCATATATATTAACTAGTTTTTTCAAGAAGGCTGATGAAACAATTCTTGATAACACGTTTCTACGATTATCTCTGTAAATGTTGAACTGGTATGCATGTGTCCTGGTAAAACTATCGATGTAATGCTTAAAAGTATATAGTAAGGTCCTTGGAGACTGAATACAACTTATCCTGTGGGTTACATAGACTACTAAAAGGCATTCGATCAGTCTACTGTTACTGAGAAATCCAGGTTATATGTTGGACTTTTATTTCAATTAATCGTATTGCAAGATTTCTAATGGCAATAGAGTATAATGTCTTCAAGTATGGTACATGTATCCCACAAGCCACCCCTATTGGGCCTCTATGCTCCATTGTAGATTATACGAGCATACCTATTGCACAATGTTGAGTCTTTTACTAGTGAAAGAAATATAATCTTATATGTAACCCTTACAACTAATGCATAATGAGATACATGAAACGTGTGATTGAAGCACATGCATAGAGTTCTGTGATGTAGGTTGTTTGCAAGTGTGCATTACACGATTAGGTTTATGACACAATCCATGGGATTAGAGTTCCTCTTGTACATCTATTAAAGGTGTATAATTCTGCACATTCCCAAGCAAACAGAATGATAATTACATTGCAGATACCCTGGTGTACGCCTCCTATATAGATGGTGCAGTCACAAGGGACGTTTCAAAGTGGTTGGCTAAATTACCGTATACGATACGATAGAAAGCAACTTAGTACAGTTGTATAAAAAACGTAAATATTGCGTACAAAAAGTAAAATAACAATTCGGTGACACAGTTGATTGCTAACATATATAGACATCTACAACAGCAATACACGTTGTTGGCAGTACGAGGTAGGAAACTTATTACATCAACTATTATGACACATTTTTTTACAAGTATCTTAAATTCTCTCGTTAAGGCATATGCATAGGTACTGTATCTGTACTTTGCATGTAAAGCATGTGTATAAGTAAGGATCTCTACCAAATCTTCCAAAAAAATGGAACAATTTCCATGGCAGTATCATATATATGTATCACCCGAGTGTGAATGTGTTTTTCCACAGCGTAATTCTCTCTATTCCATCAGAGATGACCATAATACTCGAGCAGAATTCCTTAATTCTACTACACGCCAATCAAATAGTCCCTTTATACACATAGCGAAATGTATGATGTATATGTATACATCTGAGATGTGGCTACATTTCGTGCTACTAATTAGATTGAACTGGTTCCTTTGGTGGCCATTTGAAAGGCACTTCATTGAAGTATTTTCTACAACCACATTTGTTTATAGTCGATTATCAAAAAGCCATGTAATTTGAATTGTGCTACTACATGTATCCCATTCATCATTAATCTTGTCATTTGTCAAATGGTATTATTCCACGATCCAGCACTACATCAAACTATCAAAATCACAGGTAAAGACTAGGATTTTATACTAACTATTCTCTACAAAATTACACTTTATAATGATATCAGCATTTTACTCGCATATTTGGGTTTAAGTCTTCATGCAGGAGTAATTCACCTAAAAAACGCTTTACTAGGCAAGGGTCACTGTAAAGCAGTCATTGATTCACAGAAAGAAACAGCTAACTGTTTAGAACTAACTACACGCTTTAATAGCTTCCCGCCTATACTATATGAATTGCACATCAATTCTTTTAACAACCAACATTGAAACAGCAACAAGATAATTCATATGAAGAGAGTGGAGGTCTCTTATTTTCAGTAGTGATCCATAACAGCATTAACATGTCAACTTCAGCACTACAGCCCGTCGTATACAGGACTGCTTTTGATCAGCAGACTGAATCATCTGATCAGATCAGGCCATACTTACTACACATACTGACTCGATCAGTGGGACGTCCTGCACACAGCAATTTCCCCTTATATTTAATACTGATGGCGTCGGCTGATCGAGACAGTCCGTTCATGGGGGGCGATGTAACACCTCTGGTCATAGACCCCTAACTTTGAGACTGTGACTTGGACATTTCTTAGATTGAACATATATGTACTTCTGGAGGCTCTCAAATTCAACATGGGCCATTGTAGGTTCTTAGAGGCGACATGGAACAACGGCATTTAATTGACAGGCGACATGACAATTTCTGAAATTTGACATGCGGCATAGGAACCCCCAAGTTACTTATATGTTTAAGAATTTAAGTATTTGTGACCTTTGCAGAAAATCTAAAGATCAACATCCTGATTTGTTACCTGGCCTATTGCCCTCACCCATCCCTCCTTGTCATGTTCACTTTCTGCTTGGAAAACCAGGACCTTACCGTCCGGACAAATTATAGAAAAGGTATATGGGCGTTTCCTGGTCGACACATTCAAGAAGTCTGCAAAAGTAAGAAATGCACTCGGTTATTAAGGGAACTAAATGTATACATTTATCCGGAAATGGCCGAATAGATGATCGAGAAAACACCAGCTAGCAATGGTCAACAGTGTAAAGAGTGTTTCACTTACCTGCACTTTCCTGGGTGGCAAGAGATCTCACTTGGCATCCTTCAAGACTTATGATCTTTAGAGGGTCTGTTGCCTCCTGAAAGTGTATTATGCAACATTGAATTTACATGCATATACATGTGTGTGGTATACATATTTAACGTATTCATTAACAACTTCATTAAACATTTCAAAAATGAAATTAAATATGCAAAATTTTAAGTCAAGAAACTATATTCATGTGGAATTTGAGAGCCGTTTACATCATAGAAATAAGAATTTGTACATAGGACAACTTACCTTTGCTGCACTGTAATATTTTAACGTTGGCGGTCGATCCAAGAGTACTATTTTACGTGCCTTCCATTGACGTCTTCGAAAACCCTATACATAAGAAGTTCAAAATATGAAAGGAAAAAAGATATGGTGCGAACTTTCAGATGCTAATGATATTACCAATGTATTTCTCCCAAACAATTTTAAAATATGTTTGCAACTGAAACAATATATCTTGTAGATGGTTTCCTTTAGTATCATTCTTAATACCTTTCATAGCACCGCCTGATTTACGCCAGAATTTCAAACTTACCCTTTTCATTAAGAAACTCTCCCTGACAACTTTGGACTTCTGGTGAGGCTTGTCTCCCAATAAGTCTCCCTCAGATTTCTCCCCAGAGGTGCTGCTACTCGAATCGCTTGAGTCAAACAAACAGTCCTGGCTTGGTGAACGCATCATGGAGGACTGGAAAGTTTGTATAGAAGAACAAAATTTACCTGAGGTAACATAACTTTAATCTATACCTATCGATGACTACCGGTAAGAGTGGACCTAGATAGATAATTCACTGAATCAATCATACACTGTGTAGGCGACCTCTACAATTGTAAAAATGTGCGAAACGCGTCAATGAACCAAACACTCACAAATCTGTAGTAGATGTCAGGAGAGTCATAAAAGTCATCCATGTTTGCTTTTGGAGCTACTTCAGAACGGTTTCTCGCAAGTGACAGAACGGGCTGGAAATGTGCCAGCCGGAGTAGGTCCTGACACAGCGAGATACCCTGCTGTCGTGACGACACAAACTTCCAATCCAGCAGCCAGCTTATCGCTCCCTGACCTGACAAGGGAAACACACCATCTTTACTAGGGAGGTAGTCTATACCATAGAGTAATTCAAAGACGTTATTCAGAGTGTATTAAAATTGGACCACAACTAGGTGTACTGTCTCATCAGATAGGATTACATTTGTAGACAAGTGTATGGGCCTACCCTGTTTTAATTAATTTTCTATATTCGACCTAGAAGCACACCTTAGTAAGGTATCACTGCCTCTGGGTAATGATGAAAAGTTATTATGGAACCGTGTTCAAGGCCGAGAGGCTAAAATATATCATCCGCTTGTATTAAAGTGAAATCGAATACATCTGTTCCTGGAGGTGAAGCGAAATCTAGACTACATTTGTATATGCAACTGGGATGCTGGCCATATCTTTTTTCTCTTATATCATCGAATTACATCTGATTCTAATTAAATGATTTGCCCAACTTCCTCCAGATGGCCCCACAATTTATGTTTGGCAGACAAGGTTATTATAGGGCTACTGTTGCTTATCCAATATATCTATGTCATTATGACCATGCTTAATCTGTGATATTAAGAATAATAACCTGCAAAACAGTCCTGGTACTCTACATTTTCCACGGTCCTGTTAATTAGACTGACACCTGCTTCAGGGTCCTGCATCGCCTCGAACAGGTCGCTGTCAGAATATAGAGATACATGTTACTATAAATATGATTCCCTTGATATGACTTATGATACAGCTATTTCAAACATGTAATGAGGCCACCGCAAATGGAGTGCTGATGGCTGGATCATCTGATCAGATCAAAGCATATCAGACATATTTAATCAGTCATGACGAAGGGACGTCCTGCTCACAGTGCTCATCTCTAAGTCAACTGATCAAAACGATCTGTTTGTGGTGGCCTTAAAGACAAAGTAAATAAGATTATGTATATTTCAGCTTCATCCCCAAATAAATTCCTAGCTACATAAAAACACCCCGTTCCTGGGTGCCTAGACACCCATAGACATTTTAGAGAGGTAAATCTATAAAGTATTTCCTGACCTTGGATGCTTTCAACTACAATCTCACATACATGATGCAACTTACCTTAAGTTGACTCGCATGGACAGTTCCCTGCAGGCATCAGATACCTCCCCCTTTTAAAATACAAAACAAGAATACATTTTAATATTAATTGATATTTTGTGTAGGCTACATATATTTTGTATCATAAAACTAATTGGTGAACGGTTTACATGGTTTACAAGGTCAAATGCGGGTAGGCCGAGGATCCTGGACCTACACACTGTTGGTGGTTGGCCGCACTTTCACTGGATGGATGGATCCATTCAGATGTCCAGGTATACCATATACCGGTAGTTTCTTTTAATCAGAATAACTGAAGGAAATGAATTTTAAAGGATCACATTTAAAGGCAGTATGGGGTTAAATAGTGGTGGTAATCACCAGTGTTTCATCCCCCTATATGCCATGTTCTTGTCCTTTAATTATAAGCTTTTGCAATTTGATTTAAAAAAGAAACTAAATAGCATTTCTCACCTGAGCAGTAGAGTCCAGTGCCCTGATGACAGCACTAATAGCATGTGTCCAAATCACGCGGTCCTCGTCGTTGGGTGCCCTGATTAGGTATTCCTTGCCACGGTAATCGCTCACCTGAGATGTTGATATAACGAAAAAGTAATCATTGATATCAACAATTGATTACATCAGCAGTATTGCATATATCAAGAAAACTGAGTGCACACTAATAATACCTTTGGAACCTACCAATTATCATGCAACTAATATCGGGAAAGTGAGTGAACTAAGGATGAGTAACAGCGGCAAAATTGATTACTTGACACAGATCAGTAGGCCCTTCGCGGAGACAGATTTTCTCATAGGGGCAACTAAATACTAATATTTCAAACTAATTTTTTATGATTTTTTTAATGAACATCTTTAGGCCTACCTTAAATACACCCGTCCTTTTCTCATAATTTTCAACGGGGAAGCTGACAGCCGCACCCCTTAACTTGATGGAACCGAGACGTTGGAAGCGATCCTTCTTACGGAAATAACACAGGTTTGTCTCATTAAGCACAAACCATCGAGTTTTCCAGCAATGTCTGGCTTTATTCTGAAATACACAAGATAAATCATTGAATTATACATGTATGATATAAAAGATGCCTCCTCCAAGAATCTCCAAATTGACCCGCTGCACCATTGGTTGACTCATGGTACCATTAGTTAAAGGGGCATTCTCACCACTCGCACTTAACCACATAGTATATATGAACAGTACTAGAATTGTGAATGGGATACGCTTGGTGATTATGTAATAGATAGACACTATGGTTATGAGAGGCTAACTCAAAATAACCACAGTAAACTGGCTGGCACCCTTAATTTTATAGGATGCCTGCCGGTCTACAGTAGTCATATTTTGAGTTAGCCTTACATAACCATTGTCTATCTGTTTTAAACCACAGCTGTAAGGTTATGTGAGTCTACACAGAAATAACCAAGGTGTGAACTCCTTTGTCTTAGCCCTCCGCTGTGGTTTAAGCCACTTTAATTCATGATGATACCATTGGTTGACTCAAAGTACCATTGGGTTTGATATCAACGATAACTCAGTCCTGGTACCATGGCATTGGAAGACTGACAGTACCATTGCCTAATTCAGGGTACCGTTGGCGTTGGCAATTGGTTGACTCACTCATGGTGCTCACCATTTATCGGATTTTTACCCCCCCCCCCCACCACCACCACCATATAAGTTTCATAACCACCAAGATACCCCACCCCATCTGCCAAATGACTCTCCCCCTGCCATACCTTATTATTTGGCATAAACAGTTACTGGTAATCTATAAATGACCATAAATAGGGTGTTCCACACCTCGCGCAACTCGCGTAAGTTTGATCGCGAGCTGCCGTTTTTTGTCTTTCCAACATCATTAGAGTAAGTTCTAGTGGGTACTTTTTCACAATACAAACAGCTGTGGAATCGCCAAAATGTCTATTTTCACACCCATTAATATGCAGTGTTCAGCATTTCTGGTTGTGATGCTATGACATGAAATGTAAAGTAAAGTTGTGTCAATATTGGAGGTGGCTGGCGGCCTGCACTGCAGCCAAGCCCCCATACAACCTACCCTCACTCAACCAACTGGGCTGCATTAGCTTTGCATCCATTTGAAAATATAGGGATTTTTTGAACAAAACAAGCAAATCTCAGCACAACGCCCTACCCATATAATTTCTGCCCAAAGTACACTTTAGGCCAAAAAAAAAGAAGGTGTGTTTCAGGCAACATGGTCAGAATTTCTAGGGTAGGTAGGTCGGATTTTTTTTTTTTTTTTTTTTTTTTCAAACATAGAGAGAACCAGGAATGAGTCGCAAATCGACAAATCGACTAGTGACTCACGAGAATGATTCAATAATTCCTCTATTGACAAGGAATATCAAGAAGTTATTGCATATTTCTCTTAAAAAGCCATTTTCTGAAGTTAATCAATTATTCAGGCCTCTGAGGTCACTGGGAGCTTGTTTTTCTTGAAAGAATTTGTAAAAATTGAGAAAAATAACAATAAAAATCAAAAAAAAAAAAAAAAATTCTCCAAAATTAGGAAAAAAATGCTAGGGTCAGCCCTTTTTTGAATCTAGGGTCGGGTTGCCTGAAACACACCTTTTTTTTTTTTTGGCCTTATTACCACATATTTTAGGTATCCAAATGTGTGTTTAGGTTAGCTAAAAGTCAAAAATTGAAGACAGCCCAGGGTAAAATATGGATGCATCTCTATTTTAGTATTGAGAATCACAGTGTCATGACAAATATGTGGCCTTTATCTGAAAGCTCTGAATGTAAGAAGGAGAACAAAAAAAATTATGTCAATCGGACAATTATTAAGCGTAACAGACCCATTTGAATACGGAAAGGTATTGGGCTAATTAGGCTTATTTCGTGCCTATCATTTAAGGTTGATCGCTACTCATTGAATATGGACCACTGCGCAGGTCTCTGCGCATCTAGCTTATATGTATCAGATTGGGCTAATATGAGAAAACTAGATACATATACATGATTACAAAGACATATTAAAAGATGAGCTAATTCTGAGCAAAATTGAGCATTTTATTGGATTTTAAATATTTGATACATTAATAGCCAATAATATTTGCTATTTCTAATATAAGTTAGAATATTGGACTTATTTTTCAGTAAATCATTATCTAGATAGACATAGATCTCATCAGGTTCTTTGAAATAACCAAGGGTAGGATATACAACCATTTTTTACCCAGATTTTTGCCATTTTACCCATTATTTTAGGCTTTAGATATGAAATTTAGTCCAGTTTTGCAATATTTTTTTACTTCAAAGGCCCAAAACCATGAAAATATGCCCGGGACCACCTATCAAAATTCCTTAAAAATGTTAGCTATTGATCTAAATAATTTTTTGAAAAAATTAAAAAAAAAGTTCATGGATTTTTTTCAGTGATATTTAGATATTGCTGAAGAATTATGCATTAAATTTGAATAATCGTCATGAAACCATCATGTTTTTTTCATACAAAAGTACATTTTTGGACCATGATTTTATTTTTCCCATTAAAGGACATAACCTAGGATTTTTCATGTGCAATACAAAATTAATTTGGGTATTGGTTCACTAAGAAGAAAATTCATGAAAATTTCCCATTTTTTTGTATTTTTTGGCAAAAATAGAGAATACTTTTTTTTCTCAAAAATCTGTAATAAAAAAAGTAGCTCGGGACCCCCCCTTTTTTTTACATTTTCTATTTCTAAATAATATAAGCTACCTTTGGGCGAAAAAACAGGACATTTCATGGCTACAAAGTTAAGAGTAGCGATCAACCTTAATGACAAATGTATGGGCTTTGACTTTCACTACTCTCTATACTTTTCCGTATTCAAATGGGTCTGCTACGCTTAATAATTGTCCGATTGACATAATTCTTTTTTTGTTGTTCTTCTTACATAATGAGCTTTCAGGTAAATGTAACAGATCTGATATGACACTGTTATTCTATTTTCGATGCAACACGCAGCAGACCGATTGCTGCGGCCACTGTAGTGCTGAGGACTACGACGCGCCGCCCGCGTATTTTACGCGTCTGCCCCGCGTCATACACGCACCTACGCGCCCGCTGCAGCCACCTGATGCCCTGTTACAGTGTATGTTGTTCCATCTAGGATTTAGTGCTGGGGACTATACGTTTATAGTGCTGGGGACTACGTTTATAGTGCTGGGGACTATGTTTGTAGTGCTGGGGACTACGATTGTAGTGCTCAGCACTACAGGTGTAGTGCTGAGCACTACAAACATAGTGCCCAGCACTATAAATTAATATACAGCTACTATAGGCCCCTTATCATATCATAAAGGGCCCACACCTATGCCATTCTAAAGGTACTGAATAATACTGCATAGTGCTGGGGACTAAATGTGTAGTCCTCAGCACTATATATGTAGTGTACTGTAGTGCTCAGCACTACAGGAGTAGGTAGTGTTGCGTAGTGCTGAGCACTACAGTACTGTAGTGCTGAGCACTACGGGTATAGTGTACCGTAGTGCTCAGCACTACACCCCTAGTCCTCAGCACTACACCTGTGGTTACCTGTAGTGTTGGGGACTACAGGTGTAGTCCTCAGCACTACAGGTGTAGTGCTAAGGACTACAGTCGTAGTGCTGGGGACTATAGACATAGTCCTGGGGACTACAGGTGTACTCTGGTAGTGCTGAGGACTACAGGTGTAGTGCTGAGCACTATGATCGTAGTGCTGGGGACTAAAACCGTAGTCCCCGGCACTACAACCATAGTGCTGGGGACTAGTCATAGTGCTGGGGACCCGGGCTGGGGACCTATGCAGTAGGCCCTAGGCCACTATATAGGCATTATCATCCAATAGGCCTACTTTTGTACTTTTAGAATCATTTATAGTGATGCAGAGGCATAGAGATAGGGCTGGAGATAGGGGGCCTATAGTGCAGTAGCTCTATAGTCCCCAGCAGCAAGATTATAGTGCTCAGGACTATGGTTGTAGTCCCCAGCACTATGACTGTAGTCCTCAGCACTACGATTGTAGTCCTCAGCACTATACTATAGGCCTATCTCTAGTAGCATACCGTTGTAGTGCTGAGGACTACAACCGTAGTCCTCAGCACTACAACTGCATAGGCCCTATATATGTGTAGTCACCCCCCCTACCCTCTCCACCCTCCACCCAGTCTGGCATTCCACTTTCCCACGGGCGCAGGCGGCGCCGCTCCTAAAGCTGACGAAGGCGCGTAAAATACGCGGGCGGCGAGCTATAGTCCTCAGCACTACAGTGGCCGCAGCAATGGGTCTGCTGCATGAAGCACGCATAAATGTGAACAGTGCTGTGTGCAGTCACGCCTACATTTTGATCTTACCTTTTTAACTAAAAAGCCATCTTTCAAGGTGGCGCTGGGGGTCTCCATATCTTCCTGCTAACTACCTGACCCCGCTTACCGGATGTAATTAACTTGACATTTGATTTAAGTCACTTATTTCCAACTTCCTCGTTATTGTTGCATGTTGAATCGACTCTCTGCACATCCAGGATGTACACAGTGAAATGGTAAAATGAGCCCAATCTTATCTCGTTGTAGCGGGTTCGCTCGGCATCACTAGATGGCAGCACCAGCTGGTCTACATGCAGCATTACTACGAGATAGAGCTACCTTATTGATTTTTGACGCTTTTGACCTGGATGGGTAGGGGTGTTGACGCAAAACTTTGCGTTTATTTTAAAGCATTTCCAACCATAGGAGTGAAGCTATTCAAATTGGTCTTAAATTCTATAAATAGATGATGGAGGTTGGATAAGTCTGTGAAGGGGCAGATAGCAGGAGAATATATTTAAAGGCGCACTGAACCCACGACGTCATTTGCGTACAAAACTCGGCAGGGCTAGGTCCTGAGCTCAGTGCGCCTTTAAGTGCCCCCCCCCCCTCCTTATAATTCAATGACAATTTGCTTCCCAAATTGGTTTAAATGGAGTACAGAAATAGACCTATGATATACAAGACCTGCGAATCTGTGTTAACACCCCCCCCCCCTCCCCCTACACCCTCTGACGTTAGATCAAAGGAGGTAGGGCGCTCTGCTTTTATAGTGAGTGGTCCATAGCAGAGAGGGGATGGATGTTTTTAAGTGGAGGGGGATGTTGTGTTGTGAAAACAAAAGGCATCCGGATTAGTTTAAAAGACTTTATTATCAATACTATACAACATTTAGACACTTTTCATGTGCTACTTTGATGATTTCTTAACACAAACCAGCTTCTTTTATTCTTCTGAGATTTGTATCCACAAGCATAACCATTTTAGGTTTAAGCTGAATTAAATAGTGGTTCCATGTGAATTCTGTTATGTTAGCTCTAGACCGCACGAGGAGGCTATTTGTTTGTTGTTTTGTTTTTTCCCCACAGGGAAAGTAAAATGGCTTAAACAATGATTTCGAACTCTCCCAATTCCTCATCGGAAGGCAGTTCGATCTGGTCCCGGGGGATGAGATCTCCGTCGATAAGTGGGAGACCTTCTTTTTCACGGCGTGCAAGTTCCAGGTAAGCTTCTCGTTGAGACCAGTCAAGGAGCCTGAAACAATGCAAGGAACCACAATCAACAATGATTCAATATACATTGTCATAATTATCTTGTCTTAATTTATTGTTTTTGTTGACTCATCATTTACGGTATAGACTATAGTGCTATTTGTGGTTAACTTCCGTTCACTAGCAGTGTATTTGGACTGTACAGCAATATGTTTATAAAAGTATTAAACTACCGTACCTGGTACTTTCTTTATAATCAGAAATGTGTATTGGCGATTAACCTCTTTTATACTTCAATTTACCAGATTCAAGCTATGTTAATACATCATCTCCCATATTACTTCCCGCTCATATACCTTACCTGTGGTCTGGTTGATAAGCTATCATGAATCCTCCCCAGCATAGGCATACTGTGACACCCATGAAGAGAATCATGAAATGGGTGTAGGCATCCTCGTTTTGGTCTACTAAGCTGTAGCCATAGGACATCCAGTTCTGAAAATTATAGATACAAGACTCATGTTGTCATGTTCATATTTACTATTGGTATGTATGAGAAGTTAAGGGAGTGATAATGTTTTTACAACAGGTGGGTGGGGGGGTTTGTGGGTTTTTGAACAGAGTGCTCATATTATAACAGGGGGTGCGGGGCCATGGGATTTTACGCCAGCGCACACTTTTTTTTTCACCCTCCCTCCCTACAGGGATTGACACCCCCCGCCCCAAGCCAAGGCTGGCCCAAAAGCCAGTGATCCACTGCCGCGAATTTGCTGCGTTTTTGCTGCGAATCACACTGCTGCGAGTACACACTGACAGAACTGACGGATCTGCTGCTGCGAGTCCCTACGACCACGTCCTCGCGAGGGACGAGCGGCGTACAACTGTACTCGCAGAAATCTAAAAGTTTCAATTTCTGCGAGTAGACTGGCAAGGTTCTCTCGTACGGGTGTAGTCGCAGCAAATTCGCGGCAGTGGATCAGCGCCTAAAGACGAAGACTGCGCGCCCCCTTTGAGCATTGTAACATGTAGATTTTTCAGCTCAATTTTTTTTAAACCAAGAAAGGTCGAATTTTTTACCCCCTTCCCTCTTTTTTGTTAAAAATATAAGCACTTCATTATGCTATGGACACAGTCACAGGCCACACGTTTGATTGCCCATATAATTGGGAGTAAGGCCAAAAACTAGTTGTGTTCAGGTAACATGGCCCACTCTAGGTCGATTTTTTTTTTTTTAACAATTAATCATTAAAGGAGTTTGAGACAAAATCCCTATTCTCGTATAATTTCAGTAAGAAAAATGTTCAGAAAAAAATGGGTGTTTTTTTTCAGTAGACCAACAACACAGAAGCATAGGCCCCCTAGTACTAGTAGTAGTACATGTAGTAGGGCCCTAGGCTAGGGATCTACCTGAACACAACTTCTTCTTTTTTTTGGCCCAAGCATATTAAAATTTAAATCAACAGCTGTTACCTTAGGCTTCCCTGTTAACCTCAAATTAAATATGTATTGGCTACTTAAAGTTTAAGTATTTACTAATAGTAATAGTGTAGTATAATACACATACAATATATTTCAATTAAATTTAAGGGAGTGATCATTTTTTAACAACAGGGGGGGGGTGGTGGGTTTCCGCGCGGAGCGCGCGAAATTTTTTACACCCCCCCCGGTCAAGGGGTCAACATTTTTTACCCCCCCCCCCTTAGGGTCGAAAATCGGCTCGCGCGCGGGCCCTTTGAAGCATAGTAACGCGCGGGCTTTTTGGCTCAAAACAGGTTAAATTTTTTTGCCCCCCCCCCCAAGAGGGGTCCAAATTTTTTTGCCCCCCCCCGGTCAAGGGGTCCAAATTTTTTTGCCCCCCCCCCCAAACCCACCACCCCCCCCCCTGTTGATAATAAATGATCACTCCCTAAAGAGAACTGACACTGATTCTGAGTAAACATCAGTACTACCTGGTAGTGGTATCAAAGTGACACTGGCTGTACTACTTTTCTAGTGTATTAAAGGTACAGATAGTGGCTTCTATGAATTGAGGCCCTATATACATATAGTGAATATTATTAGTAGTCGTTAGTTTACGTAAGGCAAGTAACATTTGAAGTGTCAATAAGAGGTCAAGAAATTATTAAAGTGAGTGTTTACAAATTGGTGAACAGATGACCTTGCTTGATGTGCGTTGCTGGGACTTACCTCCTCTCTGTCGGCAAAGTTCTCAGGCTTGGTTTCCTCACTTGGGGCGTTCCGAACCGATTCTGATATGGTCGCTGCATCTGGCTTCTTTTTAGATGTTGACAAAAAGGAAGCAGGCTGGATAAATCGAGGATTTCTCACCGATTGAGAAGCCAAAAGTCGGCATCCTTGCCGAGCGGCCAGTCGCATGAACGACGCCATGTTGGCTTTCTGACTGAATGCGACACCTAGCACAGAATAGTGGCCGATTAAAGTGTTTGGCATTTTAACAGAATGTATCTCAATTGCATGGATTTATCCATTACAACTTATTGTATCATAATTATCTTGTATTTATAGATGTGTATATTGTCTCAAACTTATAATGTATTGAGATTTTATAATAAATATATCCGACTGTACTTTCCCCGCACAGTAAACTGACATGGCGGCAAATGGCGCGGATTTTCGGTGAGTTTGTCATATTTACAGGTAATTCTTGAATTATTAGAGTGATTGAATGAGTACATAGCCTGATATTCACTAGATATACGTATAGAACACATATGTGTATGTTTGGCCACATTATATAGCTGTTGTCATGGCTTGAGAGTGTATTAAATCATTAAATGATCCTTCAGCCACCCATCAGCCATCTGTCAAGTGTCATTCCCTGGCCAGGCCCAGGGGATGGGCCCTAGGCCTAGATTTAGATCGTCGAGGCTCGAACTGTCTTGGGGACGGAGGGAAGAGGTGGGTTTCTCGACCTACCTAGATTAGGCTCTAGGCCTAGAGTCTAGCCAAATAGGCTGCACATCTTTAAATTTTACTTGGACCTCATTTTCTTTATTGATGTAGTCTGTAGATCTACAAAAAAAAATGTAGTTTTCCAGTTTCTGAAAGAGGTCTGCATGAGGACTGCATGAGGTCTGCGTGTTGAGGGGTCATGACATAGCCTATCACCCTATGTCCCAGTATGTGTCCCATATTTGGTAATTTTTCAACAACTCCCCCTCGGCCCCTGTCTTATTTAGTGGGGACCTTCATGATGCCATGAAGGCATGATGGGGGCATGAAGGAGTAGATAATTAACATAATAAGGGAGGGTTCATTATTTATGGCAGGGGGGGGGGAGCATTTGAGGGGGGGGGGGCAATTTTTTTAGGGGTATTCAAAGGGGGGGGCCTTTTTTTTTTACCCTATTCTTAGGGGGGGGGGCCTTTTTTTTTAGGGGTATTCCTAAAAGATGTCGCGAATTTAGTACGGTGAAATGTCGCGAATTTTGGTAACAGCCTGTTATATTTTACCAAATTATGTCAATATTTTCAAAATTTTCTAAAATTTTCCTCAAACTCCCAGCAAATTTCTCACTGCATCACTTTTAACACTCAGAATAGCCCACCGTTTTGTCAGTCTTCAAAAAAGTGCCGGCCTCATGTAAGCACTGAGGGTATGGGAGCTTCCAATTTATAAGCATTGAGGCCCTTAAACTCAACAGTATGTAAGTCGAGTGTCTGAGGTTTGACTATTATCGCTCACCAGCGAGTATCATGAGACGTTTACACCAAAAAATAAAGTTGAAAACGGTCCAGGGTGAGGCCCACTGAGGGGGGGGGGGGGCGCTTTTTTTAAAACTTATTCCGAGGGGGGGGGGGGGCCTTTTTTTTTCAACCTATTCCGAGGGGGGGGGGCAATTATTTTTGACGCATTCGATTTGCCAAACGCTCACCCCCCCCCCCCCCTGCCATAAATAATGAACCCTCCCTAACTTCATCGGGAGGCGACAAACTTGAGGGGTCACTTAGTCTGATTGTCATGCGGGCCTGGGTCTTCATGCTGGTGGTCTACCATGTGATCTCTCCTCAGTGAACCACATCTGAGATACCAAACTCCAAAGACCATGGTTTGTCTGGCCCTGCCTACTATGGTAATATCCCAGCCTAATAAAAGAACACTCGCTATCCTCCGAAAACAGTAGGGGATGTGCCCCGGTAGCAGTTTTCTCCCTCACCTCATAAATGCATTCATAGATTTGATCATCCATAGATGCGGTCACTGCTGTATTGTGCAAGCAGCATATAAATATCTGTCCTACAACTGCTAGGCAGTCTAGCCACTATCTGTGGCTGACTCCTTGCCAACTTGAGATATGTCCCGTGAGGTACTTGATGTACATCTGGACGTTTAACAAATCAATCAATCAATCAACAATGGGTGGTGGTAAAACCATTTCGACTATTTAATATTTTCAATTCCAAGACAGGTGTGACTTGCATTCCAAGACAAAATTGTTCCAGGACACAAATGTTTTGCAGCAAAAGATTTATCTTGACTACCCACAACAATTGTTTTGGCTTTACAAAACAGTTGTTTTGGATTTTACAGTATGTCTCAACATTTTACTTCTCATTCTTTTCAGATGAAATACATTCATGTGGTGTTGACTAATTTCAAGGAGGATTGGGCGGGATGGCATAGACATTGGACCTCTCTTACCTCCATACATAACGATAGTAGCATTCATCTCTAGGAAACTGAAATACCTCACATTGATTGGAACTATGCAGCATTGTTTAAAGCTAACGTCCCTAAAATGTATCCGACATCAGAATTCTATGAGTACAACCCTTTCAATTTGAGACTGCCAGCATGAAGAGGCCACTTAGTTAGAGCCGGTTGAACAACCATTATGTAGTGAAATCCGGAACATACATATCTAGGACAATCTATAAACTTACAGTTCAAGAACAAGTTTGGCAGACTTACCCACAATGGCCAACAATAGGAAAGGTGTTCCAGGGAGGACATTGGATTTCCAATACCCCTCTGCTATTTCAAACACCAGAGGAGAACCCCCAGATAAGAGGCGCAGAGTGGAATCAAACCAAGGAAGGTCTGCTGCCACAGATGCCGGCGATGATCTTTGGGATGATGACTTAGATTTCATGACTCAGGACCAGCTGGATAACATCGATCATGAGATCAATATGTCCCAAGTACCTCAGGACCAGAATCAGGCGCGTGCTGCACCCGCCACTGGCTCTACGCGCATGGTCGGTCGGGGAACATCTCGCAGCCAATCTGAAGGCAATGTTTTGTCAAATAGTGCCAAGGGAAACATGGGTCATACAACTGGTGTACAACCAAAAAATGTCTCAAAGTTATCGACCAGGTATATAAAATCGAATTCCACTACAAATCCTCAGGTCCCCTTCAGGAACTTTAGCGAAGGTGTTCCCAGAGCTGAAAATCAAGCAGGGTCTTTTGCTCAGCAGCCAAAGGCATTTGATGCTAAGGTTACAGCATCATCTTCAAGTCGCTTAGGCCCACCACTAAAACCACAAGGTGCGTCATCGTCCATGTTAAAGAGTCAGCTCACTCCATTGACCGGTTCAACTGGGAGTGCACAGTACTCACCGGGGCTTCCAAGTGGCCAGGCTCGGACTGACTTTCACGAAATTTCACAAAAGCATATACAAAAACTGCAGAAGGAATTGTCCTCCATCAAAGAAGAGGTAGGTTTTATTTCACAGTTGCTATTTTCAGGAATACATTTGCTTTAATCTGAGTGTATGAATTGTTAATGTAAATGGATTTACAGGTTCTTGCTAAATATGTAAATTGTGTAGAGGGACCTATGCATGGGTGTCATAGATAATCAAAAATATGTTATTCACCCATTCAGATTTGTTCAAATATATTGTTCTTTATGAGGTTGATAACACTATGTTAAGTGCTCACACCTCGTTTGTTTAAAGGTTTATATCACTAAACAATTTGGTAAATATATTGTTAAATCTTTTATTTTTAGTATGAAAAATGCAAGAAACTAAAATGCCAGAAAGAGGGTGAAGTAAACATGCTGCGGAACGACCTTAAAACGACGAAACAAGAACTCTACAATACTAAACAGGAGCAAATGAACATCCGTGACCAATATAAATCTGAGCAGACTGAAAAGGAAATGAATCTAACTCAGGAAATAGAACGACTGAAAACACAAATACAGTTTGCGGAAAGAGACCGCGACGAACTCCAAACAAGGTGTAAGTTGTTGGAAAAGAGGGGTTCGGCTGCTGCTTCGGGAAGTGATGGGATGAATACGCCACTTGTGTCGCAGGCGCAAAGTCCACAACGGAAGCAGCCGCAGGGCACCCGGTCACCGGCCACACCAAAGGGTCCTTTCCCCAACCGGGTTACCTTCATGGCTGAGGAATCTAAAGGGGCTACGATGTCACCAAGAAGGAAGTCAGTCACAGAAGAAACAGCAGGCAAGTCAAAAGAAAATTGATATTTGTTTCAAGTTACAAGCCCTATATTCAGGGTTGAAAGTCTTCAAATTTTCACTTGACTTCAAGACTTATTTCAATGACGCAAAGACCTGTATTTAACCATAGAGGACCTTTATCCAGGGCCTCAATTTGAACGTTTCAAGTCTTCTTCAGATTGGTCACTTTCATCCCTGTATATTTTTTATACCCTTAACCATGGGCTACCTTAGTGGAGGTGATAGTTGCAGAGGAACTGTGTCATAAAGAACAAAAGTCATCACACTAAATAGATTACTCACTAATAGATCAAGTTACCGGTAGTATGGCTTGCTGTCCACATTATACACATTTTCATTGTGCCATATATCTTATTTTCTAGGTCGCTCGGCGGAAGTCCCCCAGCCTTCTAAGCCAGAATGGAAGAAAAGGTTTTCAGTCGAAATCTTAAACAAGCAAGGTAACACACGTTTTAGATGATTTCATAATAAACAAACTTCAATATTGATGATGTGACCCATCTAGAATTTAGTTGTGTTGGTAGACCAGATTCGTCAAAACTTGATAGCTTTCATTTGTAAATATCGCACAGAGTTTTAAGCAGCACAGTTTGCAGCTGTACGTATCGGGCATATCGTTGAGGAATACATTTAAGCCCTGCATATTTAGTCGTATCAAGATTATCATCTATAACAATTTGCTTTAAATAAATATTTTGAATATTGTATTCTGTTCATCAGGACGGATATCCGGTCCGTCACTCGTAAAGTTACTGCTGCCACGATCGAAATCAGACAACATATCGGAACAGGGCCTGATCGGACTACTTCAAGTTCCGCAGATGAAATCCAGTGTGCTACCCTCAACGGCAGCAAGGGAAGAGGACAGCAGTGTAGCAACAAAAACTAACAGGTAACGGGAATTTCAAATTGATATAATAATGTGAACTTAGTCCCTACTTTAATCTGATAAAGGGTCTCTTAAAATATTAAATAAAATGTAATTTGGAACCAATGAAAAATTTTGAAAAATATGCTACCCGGTAGTTATAAACTGTGTGACATATTGGGTTCAGCTGTTTTCGCCTTGAATCTTAAACTTAGAAACCTTAGTAACTAAAGATAAACTAGAGATTAACTTAAGAGAATCCAAGAGAACAAAAATATGTCACAATATATTTTAGGTGGATACAGGAACTTCATCAACAGGCTTCCTCCCAAGAGGCTGACCAGCCGTCACTCGTCGTGCCCCACAACTATTACTCCCTCGCCGTCCAAGCGGTCTCCACCCTGCTTCACAGCGTCCCCGCATCCTCCCCCGAAGACTCCCCGCTGCTACAAGGCCACACAGAGGAGGCTGTATTCCTGCTGCCTGCCATAGAGAGCTACCTCAACCTCTATGAGGAGCAGCTCAGAGCTGCTCGTGAACCCAGCTCCTCCATGAGCAGCACCTCCATGACCAGTCTGAGCAGCTCCCTCGACTCATACGATTCAGTGTCTTCACACCAGCGGTCGCTGGCACGCGAGATCGCCAACTACGCGCGCCAGGTTGAGCAGTGGGCACTAAACGCATTGAATATACTTTGCGTACTGGCTGATTTCTCACCGGCAGTAAGATTGGCAGTCTTTGGAGAGGCAGAGCGAGGTGCACTGAAGATGACCACGACCATTGATGGTCAGGATGAGAAAGTGAGTGTGATTCAATTTGATGTACATTAAGTATTTTTCACACGTATTTGTAGTAGACTGAACTCTTCTTTCTATTCTTTTTAGTTATACACGTATAGGATGCATCATTTGAACTCAGTTTGGTTGTAGATGTATATGCATTATATTGATACAACTTGATTTGTTTAATGCGGTTTCTTTTTCTATTTTCGTATTTATAATACATTTTTTGAGGTACATATACGGGGTTATTTTATTGTTTTAAAGTGCACAGGCTTGGATTCCGCTGGTTCATTGGTGAGTCTCTTGATAGGTATTTCAACCATTGGCCAATTAGTATTCTTAAAGGTATAGACCAGGGTTCGGCCAATTCTGATCTACCCACAATTTCTCTAAATCACTTTGGACTATATGAGTT
Organism: Harmothoe impar; assembly: GCA_947462335.1. Lineage (NCBI taxonomy): Eukaryota > Metazoa > Annelida > Polychaeta > Phyllodocida > Polynoidae > Harmothoe > Harmothoe impar. Next base: position 67,871,959 of record OX381704.1, on the reverse strand, counting down.
TGATATGTGATGATGTAATATAAGCAAAGAAATCAATAAATGAATGGTCATGGGTGAAACCAAAGAGCTGTGACTGATTTAGGGGGAAAAAAATTGAAAAAAAGTATTTTTTCTCTCCATTTTGCAACACAGAAAATCAAAATCTTAGCCATCTGTACACAAGATCAAAAGATACATTTTACAACAAAAAAAGAAGGGATTCATTGATAAACAAAGACAGTTTGGGATTTATTCAAATATTTTCTAGTCAGATAATTAGGATAGCTTTAAATAGGGCATAGCTTTTTGAAGCAGAGAAAAACAGGGAGATATGCTTTTATCATGGTTTTAAGTTGTTTCACTTTTTTTGCCACCAGGTGCCGTATGCGTAGACCCTGGTCTATACCTTTAATAAATATATGTTACAACAATAAACCGTCGAACTTCCTCATAACAAGTTGATCAATGCATTTTAAAAGAGTTATGTCCAGTATGGTCATGTAGTGTGCCCGTAGAATCTGCATGTTACTCTTAAGATTAATCGCTTTAAATATGCATGTACTTGGGCAGTATATGCACCTAGATTATAAGTGTTCCGTTCACTGTTTTTTGAATTTCTATCCAAAACCGGATTACAGTAGCTATTATATGTATCATGAAATTTAACCTACGTGGTTCGATAGAAGTTGAATAAATATATATATATTTAATTCAACAAATATCAAGAAACCATCATACAGAACTGTAAATAAACAATGCACAAATTTCCCTGCCATTTTCGTATAATTTTAGTAAAAAATATTTAAGTAGAAAGAAATTATAATTTTTAGGATGGAAAACCCCAAAAATGCCTTCCAAAAAAAAGAGGAAAAAATGATTTGGGTAGGGCCAAAAAATATAGGGTCGCTAGGGATACCTGAACACAACTTCTTTTTTTGGGGGCCTTATTGTCAATATTTTCACTGATTCTGCTCGAATTGATTTATTAATGTATGGACGTTTTAACTCCAAAGTGAAAGTCTTAACCATGGCTTATATTGATATAAAATGCTTCAACGCTATCGAATGTTCTTGCTATGCATCTTTTCCCAGAATTTATCTTCCTTTATTCACCACAGAATTCTGACGAAGGACCCTCTGATGAAAGCCTTGCCAACTCAACCTCCTCAGTCGCATCCAGTAAAAGTGCTTTGCGTATAGCTCGTAAATGTAGGATTCTGGAACAGTTGATTTATATGGTGAACCCAGTACTACCAAATGTAAGTGCATTGGTATTTCAGATTGTATATATATATATATATATATATATATATATATATATATATATATATATATATATATATATATATATATATATATATCCTTAGAATGTCTTCTCAGTGAAGTGTCCTCTCAAGTTCTAGCGGTAGTGGAAAGACAGTAAGTATAAACGCCACGTCACACATCAAGCTTAGAATGTCTTGTCAATTATAGTTAAACCTCAGTGGATCTGATCAACGCAGCTGTTTATTCACTATTTTGATCTAAAAGTATAAGTATAAGTTTTCGGATTTATTGGACTTTTGAAACCCCGGTTGAGATGGTTTTACTGATTTGTAAACACCCGCTGTTGATGCCGGAGTTTTATGAAGTAAACAGTAAATCCCATCAAATCCCAAGCTCCGTACCGTGACTTTTGCTACATCCAGTGAGGCCTTGCTAGTCCACCCCCTGATAGTCAGACATGCACTTGGTCCGCCAGGCTCTGGGTTGAACAGTTTCATATATTATCATATAAATATGACTCAATTTAAGATTTGAGATCCAACCACATTTTGCCTGCCACGAGGGTGGTCGGACTATCAAAGTCTCACTGTAATACTGTATCACATACCACTCGACCAGTACTGATACATACTGTATTACCTTTCTTGCAGAACAAAATTGGCTGCACAGATGTTATTGAAGTCTCACTACAAATATTGGCTGTGTTTGCATCCAAAGCGACCATCCCCCAACTCTTGAGGTATGAATTTATCAACGTGAATAATTACCAGATATGTTAAGAAATACACTGATTATGTTAAATCTATTACCTAAATGCAGTCAACTTCACCGTAAAATATCTATCCCCTTAGAAAATATCAATAAGGCCAGACCAAAAAAAAAAGTTGGTCAATGGATTTCGCGCACCTTATTTTCGGAAATGGAAATTTTTATTTTTTTGAAAAAAAAGTTGTCAATGGATTTCGCTCGCTTCATTTTTTTTTTTCAAATTTTCTTCCAGTTATTCCCCCAGATCAACCAATAAATTTTCATGTTAGGGGTCCACTAAGAACTTTTGTCAGAGGCTGGTAAAAAAAAAAAAATTGTCGCTCGCTCCAGTTTTCCACCAACAAAATCCATTGACAAAAATTTCGCTCGCGCGCACCATTTTTTGAAAAGTGAAATCCATTGACCAACTTTTTTTTTTGGTGTGGCCTAAGCAACACCAAGGAATAATATTATATTGCATTGTAAATTCTTTTTATTGACTCAGGGTAAACTGAGTTTATACTAAAGGCCTGAACCGTTTTTGTTACATGGGAGAAGTGCTCTCATTCAATGTCCATGGCCCACAGCCATTAAATAAGACCATGGAGAGACAGGCAAGATCTGGGGACAAATGTTTCCTTAGAAAAGAAATGTGAAATGTCTTTCCTTCTGCATGAAATTGAGCTGCGATCTTCAAGGACTGATTTCTCTCCTTTGCATAAACTCTTAAGTATTCTTAAATTGCTACCCTCTAAATGAAAGGCACATAGGGTTCAGTGTTAAAGCAAAGATAGAAATCACTACTTTTGCCAAAATCCCCCATATTTCTCTCTTAACATACAGAAATGCCATCTTGTACAGTGGAAATACCCTCAAACACACAATAAACAACCATCTAAGTCGTTTAAATTAAATTTGAATTAAAGTTACCAGTACAGAGCAACACAAAAAAATATTTTAGTTCCTTTAGCGACCGTCCTCCAAAGGGTGGCGCCACTGCGACTTCTCGTGCACTCCGAGAACTGCACGAGACAACACGAGAGTTGCCAGCGACAGCGTCAGGATAGAAGGAGCGTCCAGAGCAGTTCAAAACTGTACCACCCATATCGTCGCCGTTTATCGTCCAATCGACTGGCTTTTTGATAGGGACAGAAGGCGGTACATGCCCGCAGCCTGCAACTGTCGCCCACACCCACCTGCACACCCACACCCACCTGCTCTCCCACACCCACCTGCTCACCCATACCCACCTGCTGGCCTGAAATGGATTAACATACATGTATGACACATGACTTTAGGGTACTTTTTAACAAGGAATTCATTTCTGATGCCAGAATGGACCAATGAATGATTATAAGGGAGTACTATATCTAAGTACATGATAAGCTTCAGATTCAGCTTACTCTGAGTCATCTGTGAGGCCACTCACGCTCATCCTGGAAAGCAGTTAGGCATACTTTTGCTTGTTTTGAATCTATTGGATGTTCTTTCATGATCGGGTGAAAGCAGGTTCACTTCCCTTTCACAGATACAGAGATGCCACTTTTCCTACGTTGGCAGAAATTCCTACATTTTTGCTGGAACTTCTGTATTGAATTCCTACAGAAATTTACCAAAATGTTAGGCCTAGGGATAGGCATCTCTGCTCAGATAACATTAGATGCTATTCATGCTTTCAGGTTTGGGCCTCTTCTGCGGCAGGACCTGCTGCAGCTGTGTATAGAGGAGTTGTCGGGGCCCGCGGAGCAGCGTCTACGGTGCCACCTCTGTGTCCTAGAGCTCGTCAAGTCACTGTCTCAATCCGCAGATGTTTTGGCCCTCTTATGTAGCTCATCAGGTATGTAACTATTATGTCAAGGAGACCAATGTTTGTACTCGAAATCCTACCTCTTCCCAAGGGAATCGCCACCAACTTTCCTCTTATTTTGTATGAAATTGACCAATATAAAAAAATCTTATTTTTAGTTGACCAAGGAGTGGTATCTCTAGACTGGTCTGATTGGAACTTATTTAGCGGTAATCAGTGTGTCAAGTAATAGAGGAAAGCAAGACAAAGGGGAAAGGACATTTATTTCGGGGAGAAACGAAGTTACTATGCTTAAGTACTAGAATGGCCATTCTCCACACCCCAGTGGAGAAACTGATGCTCATTCTCCATGGGCTGTTTCTCCACGATGATGTCGCCAAAATAGCTATGAAACCAATCTTAAATTGTATATTTTGATGAAGTTAATCAAGAATTACATGAATTAAATACATTGGGATGTGGAGAATGGCCATTCTAGTACCTAAGCATAGTAACTTCGTTTCCCCACATGAAATAAATAGACAAGAGATCCACACTAATCAGTCTGAACTCCAGGTTTCTCCACTCGTGGTGCATTGGATGGCATAACACTCGGCTCCGCCTTGTGTGATAAGATCCAATGCACCACTTGTAGAGAAACCTGTAGTTCAGACAGATTATCGTGGACCTCTGTCTATTTACTTGACTTTCACTTCCCGTTTGTTAGTGCATAGAAAATCTCGACCGGAATTTAAGTTAGATGAGTGGTGAGGAAAAAAGTGATTGTTGTTTATGGCAATAAACCAAGTAAAGGGCGTTGCTGTTTAACCCTTTTAATAAGCGCCGCACAGAAGCTAGACTTCCTTCAGTGGCTTCACATTTCTTTGCCACCTGTATATATATACATCATCACCGATAATCCATTTCAGTACCAAATATTATGATTATTGTGTTCATGAGTTTTATTGATTTTCAGAGGACTGCCTGTTATACACAATGTACAATGCAGTAACATCACCGCAACAAGGATCTTGCACTGACTACAGGACCAGGTTTGGATTAAAGGTCAAAATTATAGCCACAATTTTGTTACAACATGTAGAACTGGTTGGAAAGCAAGTGATGATAATCTAATACCGATATATTTTGAGAACCTAAAAAAAATGTACCGGTATTATTATTTTGAATATATCGAACCATAGTAGCAAAATAACAAGTTCAAGTTCAGTAAATATTTATTGAGTACATCATATATGTTTACGATCAGTAACGATCAACTTCATGATTTCTCAATGCACCATGTACATCTATGGCCTTTTGACAGAAAATAATATGAAACGTTAATGAGGAATAGTCGTTACACCCGTAGACAATTTAAATTGAGAAGGCTCTCCTTTTTGATTGGTATTTCTGTATTTGGTTTTCTAGCTGATCCAACTGTTATCCTCTACAATTACAAATCACACATCAGGAATGTCAACAATATTAGAATCCGATTGCCACTGTAGCTGTGAGGTCAGTGTATATTTTGTCTAAATATCTTTGTAAAAAAAGACAACACCGAAATATAATAATATATTTCTCCATAAATTGATATGATCATTTTGAACATTTCTAGCAAACGAAAATTGTTTCAACAGTCATCGTCTTTCACTTTACACATTGATGAATTTTGATGCATAGAAATCAATCCCTTTTGATATACATGTATCAGCTGTACCATATTGCATCATATGTATTATAGGTGATCAAGATGCTGACTCAGCTCTTGTACCACGGTCTTCACGCGTACCGGAGTGCGCCCTCCGCAGACGGGCTCCTCCTGCTGCAGGAAGGCGCATTGTTAATGGCCGGGTTCGCGCAGTGCGGCCGCATATTCACACAACAACGTAGAGATACCTCCTGTGAGAACCTGTACATTGAGGTTGTCATTGGACTCCATGTGATCTTCAAGGATTCTCCAGACTCTATAGACCATGATGGTATGTCATACGTCCGTTCATTTGGTAGGATTCTGAAACTGCATGCGAGTAATGGGGTATCGAGGTTTATGAGCAGTATTGTATAGGGGGCCTACATACATGTAACGGTACCAACTTCATGGAAATCAAGGAAACAGCACCACAGTTCACATGTTCTTAAGTCATTATGGCAAGGGTATAATATCTGAACACACAGTAGTGCTTACGGCGGTAAAAAGGCAAAACAAAAATTTGATATACATGTAGTAAACAATGATAGCGTATCATATGAGATTGATAAACATAAGTTTCAGAAATACCACTGGTTAGTTAACGAAAGTTCATTTTCTCAGTCTTCAAATTGCTGCCCAGCAATAATGAAAATGAAATCTGTAATTAGTTGTACGTGTGTTGGAAACATTAAAGTTACATATTTTTCTGGTTTTGTTTCATACAGAGGTTATTCAGACGTTATGGGACTTTGATGTCGAGTATTCTCCAAACACGGACGATTCAGACGAAGCAATGGACGTCACGTGACCCCAGTACTACACGAACCTGGTGCTTAAAGAAATGATAATCTGTAAAAATGTCCATGCAATATTATGTATATATATGAGAAATAAATCTTTTAAACATGTTTCAACCCGTATTATTTAACCTTTTAACGGTGATGTCGAATTGGGAGCCTGGATATAGTGGGCTTTTTTCCGGATCAGTTATGCCTATTGACTACGAACCGTAAATTTAAAAAAAAACACTCTAGAATCCGAAGTATAGGGCTGTCTCACCAAATTGATACAAGTTTGACCCGCACATTTCTACGACCGACTAGTCTGGATAAGTGTTATTAAGGGGAAAAAATCATTAAGAAGATAAGGCTCCTTACTTTCTAGGACATGGTTAGATCAAGTTATTACATTTTTATATTAGATATGCTCTAAATAAGCCTTTTTAAGTTCTGCCGGTCATAGAGGTCAGCCATCATTCAGTTTCAACTTGTATTGATTTGGAGAGGAGAAGGCCATATGATGCTTGAGGCTAAATGTTGGGTTTTCTTCAGAAGGACACACTATTACGACGGGTTGGGGCCTCAGGAGCGGGATGAGACCTAAAAGTTGGGCGGCTTTTGGAGAGTGTTAATCATGGTAATGGACATCGAAACGTGTCCCTGGTTCAAAGTCCACTTTCAATATACTACTCATACCAGGCCCAAACTAAATGGATCTTAGACTGGACTCGGCACCAACACACAGGGTCCAGTCAAAGTGGACCCGCGCTCCATCTGCTACTCATACGGCACTGCCTATACAATGAAGTCTCCCTTTAGATACTAAAAGAGGCCGTACATAGATATCATGCTACATAAGTTCGACATTGAATATGAAGAACAAAATAATATGCTTTTATTTAGATATTGCAGTACATTTTTGTAGTTAGGTTTAAAACTGTCGTATTTTTACTTAAATTAGGCCACTTAAAATTGATTATCAGCTTTGCGGACAGCAGCCGCATCCTCTAAAAAGGGCCGCATGTGGTTTTTTTCATCTTTTGAGAAAAAAAAGCCTAAAATGGCCGCATCTAAACAAAATCCTAAGACAAGTAGCAAAATGATCAATATCTCAGCTGATAATAAGGGTAGAAACCTAATTTAAAAGGGGTTTTAGACCTAATTGCAAACCATCAATTTTCTAGAAAAAAAATAGAAAAAGGCCCTCCAGAAACAAGTGTAACAAAAAATGCACCCTTTTTTTACTAAAAAGTGTCCGCAAAGCTGATAATTGATTTCAAGTGGCCTTCATACAACACCATGCAGTGCTGCGTGTAACGGTAACTAGCATAGAGTATAACGAACAGACCATTTAGTTTGCGTATACTATGCACATATTTTGACATGTAATATTCAATATGAATATAAACCTGTACTTTTCATACCCTGAGATCTTAGTATAATATCACTTCTTTTTTGACAAAAAAGGTGAAAGCTTTCCTACGCAGTCTCTCGTGGTTTTTTTTTGCCAAATGAAAGTTGTCCGCATAGTTGTACATGTGCACGCTTTCACACGAGCAGCAGTTTTAAGGCACATGTTTTATGTAAATGCTTCTATGTACCCTGGTAGGCCTGCCTAGATGACCTTTTACTCAAAATACATGTAGTTTTACATCTGCACACTCATATAAAGGACTAATCAATCCTACTTAAGTGTTAAGTAACCAATTAAATTAGCACAAGTAGCACCACAAAATACACGTAGACCTAGTTGAACATCTGCACACAGATATAAGGGAATAGTCAATCCTACTTTAGTTAAATGACCAAACAAAAATGCACAAGTAGCACTAAAACAATTACGCAGATACACATTTCTTCATGTGACTTTTAAGGTAATCCAGTCGCTTAAACTTCCTGCCACACTTGCTGCACTGAATGTCACCCCGCTTGGGGTTATGTGCATTTGTACTGTGCCTGGAGAGCCCTGAGGCGTACCTGTACACCTCTCCACAAGTGGAGCATATGTAACTGCCCGGGTAACCGCCCTTCTTGTTTTTAGCTTTCTTCACTTCCACATCATTTAGGCTTTTCACATCATCGCTTCTCTGGTCGCTTTCAACTTCAGGGGATTCCGAGAGTTCGTTGTTGCTGCTGCATTGAATAGTGATGTGTAGGCCTATGTTTATGGACTCTGGCAGGCTCTCCACGAACTCTATAGCCTGTTCACGAGCATCACTACCTGTGTAATTCTTGACCTCCGTGAAGCAGCTACTTGACTCCTCTTTGCTGTTAACAGATGAATCATTGGTGTTAGCTATCCTTTCCTCGATATGAGGCACATCTATATCGACATTGCCGACATCGACTTCTGTGATATCCTCATCATCGGCAAACAGAACTGCTGGGCATGATTGCAGAATATCCATGGTCACGCACCTATAATATTAAATCACAAAACTTTAGTTACATTTGCTGTAGGCCCTATTGAATAAGGAGAATTCCCTCACCATGTGCATCCACCCCTCACCCCTGCACCAGCCTCAATCATCGCTACCCGGACACTTTTTTTAAAACTTTTTTTTTTTTTTGGGGGGGGGGGGGGGAAGGGGGGGGGGGGTCCATGGATCACCCCCTGCCTCCACCCTAACATTCTGCCTCCACCCTCACCTCCTACCTAGCTCTCCCAGGTGCGCGGACAAACGTTAACAGCGCAATGTTAGAGGCGCACTGAACCCAGGACCTAACCCTGCCGAGTTTTGTACGCAAATGACGTCGTGGGTTCAGTGCGCCCTAATCTGACATATTAGAATGTCGTAATCTAAGGCAGCCCTGTTTTGTATTGCGCAATCTTAATGATCTTAAATCTTAATATATAATCTGATAGTTCCCCTTGTATCTGCCACCTAGTTTTACACATACCCAAACTATGTTACCTGAAGTCTGCCTTATAGTACATGTATATGCGCTACACCCAGATGGGACAACATAAACATCTAAAAGAAAAGAAAAAGAAGAAAACACGGGGTTTGGGGGGCAGAGCCCCCACCCCCCCATTGCATACTACATGTGACAGGTGTGTTTTTTTAAAGATAATTAAGGCAATCGTAATTCTGTGTTAAGATTGCGCTGTCAACGTTTGTCCGCGCACCTAGGAGAGCTATCCCGGGCGTGCATCCTCCAGCCCCCCCCCCCCTGTTTCCACCTCACCCTCTGCCTCCACCCTCACCTCCTACCTCCACCCCCACCCCTGCTTCCAAACTGCACCCTGCCTCCACCCTCCCCCCTGCCTCCACCCTCACCCCTGCCTCTACCATCACAATAATGTACATGATGAGTATGTTTAAACAGTCTTAAAGATAGTATAGATCTTAAAGAAGTTTCTCTTTTCATATTCCCAAGGGTATCATCCCCAGTATCTTAAAAAATTCAAAGCCCTTGGATACCCTTAAGGCCACTCAAAAAAAAAACTGGTTTCTCATCACCCAGCACTGAAAAATATGAAGAGGGCGTTTTTTTTATCTAATTCTTCTTTTTTTTTTTTACTGAGGGGCCAAAATGTATAGGAAAATGTAGACTTTTTGTGAACAAATTTCACACTTTAGTATTTCAGTGTTTATTGATTTACAGAAGTTGGAAAATGTAAGATATTCCTAGGGCACTGCATTACTGACAGTATAAGCTTTAATTTGATACCAAATATGACAATACTTCTCAAAATTTAACACATTTTTCCATTAAAAATGTAGAAAATAAAAAAAAAGTTTTCCCCCAAATCATGATTTTCATGATGCGTGCGGTGATGAGAAACCTAATTTTTTTTTTGAGTGGCCTTAAATGTATGAGAATTAATTGAATTCACCTAGAGTTACTACCGGACTTAATTACCACTGGCCAGGGATACCAGCCCCATTGGCACTCATCTACTCATAATTTGGTGTGCAAACTGCCCTTGGTCGGCTGTTCAACCCACCGATGGGTAAATTGAAAGAGCCAATTTAAGACTAAATGTGTGTACATTTCCACCATTGACTGATCCAGACTGGGTACCTGAATATGCATGTGTTACAGTCGGCATATTTACTCCTCCACCATAGGTATCTACCTATCACACTCTAAAGTCAAATAGACCTATCCTATAAAGACTAGGGGGTTCAGGCCGCTCTGCCACCGCCCAGACATCCAGCTATTCCCGACTCCCTTCATGGTAATGTCTTAGTCATGTCTAATTGAGCCTAATAACCATAGCTATTTTTATACTAATGGAAAGCTATGATATATAAATGCTATACAACTCAATGGTTTCTGTAAGGATTGGTAAATGTTGAAAGGTTATTCAATGGAATGAGCATGTGAATCTGGCAAGTGTATGCTCCCCTACTCTCGTTCCCAAATCCTTCCGAAGGAAGGCTCTGGTAACTGCCAAATGTTGGGATTTTGCTGGGTCTGGGCAACCCCTACTGGTAGCTTGGAACCAGCGAACAGGAACAGGAAATGGAACCAGAAAGGCTGATGGTAAATCTACCTAAAACTACCATCATACAATCTGGTTCCATTTCCGGTTCCTGTTCGCTGGTTCCAGCCTACCAGCAGGGGTTGCCCAGACCCAGCAAAATCCAAAGTTCAAGGTCATTTGGCTGTCCCCAGAGCCTTCCTTCGGAAGGATTTGGGAACGAGAGTAATGCTCCCCATGCAGGCCCACATTTTGGCAATGGTAATTGACAGGTACCTAGGAACACTGTGCACTAGATTGGATTTCCGGTGGAGGCTATTTGGCCATTTAATTTCAAATTGATTGCATTAGAATGGCAAGATATTGGCCTACATTTACATATATCCTACATTTTTTATGGATTTCCAGAACCAGATATATAGCAAAATCTGTCATGAAAAACATGAAATCGCCTTCAAAATGAAGAAGTATAAAAGTGTAGGAACATACATTTATATTCTATGTATGTTTAGTAAATTCTGCCTGAATACCAAATTAATTGTAATATAAATAGCTCCCGGATTAACACATATGTGCCCCCACCTTCTCGTCACCTCAGTATACAAAGGTCGTAAGTGAAAAATCCATGTTTTGAGATATAAGCAAAATAAGAAAAACCACTGTAGTCTGTATGTCATATATTTCTAATTAAGTATTATATAGATGGCACAACCACCCACAACGTTTCCTACATGTATACTTTATTAGGTAGAAATGTGTCATATGGAAAATTATTTGCTCTTTTACCTAATTTCTTAGTAACTATGGCAATGATTAGGGGAAAATCAGGTCACTTACAACCTTTGTATACTGAAATTCATGTATTTTTTATTCAGTATACAAAGGTTGTAAGTGATTTCTTTAGTTCAAAACCATGAATAAGCCCTAAATAGGTATATCAATGCAATGTTATGTAACCCCAATGGTCACTACATACACCAATTTATTTTTACCTACCAGTATTACATAAAAAAAAGAATACAGGTAGTGCTGTTGCCTAGCAACAGCCATATTTTCTGCTAAAATGATAATCACCCCCCTAATGCTTCAAAATAATCATATTTTTGTAAAAAGATTTTAATGGCTATATGTATTCACAATTGCATTAAATGATTAGAATAAAAGGAACAAAATAATTATATTGTGTTATTGAAAAATGTAATTGGGAAAATATTATCACATCACTTACGACCTTTGTATACTGAAAAGAAATGCATCAAACCAGTTACGACCTTTGTATACTAACCTATAACTTTCCAAAAAATGGCCACATCCGAAAAATTCCAAAAATTGTGGAAAAATCTTTTGATAAAGACAAATCTCAAAGAATAAAAAAAAAATCGTTTTTTTCTCACTTACGACCTTTGTATTCTGAGGCGACGTTCTGTAAGAACTTGTGCATTCCCTATGTGAGTCACCCTCCAATGCACCCTGAACAAAACACGTTACACTTAGCATTGGAGGGCCATTTCTGACCCAATCGACTGCATGGTTAAGAATATGCCCTCTTGTCCTCCAATAACTCCTTACTTTCTGCAAAGAAAGATCAATTTGATTATGTTCTAGAGGTGCTAGAATTATAATTCCTTCAGCATTCTCTTAGTTAAGATCTGCTCTATCTATTTTGCATAACAAATGTAACTTTTCTGCTCGCTATAAAAACGGCCTTAACACCCTATAAAGACAGGATTTCCCTCGCAATCAGGTAGGCCTATGTCAAGTAATAGGAAACATGTATTGGAAGAATATGTGCAAACAATATAGGCCACCAGTGTTGTTTTGAATCCATGAGGTGAGATACTATCTCTTATCAAGCCTATATACAATCATGTATGCCTACCATACCTATCGTGATAAGGGGCCGTCCGTAAATGACGTCTTACTAAGGGGGGGGGGGGGGGGGTCAGAAATTTAAAAAAATAACATGACGTCATCATATCTCATGGATGGCGCATCATTCCTGCCACATGCCTCCACGACCTACGACACACACAGTCGACATGTGAAGAACGTGCTTGCTATGGTCTTAATATGTTTTAATAAAAGGATCACAAACTTTACATATTTCGATGTCCTAGATATCATTGTAGAACATACGCATATTACAAGAAGTAACATTTGTGATATTAAAGTGGAATGAATTATATCATGTAGATCTAGATGATCAAAATTTGTGTTAAATAAAAGGAGTGAACATGGCTGAAACACTCACAAATTAGGCACTACACCCACAGAAGAGCCGACGATGTCTCGTTGATTGGCCCTTAGGCTTAGGCCTACTGCACTATATAGGCCCCCAAATTGGCTGTTGAGTGAGTCTACCGGGCAGGGTTGGAATGTTGTACGTTACCAAGCAAACAATTAAGGAGTCATTATAATTGTGTCCAGAGCACTCAATCCCCGGGGGGGCCACTCCCTATGTCATCTATAGTAACTATGTGCGTACACAAAATCCCGGGAAAGGGGTCCATTTTGGGGCCCACTGGCGGGTCCGGCCGGACCCGCCATTGGGGGTCCTTTTTAGGCCATTTTTGGGTCAAAGGGGTATGTTTTTAGGTCAAGAATATCGAATGAAAAAGTCCCAAAGTTTCAATTAAAAAAGGTATACTTTTCTCAGAATTTAGCCCAAATTTAGGGTGGTATCCCGCCAAAAGGGGTTCAATTTCGGCCAATTGAAGTGGGTATTCCGCTAAAAGGGGCCCAATTTTGGCCAATTTAGAGTACCCCGCTAAAAGGGGGGTTGATTTTGGCCAATTTAGGGTGGTATCCCACGAAAAGGGGGCTGATTTTTCCCCAATTTTGGAGGTTATCCCGCCAAAAGGGGGGTGTTTTGGTGGAATTTTGTCCCGGTGAAAGGGGTCTAAATTCAGGGTGATGTACGCACATGGTATCCATAAATGTGAGAGTGGCCCCCCCGGGACTCAATCATATAGTACACTGTTACTTAATGAATGGCAGGAAACGTCTCTAGTTTAGGAAGAGGTAGATTTAGGCCTAGATCTACATCGTTTTATATTCGGGCTAGCGGTATCAATTAGGTCTAGAGCAGTAGACTACAGTTATAGGTCCATAGATGTAGACTGCTACTAGTTATGGACCTAGGTACCATTTTGGTGATCTGAAGTTTACTTACAAGTGTACAATGTCTGTGTGTTGGCCCTAGATCTAGACGAATTGCAAGAGTAATCTTTGCTGGCAGAGAGGCATTTCTGTTGACCCTGTATCAAATGATCCATTGAGAATCTAATGATGCACACACCAAAAATCCTATGCTGACTACAAAACAAAATTTCTGTTCTAAAAAGACCTTTCTAAACAATCTATGTAAACTCTGGCAACAGAGAGAGAACCTCCCGAAATTAGGGTCAGAAATGCCCAAAGTAAAGCTAAATCATGATAGAACTTCCTCTACAACAGTTGGAATGAACTATGTCAGTCGTTCCTTAGCTGTCTATAGACTCAAATGTTATAAGATACTTACCTGAACAAGCTGTGGACAGTTGTTGCCAATGTTTGGGAGCAAAAACGTATCTTTAGAGTGATTCAAATACTGGTTAGTGCCAAAAACGTAAGCACTGGTTTAATAGCAGCAGGTAGTGTTTATTTAAGCCACAGGGTGGCGCCTCTGAAGCAGTGTTTTTAATTGCCTCTAGGTGGCAGCAGCTGCAAGGGTGTCGTGAGCAAGAGAATGAGGGAACAGCATGGGAACTAGGCCTAGATGGAATATGGACCCGGGAATATGGACTTGGGCAGGGTCAAGGGTCACAAATTATGTGAACTGTACAAATGTGAACTTTGGGGGTTCATAATTGGTATGATATATTGCCTTTGGTATGGTATACTAGGGAAAATGGATTCTTTGGCCTAAATGAGTAGGCCTAGGAGTTTAATGAAGGCCTAATGATAAAAGAAATTTAAAAAGAAAGAAAACGTCACAATTTAACGATGCAAATTATAACAACGCTCAATTTCTGCCACATTCGGCTGATTCCATGAATAAATGTGTTCTCTTTTACCCCACATGGGGTAATGACACGGACCACTATAGGCCTATAGTTGTTTCACCCATAGCTTACTCGTTCATTTTATCCCATGGGCAATTAATCTTGATTAGCCTTTTATATATAAAGGATCTCAGTGACCCGCTCAGGGGTCACATATATTTCAACAACCAGAGGCAGTAGGAAGTGGGTATTCGGGAGGGATAATTCGACTATTTCACCCGTTTTTGGACAAGGGGATTCATGGCAATCCTCATAACCCTCATAACTAGTCCTACATGCATATGGGAAATTGGACATGGGGATTTCGTAATTCATATATTCCATCGATCCTTTCACTCTATACGTATGTCTACTATTAATGGCATGTGATATTTAATATGAAAAGATCTGACGTATTAATTCATTGGTTTAGTAGGCCTATATTTATAAACGTTATGTAAATGAGATTTATGTGATTCAGTGATCATTTTAATAATAGGTGTATGCATACAACACTTTTTAATTAATTAATTTAATACTTTCTCATAATCATCTAATGATAAGCTAAACACTTTTAATAATAAGAAAGCTCTTCAGTTGGAGCAGCATGGCATCTTTAAAGGGTTAGTGTATAGAAGTTATGGTGCATGAATGCATCGCCTTTCTTAAGCAGTATGCCGTTTTAAAAGGGTTGGTAGAGGGAAGCTATGATGCATAAATGCATCGCTGATTAGTTGAAGCAGTATGCCGTCATAAAAGGGTTGGTGTAGAGAAGTCATGATGCATGAATGGGCCTTCATCGCTGTTCAGTTGAAGCAGTATGTCGTCCTAAAAGGGTCGGTATAGAGAAGTCATGATTAATGAATGCATCGCTGTTCAGTTGATGCATTATGCCATCCTTGAATGGTTGATTTACATAAGTCAGGATGTATGAATGCATTGATGTTCGGTTGAAGCAGTATGCCACCCGTATAAAGGGGCCATTCGTGGATAATGGATTTGCCGGGGCGGGGGGACCCTTCACTTAGGTAAGGCTATCATCGATACCCCCAGAATCGATATAGGGCCTACCGACATTTCTAAAATCCTGATTCTCATATCGACGAACGCATTATGTAAATCCCCCTTTAACTCACAGGTAGCCTTAGAGCAAAGATTGGGGAAATATTCCATCTAGAACTGGCTTAATGTTCAAGAATATCTCTACTATTAAACTGTTATTTTAATATCGAAATAAATCGACAGGAATAAAACTCTTTTTCAGGGGCTTATGATGGGTCTAAATTCTAGCTTTTTTGAATGAGTACATATAGGAACATAGTTAACTTTTCAGACAATGGGAGCTTCTGAGGCGAAACTGGATTTGTAACCAGTTAAATTTAAAGAAATGAATTTTGGTCTAGATTTGTTGTGCTCGTGCTGATCCGTCGTAAAAGATGAGGGTACTTAGAACACGGAGTCAACTACAATGATATCGTTCCACAATACAATTATTCGAAAAGTGTCTCAACATCACCTTCCTACCCTACCCATTCACTCTTCAATACAAAGAACATCTATCTTTCTTGATTCTTCTCTCACAGCAAATCGATTTGAAACCAATTACTTTGAAATTATTTCAAAATCCTCATTCCACACTAAATTATTAATAATTGGGATATAGTCTATGGTGGCGGAGTTTCAGTAATGTCACATTAATGTTTCTGGAATTCTGGTACTGAAGGCCCAGAGTAGATATTCACGGGCATGCACCCCGCGCATGGACGTATAGCCCAGTATAGCCTCTGTTGTTGGACGTTTATAATACTGGGTGTTGACGAACTGGACTTGACTTATGTATTTATAGGTCAGTTCATTCCGCAAACGTTCAAATCTGGAATACATAAAAAGGATCGGGAGCCAAATGGCCAGAGGCGGTAAATGTGGAGCCAGGGCTGAGCCCAGGTGTGTCCTGGATGCTGGATGGTGTTTCTCCACAAATTTGCGGAGCTCCGCAAATTTGTGGAGCTCCGCAAATTTGCTTCCATAAATTTGCGGACCTCCACAAATATATATGGAGCTCCGTATTTGTATGCTTAAGTACTAAAAAACCATTTCCATATATATTTGCGGACCTCCATAAATATATGGATAGTGCATTTACGGACCTCCGCAAATTTGCGGACCTCCGCAAATTTGTGGAGAAACACCATCCTGTTTCTCCACAAATATGCGGAGGTCCGCAAATTTGCGGAGGTCCGTAAATACACTCTACATATATTCATGGAGGTCCGCAAATATAGACCTATATGCCTTTTTGGTACTTAAGCATACAAATACGGACCTCTGTATATATTTGCGGACATCCGTATATATTTGCGGAGCTCCATAAATATATTTGCGGACCTCCGCAAATTTGCGGACCTCCGCAAATTTGTGGAGAAACAGCATCCTGGGGTCTTATTGGTCCATTAGAGACCCACGTCACGATTTGACGTTTTGGCCAGCGGCGGTCTTGCCCCCTGGCGGGCTGTACAGACAATGAGGTGGCTAACACATTAAGTGATGTATGTTGGAGCAAGATGGATGGTGCCTGAGTACAGTGTCGTCAATTACCATACCACCCCTAGTTACAGCTTCATGCACATTGTTTTTACATGAGGCCCACAGGCAGAGAACACTCATTATTTCATTAACTCATCCTGATTCGATGGCATATCAAGTCCCCGAACTTTCTATAGCTCCCTAGTATAGAAGGCCTGGGGGCATGGTGGATTAATGTGTATGAGGTTTGTATAAAAGGGAAAGGATATTATTATTATCATTACATGTACTAAATAGGGACGGGACCCAGGAAAATGAGTCTGGTCCATTAAAAAAAACAGGTACTGAAAAACATTGCACGTTTTTTTAAAGGGGGATCGACTTCTTTTTAAAGGGGGATCTAAATCTTTTTTAAAAGGGGGGGGGGGGGGTGAGGCTTGACCTTAATCCACTCTTGATCAACCAGGACATGTGACTTCAACTGGGCCCTTTGTCTACCCTACATGGGTATTGGGATGCGGCCAACAGCTAGACTTGAAAACTCGTGAAACAGGGATTATTTCACTGTGGTTTTGATTAAACCTCCAGAGGATCACACCCAGTATAAAAAACATATACAAAACACTCAGTACCAGGTATCTGTTAGAGCCCGGATGTAAGTCCCATGGGGACGCTGCCAAGGCACACTTCACGCCCTCTGGCGTCAGTGAGGGACCGCATGAGCCACGTGATTGGGGGTGGGAGGGGGCTGGGGGTAGTTGGGACCTTAGATGCAGGTCTGTGCGGACCAGTTAGGTGATAACAACACCAACAACATGTCTTGGATTACGCTGTTAATAGGAATTATATGTGTCCTCGTGAGAACAGGTAAGTGTCGCTGTTACATATGTGACAGTTTGATACCAAATGGTGTATCTATTATATAAATAGTCCCTATAGATATGTTGTATAAATATCATTTAATAGCGTTTATCGTGGAAGTATGCTCCATAGATCACATTTTCCCTCATGAACCATAACTTTTATTTACTTCTATTTCTTGAGGCTAGAGAGATGTATTTTTCAGATAGAAGTCAACATCGTTTTAGGTTGAATTACCTTTAAGGGGAGACTGTGAGGGAGGGTAAGACATTGAGGACTGTCAAGGGGAGAGTTGATCAGAGTCAATTAGCAGCCCGAAGGTCTACACTGTATAAAAGGTGTTTAGATATATACTAAACACTTATCTGAACACTTATTGTGTCCGTCATTCTAAAGACTTCTATAGTAAGGTATATACAAGTGTTTAGGTAAATAGTGTTTAAATTCTAAACACTTTACAAAAAAGTCTTTAGATTATAAAAAAGTGTTTAGATAAGTGTTTAGATTATAGACGCTTATCTATAAATCTAAACACTTATTGAACGTGTTTAACTAATATATGTTTGAAATCTAAATTTTTTGAATAAGTGTTAAGATTTTAAATACTTTTGAATAAGTGTTTAGATTTTAAACACTTATCTAAACACTTTTGTTCTAAACACTTTTGATTTAAACACTCTTGTAGTGTTTAGGTAAAAATTGTTTGAATGCTAAACACTTTTCAAAATAGTGTTCAGATAAGTGTTCAGAACCTAAACACTTTGCAATTAAGTGTTTAAAACCTAAAGACTTATTAAACTGTTTAATTGAAAAGTGTTTATAATCTAAACACTTTTGATAAGTGTTTAGAATAACGGATACAACGAGTGTTTAAATTATAAACACTTATTTTACAGTGTAGACAGGTCTGTAAAGGGAGAGGGAGAGGACAGCGAGTAAAAGTGAGACACTGAGGGTCAAGGGGAGAGAGTGACTTAGGGGAGAGAGTGGATAAGGGGAGAAAGTGAACCGGTGGAAAGGTGAGCAAGGAGAGAAAGGAAGTCAAGCGAGAAACTATAAGTGTGGGGAGGAAGTGAGAAGGAGAAAAAGTACATAACATTTTTCGAAAAATCTTTCCCTTTGAACAAGAATCATGTCCCAGTCCCACTGCTTACCAGAACAATTCAAATGTTGGCATCAGTGGCACCAAGGATAGAGGATGAATACAGATCTAAGCTTGAAATTGTTGTCATCAGAATGCACATTTTCAAGTCTAGATTGAAAGAGTTTCCACCATTATTTTGTCCTGTGCACTCCACTCTACCTAATTCCTCTTGCAGTTGTAGGATCCCCTACACTTTTAATGGCAAGAGTGAGGTCCTGTGATTTTCCCAGATATTTTCCAATTGCCAGTAGGGACAGAATCTTATAGTTTAACGGTGGTTTTGCAGTATACTACAGCATTGCTATAGTGTACAGCTAGTGTACATGGGCAATAGAATCTACTGTTGGTTTACAGTAGAAAAAGGAAATATTTTCGTTTTCACTATTTATAGGTCAGAAGGGGGGTCCCGTGGGACACAGTAAAGCGTTTACAGTCTATCCTCAATAGGTAGAAGAATACACTGGGCAATTAGATCGAATTTAAGCAAACCGATGGGGAATAGAGAGCTAGGAAGGGAAGTATGGTAGTGGTCAACATCATGGGTCACCTTTAAAACAATTGTATTGTGAGTCTTAATCATCGAATATACTAACTTGTATTGTATCAAGGGGAGAAAATGAATGGGAGAAATGTGAGCAAGGAAAAAGTGGATAAGGAGAGAAAGAGAGGAGGAGGGAAGCAGTACAGAACTTATTCCCCCTTATAGATTTCATCAAAACATAATCTATTATCCAAATATGTTTCACTACAATCAATCAATTCAATGACCCTGACCTGGGTCATTTGTTTTTCTCAACGATTACCAACTAAACAACTCACTATCTTTTTTTAAGCAGTTGCTCACCCAACCCCTTCACCCCCTGGGCCGGTCAAGGTTGCAGGGAATGGTGGCGCCACTTATTACTACAATAACTACCCCCTGGCAAGAGGAGATGGCAGTACACAGGACAAACGCACCCAGAACTCTGTATATTATGGGTATTTTCTACCCCCAGGGGCACACTTTCATCAGTACTACCACAATAACCCCTATTCAGCAATAGACCCATATAACTATAATGATGATTCCCATACTGATGACTTATACACTGACTACTATGGGGATGATAACCCACCACCTGACTATGGTTACCATGGTGATGTTCAAACCGGGGCTAATGGACATAACCAAGCTGAGAGTGACACTGGAGGGCATGTAGAGGATGTGGTACATGGTATCTCAGATGGCGGAGACAGAAAGGATGAAGAGGAGGATGGTGGAACATACTGGAGGAAACATTTTGGAATTGCTGAAGAGTTGGATGAGAATCCCCAAGTAGGAAAGGATGACCATGAGCAACCGATTTCTAACTACCCACAAAATCCAGAACCTATGGAAACAAGAAGAACTGATTTGGAAAAAACAACACCATCACCATACACTACATCAAGAACAACAAAACCAACAGCATTACCAGAAGGAGCAGACAAATATCGCAATATTGCCCAATGTAAGTTTCTGTTAACTGTTGAGGGGTCGTCCATAAATGATGTCACGCCTTAGGGGGGAGGGGGGGTCAGAAATTTGTGACAAAACGTGACAAGGGGGGGAGGGGGGGTTGGCAAGTGCATGATGTCACGTTTCAAAAAAAAATTGTTTACAGTTTTATGTGATAGTCTACAGCTAAACCAGTGTAACCCTAGAAGTCTGTCTCTGGGTCATTATTACAACTTATAGATTGAATACATGTGTAATAATAGTAAAGGTTTTAAATCAGGTATGTTGGATTTTCTATATGGAAAGGCAATCAAAGATGAAGTAAATGTTATGATAAGAGCAGAAAAACAGAAAAGTACCTGTTTGGTATATGGGTTGTTTTTCCACTGTACATTACACCAACTATACACCTTACTGCCTCATTCATGATAATCAATATGTATGGGAGGGCTACCCCAGGGTGCTTATTAGGGGTGCAGAGGCCCCCCCCCCAAGGTCGGAAAGTTGCCAAAATAGAGGGTCCCAAGTAACAAAGTCGCTTTTTTAAACCCAAATTCCTGCGATCAATTTTATTCAAAAGTCGGAGATTCACTAAAATTAGTGTGCTAGGTCGCCTGAAATACAGCCCAGGTCGCCAGGTCACTTTTGACCCCTCTGCAGCCACCTTTTTCATGAGAGGTGGTTATTCAAGGTCCTGTTTTAGAACTAAGGCTACCCCATACTTGAATTATGGGCCTTAAGAAAGGTTTGGAGTCCCTTTTATATACTCCCGATGCTTATACAAGACCAGCACTATTCAAAGCAGGTGCCTGATTGCAATGGTACAGTATAAGAAATGTATGAGGAGACCCTATAAATCTTACCGGAGGTCTGATTATGACTACCCGTATCTTGCGTATAATCGGAACCTCCACTTTGGTAGAACCGTATATCCCACACCAGAGGTCTGGAAATTGCAATTTTAGTACTGTACTATACTGCCAAAACCCTTCATATTACCCACACCTAGACTTTGACAATTTTGTAGATCCCGCACTGGAGGTTTTGTTCGCATAGGGTTATATGCAGGAATTTACAGTACTGTAAAAGGTGTTAATTTGTAGCAGTGGCTTGTACTGAGGCTGGAGTCAAACATGCCTCTAAAGGGTATGGCTTATACCTGGGATGAGTTTCATCAATAATACTACAGTACTAAACCCCCCCCCCCATAATCAGATGCCCTACTCAGCTTAGGCCAAAAATAAAAGAGGGTTTGTTTCAGGTAGCATGGGCAGAAAATGTAGGGTCGGTAGGTCGGATTTTGTTTTTTTAACTTTAACTTTCTTTTTTTAACATGAAAATACCAGCCGGTCGGTCAGAAGACCCTAAAATTTACCAAAAAAAGGGTAAAAATACGGAAATTTCTTCAAAATTACATTAAAAAAAACGTAGGGTCGGCCCTGTTTTGATAGTGACTGCAGAGGGGTTTTCGGCGACCTGGCGACTTGGACTGTTTTCCAGGCGACTTTAGACCTAGACCATTAATTTTTGTGACCTGCAACCTGTTGTTTTGAAATGGCCATACTAATATATAATAAAAAAGTGACCTGCGACCTGGATATTTTTGCAAAAAAAGCGACTTTGCGACCTGTAGCCCTTAAAAGAGGCGACTTTGTGACCTCAGGGGGGGGCCCCTCTGCACGCCCTTGATAGGGTTGGTCGGGTGACCTGAAACAAACCTTTTTTTTGGCCTTATGGGATTCCTCAAAGCTAGGGGTGTGTTATACACAAGAATGCTAAAATCTACAGCACTAAGTACTTTATTATTGTACTATACTTATAAATACCTCTCATCTAATTTGCACCCAAAGCAAATCATCCTTCTAATGGCTTCACAAGGTTTTATGATAAATCACACAAAAATGTTAAAAGGGAAGCAATTTCCCTTTTTTTGGGAGGGGGGGGAGAGACCTCGGTATTCTTTGATTTTATACACATGAAGTTGGGTTTGAACTTTCTTTGTTGTGAATTATTAATTGTATTCTTTCTTCTCTTTTTAGAAGTATCTGTTTTCTGATATCAATTATGGGCCTATTCAGTCATTTCCTCATGGTATCGGGTATTGTTTTCTTTAAAGATCAAAAGGGGGGGGTAACTGCTTGCGTGACGTCACGCTTAGAGGGGGGGTCAAGCAAAACGTGACAAAGCGTGACATGGGGGGGAGGGGGGGTCAAAAAAGGCCCAAAAAAGCGTGACATCATTTATGGACGGCCCCTGATCTATTTCATATTTTTTTGAAATTTGCTATGCTTGAAGACCACATCCGGAGGTTGTGAATAATATGAGAAAACCAGAATATGCCACTGCAAACATAATGTTTTAAATAATCCTTTTATAGGCATTGCATTAATATGTGTATACAGTGGTGGGGGTGGGGAGTAGCTCAGGCGGCAGAGCATTGGACTTGCATGTGGGAGGTACCCCACACGAGTCTCACTAGCACCCTGCTGTGTCACGTTATAAACTCCCCCTGCTATGGTTGACATACAGCATACCAAAGGCCTGTCCATCTAACACTATGCCTGTGTAGTGTCGGATGTTAAAGAACTCGGTAAAAGTGTAGGGGCGTGCTTTCTACCTTCAGTCACCTCCCAGCTAGCAAAACTCGTAGTAAATCACGTCATCTCTACATCTTTTCTCAACAGATATTTACTACATTTGGTTACGTCGTATTCTTGGCCTCATGACGTCTTATATGCAAATGGTTTAGACGTCACTCTTCTGACATCTTTTCAATGTAAAATAATGATATTAGTATGACCTGCTTTGAAATATTTGAAGGACATCAGAAAGATGCGATATAAAGATGTTAGTAAGTGGAATGATTATAACATTGTGTGAGGTGGGTATATTCCAAAATCATTTTAATTGTGTGGTAACATTTATATCATAAATAAGATACCAGATGCAGACATATTTTAGACATCATGAAAAGACATGTATCTAACGTCTACCCTATACCTAGAGTAGGCCTTCTCCATCAGAAGTAGGTAACATCTAAGGCAATTGATTTAATCAGCACATTTTGCCTCTAGACATCACCAATATTCCTGCAGCGATTTAGCACATTGATCCTAGCACAGAGGCCAAGATGTGATGTCAGCTTATGGTCAGTCTATGGGATATGAATAGATTTAGCAACCACAGAAAAGGTGTGTTCGTACTAATATCCTGGTTTTTCTATTAATAATTGTTCTATAGAAACAAAAATAACAGATCATACATTCCAGAGAAAAAGTTATTCAAGTTTCATCTTCTATGTAAATTTATTGCGTTGAATAGATACTCATTTATGGTCAAACTATTGCTTATGTAGATTGAATTCTATTGATAACGGTTAAGGGAGACATCTTGTGTCAAAAGTGTGAACTACTTGAGAGGTAAAGTACAGATGTGTTTTAGACATCATAATCTGACCAGCTAAAGATGTACAACATATGTAAAGTATACCTAATGTTGGTGTCAAATCTATCACATTATTTTAGCATTCACCTTATGGCATGAATTTGACATGAATGTATTATGTGTATGATTTCTCCAAAAAAAGATGTAATATTCTAATCAGGATTTAACCACACGTTACATAAAAGAATTACCACATTCAAACATACAAATGATATCAAATAACGAATGTCTCTTTCACATTGCCATTTAGATGTAAATAATATGTCAGTTTCCTGTCAAACTACTATGTAAAAGGATTTACTCCCTCAAGATGTCGTGATGAGGTCATTTTCACGTATTAACGTAAAAGACATGCTTTTTACATCACCCTTGGCACAGCCATCAACGGCGTTGTGTGCCTGTCCCTCCAGTAGGGGCTTCAAAACGTACAAACAAACAAAAATACAGTGGTATTTCTGAATTGTGAATCTCTTCAAATATTGAATTGATCAATGTGTGCTTTCCCTACTATACACAAGCGGGCACTCCGGTGTATGGTCATCTGAGTCCATGTGTGATGTGTATACGGGGGGGGGGGGGGGAGGCCCACTCACCCAGAACATATTTTAATGACCCTCATTGGTGTAGGTACTGGTAGACCGGATGGTTACCAGTCAGTGCTATTTATGGGCAATTGGGGATCAAACAAACGCAGTGCCCTGCATTGGCTACAGTCAGTAGGGTCAGTCCAGGTAAAACCTGTGGGGGGGGGGGGGGGGGGCACTCTGTCATATTTGTTGCCATGTGTGAACATAATCCAAAGGGAAGGGCTCCATTCTGGGGCCATTTATGGGGAAGGGCTCATGGGGAATTTCCTGTTTGTTGAGCAACCTCTTGTATTGTATGGTACCACATTTGAGGTGATGTTTGTACATACATGCAATGACTGTAGGAAATATGGAGAATCCCCCCCCCCCCATTGGGTTGTTATCACCCAATGTGATGTCACATTGGGTATTCGGTACTGTAGTTCATGTGGTTCTCACTGGGGACAGCACAATCACTGGTATTTCGTGCATGAGAGTCACTTAGTTTAATAAAGAAAGAAATATACCCCCCAGGAGGTGATTTTTATATGACACAATCAGTAAATATATCAAGGTACCTGTTTATAATAGCGAAACAACCACTTGAAAACCTCCGGATGTGGTCTTTTAGCACTGGAAGCACCATATCCAATTTAGCACAATGTAGCCGTTTTCAATGGACTATATTAAATGGCTTCAAATAAAAAAATAAACACAAATCCGAACTACATTGATACCCTCTCTGATGCATTTCACAAGTGGGGGCTGTGACTTCGTGGGATATGGCCCCAGCCCCCACCCGTGAAATACGTCATACAGTATCAATGGTCATGGCATTTGTGGAAGGGTGTTATGTAGCCCAGAAGGAATTTCGGACCATTGAACCTTGTCCTAGAACGAGAGGGTGGGGGCTAACCGCGGAAATGATACCACAAACTATTAAATAAGACACAATTAGATCTGTAAACCGATCAATAATAAGTATAACCCGTCTTCTTTTTCCAGCTGTATCAGAGTGTGGACGTGTCGGCTATAAGACATGTGACCCGGCATTGCCATGCCACTACAGGGAGTGTATACCAGCATTGCCAGGTTCAGAAATCTACAAACACGGTCTGGTCAGGCCCTGTCCTCCAGGAACCGCCTGTACGAATGGAGGTGGGACTATATGTGCTAAAGTCACAAACATATGTAAGTACAGCTAGATATATTGGTCATTATCAATTTGTCAGAAAAATGGTGACAGTTTGAAATGTTTTAAACTATATGGTTAATACTTGCAGTTTTCTAACCCCACATTTAACTTTATGCCCCATCACCCCCAAATACATCTTCCCAGTGGGCACAAAATTCAGTTCAATGTTGAATCAGCCTTGACAACCAGTTACCAATGTGCCCACTGGGTTTCAGCATCAGTTCTGGTATGACCAAAATCGAAGTTTATAAAAAAAAAAACAGAATAAAACTATCTAGAGGATGTAGTTCAGTAAATATTGATAATATAGTATATATTATTGTTTTGAGATGCACAGTTGGCATAAGGCAAAGAAAATGTAATATAACTTCTTCTCCTCTAAAACAAGCATCAAGTAAACCACATACATGCAATGACTTATTTCAGGCGATGCTGCACATTATGGTGCACCCCAGGCAACGCCTTCAAAGGAACCTCTCCCAGTGAATCATGGGTCAATTTCAACTCAGTCCTATATGATGAAAAGCAACAGCCATTACAATACCCCAGAGAACACCCCTCCAAGTCCAACTAAATCCCCCTATACAACTCAGCCGCTGCCACATACTGCAACGAGTAGACCAGTTTATACTGCACCAGCATCAGAACAGCCAATTCATACCACCATTAGAACCACCCAGTCACCTTATACCTCCCCAAGGGAGACACCACCCCTTTACCATACCTTCCCAAGGGAGACCATGCCTCCACAGACCTACCCAAGAGATACCAGCACAGTCCAGGCTACCTCTAGACCAACCACCAAGGCAGCTAGTACTACAACTGCTAGTCCACAGGTGCCTAGCACCACAGATTGGTATATGAAGTACTTTCTGGGTGACGGTGATGAATTGTTGCAGGGGTCAGACTCTGACTCAGAGGAAGGGTTTGTGAACGCTGTAGTGGAAACAACTCGAGCTCCAAGACCCAGCTCTACCGCTGCACCTATGATAGATGATACGGCTGAATCTCGTGGACCCACTTCTGGGTCTCTTCCCGATTGGTATCGACATTTCTTTCGGATCCTTGATACCTACCATGCATCACAGCATGGGAACGAAGGAGACAGCGGATCAAATACACACGGTAATACCGTAGAGGGGACAGGTCATCCACCATATGGAGCCTATGGGGTGTTCGATCCACTGTCCACTAAACCCACTCCTGCTATCCAGCCCACCCCACAGATGCCTAGTGTAGGGTCAGAGCAGGGTGCCCAAATGGAGACAGAAACTACTGATGATGATGATGAGCCTTTCGAGTCGATTAATGTATACGACAATAATGAGGAATATTACAGTAATAACTACTTTTATCAGAATTACCACTGGTATGATTATTGATATATATTGTGAAGCCAAAAAAAGTGTAAAAAGAAAAGCTAAAATTTCAGAGGTGTCACTCCCTTGGCGACAAAATGTAGGAAGTCCTAACATTTTGGTAAATTTTCGGTAGAAATTTAATAGACAATCCAGCAAAAATGTACGAATTCCTGCAAAAGTAGGAAAATTGGCATCTCTGTAAAATTATCATTCAGGAATAATTATTCCTCTTCTTGGTAGCATTCAACGCCCTATATGTGTGCTTATATCTGTGCAACATGTCCCAAATGACCGTCATTTGGGACATGGTCATTATTACCTGTAAATAGGCATTGTGAAGCAGACCTAATTTCTTTTCTGAATGAACCAAACCACCAAACTTTGTATGAACCCTGCTGAATGTGTAGAATAAAAACATATGATACGAGGGAGGCACCCTATATTAGCCAAATATCAAGTTTATGCTAGACATGTAATATCTAGATACCGTGTTTGCTATAAGAGGTTTGATAAGATATGCTGGAATATATATAAAAGCAACTGCAGTCAAAACTGAGAGTCAAAATGAACTACTCAATAACATGTAACTTCAAAATAGCACACATCCCTGACTATTGCGAGTTCACCGTGATCCAAATCGCTTTGCAGAGGCAAAGCAAATAATAAAACTTTCATGCTAATGTCAAGAAATACGGGGAAATAATGATGTGGTTTTCATTACAGTTTTAGTTTATTCATTCGATCACTAGTCACAGGAATATCGAAATACTGATTTACTTGAATCTCACTAACTCATCAGCAGCATTAAATTATTTTACAAGCAAGTACCAAGAGATACCAGCAATAAAATACATGATGTAAATAAAATGCGATTATACTCTTTCATAATTGATTCTGACCTGTAATACTTGATTCAGCATATAAACACGCTAGACTCTACAAGAGTTAATATCCACACAAAAATCAGTTGAAATCAGGAATAGAAGGGTATAATTCTATATACACTATATCACGATTGCGTTGGAATCCATCCAATATCTATGACATGCTTTGGCTTTATACAACATTAATGTCTAAGTCTAGAACGAGTTGATAATTTACTATCACAGCAGTTGACCACGTTACCTCTCCTATGCAGGGAGTTAAAAGACTAGCTTTTACATTGTTACGATGATTGGCACACTCATATGTCCTTTTAAATGGGGGTATGATATCACTTCAAGTTACCAATAGATATCAAGAAAGCGGACTTGATCAGAACTTTCTAGTATCACAGATATGCGTATCCTCCTTATTTTGATACAAGTAGAAAATGAGTAAAAGAAAGTTCCAAAATAAAGTTCTCAACCCAGCAATTAAAGATGTAACATATCATTATAATATCATAAAGATTAAAAACACTTTACATTGAGAATAATCCCAATTTCTTAAGTGGGACTTCCCAATGATTTTAGTATGGAACATCTTATGAGCAAAACCTTTCCCTAGAAAATACACAAACATTCACAATGATAGTCCAGCAAAAAGCAACACTCGGTATGTAGTTTGTAAGGTATGATGACAGCCATGCATAAAATAAGTTAGCACGTTTCCACCACTGCCTTCTGTTTTGAGGCTGTTTGGGACAGCCCGGTTACTGTCTTATTTACATTTGTAGCGGTAAATTGCTTAGAATTAAGATCTTCTATACTGGGGATTACAAAAGACTGGCTCTGCGGTATATGTGAAGGCCACCGGAATAACTGTGACTGGTAGTCTTTGTCTGTCAGTGGCTGGACGGTCCGCTTATGAAGGGAGTTGCGTGACTTGTGGTAAACACTGAAAAATATGATAGTATTTGTTGAGATTATGGTAGGCCCTACTTTGCTTGGATTAAAAAAGAAAGACAAAGCAAAAAGACTAATACTCTATCGAAGAGAATTAAGTTATTATATACCAAATAATCGATATTTTAGAACTTTGCTGTACATAGTGAAATAATAAATGAAAGTACAAAAACTTACTTGAAATCCTGGCCTTTAATTCTGTGGAACTTATCATGCTCGTAGTCCCGGATAGGGATCTTGTTGCGTTCCAGCACCCAACTATGTTCATCGTAGGGACCAGGAGCAAAGCCGGGCCCTCTCTCAATACCTTCCGTCGCTACAGCCGGCAGGAGCGGCAGACCTGCTGCACGGCTCACCGTGTCAACACTGGGGTTCAGCACAACGTTCAGGGGCGGAATATCACCAAGAGCCGTCAGAGGACCACGCAGCGACAGTTTCTGTGGTACGTCTTTGAGCACCCCACGAAGACGATCTAATTGATTGCTCGATTTGAAGCCTTTATCAGTAGCTTCGGTGTCTGGAGCACATCTGTGGAAATGCATTCGTTCATCATCGACAACAAGCCTGTTCTTCCATTGCTCCTGTTCCTCCTGTTGTGTGGCAGCCTTCTCAGCCTTAAGAGGAGCACCTGCCAAGTGAATAGTCGCTGGTTCATTTTGGCCGAAGATGGGCGGCGGTTTGCGCCATACGTTAAAGTCCTCTGTTCTCTGCTCCCAGCGTAACCTCTCCCTGTCCAATGTCGGCTCCAGTACATTAGCATGGAGAGTGTTTTCAATCCAGTCCTGAAATTTTATAAGAATGTAGCACCATAGGCTTAACACTATTTTTTGTGTAAATTGTGTTGGGATTATCACAATGAAACATACTGTAAATTCTCACGTATAAGCTTACTTTGACCAATCCTATCAAGCCGCACAGGAGGTTTAAAAATTGCTAATTTAGTATTGTAGCATGCTTATATAGGCCCTCATATAAGCCGCACCATATATGACATATTTTGTATCAATTTGTATAAAGCTGAGTCTGACTCTTGTACAAGCCGCGGCTTCTACGTGAGAATCTACGGTAGTTGGTATCTAATATGTCCAACATATCAGTATTCAGTCATGTATGACAGAATGGTGGATTAACCACAATACCAGTATATCATAATTAATTGAGGTATAAACAAAGTGAACAGTGAAGGAGAAGTCTATAACAAAGCCTGGCACTACATGAGGTTATCATATCATTTAAAAGCACTAGATAACATGCTATCGATTTAGAGTGAACAACCAGCATGTACTAACCTGGTGGACATCATCAATGCGGGCTGGGTGCGGCTTCTGTGGGTGCATGTTACTCTCAATCATGGTTTTCTTTCCTGGGAAGATCCATCCAGCCGGTGTTTTCCACTGGTCGACCGAAGCCTCGTGTGCGGCCTTGGCTACAGCATCAACATTTACCGGCACAACAGTCATGGAATGGTGGTAGTCTGGGCAGTATGTGAAACGATAGTCTGGATCCTGTAGGGGTAACATAATGACCAGATTTGTTTTTTAGTCCCGGGAGTCCAAAGGTCACATAATAGGAATGGTAAAAGTATTTTTTTCATTTTCTAAAAAAAACTCAATATTGACTGATAGTCATATATTTTCAAGTCTAGAAAATGACAAATTCATTTTGAATTCAAAATACCCATCTTGCCACAGCCAGGTACCTACCGCTGATAAGATGTTACGTAGTGACTCTTTGGCCTGCTCTGTTGAGTTGAGTCGCTGTGTGCTGTAGTTGTGGGCCACTGCGACCCGAGCTCGGACTGTTGCAGGGGAGGTCTTGGCACGTATAACATGGTTCTGATTACTACGCTCATGGACGGCATTCTGTGAGAAAAACAAAAGATTATTTGACAACGATTTCTATACATGTAGGTCGAAGATTTATAGCAATGTTTCTATGTATAATGATCCTATAGAAATACAAAGACAGAACGTCAAACTATGGCGATGGAAGCCTACCTTATTCTCTTTGATGTAGTCATTCACAGGTTGACCCGCCTCTCGTTGGTTAAGGTGGTCCATCCATTGTGGGTTGATATTGTCAATCGGCGTCCACTGACGACTTGTTCTCTGCGGCTCTACGAACCGAACCGGTGAAACCGAGACTCTCTCCTCCTCTGGTTGGAGATCTGATGAAAACAGTAAACATGGACATTGTTGAGTGTCAGTCTAACCTTCTAAATTGATTAATCCATGGAATGAATATAAACAGGGAACAACGGTTGGATATATGACTAAAAATATGTTTATGTAAATGTACATGTAGTACCAACCTTCAAAGTCCTCTGTAGTGAGTGGTACTCCAAACTCACGACTCATAGAGATCACCATCTCGGCTTTAGGGAACAGATCATTTCGGACGACGTCGCGCAATTTTGTCATTTGTTGCACCTGTACATCACAACACAGATATTGTTATGTGATTTAAATGTATGAGCTATGCAGAAATTTTATTTTTAACATAAAACAGCAAGAAAACATAATGAGCGCTTCAGTCAGATTTAATTAGTTGTGCAACTCAAAGCAGTGGCACATAAACGAATAACATTTTACTTAGGTCAAATACACAAATAGATCTGCAAGTTTCCAGCATAATGTTTTTTTTCCAGAAATTCATGTACCCCTATAAATCTATATGTATGAGTTTTTCACACAAATTCCTTGAATTAATTTACAGATTTACTTGCTCTCCCCATATAACAGGAGGAAAAAATCGTATTACGTATTATATGTACCTGGTGTAGTTTGGCGAGTGCGTTGAAGCAGGGCTGGGGGACCATGTCTCGTACATAGAGGAGCGGCTGCTGCATGATGATGTGGAGCGGCTCGTGCAGCTTGACACGACACAGGTCTACGTCCAGCGGGCCGTACAGACGGTCATGGAAACTCAGGTCAGAGTTAAACAGCACCTCCATGTCTGGGAAAGACACAAGGGTAGGTATTTATATTCACTTTGGTCATACTCATAGAAACTAATAAGAATGTTAGTTAGTACTGCTCTGTCCTGAAACCCAAGCCTGACGACCGATGGCTTGGGTTTCAGAAATAGGGACCAACCTGAAGGTCTTTGTTATCGTTCTGATGCAAAAACATGTATAATTGTCACTTTAAATGCAAACTTAAATACCAAACTAAACGCTGTCGCCTAACCAAAAAGATATAGCACTGCGCCTATGGGATTAAACTGCGTCAAGACTAATCTGCCTACCTGAATTCTCCTCCTTGGGCAAGGACTTCCACAGGTCGGTGATGGCGCCATCCCGCAGTCCTTCCAGGACAAACATGTGCATCATACCGTCCATCAGCTGGAACCCGGTCACGATGTTCAGGGTGCGACTCTGCTGCTGCTCTCTGTTAGTGATGGAGCAATTAACTCAACTTAACCACTTGTGGCATTAAATGGGGCACTTGATATTAATTCTTATCGGGCGTGAAAAATTTCTGTGTCTAAAACAGGAAATCGATGACTAACAAACAAGAAGTGAATTATTTTGCCAGCAACATCTGACCAAGGTCAACTGTAATATATAATATGTCTGTGTTTAAAAAAGTCTAATAAATGTTTCATAGTGGGATGTATCAGTACTTTCATTGTGTTGGTCACTATGTGGAGTGAATGACTTACTGGGATAGTTTGTAAGTGGAGAGAGCAGCCTCTATGACATGTTGTGGCATGTTGTCCAGTTCCAGTGCCTGTGCATTGGTGTCCATTATCATTCCCTGTAGCCGGTTCAGAAGCTGAACGTTCCTGTACTCAAACTTGAAGATGATACGACTGAAGGGGCACTGAAAGATACACAGAGCTGAGGTTACTAAGACTATACAGCACAATAAATTGTTCTTTGACGTTGGGAAATAACTTACCTTTGTCTATATTTCACATATTTCCACAAGGGGAGTATAATTTGTGTATCCTCCTTTTACCTATGAACCATGACACCACATTACCCAAACAAATAATTGGATCAAATTATAATGGAACATATTTTTCATAAACAATGTCAGACAAAATGGTTTTATCTATATGTCTCTGTGTGTAAATGATAGATGTCAAATTTAATCCACACCAAGCATTGAATCCTTATATAAGAAAAAGACACATATTCATGCGTTATTTGATGCAGAATCGTGACCATGACATCCTTCTTAAATATAAATAGCATTCTTGGTAAACGAATATAAATCTGTTCAAAACGAGAAAGGGATAATACAAGAGGAAAGTTTGTGTTTTATTATTTGGTGTGCATGTGAGTATCATATGTAGGGCATTGTGACGATATGCATTTTATGAAAGATATCTGCATTTCTGTGTTTGTGAGATAGGGTGCATATAAAGAGTAAAAGCTGTAAGCTAATGGTCCTCTCTTTAATATACTCACCTCTAACAAAATCTTAAATAAATCCCATAGATGGAATTTTAAGATCTTACTCTGACTGTTTATATGGAACTGGATGGAAAGGTCATGTGTAGAGATTAGTGACATAGGAAGAATGATGGCACCTCAAGTACATGGTCCCCATGATATCCCTCCAGACTACTTAATTTTTTAACGGGGCAATGATTAGAATTAATATGTGTTCATTGTAACCATCTGTTTTGTTTTCGACAATCCCAAACAATTCGGTACTATTTAGGGCATTCTTTTTTTGAGAACATTCAAAAATAATCATGTACCTTTTCTGTGGTTGGGAGATCCTCATTTGCTGCAATTTGTGCAGGAGTTGTAAGTGGTACAGCCAGTTCAACGCGTATCTTTAACATACTGTTGGACTGCATGTAGTGACCCATGGGCAGGGGAGATTCTGTTGGGCCGTCAGTAGCCCCAGCGATACCGACCAGCTTCCCATCGACCCGTCCGTCCCGCACTCCCAACACATCGGGAAGCGGGCAGGAGTGGATCGGAGCCTTAAGATGTACAACCGTTTGACCGAGTAACAACTCAGAAAGGTCAAACCGCGCGACACCGCATGGGTCCCATGGTTGGTCACGAGACGAGAAGGGATTATGGATTGTGCGTTTACCTGTTATGAAAATAGACAAAGACAAAGGTCAATAAAGGTGAAAGTGCCAAGAGAGTATACGGAAATATTTGACCAGTTGAAAGGCTCTCTTTTTTTTCTTTTCTCGTCATAAAATCCTAACCTCAAGTTGAAATACTATGTAATGTTGAGAATCAAACACACCAAATGAAACAACTTTTGTGTTGAACATTAGCATTACAAACCCTCATACCCCATGGCGTTTTAAGGAAACTCTACTCGTCAGGCTTAATTAAAAAAATTAACCATGCTAACTTTTAGTAACTGAAGTATGTGAAGGTTATCCTTGATATCCTGAACTAGTTCCTACAAGTGACTAAACTGGAGAATTCTTTATATAAAATATGTGCACAACAATGACTCACTTGTGACTGTGCCTACATTGCTGATCTTCTGATCTTCTAAATCATCACCGAATAAGGTAGGTTTCAGTTTCTGTTTCTCAATAACGCGGTCACGGTCATGGACTTCTATCTCCAGTGCTGGCCCATTCAGGTATTCACACAACTCAGACCTATCCATTGTACCTGTAGAAATACAAATGTAGTTTTGTTAGTTCTTTGTTTTTAATGTATTTTCATTGATTATTGCTTTATATTTCTAGTCGCAAAACTTTGCATGTATAAAATGATTAGTTAATACGAGGAGACAACATTGTTCTTTCTAAGAACTGTGAAGAAAATGTATACAGGTTACTAAATGATTACATTTTAGATGTGTATGCTATAATGGTAATTCTCCTTGTTATCATGTACAGAAACTTTCCGAAAGTTTGTCACATGAAGCTATATACATGTACCTGCTAACACAACATTTATATCGTCCCAGTAAATGGCCTCGTCCTGTTCACGCCCGAAACTCCTGTGTTCTGCCTGGTTAAAGAACTTGTACTTAACATATGCTGGCATGCACCTATTGGGGTAGAAAAAGACATCAGTTACTTCAAAAATTCTGCCTTACATTTGGAAGGTCCTGAAATATGTATTTGTGTTTCACAAAAAGCATTAAAAGTCAAGAGCACCATTACAAATCTCTTATCAACGTTTGAAGTTGTACACTGATCAATCAATATGTGTGTACTAGACCCCCCCCCCCCTCCCAGATCCAGACTTGGTTTTATATTGATTGAGGAAACACAGATCAATCTTAAAGAAGCACTTCCCGTCTACTGCTCGCCGGCTGGAAGTAACGTTAATAGATACATCTGGCTTAACTTTCATCTAACAAGTAATAGCCATTTTAATTTTTCACTGAGACATACATTCAAATCTCACTAAATTTAAGAGAAGGCAGTTCTCACTTTATTCGTGAAGTGACGTGTCAATGGTGATAGCTTTATATTTTGGTCACCCAGAGGATTATAGTCTTCTAATTTTTTTATTTAAAAAGAAATCCCAGTTGAGTGGAC
Organism: Harmothoe impar; assembly: GCA_947462335.1. Taxonomy (NCBI): domain Eukaryota; kingdom Metazoa; phylum Annelida; class Polychaeta; order Phyllodocida; family Polynoidae; genus Harmothoe; species Harmothoe impar. The sequence goes on along the minus strand of OX381704.1, from coordinate 67,836,372 downwards.
ATATTTAGCCTCTCAAATATACTGATTTAGATCATGCATTCTGCTATTTGTTAAGTCTTTTAAAAGGTAAGCATCAACTCCATCTACCTGAGTCTGAGGTCTGCATAGGAAAGCGGGGTACTTGGCATCTCGGTAGCAGAATGGACTTTGATTATTAGTGGGTTAAGTTTCTGGATCTGCTCCTCAGACATCAAATTGCCGTTCAACGACACAGTGACAAACACATCATCCAGAGACGGTACGGGCTTGTCCAAACGACTTGTCACTGTCTGCATACCTGCAAAGGAGAATTAGTGGGCTCTATTACGGGACATGAGTATAACGTTCAAAAAGGATAAAATCACCATTCAAATTTTGGCTTCAACACAGCAACAATCTCTTTAGATGTGGAGCCTCACTAGTCAGTTTAGATTCATGTCAGGGAGTTCCCATTTTATCTAGATCTAGAATACATAAAAACATGGATTGTAATGAATATTTCAATTTAATATAATTTCATTATTAAGGAAATTAAATTTCATAGACAAAGGTATAATCGCTGTATACACAATGATCTGCCCCGATAATCAGTCTAAAGGGTTGAAAGTCTATGCGTGAAAAGGGTGCTAACACGATATTTATTAGCCTAAGGCCACTTAAAATTAATTATCAGCTTTACAGACACCGCCCGCACCATTTAAAAGTGGCCGCATTATTGCTTTTTATTGCAATTTTCCTCAAAAATAAATAAAAAAAATCCGCATCCACTGAGACAATTCCCACTCAAATCTAAAAATTTCATATCTCAGCTATTATTTGGCCTAGAAACTTAATTAAAGTAGCATATTAATCCTCATTTCTTTGTCTATGACTTGGGCATATCAGTTACATGGTCAATAATTGGATTTTTGTTATTGAAATGTATAGAAATAGTACATCACAAACAACATTTCGTAAATAAAAATAAAAAAGGACCTCCCTCGTCAACCAAAAACAAAATAAAAATAAAAATAAAAAGCCTCCCGCCCTCACCACTTTTTTCTAGAAAGTATCCTTAAAGCTGATAATTTTTTTTAAGTGGCCTAAGCTGTTCTATAATGTTTGAAAAGCCTACCTGCAAATAGTGTAGCCATCCGGATGGATACACAGGCTACACCATGTTTCTTGGCATGTTCGGCTGCAGCAAGTGCCTCAGCCTCGGCCTTCTTGTTGCGCTGACGGTTTTTGGCGTTTCCCTTTGTGGGACCATGGCCCATTGTACCTGTACCAGAAAAGATTTCCGGTATTATTAAAGGGAAGTTATTCTTTGTTTTGCAGGATTTTGCAAAGTCATGTAATTGTATCTTAAATGGTTATGTCTGGAATATCAAACCAGGGGGGGGGGGTGTACCTTAAGAATAATTGACCCAATTCAGGCATAGGACTGGATTTTAAAGAAAAATCCGAGATGGGATCAATACTCCTAATCCTATGGTATTTGAGATAAATTGTACGGTATGGGTTTCCTCCAGAGCCTAAGAACCCCCTCCCCTATTAACGTTAAGATATTTTTTCAGTGCATCTGTACAAATTACAGGGGTGACCCTTTTAACATTCAGTATTTCCTGAAAATTCTGCAATGATCCCATTTCCATATAACAAGGGGATAACGTACTGTCGCTATCTACAGTCCGTGGAGGTGCATGCATGTCACTGCGGGGCTGCAGGGCAGGCAGTGTGTCGTGTTTCTGTGGCTTTCCCGAGGCGCGGCCCCTCGCGGTAGAAGTCCGACCTCCGCCAGTGGCGCTACCTCGCGGATCTTCCTGAGGGTCCTTACCCGCGAGTCCCAAAAGGTGTCCATATGATCTGAGAGAAATTACATACCTTCATCAACAAATATGACTTTTGGAGAAAAGTAATTCTAAATATGTAGTTTTCTCACTATAATTAGCCAGCTAAATGGTTATATTCCCAGTAGCATATTATTACTTACTTGAGTGGGTGTCCATCCTGGGTGGGTGGTTGGATGGTGGGGGGTGGGGGTGCTGGTGTTGTTGCCATCTTGCTACCTTCACGAGTAAGCTCCTTCTCTTGTGTAGCACCTGCAGCTGCCTTCTTTGTCTTGCGCGCTGGTTTCTTTACCTCTGACCTTTCTGTTCACAATTTCAACCAAAATAAGTTAAAAAAATATTGTGGTCACATATTTCTGCTATTATAAACGATGATCAAGCTGTCATATACTAACAAGATCACCTAGATACAAGACAAAATGTGACAGCGTACAGGAGTATCATAGAAAATATTAAGGTAAATTCCCCATTAATCCACTAATCAAATAAGATATCTACCATAGATCTGTACATTGAGTAGCTTTTTTTCGAACATTCAATTTACCGTAAATTCCCGCGTATAACCCGCACCTCGCGTATAACCCGCACCCCGACTTTGGGAGAATTCTATAACCCGCATCTGGGGTCTGAAAATCGCCGTTTTAGTACTATACTATACTTATAAAAACCCTCGTATTACCCGCACCTAGACTTTGAGAATATTGTATAACCCGCACTTGAGGGTTGGTTCGCGTATAACCCGCGGGTTATACGCGGGAATTTACGGTACTTGAATAGATCATCATCTTCAAAGCTTCACAATAGCTTTACTGGGAAAACCCCTTTAGTTTAGACCTTAGTTAAGACGTACCATCCTCCATCGGCGATTCCTTTCTGTCAGTGGCAGGTTTTGCCTGTGACGGTAAGGGACGGTTGATGTAGGGTCGCTTTGGTTGTATGCTCTCAAAGTTCCGGGACTGTTTCATGACCAGCATTTTCACTCCCCCCACGTTATCTGCATCCTCACCTGAAAAGAACCACATGTTATTAGAAGACAAAACGATAAAATACGTTATGTATGGCAGTGTCTAAGTAAGGGCTTAGAGGGCAGGTCGGACCCAGCCAATCTCTAGGAGATTATTCTGTACCTGTTGTTACCACTACACAAAACATTATATATCCAGGTTTAAGGCCACAAAGAGCAGATTAAGTGCACAGATATTATTTAATGTCACTCATTGCGTGAGAGTTCCAGAAACGTATTGCATACATACCCGCTTTGGGTTGGGGCAGCCGAAATGCTTTTGGTCGATCAAACTTGGCCCGTGTTGAGAGTTTATCCCTGGTATCCCAGATCCGCAGCTGCAGGGTGTGGTTAAAGAGCTTCATGAGCACCTCTTCTGTTACTACGACCGGGTGACTGCAAGAGGAAAAGACAATGTATGATGACACTACACGTTTGTTTGTTTGTCTACTGAGTAACGGCTAGGTTTGATATTGTAGATGTAATCCTTACTCTCAAGGATAATGTGAGGTACCAAGGATACTCTCAGGTTTATAATACAAGGCTCGATTACACATTTTTCTATATTAAGTTATTGCACGTATGCAGAAATGCCACTTCCTGCTTGACAAAATGTAGGAAATCTTACAACTTTGATCCATGTTATATAGGAAATTGATGTATCGTTTAATATAGAAATCCCAGTGAAAAAGTAGGAATTCCTACAATAATAGTAAAAGTGACATCTCTGCACATGTGTCCTATGACTCACCAGTGCGTCCAGGCTACCCAGGCTTGGTCACCATCCATCCAGGTTTTCAGGACTTTAGGCTCCTGACGCTCTGTGTAGATCTTGGCGGCCATACCAAACGTGACAACATCAGTCTTAACAGGGTCATCGTCATCCGGTAAAAGGAAGTACTCGCAGTGGTAGTAGTTCTGCGCTCGTGGAGCCTCAACAATACGCTTCTTCTTGCGCGCTGTGTCACCTCCATCAGGTCCTTTATCATTGCTCTCTGTCACTGTTAAAACACACGAAAATCATCACTCACATATACTGATATGCATACTTTCTGTCTAAACCACATTAACAATGCATTGAATTTAATGTCAGAAATGCAATCTTCACTATATATATACACCTATATTTTGTTGAATTCTGAGGGACTTTATATTGCCATTCTGTGGCCCGAATAGGACATGTACATGTAATAGCCTATGCTAAGCCTATGTAAAGTGGTGCAATTTCGAGCTGTCCATTGAGAATGCATTGACCTTGAAACAGCCCTAAGGTTTTAAGACATTATTTTATGCAATTTTCAGCCCAGCCCCCAATGAAATGTACTAAGGTTTGGCGCTACAAAATTGTCACTACAGATGGGGATTAAATCAATAAAGCTGTGAATCAAGGTATTTACTAAAACTATTCCTACCCCACATATAATTCATACCATTAATAAATCATCTGGACTCAATTTACCCTGCGCATAATTTCGCTTGGTCTTTCTTACACTTTCCCCATCTAAAACATGTTTGCCATAACGGCCATTTGTAGCCTGCCGCCTGCCTACCAGGCACATTAATGCCCAAGCTGGGCGGAAACAGGGAACGTGCCAGGTAAATCAACGTAATCTAGTAATCAATACCATGGCGGGTAATGTGAGGTTCTGCCAAGAGCATTTAGTACAGGCGGAATAGTAGCGGGCAGGTAACGAGCCATGTGGGGTTTGCTGGAACAGGCCCAGATGTCATCAAATATTAACTTCATCATGTCTCCCCTAAACCATCACATGTTATAAATCATGCCCATTCATAATGTAGAAAGTCAGATATGCAATTAGTAGTAAGCCAATAAAACTATTGTTTACAGCTTATATCAATATAGGCCTACCACAGGACTGGAGAGAATCGGTTTATAAAAAGATTGATTTCTCTCTAGATCAATAAAGGTTTAAAAAAGAGAGGGAAAATGAACAACAAAAACTGCAAAAATCTAAAAATATGCTGCCTACTGCTTAGTACTCCTATTTCCCTTGGCACAATTTAAGTAGTTTCCACTAGCTAGGTGAACGAGGTGTGGCCGTGATTTAAGAGTTAAGCAGATCGATCAGAGATAGGCAGGCCAATCAGTCTAGTATTGATCCAGGTCCACGCAAATGTTTGCTGTAAGGGGACTTACCTGACACTTTAATCAACTTGTAAAAGAGATACATGTCCTATCGTAAAGTCTCACATATAATCTGCATACCGCGTATAAATCATACCTAGGCTGAGTAAATTATCATGTATAAGCCTAACTCGCATATACGCCGCACCCTGTTTTTTCCCACTGTACATGTACTTGCTTTAGTTCTTTATATGATATTGCTGGTATAAATAGCACACTCTCACCTGTCGGGATGGCCTTCGCTATAGTCACAGTGAAGGTAACTTTGTGGGCACCAGGAGGTACTGGCCCTTGTTTCTTCTTCCTCTTGCCATCGGTAACAAATTCGCTGCTCTGACTACTCCGTGGTCGGCTTTCCGGAGATCGCGCTCGGCTGGAGGTAGGACTGTTTCCCCTTCGTGACTTAGTCCTTGCGGTTTTCTTACTCTTGGCACTGATGTTAGACGGTGCTTCACTCACCGCTGTGTCCTCCCGTTGTATTCCCTCCGGGTCAGCCATCTTGCGTCCTCTCTCTCTTTTTTTTTTTGGTATCAGGTGTGATATTCTAGGCGCATATTCTAGTGATTCTTTTGTCACATCATGCTGCCCTGTGATACACAAATATACCAACCATAAGTATTTTGTATATATTGAGCGCAGTAATTACATTTCCTTAGATGGGACCTCAATATTCTGACGGTTCTACATGTAGCTATATGTATGTTACAATTAAGAGTGGTGACAAGAGAGGATGGGGCTGGTGAATTTAGGGAGGGGGCGTGTATAACTCGCATCTTGCACTGGGACTTCTAGGAAATCTTATTACCTGCACATGGGGTGTGTTACATTTTGAAGCCCCTACTACTACTAGAGGGACAGGCACACATCGCCATTGTAGGCTGTGCCAAGGGGGGAGGTGATGGTGATCGAATCTATGAGGTGAGTAAAGGTTGAAAGCATGCCCCTACACTTTTATCGAGGCAATGGTTCTTTTACATCCAACACTACACAGGCCAGTGTTAGATGGACAGGTCTTTGGAGTTTGGTATGCTGTATGTTAACCACAGCAGGGGGGAAATCGTAATGTAACGGAGCAGTGTGCTACTGACCCTCGAAGGTACGACCCCATACATCTGCAGCGAACACCCTACCGACTGAGCTACTCACCACCCCCAAATGTACCTAGTCTGAAATATTTTTTTCCTACTTTAGTGTTGATTTATTAATTACAGGGGGGGTGGTGAGTTTTCGCGCGTAGGGGCGATATTTTTTAACGCCCCCTCCCCCCTCGAGAGCGCGTGGAATGTCAGACATTTTTACGCCCCACCTCAGGATAGGTCGGAAATTTTTACCCACCACCCACCCCCCTGTAACTAATAAATGAAGACTCCCTATTTAAAGTACTGGGTCAATACAGACTTTAGGGAGTGCTCATTTTTTAACAACAGGGGGGGGGGGTGGTGAGATTTAGCGCGCGGAATTTTTTCACCACCCCCCCCCCGAGGTAATTGAAATTTTTACCCCCCCCCCCCCGCCAGGCCGAAAATCGCGCGCGTTCACGCCCCTTTGTAGCATAGTAATGCGCTGGCTTTTCCCCTCAAGAGGGGTCTAAATTTTTTACCCCCCCCCCCGGTCAAGGGGTCCAAATTTTTTACCCCCCCCCCCCAAATCCACCACCCCCCCTGTTGTTAAAAAATGAGCACTCCCTTACACTTACAGTAGTCAGCATCCGAACAAGGGACGCGTTTATACTTTTAATAATACCGACAGAAAGTGATCAGCAAGTAACTCAAACATAGCACAGGCTGTTGGTCCATGCTACCTCACACCGTTAATAGGTTGAGACAACTTTGGTTTGTTGACAGCCAACATTTAGGCAGTCTTAAATCTACACGTTCGTCTTTACTCTCTGCCTCTGGACAGTCTGGTGACACATTATTATGTCATGACAGCTCTCGATAAACGGTTACAGTCCTGATTGATATTCAATATGCATAGGCAAACAATAGTTCACATATTTCCAGAAGGAGACATCTATGAAAGTGAACAAATCAAAGTAGATCTACGAGGCGTAACTTTGAGAGAAGACGCATTCGCTCCGCGAAAGAGTAAACACTAGACTAGAAGAACGGGAACAGCAGTCAGCAGTGTGCAGTGCAGAGCGAGACTGATCAAGAGCGGCCACAGTGAAAGTTGTGTGCATCAATGGATGGAAGCATGTCTACAACAGTTGATGACAGGTAACTGTTGGATAACACTATTTGTGACACAATGCATAGGCAGTGTCAACTAATTAACAAAGTGGCATACCGCAAGGTATAACAACAAACTTACCGTCTTATATATCACAACTTTACTCCTCAGGAAGTGGTGCCGCACAACACACCGCCGTCTTTCCTCTGAATCCACTAAAGAAGTTAGTACTGCGGCAGCACTTGATGAAACTGGCTTCTCCGAATAAATTATATTATTTTGGTGATTCTTCCCATAACTGTCTGTGTGGTTAGTATTAGTTGGCAAGTTACGGGTACGTAAGAAAAGAAAGAAAATACTGAGATTACTCCGGTATGTAGTGATATGCCAGGAGAAGTAGTCCCCGTTGCTAGGGTACACACACGCCTCCGGCGTTGTTGGATTCCCGCGCTCGTGAGGCCACTCCAGGTGAAGAGTTTGTAGAGTGCTGTGGGTACTACCTTTAATTATGCCATATATAATAGCAAGTATTGAACGAGTTAGGACTGTATAGATGTTATGGTGCCTCTACATGGGTAAAAATCGACACGGGCGACACGGCGACACGGCCGTTTTAGGCCCTATTAATTAAAAATCGACGGACACAGGAAACTTTTTCAGATCAAATGGGCTAGACCTAAAAGTGAAAGTGGGGGGGAGGGGGGGCTGGGTACTGTCCACAAGAGATTTGTTAGGGAGTGTTCATTTATTAATTACAGGGGCGGGTGGTCCCCCTTGAGAGCACGTGGAACGTTTTGTGCCCCCCTTCGCCGAAGGCCCCGAAAATTTTTCGCCTCCCCCCCCCCCCCTTTGAACTATAGACTAGTAGGCCTAGGGCCTAACGCGCGGACTTTTTTGCTAAAAAAGGGGCTTAACTTTTTACGCCCCCCCCCCTCAAGAGAGGTCGAAAATTTTTATGCCCCCCCCCACAAGCCCCCCCCCCCCTAATGAATAAACACTCCCTTAGGGGAATAAAATTAAATATGGTTTGGTTATTTTCTGTGAAGTGTCTAGGAATTGACACCACTATTTGTGTGGTGTGCCATATTACCCCAACCTCATTTTTCGGTGTGGTAATACGGGTCAAAGGCAATCCCTATGGCAATTTGTAGGCCTATAGGGTAAATGTGGGTAATATCGCGCACCTACTGACGATATTACCCAAATGTTCCTCACCATTGACCATTCTTTTCCACTGTCATTAAGAATGATTTTTATAAGTATTTCTAAAAGAAAATATTTAAAATTTAAAAAAAATAGAAAAAAAGAAGTCAATTGCACCCCCTTTGTAGGGTAAGCAGGGTCTAAAAGTCTGGTTAAATTTTTGGGTTATATCATTGTAGTTTTGGTCACTGAGGTCTGCATATCACAGCCATTGGGGGCGCTTATTAGAATGAATATTTGAGGCCGATTTTTCCACTTAAAATAATTTTTTTAGCGCCCAGGGTGCTTATTACGTCGAATACGGTATATACAATTTATGGCTCCTGTCCTATTAGCTGTATTACATTAAGGATCCACAGTTACTATTTGTGATATTTTCCTGTTATCATCACGTTCTCTATAATATCGTACAAACTTCAAGTATAAGTTAATGTGGATGACTGGGATAATTATAGCATACAATGATAATAATTATATGAATACTGATAATTAAAGTTGATGCAGATATTAAATAGCGGCACAATGGCGGTACCGTAACAATGAGCAATTAAGGCAGTGACACAGGGGTTGGTGGATTGATCTTCAGATAAACATGGCCAATACACACACACCAACCACAATGGAACATTAAATATTCAAACATTAGAAATATTTGCAATAAATTTTGTTGGAAGCACATCCAACCGGAGCAACTCTTCTCTGGAGTCATGGAGGTACCTATAAATGGCCTTAGACTTCCAATTAGCCCTCTTCATAATATCAACCGACATACCTAGGGACTTAAGAAAAGTTGCTCCCCCGTGCCTCAGATAATGAGTGCTCACCTGTTTAACAGGTAAGCCTAACACACTTCCCAAGACTTTAATACGTGAGTTCAGGTAGGTATACTTCAGATCTGAGAATACTTTGGAATTTTGAGAAGTACCTGGAATATTCATGAATTCAATTAGCAACAATGCTGGACAAAGAGGAGATTTGTCATTCCTCTGTAAATACACATCATAAGGTTGACGACCAAACTGGTCTGTTTTGGACGAACTAATATGAATCTTCACATATTGATCACACACAAGAATGTCCCGGACCTTTAAAGAATGAATAGAATTAGATACATGGCCGCATCTAAGAACTGCCCTAAAGGCCAGTAGTATCGAACACCAGAATAATCGGTCTACATACAGTTTCATATTCAATAAGGAAAATATCCTTAGCATATCACCTGACGACAGAGGATAGCGTACATTTGTCTCTTTTACTAATGATCTCTCAATACCATCCAATGTCATTTTATACACAAAGTCTGAGCTATGATCCGGGTGGCCTTTAAGTTTTTGATAAAACCACACAGCCGACAGATAATTCCTAATTGAAACCGGCTTTAATTTATCAGAGAGGTAAGCAGCATATAAAGAAGCCTGGGAGGCTGAACATGGGAAGGGCTTAAGGCTGAAGCTAACACAAAATTTCTTATACCTTTTAAGCTGCTGTTTCCTAGTTTTTTGAGTAGATTTTGCCACACCGGAACTAGCGAACATTTTTTGTTTCCCCCTCAGACACCTCAACCGTGGGTCTGGAAAGGTAACAACACATATTATTCTCAGACAGAGTTTTACGGCATTTAAAAGGGACATTTTTATAATTTACACGAGACAATTGGTCTGCCAGAATATTGTCCTCTGACTTGATGTAAGTTGCATATATTTCAATATTAAAAATAAAACAAATCCAGAATATTTCGCGCAACCACTCCATACAAAGTTTGTTCTTACTACGTCCTGTGTTTAACATGGCCAAAACTTGCATGTTATCGGTAATGGCATGTAAGCGGGTATTTCTATACAAATGAGCCCACTTCTTTAAACCTGCTAAAACAGGCCACAGTTCGTAGACGTTAATGTTGCCCTCATGGACTATAAAATTGTCATACTGAGGGGGGTCCACCCAGTGCTCACTACCAGGATCAAAATTATCAACACCACACCAAGAACCATAGAAATAGTCGTTACCGGCCCAAGCCCCAAAACCCTTGAGGGATGAGTCGGAGACCATAGGAAAATCAGCATTATCATTAAGGATAACGTTCTTGCCATTGAAAACAGAACAAAAGTCCCGCCACCACATCAAATCTTTTTGGGCTTCATCATTAAGACGTATAACACCCCTGTTTTTTGCTCTCGCACATAAGTCGAAAATTCTACGGCTGAAAGTGTGCCCCCCCCCCTTACCACCTGGGAGCAAAAGGACATAAGCCCCCCTATCTGTTGTAGAGTTTTCTTGGAGACAAATTTCCTACCCAAACAATCCTCTATGGCCACTCTCATCTTTTCAACTTTAGCCTGGGGGAGGGAAAGCTCCATCTTGACCGAATCTACCGTAATACCCAGGAAGACACAGACTTTACTTGGTTCCGTTACTTTTTTATAGGAGACGTTAAACCCTAGGAATTCCATTACTTCGATGAGTATATTTCTTTGGCGTAAACACTCCCCCTCGGACTTAGCAATTATTATAAAATCGTCTAAGTAGTTGACTAATCTTTCCACCCCATAGGAACCAGCAACCTTGGTAATAAAATCCGAAATCCTATTAAAGATATAGGGGGCACACCTCAAACCGAAGGTCAACCTGTTACTCTTGTAAAATTTGTCACCATCCCCTAGGTTCCAAGAGAAACCCTGGAAGGTTGTTTGATCACCTGCCACATTAATAGAACGAAAAGCGGACTTAAGGTCGACCACACACATATAATCTTCAGAATCCAACTTGGCAACTACCGATGCAATGGAATTATAAGAAAAAGCTTGAAAAGTTGTTTTCATATAATTGTTAATGGCCCTGGAACCAGGCATACTGCAATCTGTTATCGGTCTGAGAGAACCATCTGATTTTTCGACCCCACCCAGGGAATGGACACATTGGGGTTTGATCTCCACCTCAGTAATATAACCATCAGTCAGCTCACTCCGAACTATATCACACATCTCCTCATAAAACTTGCCCTCTAAAATAGACTTGTAATTTTTGCATTCATAAGCAGTAGTGCATCCTGGGTCCACAATTTTGAACCCCTCGGTGAAGCCTGACCACAAAAATTTGGCTTCCTCCTTGTTTAAGTTAACTAAACAATCCTGCTTTAGAAAACAGGCCAACCTGCAAGGGAGTAACTGGGATTTTTCATCATCAATAAAAAATGTACAACTACAAGAACCCTCAATGCAACTTTGGAAAACCTCGATGCTAGGTTTTCCCTCACAATCAACTGTGAAAACTGGTACAGTGTCACCCAGAATAGGGGAACTTTTACATTCAAAAATTGGATTTACAACAACGTCGTTCTGAATAGTATCGCCCAAAACAGGGGAACTTCCACACTCAAAATTTGGTTCACCAACAAATACACTACTATTTACATTCAATTTTCCTGGAGTAGTTAAAACAGGAACCTCAGGTGGGTCTACCGCAAGTACTGGATTATCATTTGGCATCTGAACCATACAAATTGTAACACCAGGGCCCACCCTAGGGGGAACAACCTACTTTTTTGCTTCAGTTTTTTGGCATTTTTCAGCCGGGTGACCCTGGTTGCCACAGATGTTGCACACATGACGATACTTACAAGGGCTCATTTTACATCCCTCGGACCTGTTAAAGGCGAAGCATGTACTTTGCGACACCACTACCTTCTTGGTAGAAGCTTTACCATTTGCCATTTGGCCTTGTTTCAGGGCATTTATAGTGCCATCATAGGACAAATACCTCAGGATATCAACATTTTCTACCGATTCAAAGGATACTAAGCCTTTCTTGTTTGCCCTATCCTTAACTGATTTGTCGTATGAGACCAAAGTATTTAGAGTGAATAACTTTGTGCAAGATTTTTCTATGAGGATCTCGATATGGTCGATTATGCCGGTAATGTCCTCCCCTTCCTCATGCTTTTGTTTAATCAAACGGACATTCACCAACAGGAGCATCTCAATGTTCTGGATTTTCTGGTGTCGATCAAGAAAGTTCTTCTGATCAAACTCACCTCTCCTGCTCCTGTGATGGTAGCGATGATAGGAGTCTTTCGACGAGCTTCGCGACGACAAAGTTGACGAGGACCGCACCGACCTTGACCTCCTGCGGCGAACTGGTGACCTCATGACCTCACGACCCCGTTCCCTTGACGACGGCATGCCTCCAAACTGACGCGAACTTGACCTGCCCCGAGCCCCGGCTGCCGATGCCCTTGGCAATGAAGGCGCTGCTGCAGACGCCGAGTTCTCCTGTCCCAGAAGGGCGATTATCGTCTCCAGCGATTCTTCAATCTTGGTTGTTCGTTTCCCAAGATCATCTACTGCCCGTCTCGTCTCGTCAACAACAGGTGGGGGAATTTGTCCTGTAACATTGGACGGACCAAGCTGCTGCCCTCTCCTTGCCCCACCGACATTGTTTGAATCTGTTGAGTCAGCCTCCATTTCTCTCACTTTAAGACTTGCTTTCTGCTTCCTGGTTGATTTGCGCACCATGATGCTGAGTCAGTGAAGCAACTTGATGTAAATCCAGACTTCTCACCGAAAACGGTAGAGAAAATACGATTAAAATTGAGTGAAATCTCTCACGAGCTCTTCACTCCACAGTGATCAACGGCCGACTGAAGAACGTTGGCTCCAGCGGTCACTTTTATAGTGGGGTGATACTTCACCATGGCAACGGGAGTAGTAATACAATATAGACAAAGTAGTCCCGTAGGGTGCAGTTCGATCGCAATTAATTATATGAATATACGCGTCGGTATATAGTCCCATATATCTTCAAAATCTTTCCGGGCAAATCTAAGCTCTGGTAGATTACAGGCTAGTAATATATGTTTAACATTTTGCGTTGATCCATAGTGCATACATACAGAATCTAAGTTTTTCCCCTTATATACCTCCTTGACAAACTGTCCATGGTACAATTATAATCTATATGCAACTTGGTTATTATACTTCAAATGTAGGGTGAATGCGTTTCTCTTACATACTCCTTCTCCTGATATCCAGTATATCTAAATCCACTAACTCTACAATCCTCCTGGCAAGTTTTAACAATATTACATTTTTCTGAGTTTTCTGAATCCACAATATAATGATTGTATTTTTGAATATGAATGTCATCAAGTCTCCTCTTTATGTTGGACCTGAGGGAGTCTTTAGACCATATATAAGGACATTTTTACATCCAATTTCACATAATAAATACCGTATATCTTTGAGCCACTGATGGTTTTCCTGTTTCATAGTAATAAAAGCATCATTCAAAAGAGTAGTGTGTACAAGACGATGTGAATAGACACCTCCTTTCCCTGAGTCATGACCATAACTTTGGTTTTTTTAATATTTACTCTCAGTTTCCACATCTTGCAATATTTGTTGAGCTTGTCCAAACTTTCCTGCAAACCAGTCTGTGACTTTGACACTAAAACAAGATCATCTGCCCATGATAGGGAATTCATTGTCATATCACCTAAATCTACAGGATCACATTTATCATCAAATATTTCATGGAGATCACTTTGAAAAAGATTTGTGAGCGTTGGACTAAGGTTACATCCTTGCTTTACACCTGTTGTTGATACAAAACTCTCAGTGATGCCATGTTCACTTTTGATAGCATACCTATTTCCATTGTATGCAGATTTAATAATATTATATGTATTACCTGTGATCCCAGCCTTTAGGAGCTTATAGAATAGACTGGGCCTATCAATAGAATCAAAGAATTTTGAAAAGTCCACGAAAGCTACATATAATTTACCCTTTTGATTCTTTACATATTTCTGAAACAGAGTCTGAAGAACCATGACATTGTCTTCAGTTCTCCTTTTCTTTTTAAAACCATTCTGATTTATGCTCCAAAACTGTTTTTTGCTCCAGATGGTCAACAATTCTGTCATTAATAATTTAACAAAATATTTTACTAAGGCAGTCTGCTACTGCTACCCATCTTTTGGATACCTTTAGCCAAATATGACCGAAATAAAACACAGACTCCTCCATAGCCTATCTTGCGATTGCTTCTAAATATCTTGTAACCCGGTACAGATAATACTTTACTTTCTGTAAACCATGTTTCTTGTACACACAATATATCAAAACCTGCTATAAAGTTGCTGACATCATTACAGTCTGTTTTCTTTGAAATGCCACCTTGGATATTCTGGCTTCCAATCTTTAGAACTCCTGACACTGAAATATCCATTGTCTTTTTCAATGTTTGCGTTTACTTTCAATACCTATGATACGAGGCATGAACGTTCCTTGAATGGTGTGTGGGCTGCCTCCACTCATCTTGTGTTGCCCCTCTGTTCTTGCTTCTGAAGGGTTGATGAAGCCCCCATTGGTACTGAGTGTGCCCTGCACGGCTCCAAGATCCGAAGCTTTACGTTCCTCATAACTATGCTCCCAACTGTCTCTCTTGTAGGGTGTAGTGGGGGTCCTGTTAACCCTGTGCCGGTTTCTCTCTATATTTTGAGGCATATGCCAATGTACATTAAATTTGCTGCATACAACCGTGTAGCCTCTTCACTGATATGATACTCATCCACAAAGAAATGATGATGAAGGTTGTGCCATATGAAGACAATGTCAAATTTATGACAGAATGACTCCAGTTGTGTACACAGGGCAGCTAACTCTGTGGAAGGGTGCTTTTTTAGAGGTGAACTGACATACAGCTGTGCATTGGGATAGGTGACTCCCAGTGCTTTCAATGAATCCTCCAATGACTTTCCAATGCTCACTGTCACGGAGGTCATTGATACCTACATTTAGTAGAACATGCTTCATGCCCTTCTGGACATCCAACTCTTCGACACATGATTTAAGAGCCTTGGTGGTTGGGCATTTTAGCTTCGCTACTTTGACTTTTCCAAAGAGCAGGTGACTGTTTATGTGCTTACACTGGCTGTCCGCAAGGACCAGGCCCTCTGTGCCGTGTTCTAAGACCGTTTTGAATCCTTCATTGACTACTGATGCTGGAACATTGGGGACTGCATTCTCATATTTAGCTCTGATTCTAGCTCGAATTTTCATAAGAATCTCACCGAACTTATTTTGTCCTTGCTTTCCTGTAGTTCCTGTTCGATACTGGGTGCTTTATGGGAAGTGACCCCGTAGACAGCAGTGCCTCTCTAAATGTCTTGTCCTTATTCTCTAGGCAACTGCAAATGTCCTCCATCACCCTTTCCTTACAGGATTGCCATGATCTGGAGTATGGGACGATGTCTTTCACAAAAGCTTTGGCTTCAAGCCCTGTTAGCTTTGCTATCTCCTGTAGGCTAGGTGAGTCCTCGCCGAGAATGTGGGCTATCTTTTCAGATTGATACGCCACCTCCGCATACCTATCTTCTTGACCCTTATATCTAAAAGGTACTCGCTCTTCCATTGCACTCAAGATATGTGGGCTGCGAACATTTACTATGTCACTTAGCTTCTCTAGAACTGTTGAAGAGATATTAGATGTCATGCTCTGGGACTCTGCATTGTGGCTAGAAAGTGCTGTGATAGACATCTTACTTGGCACTTGCTTTTTGTGGTAGTTTTGTCTTGCTGTTTACTAGAACTGTTCCCAGGCTCACTATCACTCTGTGAAGAATTGTCCTTACATAGCTTGAGTTTTTCTTCAGCAGAAGTAGCTCTCTTCCTCCATTCGTCAAGGTCATCTTTTAGATGACCATGCATTTGGTATGCATCAGTCAGTTTTTGATCAGCAACCTTGTTTTTTCCCTGGCTTTATGCACATCTTTCTCCAACTTCCTGATTTTATTTTGCATCTTCAGAATCTCTTCTGACATATCATCACAGCTTTTCTGTATTTGGATTAGCTGCTGGATTTCTGGGATGATCCCAACATATTTCTCAATACTATCCAGTTGCTTCTGCACTAGATCCACCTTTTTATGAAGAGATTGACATGCATTTCTCGCAGTTGATCCTGATACTTTAGGTGTTGATGCATTTGGCCCTTTTCCCTCTTTACTTGCCTTTGGTGGGGTTTTGATGGATGATGCTGCTTCCTGAGTACTTGTACCATCCCCAAGATGTTGGTCTATGAGGCCAAGAAGAACCTGTGTGTTCGCTGGTTGAACGGATCCTCCCTTGAGATTCTTGTCTATCATCTCAAGCAACTCCTGGGTGCCTTGTGGTTCCACATAACCTTTATTGGTTGTCTCATCCAAGAAAGAATTTACTGATGTTGACACGAAGGCCTGGTCCTCTTCAGGGATATCTATTATACTATGTATAGTACTATCCTTGGATGGTGAAATACTGGCACTGTTTAATATCTCAAACAACTCCTGGGTACCTCTAGGTTCTACATAGTCTCCATCTCTTGTATAGTATAGTATAGCATTTGGCATGGCAACACTCCCCTCTCCATAGCACCATGCACAGTGCCTAGCAACAACACTGAGTAAGTAACTATGACTCCAAGGAACAACACAGTCAGTAGCAACCGGCTTCAAGTGGAGGACCAAGGTTTTCTGAAGTTGGACCAAGAGGTATACTTTTACACTTTCTCTTATATAGGCCTACTTTTTAAAAGATACTCCAAACTACATTGGATGCATTTATTTAGCGACGAGGGTCCTAACTAGTAAATTAGAAACTCAGAACAGTCTCACAGTCACAGAACTCAGAAGCACCTACTAGACCCTAGCCTATAGGCCTCCCGGTCCTCTCCCAGTCTTTGCCAAATCTTGCTGAACAGTGGCAATGTCCACCTAAAATGGCTCTGGTCCAGTGGAATGACTGGTGTTGACCTGATGTCCTTCACATTCTAGGCTTTCCAAAACTGAAAGAATTTTTCAAATATATTCCAACTAGAACTGAAGTTACAAGTTCTAGAGTGCACTCTAATATTCTAGGCAAATAAGAGCAAGTTTTTGTTATTATTTTCTTTTATAAATGCTTTTTTATTCTAACTATTATGCAAAACTTTGATTTTGGTATACGGTCCTGCAGAAATCTATCTGGTCCTGCAAAAATCTCTAACTGCAGGACCGACTGTTCTGCATGCCGAAAAGGTTTTCGCAAAGAATGCTCTCCCGACTGATTTTTTTAATACATTTTTTTAAATCACATTTTATTTTATTCTGAGGCTGCCAGGGATAAGTTGTACGCCTCTAATTGAGGGCTCATTACCGCACCTATCAAATCTGATATTATTGTCAGATAAGAAATTTGGTCAATGGGTAGAATAGAATTGTTCACTGCAGTTGCCCCATTGAATGAGAACTAAGAGCGACCACAGCTGGGCTCCATGCAGGATCCCCCCCTACCCGGCCCCCTCTGTTATCCTGCCCTGGCCGTGGTGGCATGGATAGCATTTTGATTGTCCACCACCGTCCACGGTTTGTTTGTTTGTGTAGTTTAATGTCCCATTGGTAATTCAGTGCAATCACATTACAAATCTGTTACGGCCGGTATGCACAAAATGTGCACCATGGTCAAGGAAAATAGCCACATATAAGTAAAACTGAAGTATGAGGGCAAATGGTACATGAAATGAAGGATGATCATTATGAAGATCCTGACTCAGAATTCAGAAAGATTAAGGAAAATTGATTTTTGTCTGTCATGGCACAAAATATTGATAAATATATGCTTAGGCCCTACATATGAACTTAGGACTAACATGTCTGAAGTCAACTTAAATAATCTAAGAAAGCATTCAGAATCAGATGTTGCCAACAGTAGAGAAAGCACAGTGAGGAGGCAAGCAGAAAATCTGCTCGGTGAAAAGATGCTTGATGAAGGGGTGGGAAAAGCATCCTGCCTTGGAGACCATCATTTCTATATGCCTCCTCACTAACAACAACACTCTGCCAACACTGCTTGTCTTATATAGCATCCTGATGTTGCCAGTAGTGTTAGAGACAGGAGAAGAAAAAAAGGATGCATTTAACAATTATGACACCTGTGATATCTGTTTCTACTTGTTATACATATTCCAAATCACTTTTACTTTTGTTTCTAGCATGAGTAGAAGCTGAGAAAATTGAATTTGAAATGTTGGAAATGGTCAGTTGCCTCCACTATAGAATGTAGTGTGCCTGCTCTCTGAAAGTGTGATTTGGTACCTGATCCTTGCATAGAGTCAAAAGTAGTGCACTGTATGATGTGTCCTGACATTTAGGGGTTTTATAGGAAATGTACTATAATATTAGGAGGACAAGTGTGTCATAGAAGGAAGGATTAGGTATCATATGGGCAAGATGTAAGGGACTGGAGGACCATTGGACACCCTGGAGGAGGGACAGGAGAACCTCTTTTGTGAACATGAGAAATTATGGGAAACCTTTGGAAGGGATTGGAGATACAATGGAAGGGTGATAACCTGTCAGTGCTGTTGTGTGGGATGCCCAGAAGGGCATATACATTCGATATGACACCCTGGAGGAGGGCTTGTGTAAACCAGATGTTGTGTGTGACATACTGGAACAGGTGTTAGGCACAAAATAGGTATTGTAGTGGAGCCGAGGAGAGCCGGCTTCGCCACGGTTGGAGAGGTTCCGGGCGGTGCCGCGAGGTGGCGCCACTGGCGCCCGGAGTTATATAAGGCGCCGTGCGGAGGAACCAAGTTAGTTCTCTCCTAGAGCTCAAGCTTAGCAGTCGCATATCATAGCATTGGTTATATTCTTGTTGTAACTGTTGATACTTGATGATAATACATCTCCACTATTCATACTACTTCCTCTCATCGTGCTTCTTTCTTAGTTAAGCATTAGCCTTCTAGTTCTATTACAGTGGTGACAGAACGGTTAAAACAGCTAAATACGCCCAAGATGGAGAACGCGAGGGCTTTTGATTTGGAGAAGGAAGATCGTGAGATGGCAGTGGGGGAAGATATTTTTTTTAGTGGGGCCCCGTCGGCAGTACCTCCTCCAGGCTACGGTAGGCTCACCGAGCTGGAGGCACAGAGGCAGCGTGACTGGGTTATGAGATGGAGAGAAGGAGAAGATAGAAGGATGGCAGCCCTGGAGGAGGGAAGGAGATTAGGAGAAAGAGGTGACCTGGGCGCCGTAGGCGATGGAAGGGCTCTGTGGCTACCAAAACCAGCGGGAGAGGGGGAGGATACCCTACCCTTAGAACCATCCGCATCTCCTCCAGGAGAGAAGGAAGAGCGTGGTTGTCTCTACGGCCGAGTCCTCCGCGCGGTCGTTCCAAGCAGAAGCACCGGGGGGCGGTGTCGTCTCCTCCGCAGCTAACGAGTTCCTGGGTGCAACGGGAGGTGGCGCCAGCGTCGCCTCTTCCTCCGCAGCCGGTTCCTCCGCACGGTCGTTCCGATCCGAAGCACCAGGGGGCGGCATCGTCTCCTCCGCAGCTAACGAGTTCCTGGGTGCAACGGGAGGTGGTGCCAGCGTCGCCTCCTCCGCAGCCGGTTCCTCCGCACGGAGCCCAGCCGACGTGGAGGGAGGGGACGTCTTGGCCCTGGTGAGGGCCCGAGTGAGGGAAGCGGTCCTAAGCCGGGACAGAGAGAGGCAACAACAGGTGGAGTTGGAAGGAATAGCCCAAAGGCTAGAGCGAGAGCAGAGGTCCGCCCTGGAGGAGAGGGAAAGGAGATTGAAGGAGATAGAACTCCAGCAGAGGCAGACAGAGGAGGAGAATAGGAGGAGAGAGGAGGAGGTCTCCCGACAGTTAGAACTGGCTGAGGAAGCGGAGGAAGAGGCCCTGCGAGCAGTGGCTGTCCGAAAGGAGATAGACAAGGTGGATGCAGCAAGGGAAGAGGTGGCACGTAGGGAGTCGGCATATAGGGCTGCGGTGCAGACAGAGATGTCGCGGGCGTCAGGAAGAGGGGCTGGCATCGGTGAGCCGACTTCTACTCCCTCCAACTGGAGAGAGGTAGAAAGAGAGGGGGATCTACAGGCGAGAGGAGCCCTGCCTTCCGGCAGCGAACAGGGGTTGGGACATCTCTCCCTTCCGCGTAACGTAAGCTGGCCTTGGGGAATGACTGTCCCCGCCTCGGAAGTCACGCCACCGGTTCCCCCTCCGGGGCAGATGAAATCTACTTCGTGGTCCTCCGACCCAACCGGGGCTCCAGGGAGTGTGATGCGGTGGCCATCAAGGGAAGAGATAGCAAAACCATTGTACAACAGCAGGGCCCCTTCGGGTATGGGCTGTGGAACCTGGGGCTGGGAAAAGGTGGTCAAACCGGTTACCACCCCATCCAAGTACGATGGGACTACACCCTTGGCCGAATATCTAGCTCATTTCGGATGCATCCTGGCTAACAACTGGGACGATAGGACGGCGGGAATCTTCCTGGGACTTAGTCTCACGCGAGTAGCCCGACGGATCCTCTCGGGGATCGATCCTGCGACCAGCGGTTATGAGAAGCCTTGGTTTCTCGATTCCAACCACCTAACCAGGCTGCCATGTATAAAGCTAAACTGAGAGCGAAGGAGCGGACCAAGGGGGAGTGCCTCCAGGCTCATGCCGAGGAAGTAGAGCGATACACTCGCTTGGCGTATGCGCAAGCAGACCTGGCCACCATAGATGTAATGGCCAAAGATCGTTTCATTGAGAGTTTGAAGGATCAGTAACTTCAATTTTGGATTCATCAATCCCAGGCCAAGACCTTGCTGGACGCGGTACAAGTGGCCCTCCACGCAGAGGCCTGTATGCGTCCATACGGGACACAGCAGACAGTGAGGGCCACAGGCCAAACTATGGGCGAGGCGCTGGAAACAGTGCAGAAAGAGGCACAGCGGGAGAGGGCCGAGAATGCGAAGTTCCGAGAGACAGTCACTTCCGTTCTGGCGGGGCGACAGGGGAGGAGTGAACGAAGCAGTGACAGTGGAAGCGGAAGTAGGCCTGCTCGTCCCGACCGACCTCGTTTGCCGTTGACAGAAACCCGCTGCTACCACTGCGCGGCTCTGGGGCACCGGCGGGGTAACTGTCCATCCTGGCTCCAGGCCATGGCACTAGCAGACGCGGGGGGAGCGGCACCGGTCCCGGTGACTTCTTCCACCGTACTGCCACCCACTGCGCAGCTGTCGGAAAACTAGAATCCACCCTGCAGGACACCCCCTGTAGGGTCGAGGCGATAGAGCGAAGGACAGAGGTGGTACAAGGTCGCTTGGAACGGGGCGGGTCCGGCCTCCTGATAGAGGGGAGAATGGGTAACGAGAGCGTCGGCTGTCTGGTGGACACCGGCGCCATGGTTAATATGCTCTCCTTGTCGTGGTGGCGGACTCATGGGGAGCCAGGCGATCTAAGTGGAACCACAGAGAGAGTCTACTCGGTCGAGGGGAGAGCTTTACAACTATTTGGGCACGTGACGGTTTTGGTCAAGATAGGTGACAGCTCCTTCCGGGTGGGATTTGAACTTTCCGAAATCCCCACAGATGCAATCTTGGGTTCCCGCTTCTTGAAGGGAAGCGGCTTCTTGGTAGATGTGGCGGGGGAACGATTACTTAGGGAGACCTGGGAAGGCGAGGAGGAAGAGAAACTCTCCTTTTGCCGCATTATCAGCTCCCATACTACCGTTATTCAACCAGGGGAGGAGTCCATCGTTCCGGGCTACCTGGTTGGGGACTGGGAGGGAAGCGAGCTGGGCTTGGTGGAAGGGCTGAGGGAAATGGAAGAAGCAAGAGGTCTGCTGGTCGGACGAGCCCTTATAGACACCACCCGGCCCGAAACACCAGTCCGACTATTCAATCCAGGGCAAGATGCTGTCGTGGTGAACAAGGAGATGACATTGGCTTCTATAGAAGAGGTGGAAACGACAGAGACGGCCCCACTGTGCGAAGGGGAGCACTGTAGGGTGGCCTCCACTCAAGAACCTTCCGCAGAGGAAACGGCAGCCCTACTCAGCACCTTGACAGAAGGCTTGGAAGAGGAGAGGAAGACGGCCCTGGAGGAACTTCTCATGCTCCATAGGGCGGCTTTCCAATTGCGGCCGGGGGACACGGGTCGTGCCAACACCGTCCAAAACAAGATTCGTACGGGAACTCACCCTCCCATTAGGATGCCGCCCCGTCGTCTAGCTCCGCACCGTCGGGCAGTGGTGGACAGCGAGGTGGACAAGATGCTCATGGCTCTAGTCATTGAGGAGGCGGAGGGGCCGTGGGCTTCGCCGGTGGTGCTCGTTAGGAAGAAGGATGGCAGCATGAGATTTTGCGTAGATTACCGGAAACTTAACGAGGCCACGGTGAAGGATGCTTACCCCCTGCCTCGCATTGATGATTCGTTGGATACCCTGGCGGGGTCCAAGTGGTTCAGTACCATGGACCTCGTCAGCGGCTATTGGCAGGTTGGTAGGACGACCGAGAGAAGACCGCTTTCACGACGCACCGGGGGTTGTTCCAGTTCACTGTTATGCCCTTTGGACTGTGCAACGCCCCCGGTACGTTCGAGCGTCTGATGGAGGTGGCCATGCGGGGGTTGCAGTGGACCTCCTGCCTGGTGTACCTCGACGACATAGTGGTCTTCTCCCATGACTTCGAGGGTCCCCTCCGGCGCCTGGGAGAGGTTCTGGAACGGTTGGAGGCTGCTGGACTGAAGGTGAAGCCATCAAAGTGCCAGTTGGCTCGCCGGGAGGTCGGCTTCTTGGGGCACGTGGTTAGCGAGGCCGGCATCGCCACCGACCCGGAGAAGATCAAGTCCATCCGGGACTGGCCCATACCCCAGAGTTTGACGGAAGTAAGGAGCTTCGTGGGTTTAGCTAGGTATTATCGCTCGTTTGTGCCAGATTTCGCCACCCTCGCCAAGCCTCTGACGTCCTTAGCCGACAAGGGCCGTAGGTTCCGTTGGAACGAGGAATGTGAGGGGGCTTTCTGAACTTTGCAGAAGTTACTTATGACCGCCCCCATCCTCGGGTATCCGGAGGACGAAGGCCAAATAGTCCTAGATACGGACGCGTCGGACTTCGGTTTGGGAGCCGTGCTGTCCCAGGTGCAAGGGGAGAGGGAAGTCGTACTGTCATACGGCAGCCGAACCCTGGATCGATCAGAGCGCGATTACTGTGTCACCCGGCGGGAGTTACTGGGCATCATTTTTGGGGTCAAGAATTTCCGGCATTACCTGCTTGGGCGCAGCGTGCTGATCCGTACAGATCACGCGGCGCTCAAGTGGGTAATGGCCTTCAAAGGACCCGAAGAACAGATTGCGCGGTGGTTATCGATTATGGGAACCTATGACTACAGGATAGAACACCGGCCGGGACGCCTGCACGGTAATGCTGATGGTCTCTCGCGCATCCCTTGCCGGCAATGTTGGCGTACAGACGAAGAGGACGGAGAAACCCCTCCCTCGGTACGTGCTATTACCAGACAAGGAGCGACAGACCCCGAAGTGGCGGAACCGGTGCCTGAGGCCTGGGTAAAGGACCAGAGAGAGGATGCGGTATTGGGAAGGGTGTACAAGTGGGTCGAAGAGGGCATAACACCTAGTCCCTAGGAGATAGCTGCGGAAAGCTACCCGATCAAATGCTTGGCCAGCCAGCTGGGGCAGCTGCAGCTTAAAAAGGAACTTCTCGGCAGATGGTGGTTTGTGCCGGGGAGCCCGCGCGTCTTCCAAGTCTTAGTACCGGAGGGAAGGAGGAAAGAGGCGTGGGAAAGCGCCCACGGGGTTGGCATAGTGGGACATTTCGGAAGGGATAGGACCATCCGCAAGCTCCAACAGCGCTGGTATTGGCCCGACTTCCGCCGAGAGGTAACCTATTGGACCGCTACCTATGCGGTCTGCCTACAAAGGAAGCCGGCTCCCCATCCACGCAAAGCGCCGATGGGCCACGTCGGGGTAGGACTACCGATGGAGCGGGTGGCGATAGATGTTATGGGCCCCCTCCCTCTCACTCCTCGCGGCAGCAAGTACATCGTAGTCATTGCGGACTACTTCACCAAATGGGCCGAGGCCGTGGCTCTTCCCAACCAGGAGGCCGCCACGGTGGCTCGCGCCCTGGTGGAGACAGTCATCTGCCTTCTAGGTTGTCCCACTACCCTACACTCGGACCAAGGAAGGAACTTCCAGTCTCACTTGTTCCGAGAAGTGGTCAGCCTATTGGGGATCCAACAGAACCCCCGCTCTGACGGCCTGGTGGAAAGGGCAAATAGGACGATAGAAGCTCTACTGTCAGCAGTGGTGGCGGAAGATCAGAAGGACTGGGATGTCCACCTCCCTATGGTCCTCTCCGCTTATCGTTCCTCGGTCCAGGCTAGGGAGAATATAGGGGTGTCCGTATCCCGCCAGAAGAGGAACTATGATGGGCGAGCAGTCTTGCAAGAGATCCCGGTGGGCAGCACGGTGTACTACCATCATCCTGGAAGGAAGGTGGGACGGAGTCCAAAGTTGCAAAGGCTTTGGACCGGGCCCTGGGAGGTAATAGGAAAAGTATCCGCGACCGTCTACAACATCAAGAATGGGCGGAAGACGAGGGTGGTGCCCTTCGACCAGCTGAAAGTAGTACCACCTCAGCCGGAAAGGATGGTGGAAGTATCGGCCAAGGGGGAAGGGGGGGAGGACGCCCCCGTATCAGTAAGGATGGTAACTGCTTACCCCTCCCCTCCCAGGCCCAAAAGGGATGAAACGCCCACGAGAGGGGAGTCCCCGGTAGGCCCCGATGGTTCAAGAAGACCTACAAGAGGAGCCCCCCCGGACAGAAGGAGATTGACCATTACTGCGGAGGCTTCCTCCGCCATACCAGAGCTCCCCGAGGCAGCGGGAGGTGGAGCTGGCCTCTCCTCCTCCGCAGCCTCCGCACGATCGTTCTCCACAGAAACACCAGGGGGCGGCGTCGTCTCCTCCGCAGCCACGGAGTTCCCGGGGGCGGCGGGAGGTGGCGCCAGCGTCGCCTCCTCCGCACGAAAGGACTCGCATACGGGTACTGCGGAGGCAAGAGGGAGCAGCGTTCTGCAGAGTACATCGGAGGAAAAGAAGGAAATGACTAGGAAAAAGACATCAGGCGGGGGTTTTACCATCCCCAAGGGGAGGAAGGAGGAGCGTAGCCCCTCCAGGGAGAGGAAATCCCCCCTAGACTTCCCACAAAAAGACAGTAAGAACACTTTTAACAAGTCGTCTGCTCTCAAGACGAGTGCGGAGGAGCCCGGCAAGTCTCGCCCTCTCTCGCGAGATCGCTCCTCCACACGCTATTCTAGTGCGGAGCGAGACCAAAACAAGACGGCCATATTGGATACCCGTAACTCCGCATCTACCACCACCTTCAGGAGCTATTCCGCGAGAGATAGGCAGAAAATGGACAGTAAAGAGTCATCCGCGGGCCGTGCCAGCGACCGTAGGAGGAGTAGAAGCCGCTCTCCTCGGGCAGGCAGGGGAAGTAGAGACAGTAAGACCTCCTCCGCCCGGCCACCTGCGGAGAAGCCCTCCTCCGCAAACAAATCTGACGATGGGAAGGATACAGCCGCCTCCGCAGAGAAGCCCTCCAGTAGGCACTCCGCGTCTAGCTCTACCTCCTCCACCAAGTCGGCGACCAAGTCCTCCAGTAGGCCCTCCACCTCCTCCGGCCATGCCTCCACCACCTCCTCCAGTAAGTCGAGTAAAGGGGGGAGGTCACCAGGGGTGGGCGGCAAGAAGGCCTCCAAGGTCCCCAGCCCTACCTCTCCCTGGGTGTGTGATGCCCCTGACTGCAGCCAAGCCTATACCCTCAAATGGTCCTTAACCAGACATAAATCCGAAAAAACATTTGTCCCAGTCCAGGGGGTGGATGTGCCCTTTTGGAACTGAGTGCGGGGGGGGGGGGACGGCAGTAATCCCTATGCCTCAGTACGGAAGGTGGACCTGCCTCGCCACCTGAGGGGCTTCCATCGGCACCAAGGAGGGCCTGAGTACGAGTGGGCCCTGGAGGGAGGTGAGAAGAGCATGCCTCTCCCCCACCCCATCATCCCCACGGTGAAGGCCAGGAGTCTCAGCAGGGAGGGCCATGGGGCCAGCCGTAGCCCCTCCGCCGGCTCGTTGCGAGGTCTCAAGAGAGCGGGGTCCAGCTCCCTCACTCCAGCCTCCAAGAGGGTCTCGGGGAATGCAGCAGCTCGGGGGCAATCCGCCACACCAAAGCGAACGACCTCCTCCGCGGATAATAGCCGCCTCAGAGGCGGTGTTGGCCGAACTGCGGTCCCGTCCTCTCGAGAAAAGGTCGCCGGAGGAGAAGACCGCCGCCACGGACGTCTTGTCTGCCACCAGCCGCCGCCTGCAGCAGGCCATATTACAAAAGAAACTAGACATCTATTTGTCGTTCGGAGGTGGGCCCAGGGAGCGAGAGGCGTTGCAGGCTAGGGGATTGGATATCCCAACCGGCCTCGTGGGGCAGCCGCCCCGTCCGCATCCCTACTGCTGCCCCTCCCTCTGGACGAGGAACCGGCCCTCTCCATGGACCTGACCAAGGGGGAGGACGAGCCGTCTTGCCCCCGTCACACGGAACAGGAGGGAGTCGTGTGGGACGCCACTACGTCCACGTGGGTGCCGCTCTCGGCGCGAGGGGGACCTGTTACGCAGGTGGCGCCCCCCGCAGTGGATCCAGAACCCCGCTCACCGACCCCGGGAAGTCATCCCCATCCTGCCACCGCAACGCCCCAGGGGGGACCGCATACGCTGGTGGCGCCCTTGTTGGGGGAACCAGAGCCTCTCCCACCGGTTCCGGAAACTCGTCTCAGGCAATCCGTGGCGGCGGCCGAGACGTCCACCTCCTGGTACGCGCCTGGGGTCCTCCCGCCGGAGTCGGAGCCGGGCAGAAGGCGCTCCTGCCCTGCCAGCGGTGGATCAGCGAGTAACTACAGCCCCAACCCCTATGTATCTTCCGGGGGAGGTCGTGACGGCCATAAGGCGCCACTGCCAAGACGGGGAAGGTGCTTACATACACCCGGGCCGCACCCAGGACAGGGTCTGGGATAGTCCCCGCGCCCCCACCTTACGTGTGGAATGGTCACCATTCGAGCGCCCCCCCCCCCCCCCCCCCCCCCCCCCCCCGAGCCACCACCTTCATTCCTATTTCCCCCGACGAGAACATTCCGGTGGCGGATGAGGAGGAGGCGACGACGCTTCCCGAAGAATGGAAGTCCCCAGCCACGACAGCCCCGCCTCCCACCGTGCGCCGGGCGGCGCCCCGACCGCCCCAGCAGTGGGGGGGGGGCCCAAGTGCCCCGTAAATACGGCCTCCGTTCCCCGCTGCCCTGCCCCATCCACCAACACTCAGACGCCACCTGGAGGCCGTTGGCCTGCACGGGCCACTCGACCACCCGCCACTGCCGCCGTCCTGGGCCCACACCACCCGCGGGCAACTTGGATGCCTTGGTGGTGGGTCCAGGATAGGGACCCCAACCGCCTGGAGCGTTGGGGCGCTTTTATCCTCCCTCCCTTGTCCATGGGCGATGAGTTTTCGGCCACGGGGGGAGAGATAATGAGTCGTCTACGCGTCATAGAGCCCGGTGTTTATGACGTTATAGCCTCTATAACGACTCGCTATCACCTGCGGGCGGCACAACCCGTGGCCTCACGGCGCTCGCCCCGTCTCGCAGCTCGGAGCCCCATACCGACGAAGACTCCGCGTAAGGTGAGCCGCGCCTACTTAAGTATTATTGAACGTAGATGAAGTCTCTTCTAGAGGGATACTGCTGTCTGTGTACGGGAGAAGATAATGGCGGGAGGGACATCGATTCAGGGAGCTGGAAGGACGCGGGCGTCTGCGCAACCGGTACCGGAAGCGCTGGGGGTAATAGTAAGCGGGCAGGAGGGATGTAAGGCTACCGTAGGAGGAAGGACAAAGAGTAGGGAGTAGTGACGTTAACCCATGTCCTGTTCGTTACAGAGGGAGGATGGTCCCCGGTAGACCGGTCGTCGCCCGGCAACCAGCGCCACCGCCAGTGATGGGCGTCGAGGCTCTCATCTCATCACCATCACTCGTCACCCTGTGGGGGGGCCGGCGGCACCTTAGGGCCCCCCGGTCGGGCGCCCACCGTTCATCAACTCATCCGTAGCAGTAAGAATGTTGGCACCGTTGTGCCCAGTAGGACAAGACGATACTATTCCAGACGCATGTTCATCTCCCCCTGTAAGGGGCCGGTTCGCTGGCTGTGCGCTTACCATCTCACTCATCTTCATCACTACAACTAAGCGTTAATTATTTCATTCTATATCTCACGACAATGTAAAGTGACAATGAGAAGCTGTCCTTAAGAGTACGACAAAACGATGAGATGTTGAAACGTCACAACATTATCATAGAGGGGGTACCTGAGAAGCAGGGAGACACGCCCAAAAAGATTCTTATTGACTTAATGTCAAATATAGGGGCAATAAAGGGGAACGAGAGAGTCCACCTTGATGCGGCTTATAGGATAGGCAAGCCAAAGGCAAACCAAACCAGACCCAGGAATATTCTGATCCGGTTTAAAGACCTTGACTATAAGATACGTCTATTCCAAGAAATAGGAAATATGAAGCACAAGAAACGCTGGAAAAATGTATATGTGTCTGACGACTTGAGCTTGGAGCAACAAAAGGAAAGAAAAGAGTTGAGGTGCCTATCCAAGGTAGCAAAATCCAATGGGTACGAAACCAAGGTGAAGGGTGGTAAGCTTGAGATAGGAGACAAGACATTAACATATAAGGACCTATACCAACTGCCTGCCGATGTTACAATGGAAGCAGCTAAGTTAGTAGAAATACCTGATGGCACATGTTTCCAGTCCCACCACGCCTTCTTATCGAACATGTTTCAATGTGAAATTGAATATGAAGGGGTGATTTGGCACAGCTCAGAGCAGTTGTTCTGGCATAGGATAGCCACCTATAACAATGATGATGAAATGGCAAGGAAGATTTTGCTGAGTGTCGACGGATACGAGGCCAAGAAGTTGTCTCATCTAATAAAGATCACCAAGAACGACACAAGCACAGTCAGATTCACCATCATGGTTTCAGAACTGAAATACCTGTAGAACAAGGATCTGGGACAGAGACTGAAGGCGACTAAGGGGGAGATATTTGAATGCATGTTAGAAAAATCCTGGGGGTGCGGGTATAACATCTCACAGGTAAAAGACATTACAAAGGACTCAGTAAAAGAGAACAGAATGGGGAAAATCCTGGCGGAGCTGAGGGGGAAATTAATTGGTTAAAAGCTAGCGTGCACAGAAATATGTGCATTACCGGTACTAAATTAATGTAGAATTTTTCTATCTATATGTCATTATGCTCCTGTTAAAAGCATTTTTCAAAATACGTTGAAATTATAATCTGAATGTTACATAAGAAATCTGAACATTAGTATGGTATCCACCAACCCTAGTCAATACATGTTAAAGACGGTATCATTTGTCGCTACAATTGTACTTTTCTTTTTTCTTCTTAAAATATAGTCATTTTTCATTGTATTTCCATATATATTTGTGCGAATAATTTAAGTTATTAAATATCTATGTTTTATATGTATTACCCTTGGAAGATACCCAGACTGATATGTATGTGTAACCTATACATGAGTATCTTATACCACTCGAACAGCTGATCGCAGTAGGTTAAATCAGTGCATAGCGTTTTAGGGCTGGGCATGTCGTGATATGCTGGAGCAAACCTAGAAATCTATGGAGCAAAGTTTTTCAGGAGGGCAGATGAGGGCAGACATAGGATAACCCCTCCCCTTACTCCGCCCATCTCCTCAAGAATAATTTTGTGTGTGAAATACAAGGGAGTTCTAACACTTCCCATATGGTGTGTTCTGAGGGGTTTAATTCTATAAAATTCTACTTTACTGATATGTCCAGTTGAGTTTATAGCAGCATAAAGCTCGGGCACTTCATGCCCACAGAAAAATTACCTGGAAAATTTTGAATTCTGCCTTTCAATTGATGTGTTCTGAGGAATTTTGTTTCAGAAAATTTTAGATTTCTATCTTTAGGAGGGTATATGGCTCACTCTCACCAAATCAGTGCAACTAAAAAAGTGACGTACATGATCGGCGGACGTACATGATCGGCGGACGTACATGATCGGCAGAGTACAAAACCCATCTTTTACCCCCTGCACTACGATGTTTAACTCTCCCAACCATACCTACAGGCTGTAATGTATCTTTGGGGAGTTTATTAGAAAAAAAAACCTCCCAAAATATTTATAGGGGCCGGAGGGGGGGGGCTCAATGTGTAACCGATCATGTACGTCACAAACTGTTGGATTGGTATATTCTGAGGATATGGGGGGGGGGACACATTTCTCCACCAAAATTTAGAAATTCTAGCCTTTAGATTGATGTGCTCTGTGGAGTTTTAGGGGGCATATCACTCTGGGAGAACTTTTGAATTAAATCTCTAGATTGGTATATCTAGAGGGGTTTGTGTACATAACATTTCTCCAATGGTGTATTCAGGCGCATTGTGTAGGAATATTTAGAAATTGTACCTTTTATATTGATGTATTCTGATAGTTTTGACTATGCTGCATGCAGCAAAAGACAATTTGAATTTCTACATTAGAATTATTCTGGTAGGTATCCAGAACATATTGCTCGAGGGAAATTTGGAAATGTTAACTTAAATTACTGTAAGCGTAGATATTTTCGCTGGTATAAATTTTCGCGGACTTGCTGGAATTTCGCTGGGATTTGAATTTGCTGATTAGTAGTTATAGAACTATATTGGATAAATTTTCGCTCTGTTCATATTTTCGTGGATTTTAAAATCCGAGAAATCTGCGAAAATGTGTACAGCGCGAAATATAATATATTTACAGTAGTGTTTTCTGTGAAGTTCTGGAGGTGTATTGCTCTGTGGAATTATATCTAGATTGGTATGTTTTGACTGTTTGAGGGGTTTGGGGAAATTATATATATTGCTCCAAGAAAAGCTAGAATTGTAGGCCTACCAGGCATGCTGCTCCAAAGAGGCTAGTAATTTTACTTTCAGAGTGGTTTATGCTGTGGGCATATTGCTCCAGAATTCTACCTCTAGATAGGTATATTCAGATTTCTTTTCTTTTGGAAGCTGGTAGGCTATATGCCTAATCTATGAGCATATAATAATAATATTGCTCAAGAACACTTGGATAAGAAGGCTATTAAAATAGCTTTAGCTTTGGTTCTTATTGGAATATTTACAAAATTCTTTCAGATTTACAAACAAACCCCAGACTATCCCTAATGTCCCTGTCGCATTTTCCAAGGCCCCTGCCCAGCCCTGCGTCTGCCCCAGATGGCGCCACTGAGTGGTGGCGGGTTAAAGGGGCCGATCTCTGAGACTGGAGGAGAGTGAATCATGTAGTTCCTAACTGTGCCACTAGCTTGTTTTGACTGGACTGACCCTACTGACTGCACCCAGCACAGGGCACTGTGTTTGTTTGATCCCCAATCAACCATAAATAGCACAACTGGACAACTCTATTACCTTGAACCAGTTGACCCGGCCTGGTCAGGTGAAATTGGTAGGGGGACCATGAATCAGGCTTGGCTTGGTATGAAACATGCTATAAAACCAGGATAAAGCTATCATAACCTCCTTAAATTAATCATTGAACTAGGCTTCTAGGAATACACAATGCAGAAAGGAATCCTTGTGTATTTAAGTGTTTATTTTTAACCGAATCCATGAGATGTGGTCTATTCAAGGGGTAGTATACCGTTTTTTGTGGCCACACAAGTGGTAGTCTAGACAGTCAGTACACTGGTGGGTATCAATAGTATTGTAGCGGGAAGGAGCCGCTGCGGAGTCTGGAGCGCAGGAGTAGTTCGTCCGCCGCCCACCAGAGGGCGCCTCCGTAGCGAGCCCTATATTAGGGCGCGCTGCGGAGTCGCGCCTCAGTCTACTTTGGCTCAAGCTTGGCGACGGACGTACTCCCTGAGCTCCGAACTCCGCAGTTGGTCATAAGAACTGTTGATGTGCCTTATGTATAAATAATAACCTCTAGTCAAGCACTTTCCTGAATACAAGCCTTTATTCATAAACTGTCTGTGTTCTCGTGTTCCTTGCATTCCCCAGCCGGCCTTAGTCTTTCTATTACAGTGGTGACAAGCGGTTTAAAAAGACAGCAAATCACGCCCGGAGAAGATGGAAGGACGAAGGTCATTAGGGTTGGCATCGGCGAATCTGGAGGAGAGGATGAGGGACTTTGAGGAGGTGGAAGAAGTAGACGTGGGAGAGAACGTGTACCTCCGGACTCCGCAGAGGAAGGGGGAGGGAAGAGCAGAGTACGGGGGACCCAGAAGTCTTCAGGAGACGGTCAAACCACCTCCAGGCTTTCCGCAAGGACCAGAAACGGAGGAAGGAAAAGAGGAGGAGGAAATGCGGAGAGCTGCGGAGTCACAGCGACAATGGGTGATGAAGTGGAGATCCGAGGAGGCCGAGAGAATCGGCAGAATGGAGAGAGAAAGGCAGCTCCAGAACGAGAAATGGGAGGAGATGGCGAAAGCATTCAAAGAAAAAGAGAGGTCCTGCGGAGTAGCAGATGAAGGAAGGAGGATATGGGCACCAAGAGAGGACGAGGGGAGTCTAGAAGGGAGAGAAAGTGCGGATACTGTACCATGGGCGCCGGAGGAGGAGGCGGCGGCGGAGGTAAACAAAGTTACCAAGGAAACCGTCCCGCTCTCGCGGCCAGCGCGGGATCTCGCGGGAGAGGAGTGCGGAGTCGACTCCGCAGCAGGAAACGGAGTCGAGGGAAGGGGAGGAAACGGGGCCACCCCCACGGGACATGAGTACATCCTACAGGAGGTGCGGGCGAGGATGAAGGAGATGGCCTTGGTGAAGGAAAATAAGAGGATAGAGGAGTCAAAGAAGGAAGTGGCTAGGGAAGTGGAAGCTTTGCGAATGGCCACGGAAAGGGAGGAAGAGAGGAGAAAGGGAGAAAGGGAAGAGATCAGCAGGATAGAGGCCAAAAGACGGGCTGAGATTAGGGAAGGGGCCGCAGCCCTGGAGGCAGAGAGGAAACGCATGGAGGCGGAGAGAGTGGAAAGGGCGGAGGAGGACGCCATGAGGGCAGAGTCGGTGCGGAGAGAGATAGCAAAGGTAGAAGCAGCTCGAGAGGAAGTAGCCAGGAGGGAAGCAGCGTATAGGGCGGCTATAGCAGCTGAAGTGCAGGGGCAAAGTGGGGCCACCATCAACCAAGGGGGTTGGGCGGGAGTGTCCACGGAGCCGGCGGAAAGAGAATGGGGGACGGGGTACGCAGAGTCCAAGCCGCAAGTAGATCCTCAAGTGGCAAACCCAGGGGGTATGCAGCCGTTGGTCTCAGCTACGTACATGGGGGGAGGCCCACCAGGCGGGGGAGACGCAATGGAATGGAAACCACAAGGTTACCAGCTGAATGCGCAGAAGTACCTGTCACCAAAAGCGGCTGGGTCAGTCACGACGATGACACCGGGGGCAGGGAAAGGATTGCAGCAGGAAGGGAGCTGGGGCAGGAAGCCGGTGAAACCAGTCTACATGCCTGGGAAGTTCGACGGCCAGACACACCTTTCGGAATACCTGTCTCACTTCGATCTGTGTTGTACGGCGAACAGCTGGGACGAAACCACGGCCGGGGTATTTCTTGGGCTAAGCCTGACAGGGGTAGCAAGACGTCTTCTGTCGGGGATAGAACCAGGAGCGGAGGGAGGATACAGGAAACTGAGAGCAGCGCTCGTCTCGAGGTTCCAGCCCCCTAACCAGGCCGCCAGATACAAGGCCATACTAAAGGGCAAGGAGAGGAACAAGGGGGAATGCCTCCAAACACATGCGGAGGAAGTAGAGAGGTACACGAGGCTGGCGTACCCACTGGCGGACATGGCTACGGTGGACGTTATGGCAAAGGACCACTTCGTGGACTCCTTGAAGGACATCCAGATGCAAATGTGGGTACACCAATCGTCGGCTACTACCCTCTCCCAAGCGGTACAAGTGGCTTTGCATGCAGAAGCCTGCATGCGGCCGCATGGCTCGGCACAGAATGTCCGGGCCACGGGCCAAACAATGGGAGAAGAGCTCAAGTCCATGCGGGAGGATGCCGTGAAGGAGAGGGAGGAGAACGCCAAATTCCGGGAGACCATGAAGGCCGCACTAGGGAAACCGGCTAACTCCTCCTCTTCCTCATCGTCATACAAGGGGGGAGAAAGAACAAACCGACCGAGAAAGGACCGGCTGCCGATGTCCGAGATCCGATGCTACCACTGTGCCGCGTTGGGACACCAGAGGAGTAGCTGCCCCAGGTGGAGGGACGAGATAGCCGCAGCTGACGCAAGGGAGGCAAGCGGGAGTGCAGCGGGAGGAACCGCCTCCGCGCCGGCCATCATTCCACAGCCGGCGGAAAACTAAAACCGACCCTAGACAATGGCCAGTCTAGGGTCGACATGGGAGAGGGGCGCACAGAGATCGTGGTAGGACGCTTGGAGAAGGGCGGGTCCGGCCTCCTTGTGGAGGGGAGAATAGGGGACAGTAGCGTAGAATGTCTGGTGGACACGGGGGCTACTGTGAACATGCTCTCCCTCTCTTGGTGGCGGACCCATGGGGAACCAGGGGCCTACGAGGTGACAAACGAAGCTGTATACTCGGTGGAAGGGAGGCCACTACAATTATACGGGCGTGTCACGGTGCTGCTCCGGGTCAAATGTAGATCGTGGAAGGTGACGTTTCAGCTGTCCGAGCTACCTACGGACGCAATAGTGGGATCGCGATTCCTGTTACAAACGGGATTTCTGGTGGATTTGGCGGGGGAACGGTTGCTGCTACCAACGCTGGAGGAAGAAGAACTGAATTTCTGTCGAGTCATAAGCTGCCACACCAAAGTAATACCGCCAGGGGAAGAAGCCATAATAGGGGGATACCTGGTGGGAGACTGGACGGGAGGAGAAGGAGGCCTGGTGGAAGGCCTACGGGAGGTGGAGGAAGACAGGGGCCTGCTGGTCGGGCGCGCCTTGGTGGACACGACAAAAGAAACCACACCAGTGCGAATATTTAACCCTGGACAAGACGCAGTCGTCGTGTACAAGGACATGACACTGGCCTCGCTGGAACCCGTCGAAGAACCGGCGGAAATAAACCGAGGGGAAGCGGCTAAGTGCCGAGTCGCCACCTGCAATCCACAGGGAACCCCGGGGGAAGCGGACGACCTCATCCGCATCTTGACGGAGGGCGTCGAGGAGGATCGGAAGACCCCTTTGGAGAACCTCCTGCGCAAGCACTGTGGGGCGTTTCAACTGAGACCAGGGGACACGGGGAGGGCAAACTGCATCCAACACCACATACGAACAGGGGAGCACCCCCCGATTAGGATGCCACCAAGGAGACTCGCTCCGCATCGGCGGGCATTAGTGGAAGCAGAGGTAGAAAAAATGTTAACCTCGGGCATCATAGAACCGGCAAACGGGCCATGGGCCTCCCCCGTGGTTCTTGTAAAGAAAAAAGACGGCACCATGCGTTTCTGTGTGGACTACCGCCGTCTCAATGAGGCCACGAGAAAGGACGCATACCCACTACCACGCATCGACGACTCCTTGGATACGCTGGCGGGGTCCCAATGGTTCAGCACCATGGACCTCGTCAGCGGGTACTGGCAGGTGGAGATGGCCCCGGAGGACCGGGAGAAGACGGCGTTCTCGACGCACCGGGGGTTGTACCAGTTCACGGTGATGCCCTTCGGACTGTGCAATGCCCCCGGTACGTTCGAGAGACTGATGGAGGTAGCCATGCGGGGCCTACAATGGACGTCCTGCCTGGTCTACCTCGACGACATCGTCGTCTTCGCCCGAGACTTCGAGGGCCATCTCCAACGATTGGGGGAGGTACTGGGGCGCCTAGAAGCCGCCGGCCTGAAAATCAAACCATCAAAATGCCAGCTGGCTAGAAGGAAGGTCTGTTTCTTGGGGCATGTGGTCAGCAAGGATGGGATAGCTACGGACCCGGCGAAGATAGAGGCTATACGGGACTGGCCGGTGCCGGAGAGTCTGACGGAGGTACGGAGCTTCCTGGGGCTGGCTGGTTACTATAGGGCTTTCGTCCCGGAATTCGCTACCCTGGCGAAACCCCTCACACAGATGGCAGATAAGGGACGAATTTTCAAGTGGGACAGGGGGTGTCAGGTGGCGTTTGACGAGTTGCGTCGCCTACTGATGGAGTCACCCATCCTGGGCTACCCGGAGGATGAGGGACAACTGGTCATGGACACGGACGCCTCTGACACCGGCCTTGGGGTGGTGCTGTCCCAAAGACAAGGGGAGGGGGGGGATGTACGAGAGATCGTCCTCACATACGGCAGCCGCACGCTCAACAGAGCGGAACGGAACTACTGCGTCACCCGTAGGGAATTACTGGCGATTATCTTCGGGCTACGAAAATTTCGACATTACCTACTGGGGAGGAACGTCCTCATCCGCACGGACCACGCAGCATTGAAGTGGGTTATGGCCTTCAAAGAGCCGGAGGGACAAGTGGCCAGATGGATCTCCATATTGGACACTTACGATTACACTATAGAACACCGGGCCGGCAGGCTACACGGCAATGCGGATGGGCTTTCCCGGATCCCTTGCCGACAGTGTGGGAGGTCAGACGAGGAAGAGGAGGCGGTGCCGGCGTCGGTACGGGCCATTACTAGACGGGGAGCAGACGACCCGGACATAGCGGGGGAAGTTAGAGAGAGTTGGAAAAATGACCAGAAGGAGGATGCCGTTCTAGGGTTGGTGTACAAATGGGTGGAGGAAGGGACCGAACCTTGCAAGGAGACACTGGCAGACCAAGGATACGCGGTGAAATCTCTGGCTACACAACTGGGTAGGTTGGCCATAAAGCAAGGACTTCTAGGGAGATGGTGGTTCGTCCCCGGAAGCAACAGAGCGTTTCAGATCCTGGTACCTGACAAAAGGAAGGCCGAGGCCTTCGAGGCAGCGCACGGGGGAGGTATGGTGGGACACTTTGGGAGGGACAGAACTGTACGGAAGCTACAAGAAAGATGGTACTGGCCGGACTTCAGAAGGGACATAACCTACTGGACGGCCACGTGCAAAATGTGTCTTGAAAGGAAGCCGGCACCCCACCCCACACGGGCTCCGATGGGACACGTGGGGGTGGGGCTGCCCATGGAGAGGATCGCCATAGACGTTATGGGACCTCTGACACTAACCCCCAGGAAGAATTTGTATATAGTAGTCATCATAGATTACTTCACGAAATGGGCCGAAGCGGTGGCCATCCCCAACCAAGAGGCGGCCACGGTGGCTCGGGCACTAGTGGACACCGTGGTGTGCCGGTTTGGGGCCCCCGTTAGTCTCCATTCCGATCAAGGGCGCAACTTCCAGTCTAACCTGTTCCGGGAAGTCATCCGCATTCTGGGGATCAGGCAGACCCGCACGTGTGCTTTCAACCCACGCTCGGACGGAATGGTGGAGAGGGCTAACCGCACCATCGAGGCGTTGCTCTCCGCGGTGGTAGCGGAGGACCACTCAGATTGGGACGAGCATCTCGCAATGGTCATGTCAGCATACAGGTCCTCGGTGCACTCCACGACCGGAGTGACACCAAATATGATGATGTTGGGGCGGGAAACTAACCTGCCCTTGGCCCTTCTGTACCCAGAGCCCATGGAAGGGGTGGGGGAGGGCAGGCCGGGGTATGTCGCTAGCCTGCAGAGGAACACCGCCACTGCCCACGCCCTGGCTCGGGAACACATTGGGACGTCGGTCGCCAGACAGAGCCGCAATTACGACGGGAGGGCGACCACCCGGGAGATAGAGGTGGGAGCCACGGTATACCACCACCACCCCGGCAAGAAGATAGGGCGAAGTCCCAAGCTGCAACGCCTGTGGACGGGCCCCTGGGTAGTAACGGCCCGCATCTCTCAATCAGTGTACGAAATAAAGGGGGAGGGCAGGAAGGCCAAAGTAGTACCGTTCGATCAACTGAAGGTCATCCCCCCTCCTCCCCCGGGAGTACAAGAAAGAGAGGGGGCAGCAGTAGTTAGGTGGGTGGGGAAATGGTCGGGGCACGGCTGCGGAGTCGACTCCGCACCACCCGGGGGGAACCAGCGGGCAGAGCCGGGGATCGCCGCGCACCAGCGCGGGCGGGGGACTCCGCGAAGCTCCGCAGAAACGACCAGAGCGTCCCAGAGCATCACAGCAAAAATGAGGGGAAGGAAGGGAGTTACATCAACCACGGCTCCATCAAAAACTCGCAGGGAGGAGCAAGCAAGCTCAGGCTCCCGTAGAGATCGCAGTAGGTCTAAAGAAAAGGGAAGAGGGAGGCAAACTAAGGATGCAGACGACCGGGACTCCGCGCGGAGTTCGGCGGAGTCGTCCTCTCGCGGCAGGTCTCGCGAGAGGCGAGATCCGCACCGCCCGGATGAGAACCATAATAAAGACGCCATCTTGACTCCAACTCCGCATGCAGACGACATGGAGGCAGACGGGTTGTATCACTGTTCCTTGTGTGATAAGACGTTCACCAAATCATGTAATAGGGCAAGGCACATCAGAGAGCAGCACGCAGATGGCCAGGCCATGGGATGGCTGTGCCCCCGGGGCACAGGCACCAACCGATGCCGAGGAGGGAATGCAGGGGGGGTCTTTGCCGCCGTGCGGAAAAGAGACCTGAGGAGACACCTCGAGGGCTATCACCGGGACCCTAAGCATCCCTGGGTGACCGGGGAGAAACCCATGCCGGACAAACACCCCATTGACCCCACCCTCCGCCGTCCCTCCTCTACTTCCCCAGCGTCCGCGGCCAGGGAGACGGCACCCTCACCGTCTGCGGAGTCGGCCAGCCGCCGACGATCCTCCACACCGGCCCGGGGGTCCAGCAGCCGGAGGGAGAGCAGCGCCTCCGCCAGTAGGAGCCGCGACTCCGCAGCCCGGCCCACTACCTCTGGCAACAGCAAGTCATCCCCGGCTGGTAAGGGTAAGACCACTTCCTCGTCGTCTAAGGCGGTCCCTAGCGTGGTGGTTGTGCCTAATCGATCGTCTCCCAGGGTGGAGGAGAGGAGAGCCCGAGAGAGACAAGAGGCTGCGGAGTCATCCGCGGAGTCGGGCAGGAAGGTAGCCACCACCTCAAAGGGCACTCCCACCGGCTCCTCCAGCAAGACCTCCTCCACCTCTACCCCCACCGGCTCCTCCAGCAAGACCTCCTCTGCCTCGTCCACCTCTACCTCCACCAGTTCCGCCAGGAAAACCTCCTCCACCTCATCTACGGGCTCCACCTCTGCCTCAGCCAGAAAGCGGGGGAGAGAAACGGAGGAGAGTACACCGGGGGGTAAGAAAAGGAAGGAGACAGTGGTCATGCTACCCCCAAATAAACCCCCGAGACAGGCAGCAACTGCCGAGGAGATCGGACTGCGGGTGCCGGTGGTGGTACTGACCCGTACCCCCACAAAGGCGGAGCGAAAACAACCCCCAACCAAAGAACCAGAAGAGATGGAGGCGGCACCATCGGGCAGTGAATCCACCCTAACGGCCTCCGAGCAGCTCACCACCTCACCCCTGCAGGAAGAGCGGGCGGACTCGCTGGGCCCCTCACCCGGGTTCAGCCTGGGCTCGCCGGAAGGCCGACCGGCAGCCAGCATCTCCTCCGAGGCAGAAGCGGCACTGGCCGCCACCAACCTCATGGCAATGGGGACCCCGGGCGGGCAGTCGCCACCCCCCCCCCACGGATCAGCCAGAGGACGAGGAGACATCACAAGAGAGGGCCCGCCGCCTGCAGGAGCGCATGCGCATCTACCTAAGCTTTGGGGACACTCCAGAGGAGAAGGAGGCTCTGGTGGCAGCAGGAGTTCCCCCTCCCACCGAAAGGTCCCTCACCCATACCCTCTCCTCCCCTGCGCAGACCTCCCCAGGTCTTTTTATCCCGCACAGCGCGGGATACGTCATTGAGGTGGAAGAGCCCCCCCCGCGCCCCCCAGTACGATACCACCGTGTAGCCCTCTCCGAGGAGGAAGAGGAGGGGGAGGAGCAAGTGACGCGCACCACCGTCACTATCTCCCCACGGGAAGTAGCAGGCGGAGAGTCACCACGCCCGGAACAGTCCCCACCTCCAGAGGGAGAACCAGACGCTACCATCCCCGGCACGTCCACCCCCACCACTGGACAGGCCGACACGCGGAGGGTGGTGCCCGCGACGCCTCAGGTAGCCGGCGAGCTTTTTATCATGCCCGCCAACCTGATGGTACATCTCCTGGCTATGTGGGATGGCTCGGGAGACGTAGTCTGGCAGGAGGGGCGCAACGACGACGGGGAGTGGAACAACTCGCTGGTAACATTGTTGCCACCCAGCAACCCCACACACAGAGTAGTGTTTTACCCTTATGATCCCACCCGGCCACCTACGTCTACCCCCTTGAGGGAACCAGACGAACCCCACCCCCCACCCAACCCCCACCTGGACGCTCTAGTACAGGACTTTCCCCCTGCAGCGGCACCGGAGGAGTGGCGGTCCCCACAAGACAGCCACCCGAGGCGTAAAGTACCAAAGGAGTCCGCCAGACCAGAGACGGAAAGGGTGGTGCCCCCGGCGCCCACTCAGAAGTGGGGAGGGCTACAAGGAAGAGCCAAATATCATCAGAAGGCGGCGGAAGAGCAGCGACTGGGGGGAACGCGAACCAGGCCACTCCGCACACCCACCAGCGCTCGACCGCAAAGACACTCCCCAACCGCTCGCCCAGGGAGTGGCCCTCCTTCAGCCGCCCGAGTGCTAGGATCCCACCGGCACGGGCCCACGGCAGATCCACCCGCCTGGATGCCGTGGTGGTTTGTCTCCGGTAGGGAGCCAAACCGGCTGGAGCGGTGGGCTGCATTCTTACTCCCCCCCATCTCCATGGGGGAGGAATTTGCGGCCACCGGGGGCGACGTATCCAGCCGTCTACGGGTGATTGGCCCGGGGACCTACGATGTCATAGCATCAATCACAACCAGATACCGGCTACTCCAAGACGAGCGGAGGCCACGACCACGCAAGGTGAGTTCGCCATCCAGCCTGATAATAACCAGAGGGGACGAGAGGGAGGGGAAGCCGTAAGAAGGAAGGGAGGGGAATGAAGCAGACGCCAGAGGCCCGGTATAGGGCCCCGGGGCGGCGGAGGACCAGTACAGGACCTCCACGGGTAGTACTTAAGAAGGGGAGAAGTGATACTACCATCGTGAGCGCTACGGGAGGGAGGAGTAGAAGAAGAGAGAAATCTTACCTGACCTTACCTTTAAATTGTGTTGACTTGTAGGAAGGAGGAGGATCCCCCCCTCGCCGTAGGGACGAGTAGGACCCCGCAGAAAGTCCGGACGGAGCGGCCGGCGTGGAGGCACCGGTCATCCCCTCCACCCGTCATCTTCACCATCATCACCATCCACCACCTCACCACCTTAGAAGTTCGGCCAGCATGTTTCCGGCAGCATTAGAGACTTAAGATCCCCACAGGGGACTCCGCATAGGTTATATCATAAGCGAACTCCGCAGGAGTCGTGCAGTTTAAATATTATTAATGTTAACATAGGATCGAGCCGATCTCACCGTTTACGACTGTAACTTCGCGGGAGCAGCGCTACATAAATAAGCATGTTGAGTCAAATGTAACTACAGTTAAGTCGCAGGGATACCACCAATTGTAATCCGGTATTGCGGAGTCTATATTTATCTCTACTTCAATAAGGGAGGGAGGGTACAGCTGTAAATAACGAGGGAAGGGTGTAGCGGGAAGGAGCCGCTGCGGAGTCTGGAGCGCAGGAGTAGTTCGTCCGCCGCCCACCAGAGGGCGCCTCCGTAGCGAGCCCTATATTAGGGCGCGCTGCGGAGTCGCGCCTCAGTCTACTTTGGCTCAAGCTTGGCGACGGACGTACTCCCTGAGCTCCGAACTCCGCAGTTGGTCATAAGAACTGTTGATGTGCCTTATGTATAAATAATAACCTCTAGTCAAGCACTTTCCTGAATACAAGCCTTTATTCATAAACTGTCTGTGTTCTCGTGTTCCTTGCATTCCCCAGCCGGCCTTAGTCTTTCTATTACAGTATTGTATACTACCACTGGCATAGTCTAACTGCTGGTCACACCAGTGCAACTTATGTAGAGCAGTGAATTGCTGGAAGGGAACAACCAGCATCCTATTTCTTGGTTGCCTGAGCCATTATTTTTGGGGTACTTTGCTAGGGAATACAATCCTACAGGGCTAGGACATGCCTGGATCTCAGGGATTGTGCTTGGGCAATTCTAAATTTAACTGAGGTGTTATATAAACTCAACAACCCTGGCAAAGGATTTTATGATTTGGTTTGAGAAGCCTTAGCCTTTAAGAGAACATGGTCTGAACCGCAAGGTCTAAGATCACTACCGGTATTTGTAATTCTGTGTGTATGTATGGGTTGTAACATGGATTGAAAGCATATGTAAATGATTCTTACTTACTGTTCATTTTGAATTCAATTGGTGAAATGATTGATCTATTTATGAGGAGAGAACTTAATATGTTAGTAAAAGCTGATTACCGGTACGATCCACTGTACATGTATTAGCGTATACTTGTCTCTGATAAATGATATAAAAAGGACCAGGTTTATAGAAAATATATCTATTGAGACGTAATAATGCATTGTAAATTATATTATTCTTTTTTCATTCTTTTATGCCTCACTCTGGGGGTAACACTGTATACTACCCTCATGTCGGAGCATCAGCTCTTTATATTAGGTGGCAAGAGTTGCTCATACCTACTAAGTTATGTAAAGTGTATCGATTTGTGATGGTTTGGATGTCACTGGGCTACCCTGTGTTCTATGGCGGGTAGACATATACACAGGGGTAGCAAAAATGACTTCTCGTTATCACATATTAATATTGGGAGCCTAAAGGGTAAGATAGAGACACTGAGGACACATATGTTTAACTGTAGCGATGCGATTGTAGGCATATCAGAGAGT
Organism: Harmothoe impar; assembly: GCA_947462335.1. Lineage (NCBI taxonomy): Eukaryota > Metazoa > Annelida > Polychaeta > Phyllodocida > Polynoidae > Harmothoe > Harmothoe impar. The sequence continues at coordinate 67,793,222 of OX381704.1, read as the reverse complement.
TGGCTACATGAAGGTGTTCCAAATAATTTTGTTGATTTGATAGGTTATAGCTTGGAACGGTTCGACAGAGATTGGGGTGATGATGAAAATCATGATAATGGGACATTTAAATTTTGATTACCTAAATTTGACTAAAGTATCTACTAGACTAATGAAAATTTGTATAAATATTCTGGGCCTTAAGCAAATTATTGACAAGCCAACTAGGTCTAATGAGAAAATACCGCCACATGTCTCGATTGGGTAATAACAAATACCTCCAAGTTATATGAAATATTTATGAGAACTTGGAATCTCAGCGACCATTTAATGGTTGGCATTACGTTGATAGATCATTATTATGTTAATGAGATGATTTCCTTCGAGGGTCGCACATATAAACATTACAATGCCGAGTTGTTTAAAGCATGTATTAAGGACGCCGATTGGGGTCCCATAGATAATTGTGAGAATGTTAACACAAGATGGCAGTTTATTTTGAAATTATTTTGTGATAAATTGGATATTATGTGTCCTCTCAAGACTCTCAGAGTAAGGAAGGATAGGGCACCTTGGGTCACTGATCATATCCTGGAACTGATAAATGATAAGGATAAGGCATTGAAAAAGGCCATTAAAAGTAAAAAAAGGGAGGATTGGCAAGTTTCTAGTAATTTAAGAAATAGGGTTAACAAGTTTATAAGAAAGGCCAAAAGTAAATATATTAGGGATAGCCTGGAACAGAACCAACAGGACAGCAAGAAATTCTGGAGGATTATTAATGGGTTAGTTAAAGGTGACAGAGGTACCCCGCACTTCAGGTTAAAAGATAATGTGAGAGGTGTTCTCGTTCAGGATGGAGACACGTCTGACATTATTAATGATTTCTTTCTTAATATTGGTCCTAACTTAGCCAGGAATTATAATGCACCCTGGTCATACGATGGGGAGGAGCTCGCCCTAGGTCTGAACGATATTAGTACAAATGTATTAGAGGTGATTGGTTTAATTAAGGACATTGACACTACCAAGTCGTCTTGTATTGATGGTATATCTGCGCCCTCACTAAAGGATGCCATGTCAGCCAATGATAAAATGTCTGGGGAAGGCCTAGTATCCTGTGGAGTCCCTCAAGGTTCCATTTTGGGACCTACCCTATTTTTGGTATATATTAACGACTTAGGAAAAATTGTAAAAAATTTAATTTATTTTTATATGCCAATGACACTGTTGTATCCATCACAGGACATGATTTGGAGGACCTAACTGCCAAAATGGAGGAAGATTTAGCATTATTAGAGTCATGGTTTGGAAAAAATAAATTAACTTTGAACGCAAAAAAAAAAAAATTATATGATTTTCGGACTTAGATCAAAATTGAAAGAAATTCACCACCATCAACTCCTTTTTGGTAGGACCCCGATTGATTGCGTGCTAAGTGTAAAATATTTGGGTATTACATTAGACCCAGTATTGAACTTCAATAAGCACGCTGAATGTACTTTTAGGAAGGTGGTATCTAAAATATTCCAATTGGCCTTTCTGAGAGATAATGTGTCTGTAAATGTAAGACTAAAAATGTACAAAACAATGATTCTCCCACATGTTGATTATGGAGACATATTATATGATGTGGCTGGTAAGAACACATTGGACAAGATTCAGGTTACGGAGAATAAAGCCTTGCGTATGTGTCTAGGAGTAGACAGTAGATACCCGACCATTTTGACCCACCAAGAGGCTGGTATATCTTCTCTGGTGCCAAAGCGCAGAATGCATATCTGGAACTTTATGTATAAACAACAAACTAATATAGATATTGTCAATACCAGGCCAATATTTACAAGGGCTCATGATGCTTTAATATTTACTACTATTAAGCCAAAAAATGAAACTACAAAAAAAAGTGTTTTATACAGAGGTGCTATACTGTGGAATAATTTACCAGTTGATGTCAGGTCAATTGACTTTTATGAGAAGTTCAAGTTAGATAGGAAGAGGTGGCTAGGTAGCACAAACGATATGTAAATTAAATTGAGAAATATATACGTGGCCACTTTAAATTCCTACATTTATATTTCTTGTATAATATCTAAAACTACCCAGTATGAATCAAAATGTTAGCTTTCATATGTAGTAATTGATGTCTGTATAAAGAAAAAGCATGGAAGTTTGACGATACATGTAAAGCACAGGGGATAGCCCTTCCCTGATATCCTCTCCATTCATGAAATAATTGAGAAAAAAATTAATAATACATGAGGTTTAGTTACGAGTGTATCATACATGTTGATCTGTGCATACATAGAGCTGACTACTGGTCTTAGCAAGTGTACAACTCAGAATTACTGTATATATGCTCGAATGTATGCATTACTTTACCATTATTTGGTTATTTAATTAATCAATTAATTGGATTACGTTCACAATTAATTACTATATTTTGTTCTTTATAATAGCTAAGCTTAGTGTGTTACTCAAACAATGCTGATGTTGAATGTTTCCGAGCTGAAAAAGTTCTTTTTGTACACCAGGATAAAATGAACGTGTTTAACGTGTCTACGTTAACTCATACTCAAAAAAAAAAAAACTGTCACCCACACCCACCTGCACACCCACACCCACCTGCTCTCCCACACCCAACTGCTCACCCACACCCACCTGCTGGCCTGAAGTGGAATAACATACATGTATGACACATGACTTGAGGGTACTTTTTAACAAGGAATTCATTTCTGGTGCCAGAATGGACCAATGAATGATTATAAGGGAGTACTATATCTAAGTCCATAATAAGCTACAGATTCAGCTTACCCTGAGTCATCTGTGAGGCCACTCACACGCTCAATCTTTTTGTATGCCTCCCCACTTACAACAACACTGCCCGTCTTACATAGCATCCAGATGTTGCCACCATTATGCCATTACATTGCATGGTAGGTATGCATGCTATGCAAATCTCAGTGATTGTATAGTACCTGGACGCTATGTAGGAGGAACTGGAAGACAAGGACATTTTTCCCAAATATAGGAGAAAAAGAGGAATCATGTGGTGGTTTTTGTTCAAATATAGGAGAAAATAGGAATCTGTTGACAGCCTTCCAAGGGTATGAGGTCCATTTACATCGAGGAAACTGCTCAAGACAAAACAATGCAAAGATAATATAAGTACTTGAGTATTTATTTCATTCAAAAATGTTGATCACCTGCACACCATTCCAATGGCAGTAGCAGGCCTGGGACTGGGAAATTGACAAAAAAAGACAAATGATTGTGGAGCCATAGAGGACCTCATTTGCCCCATTTTTACAAGCAAAGCACCACACGTGCTGCACTGCAACTTTCTTAGGGGATTCTGGAACTTTTAAACTCACTTTTACCCCTTGAAGGGCCGCTGCTGCCTCTGGGCAGCATCTAAAATACCCCTGAAAAATCGCTGCTGCCATAAAGCAGCAAAATTGCTACCCTAGGGCAGTAATACCACTAAATTGCAGCTCCTGCTATGAAACAAAAAATAAGAATTTTTGAATGAATCCAAAAATATTTAACATGAATACTACGTCCCTTTGTCAAAAAGGTGTAAATTCTGTCTCCAATACAACTTATTTTACTCCTTAGCCACAGTCCCAGGGAGCACATACTTGCAAAGTTGCAAATTCCCATGGCATAGGGCCGGTGGTTAAGTCCCAAATGACATTTTTCAAGGCCAGCAGTGAAAGGGTTAAACACACAACAAATTCATTACAGTACATAAGTAAGTCTTGCCGTATTTTATATTCCTTTAGCATTTAGTCTAAATACGATTTAAAATGTCACAGATATTGTTCACAAATACTTTTGTTACTATCAAAGTGTTACCTTCACACCACCTACAATGATCTTGGTAGCATGATTTATCAATATGACCCACATCCAATGCATTATGGGCATCACCAGTTACTGTCTTATAGAGTTCAATTAATTTTGTTTTCTTGCCCTTTCTTGCTCTTATTTTCAGGTGATTTATGTCACCCTTGCCGCACAACATAGAACATTATATTAGCTCGTGCAACCCTGGTGAGGTTTTATTATATTTGAGACTGTAAGTATGATGTGGGCAAGACACTGACAAACATGATGGATACATTGTCACACTGACATGCCTATGCTCTTAGTGGATTATATCAAGAAAACCCTACTCGCAATAAAATACATATCCGTCTTTCACACCCCTAGTAGGACAGGCACCTGTCGGTTTAGGACACTGAGCTTTGGTGTGGCCCAAGGGGGCTGCCCACTTTGGGCTCAGATCAGTTTTGGACGGGCTGCGCACTTTGGGCTCAGATCGTGTGTTTTTTTGGATGGGCTGGCCAATTTGGTCCCATAGCACCACCTAGTAATGGGTTTTTAGAATCTATTCAATCATTCCTTAATATTTTCTTGTATTTGTTGAATAAGATTAATCAACCCTAAGGCATGATCATACCCTTCCTATCCAATTATGAATGTACCAAGCAGGCCTATTATCATCAGGTTTATGCCACATGCAGCATAGACAAGTGTCTATGGTGTAGGCCCTACATTGGTCTTCAAATCCATAGTTCATTCCTACATGGAGCATATATGAGTCTGGTGTTAAGAAAATTGTAATGCCACAGAAATAGTCTATCTTATTTCCAAACTGTGAGACCATCTATTTATTGTTTCCTATTCTACATCACTTAAGCCTTTCCTTGTATTATTGTATAATGTCAATTTCATCTGGCTTTGTTGGAAAACTTTGTTTGAAACTGATCTGAGCCCAAATTGGGCAGCCTGCTTTGAAACCGATCTGAACCCAAAATAGGCAGCCTGCTTTGAAACTGATCTGAGCCCAAATCGGGCAGCCCGTTTCGAAACTGATCTGAGCCCAAACCGGGCAGCCTGGTCATGGCCACACTTCAGCCTAGCCATCTGCCCAGCATGAAACACAGCTCAGTTTTGCTCAACTTCAAACAGCCAATCCAAGCTAAAACCAAATTGGCCCCATGTGGGCTTGCTACTTAGGACTATATGAGTTAAAGTGGCATTCTCACCGAGCGTTTCCCGGGTGCCGTCTCTGACCGGCTTGGCTTGATACGGTCAAAATACTAGCAGCAGGAGGCTAATTATAATTATAACTATGATTATATAACAACCGCCATAACGTTTTTCCAAATCTTTATAATATGAGTATAATTCCTTTTAAAACACCTTTTTTGACACCTGGTCAGAGACGGCAGCCGGTCAGAGATGGCACCCGGTCAGAGACGGCACCCGATCAGAGACAAAAACATTGTCCCAAGGTCATGAGATACAGCCTGATTATATGCACAGTAGTACCATTTTTCATTAGCACTATTTACGAGTACAACATTGTGGGGGCGAATTTGTACTGTGACACCTCTACAGTGTCTGCTAGGACTCTGTTTCCCACCTTCCCCTAGATGGCACCACCGCGGTCCCACCTGACCTCACATAACATGAAGTACTGGGATATACAGATATAGTTATTCTTTTGTCAGAGCATATAACATTATTTAATAGACTAATTACATATTGATTATATAATAGGAACTGCATAAGCTATTAACTATACAATCGCCTGTAAGCAAGGGCATGCACCTATTTCACTCTCCAAGCAGCATGTTGATGGTTGGGAGGGTATTAGACTAAGGGTACGCCACTAGAAATCCCCCTTCTCCTTTGAGCATCGCATTCTGGTGAAAATGCGTGTATCTAAATGCATTGAAAGGTCACATAATCATCATTAGGCATAATAAACAGTGTTCCTGGTATCAAGAATACACCAACAAATATACAACTAATGATAATGCAAAGTCCCCCTCTGCCTTGTACCATCATTGCTGCGAGACTGACCTCCATAGCCACAGAACAGTTGGGGAGCAAAATAGTACCGAGAACCATGCAAAGGTCAACAGTGTAGGGTGCACAGTAACGGACCCTTCTCCTACTAATAAGTAGGTCTCAGGAATGCGTTATAAATAGGGTCAGTTGTGGCCCTTGCCTGTAAGAGTATGTGCTAATAGAACAATTCATCACATACCATAAAAAGTAAGTCTTACTCTTGATTTATACTTCCAGAATTATGAAAATAGTCTTAGACTTACTATATAACAAATGCACAAAGAGTTCAATGTTATGCCCCAGTTATATGTAAATATACACAAATGCAGTGAAGTTAAACAATGGTGTCTATATATATATGTTTTGCATAGACAGTGTTGCAACATCAATATGATTACACTGCACTGCATCAAACAAGAGTTAGTACTGTAAAAAAGTTAGTACTGTAAAAAAAACGTGATGGGCAAAATATCAGAGGTTGGTATGTTAAAATAGAATCAATTCATTTGATCTACTATATATTGTTACGGTTCACACAGAACCATTGCAACTTACCTTCATATAAAAGCAATGGGACAATACTTTGACATATGCATCATGAAGAACATTAACTATTTCTATTTAGGCAGTGCAAATGATATCTAATCATCGCTGTCTGTATGCATGTCAGTCTGCTGTAAATTAAAGAGATTGGTATGTCAAGAAGTACTATCTACATGAAATATAATCTAAATGAGACCAAGTATAAGTTTACTTGGATATACTTATTAGTAGAAGCAGGGTCTAATAGAGATTTCTCAATGTCTTCAGTGAACTTTATAACATACAACTTGGTGGACTTCCCATAATGTAAATGATGTTAAATGCATGTGATTCCACTTTTGTAGTACACTTTCCACAGGAAAAATTTAAGAAAGTCTCTCTAGGTATAGATCACAACAGTTCTTAACCTCTCTCTTCCAGTGGCACCACTTTTCAGAGAAGGTCATATATTATTTTGCCTTTCTTTCACATCCACCATAATGCACACACACCCATGCTGTTCCATCCCTCCCACAAAGCCACCACATTCATCTCTTTATCCCCCTATAGTGGTGGCACAATACCTAAGCTGGTCTGGATATTAGTACAGATTTTGGTGATCACATCTTGGTAGAGGCTTCATCTAGCATTGCTGGGTTGGTGAAAGAGAAGCCTGCAAAGACAGACTGTTGGATTGTCTTCAGCAAGTTCTCGTCTGTTTGTGACAGCCGTGGCTGCTCCATCGTGAATTCAGAGTCAAAGTTACTGACATCACTAGCCGACTTGACAATGGGTTTGAACGGTGGCTCTACCTTTCGCTCCTCCAAATCCTTCCAGTTGATATTGCGGAAGAAGGCCTGTTTTCTGATGGGGCCCGCTCCACAACTGGGCATGCCCAGTCGCTCCTCAGGCTTATGTTCAAATAGCTGCAAGGGAAAAAACTTATGACAAAAACCTGGTTTCATGTTTTTAACTTATTCTATGTTTGAAAGTCAAACGTCAACTAATGTCTGAAATCACATCAACTTTATCAACTTACGGTGAACAAAGATCTCAAGTCTTATATCAATCAATGGTCAATGTCAAAGTTGTGGGGGAGAAAATTCAGAAATTTTAGATCATTTCCACTTTACTATACTATGCACTATGCGCTGCAGAGGTGGTAGGCAAACATACATGTATGTATACATTTATATAACAGATATAGGTAGCATGACCATTTTAGCAGTGGATGTCTTACTCCTAGAGGAAACTACAACTTGAATAACTTTTCAATTTGGGTCAAGAGAAGTCTTCAAAATAGACACACCAGACTAAGCAGTGAACAGGCTTCTTTGCCGATCGAGTGTGGATAGTTTGGGGTGTCCTTACAGATGCTCATAAATAGGTCGTCTTCGTCATCTCCATGGAAAGGAGACTGACCTATTAACATTTCATAGAGTAGCACGCCAAATGACCACCAGTCAACAGATGAATTGTACTTCTGCCCTTGCAGAATCTAAAAATGAAAATTAATTCAGTATAGTATTCTCAATGTAGGAAGTGAATTACACAGGAAATAGTCATGTCCAATTTGTATTTAAACTTATTTTTACTAGGGTACTAGGTAATCTTACCATTATACACGGATGGTTTTAAATTTATTGCATACATGAGTTATTCTTGAGATATCAAGAATTTAAAGGCTGAGCATAATGTTGTTTTTTCTAGGTGTGAAAACAGGAGTTCCTTACCTCAGGGGCGATATAGTCGGGCGTACCACAGAATGTGGTAGCACGAGCATCTGCCACTATGTTTTCTTTGCACATTCCAAAGTCAGCAATCTTAATGTGACCATCTCTATCCAGAAGAACATTGTCCAATTTCAAATCTCTGTAAATGAGAGGACGAGGAATAGTCACTACTCAAGGATTTCAACGTTGAAGCTTCAAAATGTGACTACACGTGTAAACACTGCGTGTAAATCTATCCTGGTCTCTTATATCATAGCAATGCATTAATGTACAGAAAAAACTAAAATGTTTTTTTTTGAAATGTAGAATGTTTGGAAGTTAGATAATCATGTCCATTTTGTCACATTTGGTTCATAATGAACCAAGAAAATATCAACGTTTTGTAACTTCAATGTGCCATTTGGCTATTATTACCCATGATCATTTAATAACTTTTGTCTAATGTCCTTAACCCTTAACAGATTGCATGTAGCTAAAAGATGACATTAGTCGTCATTATGTACCAACCCAGTAAACACATCTACGTAGTCCAAACGTAAATCAAGATTCATTTTTCGTCTGAATTACGTAATTTGACAAGGCTCATGAACGTCGAAACATTACGGTTTATTTATCTCCTACAAACCTCCTGCAGGTCTGATTTACGTTTATCTACGTAAATATAGGTAAACCCGTTAATAGGAAAATATGTGACCTCTATCAACATTTGGAATCGAGCTAGGCTGGATACTCAAACCTTTTGTTCCAGAGATCTCTGTTTAAATGCGTTTAAAAAATACTTCTGTGTAGTTATTCATATAGTTTGAAAACTATAACATACTGGTGTTCTTGTATACCTATCCTAAATGGGACTCGAATAACCTACCCTGAGAGTCCCAGGCTCTACTGCATGAGCTACCAATAAACCAGGATAAAATAAAAACCGTTAAAAAAAAAGAATTCCCCTGGCCGGTCCCCGGTTGGCTGGCCCTACCTGTAGATGATACCGTGTTTGTGCAGGAACTGCAGGCCGGTGATGATCTCGGCGGCGTAGAAGAGGGAGCGCTCATGGTTGAAGCAGCCCACCTGCTGGATGTGGAACATGAGGTCTCCGCCGTTCAGATACTCCATCACGAAGAACAGATGACTCTGTAATGCATGGTTAAAGTGCATGTAGTGAAATGTTTGATCGTTCCTGCAATAAATTCTTCATGTGCTCAAAGTGTAGGTTTTGCCATCTTATCAATAGTGGCCTGCAGTGGAGTGCCTGTAGTCTGTATGTAGCTAGAACCTAGGTGCCCCACTGTGATTTCTAACATCACACTCCCTACGCTTTTTCTGAGGGATACTATGTAATCATTCTATTATCTTATTTTCATAGACAGGCCAGATTAAATCCGCCATCGGTCACTGAGGAGGGATGCACAGGTGGGCCTAGACAAATATTGGAGAATTTGTGAAAATATTTGTTGCGCTATGAGTACCTGAGACTGGAAGGTAGAATGTAGGTGTGTCAGGTAGGGGTGTTCGCAGCTGAGCTCCAGCACGCGCCTCTCAATCATTGTACACTCAACATCGTCGTCCTGCAAGACTATGTCCTTCTTCAAAGCTTTTATAGCAAAGAATTGGTTCTTTCCCTTCAGCTCTGCCAACATCACCTATAGAATTATGTGAATAAGAAGCAGTATTCAGGTAATTATGTTAAATTCAGCATTTCTATGTATGTCCTTATGTGAAATATCCCCTACAGTGTACATTGGAATGATGTTGTCTTTTTGTTTCAAGATGAGGCAAAATAATGCCTTACTTTCTCACATTGCAAAAATTGTTATAGAATGTACCTTGCCAAAACTTCCCTTCCCAAGCACTTTTAGGAAGGCAAAGTCATTTTGAGTGTAGTGATATATGTTATGCTGAGTGGCATTGGGTGGTTGCCATGGTTGCTCTCCACCAGACTCCCAATCATCCTCCATGGTTCTCACCTACAAAAGTAAGGTTCTTACATGAGAAAGTATTCATTTTCATTGATTATGGTGAAATTGTAAGGATGAAGTATTACTTGTATATAAAACAGATAAGCAGTAAAAGATAAACTCTACTGTGAAAGGTAGTTGTGCTGTTCATCTACTGTAAAATGTTTACAACTTTGATATACGCAACAGATATGTCAGGTACTTAATCCACCAGTCTATTTTATTTTTGGTCAGCATTATATATGTGACATGATCTGTGAAAAAGGCCCTGAGTGAAGAGTCCCTTTTCCCAGACCATGTCACATATCATGTGATTGTTACAGCAGATGACATATAACAGTTTACATGAATCATGTATTGCATCCCACACACAATTTGGTGGTATATTCCCAATGTACACATTTGTAATTTGACATTGCTTAAGTGTATTACCTGATCATTATGCGTGCTCGATCCGCCACTTGAGAAACTTACATGTTTTAGGGCATCGGCTAATAATAATTTGTCCACGCCACATAGGTTTGCGATCTTTTCTTTACACTTGTGATGACTATTGGTACCACATACTGAAAGTATATAATAGATGCCATATAAGTTCATTTGTCAGGACAAGACGTTGAGCCTCGCTCCGCCTCACAATGCCAGGATACAAGTATATAATATCAGTGACAGAATACCGGTGACAGAATACTAGAAAAGATAAAGTTCTCCCTCATTGATCTAATCATAATCTCTTCATGGAGCAACCCCATTCACATGGTGTATGAGTATACCATCTAGACTGTCCTAGGTGGAAGAGTCTTGTGTTAAAATATAATATGGACATGAGTGCAAAACCGAATACTTATTCAGAGTGGCAAAAGGTTTGAATTACATACATATCTTAATAGTTGCACATTCTTACCTTCGCATTTGACACCTTGTCGGAATAGACCATAAAGAAGGGAGCCACAGTGCTTGCAGAATGTTGGCGACTTGTAGTTGTGGTCCTTGAAGCGATGTGGTATGTTCACATTGAACCGCTTCTTCAAAATCTACCACAAAACAATGGGATGAACTTAAGTTAGAAGCTATGTATCAACATGTTTAATGGAGCACCACACATCATAGGGACCAGCATTTAGGTAATAGTAGGCACAATCTGAGCCAAAAAGTAAACAATGGTGGATATGTCCCAAGGCTGGAATATTTATTTCCCAGCAAACACAACCAAATGGGCCCTAGGTGGGTCACATATGGTATGCCATATGGGGCCCATATGGGCTGCCCTTATGGGGCCCACTTCGTTTTGACCAGGGCTACCAAGTGAGGCCCATATGGCTCTTTTGCCCAGATTTGAAGTGGGTTGGCCCTGTTTAGTACATGGGCTCAGCCCACCTAGGCCGCAACTGGCCGCCCATGCTGAGCCCATGGGAAACCCAGGGACACCTTTGCCCAATTTGCCCATCTCCAATCCAGCTAGAACCCACTTTTGCAAAAGCGCATATTATGTCACTTTAAAATGTAAATTAATTGAATATTATCAGAAATGAGCATGAATTGAAGGATTTGTAGTGCAAACATGACATTCTGGGCTGAGTCCACTGAGTCCACATGGGCCCCATCTGGAAGCCCTGACAATTACCAGTAAATACCCAGATATGGGCTAGCCCATGGTGCTCAGAGCCACGCCCATCTGGGGCCCATTTGGGTGTGTTGGCTGGGTTGTGCATACATCTTCTATATCAAGATCAGGAAGCTCGAAAGGCATATTAAAATGCTGAACTGCAGCCTCTTAATCTCACCACTCGCACTTAACCACATAGTAGACTAGAACAGTACTAGAATTGTGAGTGGGATACGCTCGTATATTATGTCACTTTAAGATGGGAGATTTATGCGCACCCCCTTCCCGCTAAGATCCCCTGAGTTTTGGTTATGCATATACTAGCACTATATATTTTGTGTAATAGTGCAGTGGACAATGTCCTTACCTGTGTTTCGCGACTTCCCTTCGCTGTGCCTGGGCACACTCCAATAACATATTTGTGGCATTCATTATGGACTGCACAATTGCATTCTGAAAGGAGTTAAACATAAGCATCTTAATCAATGACTTACAGTACACTGTACAGCAAATGCAATTTAGGCTTGATTTAGATGTTGGTACCTAAAGTCACTGTTGAAAATTGCAGAAATGTTTACTTTTCAAAAACATATAACATGACAAAGAAGTGATTTCTACGGAATGTGTAAAGTGTACTTACGTCTGCAAGAATATCCCTGTTTGTTAAGGCCCCTACAGTTGTGAGAGAATTAGCAATGCTTTAACAATGGATATATAGATATGTATCAGTTATTACCTGTATGAGAGTAACATTAGAAGCTGCATGTAGTCAGGTCTAAATACCATTATTTTCCGGATAAAAGTACCAAAGTTTATACACACATAGGTATGTGATCCTTTTAAACATTTTTCCTTGCAACAAGAAAAGATATCCCAAGAACAAACATTTCATTACATGTTTCAAAATGGCCACAAATTGGTAGGGAAAACTGGACTATTTTGCCTTATAAGTACATAATCGATTGCTACACCCTGGATGGTGTTTCTCCACAAATCTGCGGACGTCCGCAAATTTGCGGACGTCCGCAAATATATTGATGGAGCTCCGCAAATTATGCCTTTTTGGTACTTAAGCATACAAATACGGACCTCCGTATATATTTGCGGACATCCGTATATATTTGCGGACATCCGTATATATTTGCGGAGCTCCGCATATTTGTGGAGAAACGGGACCCAGTCCGGGTCATCTGCATGTAACCAACATATTTTGTTCCATAAAAACATAAAACATTTGAGTCCAGGATTTATCCAATATGGATTTATCCAATATGGACCCCAAGAACATACCCAGCTAGCAAAACTTGTATGAATCACGTTATATCTATGTTTTCCAATTTTCCCTAGTAGAATAGAGGGAGATTCAGCTTTCTGCTACTTTACAAATTTGGGGACACAATTCTTCTTCTCTCTGACGGATGCCTGATATACAGTGTATAATCACCTTTTGCTGTACTTTTTAACCAATAATGGGTAAACTCTGAGCCAACCCCCAAGACCCCAGGGCTTTTTGCTTGATGATGGTATCTGTGACTGGTATGTTGTTAATTGGTATGAAATATTTTCTTAAAAAGTATTTATCCTCTAGATTGTTACATTTGGATGAAAAAACAAATCGATTAAAAAAAAATCATATGTGATTACCCAGTCTAGTGAACCTGTGAAAGGGATGTTCTTATATATCAAGGTGGTTGACTCAAGGTACCAACGTGGTTGACTCATGGTACTGGTGCCGACAAATTTAACACCTTTTTCATGTTAAGCAAATAGGGCCCCAATGTCTTATACTAAAAATTGGGGGCCTCCATTTTTATAATGCCTAGGAGTTGAGAAAAAAAAACTTGACCATCTTTGGGGGACCCATACTGGTTAGCTTACTACAGTATAGGTCCCAAAATACCTCACAGCTGGAACACAGGTCCAAGTGGTTGACTCATGGGCACTTTACCCTATGTGCAAATCTTCAAGACATGTTTTTGTCTATGTAATATCCATGTAAAAAAATCATGTGTATCATGTGTGTAGACACAATTATCAATTATATATATGCTGCCAGCTGTAACTATACAATATAATTTAGATGGTCATAGCTGACATTATTCTGATCTCAACATAATTATGTTTAAAACATGTACAACTAAAACATTATTTGCACCTATTTTCTCTGTGTGGTACTCCATCAGAAGCAAGTAACATCCAGGCAATCAACATAAGTAAGGTTTTTTTGTCTAAAGAGATCACCAATAGTCCTATGGAGACTTAGCACATTGATCCTAGCAAATTGGCCAAGATGTGATACCAGCTCATGGTCAGTGTTTGGAATTTGAATAGTTTTAGTGACCTCAGAAAAGGTGTGCTCATACTAATCTCCTGGTTCTCCCATAATAATCATTCCACAGGAACAAAAATAACATTTCATACATTCCAGACAGAAGTTGGTCAAGTTTCATCTTCTTTAGAAATTCATTGTGTTGAATAAGTACTCATTTATGGTCAAAGTATTGCCAATGTAGATTGAATTCTATTGATATTGGTTAAGGGAGACATCTCGTGTCAAAAAAGTGAACCACTTGAGAGGTAAAGTACAGATGTATTATAGACATAATCTGACCAGATAAGGATGTACTACATTTACTTAATGTTGATGTCAAATCTATTACATCATTTTAGCATAAATTTGACATCAATGTATTACGTGTATAATTTCTCCAAAAAATATGTAATATTCTGATCAAGATTTAACCACCTGTTACATCAAATAGTGACCACATTCAAACTTGATATCAGATGACTAATGTCTCTTTCACATTGCCATTTTGATGTAAATAATACATAAGTTTCCTGTCAAACTACCATGTAAATTGATTTACTCCCTCAAGACGTCATTATGGGGTCATTTTTACGTATCAACGTGAATATGACCAGTAAAAGACGTACTTTTTACATAAGGTGCTAGCTGGGCAGTTCATATCAATATCAATTATGTACAAATTATGGAACAAAAAATATACTTCACACAGAAACTTTCAGATTATACACTTGTGTAAAATAAATTTATCACATAGCTTCAAATATAAATGACATAAATATAATTACACACACTATCATAATATTTTATGGATCGGATACTTCTCCATGTTGACAGGGTTCTATTGAACCCCTAACACTCTGTAAACACAGATACGTAGCTCAGACGTAAATCTACATTGATTTGGGGTATAAACTGCGTAATTTTGCAAAGTTTATGAACGTCAAACCGTGAAGGTTTAGTTACCTCAAAGGAGAATAATATATAATTTACGTTTTTCTATGTCATTTAGACATAAATAAACATTGAAATAAAGCATAGATTGATATATAATTCTGGGTAGAATAACTGTGCCTCTACATGGGTACCCGAACTTTTGACCATGTCGCCGTGTCGATTTTTAGCAAAAGGGGCGTGTCGCTGGGTCGAATTTTAGCTATATAAGAACTTAGAGAAAAATCACTGTGGGTCGATTTTTATCCCCTTTTTGCTTGTGTCCGTCGATTTTTTTTTAAAAGGGCCGTGTCGCCGTGTCGTTTTTTACCCATGCAGGGGCACATAACTGTATTTAGCCATAGCTATGTGTCATTAATGTATATATATTTACCCTCACAAATATGATTCATACAGATACATTGTACTACTCTAATTGTGAACCCCGAAACATATGTGTTTATCCTGTGTATTACCCTCTCAAATTAATTTGGGCTAATTTCCATAAAAGTCATTTCATTACGAGTTACCTGCTTTGAAGGTAGTAAATCTGCCAACGTGCAGTATAATTCTCTCTATACTTGATAGTGCTGCCACTTTGAGGAACACTGAAGAGATATCTGTACAATTCAGGTTGAAAGAATATGGCTTTTAACGTTGATCTATGTAGGTTTATTACATATATTTAGGTTTGAATGAGGTAGAAAAACGTCAATCAGACACAAACATCCATTGTACATAAGTAAACCTTCACGTTTTGACGTCTACAAACCTTGTAAAAAAAAGTAAATCAACCCTCTGGTTGATAACAGACCTACACAAACCTGTGAGCCACATTGGAATTACGTAGTGTGTTTACAGAGCTGTCCCTATAATGACAAAAAAAGATAGCGGACCTTGCTGTAATGATAAGTTTTCAGGGTGGCGTCCACCCCTGAAAAGATTTGTATAGACGTGGATTTTGATCATACCCTGTTTCAAAAAGTGTATAGCAAAAGCATAATTCAAATCCATATTACCTTTTATAAATGTCATGTTCTGCATTTGGTCAGCCATATTGAATGAAAAAGAGTGTTCCAGTTACACAATCGATGACTAATACAGGTAATACATGGAATTCAACACAGTGTAGGCTATACAACTCTAACCACAAGAATGTAGGCTTTAGAGGGTTGCCTTACCTGCATTTTGTGATTTGCACTTTTTGTGAACTTGATTTTCCCTCTCATTAAAACTTTAATTAACTAACTAAGGGCTGAAGTATGCCCTTTGTCGCGGTGAATCATGAATTCAGTGCTGACAAGCAACTTGCCATGCCTGCATTCAAACATCATGCTAACCATGCATCAAAGAGCATTTCAAATTAAAGCACTATTCAGGAAAGGGTTAACATCTCTTACCAGAGGAACTTATCGCAGTGTGAACAGAAGGTTGGCTGTTTGAAGAATTTGGCAGTGAACTGGTGGCCTTGGACCTCATGGACCTTGGCATGCTTAATAGCTGGACGCCGCTTCTGGATTCTCAGTTGTTCTGAAATAACATGAACAATGTCTAAGTTACTGTGGCAAAGGATGTAAGGCTACTTAAAAAAATTAAATGGTTTCCAGTCTTTGCAAAAACCTTTTCATCCCACAGGACATTTGGTCCTGCAGATTTTTAATGTTGCAGGACCGGCTACATTTTTGAAGGACCGGATAGCAACATATTTGATTATAATATATGTATTTTTAACAATAAGATAGTAATGTGCATTATATGTGACTGGACATTCGGTCCTGCTACTCTTGTCAATCTGCTGGACCGGTGACATTTTAGCCGGACATTGCCATTGTCCTGCATGTTTTCGCAACGACTGAACGGTTTCTCATAACCGCGCATCATAAAAATCTGCTTTTGAGGAAAACGTTTTTGTTTTTTTTGCAATTTTTTTATGAAAAATATAATAGAAATGGACAAATATTGACATATTTGCTATTTTCAGTCCTTGGTGAAGAGAATCCACTTTTTTTAAGTGGGTGGGATTTGAAGAGTTCCGGCGCAAGGTAATAGCTATGGAAAATAGTTTCATGACCCCCAACAAGTGTCAGGTTCAGAGCAAATAGATATATGCCAAAGCGACCAGGTACATGTAGTTCTAAATACTATCGTTGAGATGCTGGATTAGTGTTGTAAGCCTCTATAATTATGCACATACATTTCTGGTAACTATCTACAGTATTGACATTTTTTTAGATACAAGCTTTACTATGCTTAAGTACTGGAATGGCCATATTCAATGCCTTTCATTGAGTACAATGTGGCCCTATTCAATGGGCTAGGAAAAAGTTGTTTTTTCTTCATTAAATGGCTTCAAATTAAAATTTAAAAAATTGTAGGGGTTGGGGTATTTAACACGTATTTTATTCAACCTCTAGTTTCTCTGGGGTTACTTCATATAAATTAGGTATCTAAACATCATTTTAAAAATAACACAACAAGGATTTCAATAATCGAGGTACTTTTAAGATTGTTTGCAAAATGGAATGCTTGTGCCATGGAAACGGTAAACAAATATTCTAGAATTACTTGGATTTTCCCCACCTTTTTGAGTTTTCAATGTGTATTTATTTCATAAATGATCTTCGAAATACAACAACAACTTCAAAATGGTAGAGCATGAGAAATAGTACAGCGTGTATTGATCTACATATACTACTGCATATAAATATGCTTCTGGCAATCAGCATTCTTATCTGATATACCTTTCTTCAATCAAATTGTCATACCAACCACAAAAATGTAAACTCAGTGATTGTAACCTTTTCAGATATTGCCAAACTAAATTAGGCTCACTCTCACGAGATGGGTGCAACTAAAATCTGGCCTTACATGATCGGTGGCCGTACATGATCAGTGGCCGTACATGATCGGTGACGTACATGATCGGTGACGTACATGATCGGTGACGTACATGATCGGTGACGTACATGATCGGTGATCGTTTGACTGCCTTACCCTTTCTGACCATGTTAAAACATAAATAAATCTCACCAAGGTGTACATATGATGTGTGTCTTGACATGTAAAATGTTAGAAATGTGTAGATGCGACTATTAAGTAATTTTACATGACATTTCAATACCGATCATGTACGTCATGTGACGTACATGATCAGTGACGTACATGATCAGTGATTTATTGACTGCCTTACCCTTTCTGACCATGATAAAACATAGATAAACCTTACCAAGATGTACATATGATGTGTGTCTTGACATGTAAGGTTTTAGACATGTGTAAATCCGACTATTAAAGAGAATTTTACATGACATTTCAATACTGATCATGTACGTCATGTGACATACATGATCGGCTATTATCTATTGACTGCCTTAATTACCCTTTCTGACCAATTTTAAAACATAAATCAATCATAGCAAGGTGTACATATGATGTAAGTCTTAACATGTGCAGCAGTGGTTAATAAGAAAATATTACATGACATTCCAAACCGATCATGTACATCATGTGACGTACATGATCATTTTCTATGTATGTACTCCCCTACTACCATAAAATGGTTCTTTTAATACAATTTCTACTGTAAAACCTTACCCCACACATATTTATCAAATTGTGTGTAAAATGTTACCCAATTTAATACCGCATGTTGGAGTAAATTCAGACTTAATGTATTTCCGATCATGTACGGCCACCGATCATGTACGGCCACCGATCATGTACGGCCATTTTTTACTTGCATTGATTTGGTGAGAGTGAGCCATTATCTTTCCAATGAGACCATTTGAGCCACTGTATCTTATCTAGTTCCAACTAAATTGGAGGTAGAACATGCAATCGGATTGTCAAAAATATGTATTTTTCATGAAAAGTTGCCGTTGACTGAAGCTAAAATGCTGAAAATCACCCATTTTACCATGCCTACAGAATAGTGACAATCAATATTTGAACTCTATAAATGAATATGCATGCTAACATTACTATTTGCAACAACCGTACCTCTATATGACATAATAGATATTTAGTTATGAAGGCTTAAAGTTGGCAAAGTTCATAATCAAGGGCAATTAAATTCAACATAATTTGGTGTATGTTGATTGGGATGTGCAGGAATAGCTGTTATTAATTCAGATTAACCAGTTTATCTATGTATTGACACATTGATAAATCCTCTGATTCACTGGAATTAGTCTATCAGACCTACCTGTGATGAAAAAAACTAAAAATAAGCATAGTTCAAGGCAAATTTTGCCTAAAGTAGGGTCAGCTGTGAGGGGTATATTGTGATAAAAATGTCCAAAAATGCCTAGAAATTGACTAATTGCCGTGAGATTACAATATTTTGACCCCAAAATACTTTTTTGTGAAGAAATCTGACCAAAACCTTGACTAATTGAGTTTGAAATCAAAGTTCATATATTCTACATTGTCACTAAAGAAAAAATAGGCGGAGAAAATGCATAGAAATTAATAATAGGCTTCACTAAATAGTTGCATTCAATTTGTTGCATCTTGGCTGCTGGGTCTTTGAAGAAGTGTATGATTTGCCAGTGTTTGCTCTGGAGACTAGGGGTTGGGGCGCATCACACTTAGCCTGCCGCTTCATGGAATACACACTGATATTTACCAGGCTGCAATATCCAGCTTATATATAATTGATAATGATGTCTACATCATGTAACTTATTTACATAAGGTACACATGATTTTTTTACATGGATATTACATAGTCAAAACCAAGTCTTAAAGATTTGCACAGTCTGTAATGAGTCCAACAATATGACGTTATCAAAATGCAATAAATATCTGTTGAGAAAAGACGTACAGATAACGTGATTCATACGACTTTTGCTAGCTGGGTAGATTGTAAGGAAATATATCTAATATTGTGTGCTCACCCCTCCTCCTGAGGTGTACAACACGTGCTCACTCCTCCTCCAGGGTATGTGTGCTCACTCCTCCAGGGTGTGCAACCACACCACTTTGGTTGCATATTCTTGCTCTTGATTGTCACACCAAACCCATAGGGTAGACCTCCTCCAGGGTGCCTCTACTAACTTAAATGTTCATGCTAATCACCAGGGCCTCCTATCCAACTCATATGCTACTTGATCCCAATATTCCCAACTGAGTATTTCGCATACCCATTGTGCATGCTCTAATGTCTCCTGCAGAGTCTTGGACATTCTTCCAGGTATCCCACTTCACCCAAATGGTCTCCAATTCTTGACAAATACACTATAAACCATAGTCCACAGAACTGTCCATATTCAACTTTTCAAAATCCATGAACCGAGTAAACCACTCTGAGTATGCATTGCAGTAGAACCAGAGTTATTGCAATCTTTAACCCAGCTAACAAAACTCGTAGTAAATGGCATATTTTATACATAATTCTGTATTGGGTGATGACATCATTTTATGAAGTCGGTTTTGGTCACCAAGATGTCTTATATGCAAATGGTTTTTACGTGGTTTCTGGCATGGGTTTTCATGTCTGTATTTTACATCAAAATATTTACATGAAAAAGACATGTTCAGCTGTGATACCTTTTAACGTAACAATATCGACATATATATGACCAGCTGTAGAAGATGTCTAAAACATTTAAATTTGGACATATCAGAAAGACGTGATTTGAAGATATCTACAGGACATTAGGGGAGCATGTTGTAGGGTGACATTTATACCAATTTTGACTATACCCACCCGCAGTAGTGATTGTAAATCAGCTAGCATGATTAGGATACCTCTGAGAGACATTTTAGACATCATAGAATGATGTCTATTTCATGTCTAGTTCATGTCAATATCTGACATGTGCATAGCGCTCTGTAAAGGAAGTTAGGAACACCTGGTCTGTCAAAGACATTTTGCAGGCATTATCCAGTTCCATAAACACACATTTATCTTAGCCAAAAGGCCCAGATGTGATATCAGCCCAAAGCCAGTATTTTGAGTTATATAATTTCAAAGGACACAGAAAAGGTGTCCCAGCATCTACCTTGGTTGTCCAGCCAGAATTGATCAATTCATTGTGACCCAAGTAACACCACATATATATTCCATAAGAAATCTAGTCCAACTTTGTCCCTTATTGCAGTTTACACAATTGATGTCATCCAACTTGTAATCAAGGATCAAGGAATGCTGAAAAAAATGTCATTGCCTTGAAAGATGAAACCGCTAGTGTTATAGCTCAGAACTATAATAGGATATAGTTATGTCGACTTATAGATGTCAACTTCTGATAAGATTGTGATGTCATTGATATGGCAATAATGTCATTACAAACGTGGGTTGTACTATTCTAGGTATGAATTGAACCATTGTAATGGTGATTCAATATTACTAAAGGATCAATTGCATCATGTATTTATTCCAATATAACATGATTTAGCCCTGTGGTGTAGCGGTTAGCATTCTCAACTCTAGAGCGGACCCAGCTAGCACCTTATGTAAAAAGCATGTCTTTTACTGGTCATATTCACATTGATACATCAAAATGACCTGATCATGACGTCTCAAGGGAGTAAATCCTTGTACATAGCAGTTTGACAGGAAACTGATGTACTGTTTACATCTAAATGGCAATTAGAAAGAGACATAACCATTTGATATCGTCAATACATATCTATGTGGTCATTATTTGATGTAACAAGTGATTAAATCTGGATCAGTATATCACATCTTTTTTTCGAGAAATTATACACATTAAACATTTATGTCAAATTCATGCCTTAAGGTGCATGTTAAAATGACATAATAGATTTGACATCAACATTACGCATACTTTACATATGTAGTACATCTTTATCTTGTCAGATTATGATGTCTATGAGACATTTGCTCTTTGGCTCTCAAATAGTTCACACTTTTGACACAAGATGTCTCCCTCTGCCAATATCAATAGAATACAATCTACATTGGCAGTAGTTTGACCATAAATTAGTATCTATTCAACACAATGAATTTACATAGCAAATGAAACTTGAATAACTTTTTGCCTGGCATGTATGATCTGTTATTTTTGTTTCTATAGAATAATTATCAAAGGGAGAACCAGGAGATTAACACAAGCACACCATTTCTGTGGTCGCTAAATCTATTCAAATCACATAGACTGACCATGAGCTGACATCACATCTTGGCCAACGTGCTAGGACCAATGTGCAAAGTCTCTCCAGGAATATTGGTGATTTCTACAGGCAAAATACCTGATTAAATCAATTGCCTTAGATGTTACCTACTCTTGATGGAGAAGTCCTACTCTAGGTGTAGGGTAGACGTTAGATACATGTCTTTTCATGATGTCTAAAATGTGTTTGCATCTGGCATCTTATTTATGAAATAAATTTATACCACAATTAAAATGATTTTGGAATATACCTGTCTCACATAATGTTACAATTATTCCACTTACTTACATCTTTATATCGCATCTTCCTGATGTCTTTCAAAGCAGGTCATATCAATATCATTATGTTACATTGGAAAGATGTCTGCAGAATGATGTCTAAACCATTTGCACATAGGACGTAATGAGGCTAAGAATACGACGTAACCAAATGTAGTAAATATCTATTGAGAAAAGATGTAGAGATGACGTGATTAACTACGAGTTTTGCTAGCTGGGGAGGGACCGGGGTCCGACTCCCCACGGGGCTGACCCATTTTCCACTGCCTGTTACAATATTGTAGAATTTTGAGCTTGTGCCATTAAAGCAACACTGTATGTGTGGGGATCCCTTGGAATATGAAGGTCTCTGGTGGGGACAATGGATGGTGTACACTTAACATGGACAAAGAATACATGACAGAACAAACAACAAAGAAGATGAATCCCACTGAATGTAGGGGTGAGGGCCAAGCCCTTTTGAATGAACATATATGAGAAAGAGTGGCCTAAGCCTAAAATGGACCCAACAAGGGACGGACCTGCCAAGTCACTAGACACCACCCATTTTACCTGTAATCTTAAAAAAACATTTTCCTGATAATCTTAATGATTCTCCCCTCTTCCCTAGATGGTACCACTGTAAGTCTGAAGTTAAATGGGTTCGGTTATAGTTCTGTTACAGTTTCAAAAAAGAGAAAGAGAAAAAAAGAGAGAAAGAAAAGGGGGGGGGGGGGGCAGGGCGGCAGCATAGCTCCCAATATATACAGCAATGTTACCAACTTACAGTGGTGCCATCTAGAGGATAGGCCTGGAAACTGATTAAGATTACAGGAAAAGTGGGCGTTTTAAGATTACAGGTAAAATGGGTGGCGTCTAGTGACTTGGCAGGTTCATCCCCACGTGCAAAATGGACGATGCCTAAAGATGAGATGAATACTTAATACTAGGGAAAAAGGTTCTGTCTTTGATGTATACATGCACATACAAGCATGTTGACCAATATTCCATGTGAACCCTTAGCGGAATAAGACTATCTGGTCCTGCAAAATTCTAGCCAGTCCTGCAAATTTGGAAATCTGCATGACAGAATGTCCTGCAAGGTGAAAAGGATGTCAAGAAGACTGCATGTATAATATATAAATAGTGGTTTAAAACTATAGCTACTATAGAGTAACACTAATGTTAACTAAAGGAGTGGGCTATGTTGTTAGAGAGCTATTGTAATTTTGACCCAAAATATGGATTCTACACCCTAGATAACCCTAAAATCCATGTATCACACAAGGAAATCAGACAATCTTGACTTTTTGGTGGCCATCTTGGCAGCCTTCTTGGAATTTTCCTAATTGTAATTTTGATCCAAAATATGGATTCTACACGCTAGATAACCATGAAATCCATGTATCGCACAAGGAAATCAGAGAATCTTAAGTTTTTGGCGGCCATCTTGGAATTTTCCAAATTGTAATTTTGACCCAAAATATGGATTCTACACCCTAGATAACCCTAAAATCCATGTATCGCACAAGGAAATCAGACAATCTTGACTTTTTGGCAGCCATGTTGGCAGCCATCTTGGAATTTTCCAAATAGTAATTTTGACCCAAAATATGGATTCTACACCCTAGATAACCCTAAAATCCATGTATCACACAAGGAAATCAGACAATCATGAGTTTTTGGTGGCCAGCTTGGCAGCCATCTTGGAATTTTCCAAATTGTATTTTTGATCCAAAATATGGATTCTACACCTCAGATAACCATGAAATCCATGTATCACACAAGGAAATCAAACAATCCTGACTTTTTGGCGGCCATCTTGGAATTTTCCAAATTGTAATTTTGACCCAAAACATGGATTCTACACCCTAGATAACCCTAAAATCCATGTATCGCACAAGGAAATCAGACAATCTTGACTTTTTGGCGGCCATCTTGGCAGCCATCTTGGAATTTTCCAAATTGTAATTTTGACCCAAAATATGGATTCTACACCCTAGATAACCATGAAATCCATGTATCACACAAGGAAATCAGACAACCTTGACTTTTTGGCGGCCATCTTGGCAGCCATCTTGGAATTTTCCAAATTGTGATTTTGACCCAAAATATGGATTCTACACCCTAGATAACCCTAAAATCCATGTATCACACAAGGAAATCAGACAATCTTGAGTTTTTGGTGGCCATCTTGGCAGCCATCTTGGAATTTTCCTAATTGTAATTTTGATCCAAAACAAGGAAGGGCTTGAGGGCTAAAATGTAGTGTTCTTAGTCGAATGTCGCGGGACATAAATAATCTCGTCGAGAGTGGATCCTCTTTTTTCGACTTTTTTCGGACTTTTATTATCCCCTCAAGCTAAAAGTAGGCCTAAAAAAGTAGGCCTAGTCCCAATAGGAATTGAATTTATGTAGGAAGATTTTATTATCCCCTCAAGCTAAAATTAGGCCTAGTCCCAATAGGAATTGAATTTATGTAGGAAGATTTTATTATCCCCTCAAGCTAAAAGTAGGCCTAGTCCCAATAGGAATTGAATTTATGTAGGAAGATTTTATTATCCCCTCAAGCTAAAAGTAGGCCTAGTCCCAATAGGAATTGAATTTATGTAGGAAGATTTTATTATCCCCTCAAGCTAAAAGTAGGCCTAGTCCCAATAGGAATTGAATTTATATAGGAAGATTTTATTATCCCCTCAAGCTAAAAGTAGGCCTAGTCCCAATAGGAATTGAATTTATGTAGGAAGATTTTATTATCCCCTCAAGCTAAAATGTAGGCCTAGTCCCAATAGGAATTGAATTTATGTAGGAAGATTTTATTATCCCCTCAAGCTAAAAGTAGGCCTAGTCCCAATAGGAATTGAATTTATGTAGGAAGATTTTATTATCCCCTCAAGCTAAAAGTAGGCCTAGTCCCAATAGGAATAGAATTTATGTAGGAAGATTTTATTATCTCCTCAAGCTAAAAGTAGGCCTAGTCCCAATAGGAATTGAATTTATGTAGGAAGATTTTATTATCCCCTCAAGCTAAAAGTAGGCCTAGTCCCAATAGGAATTGAATTTCTATAGGAAGATTTTATTATCCCCTCAAGCTAAAAGTAGGCCTAGTCCCAATAGGAATTGAATTTATGTAGGAAGATTTTATTATCCCCTCAAGCTAAAATGTAGGCCTAGTCCCAATAGGAATTGAATTTATGTAAGAAGATTTTATTATCCCCTCAAGCTAAAAGTAGGCCTAGTCGCAATAGGAATTGAATTTATGTAGGAAGATTTTATTATCCCCTCAAGCTAAAATGTAGGCCTAGTCCCAATAGGAATTGAATTTATGTAAGAAGATTTTATTATCCCCTCAAGCTAAAAGTAGGCCTAGTCCCAATAGGAATTGAATTTATATAGGAAGATTTTATTATCCCCTCAAGCTAAAAGTAGGCCTAGTCCCAATAGGAATTGAATTTATGTAGGAAGATTTTATTATCCCCTCAAGCTAAAATGTAGGCCTAGTCCCAATAGGAATTGAATTTATGTAGGAAGATTTTATTATCCCCTCAAGCTAAAAGTAGGCCTAGTCCCAATAGGAATAGAATTTATGTAGGAAGATTTTATTATCCCCTCAAGCTAAAAGTAGGCCTAGTCCCAATAGGAATAGAATTTATGTAAGAAGATTTTATTATCCCCTCAAGCTAAAAGTAGGCCTAGTCCCAATAGGAATTGAATTTATGTAGGAAGATTTTATTATCCCCTCAAGCTAAAAGTAGGCCTAGTCCCAATAGGAATTGAATTTCTATAGGAAGATTTTATTATCCCCTCAAGCTAAAAGTAGGCCTAGTCCCAATAGGAATTGAATTTATGTAGGAAGATTTTATTATCCCCTCAAGCTAAAATGTAGGCCTAGTCCCAATAGGAATTGAATTTATGTAAGAAGATTTTATTATCCCCTCAAGCTAAAAGTAGGCCTAGTCGCAATAGGAATTGAATTTATGTAGGAAGATTTTATTATCCCCTCAAGCTAAAATGTAGGCCTAGTCCCAATAGGAATTGAATTTATGTAAGAAGATTTTATTATCCCCTCAAGCTAAAAGTAGGCCTAGTCGCAATAGGAATTGAATTTATGTAGGAAGATTTTATTATCCCCTCAAGCTAAAAGTAGGCCTAGTCCCAATAGGAATAGAATTTATGTAGGAAGATTTTATTATCCCCTCAAGCTAAAAGTAGGCCTAGTCCCAATAGGAATTGAATTTATGTAGGAAGATTTTATTATCCCCTCAAGCTAAAAGTAGGCCTAGTCCCAATAGGAATTGAATTTATGTAGGAAGATTTTATTATCCCCTCAAGCTAAAATGTAGGCCTAGTCCCAATAGGAATAGAATTTATGTAGGAAGATTTTATTATCCCCTCAAGCTAAAATGTAGGCCTAGTCCCAATAGGAATAGAATTTATGTAGGAAGATTTTATTATCCCCTCAAGCTAAAAGTAGGCCTAGTCCCAATAGGAATTGAATTTATGTAGGAAGATTTTATTATCCCCTCAAGCTAAAAGTAGGCCTAGTCCCAATAGGAATTGAATTTATGTAGGAAGATTTTATTATCCCCTCAAGCTAAAAGTAGGCCTAGTCCCAATAGGAATTGAATTTATGTAGGAAGATTTTATTATCCCCTCAAGCTAAAAGTAGGCCTAGTCCCAATAGGAATTGAATTTATATAGGAAGATTTTATTATCCCCTCAAGCTAAAAGTAGGCCTAGTCCCAATAGGAATTGAATTTATATAGGAAGATTTTATTATCCCCTCAAGCTAAAAGTAGGCCTAGTCCCAATAGGAATTGAATTTATGTAGGAAGATTTTATTATCCCCTCAAGCTAAAAGTAGGCCTAGTCCCAATAGGAATTGAATTTATATAGGAAGATTTTAGGAAGAGAACGGGATAAACGGAGAAAGGGAGAGCGGGATAAAGGGAGAATGGGACAAACGGAAAGCGGATGAATGGATCAAGAGAGAACGGGATAAAGGGAGAAGGGGATGAACGGAGAACGGGATGAACGGAGAACGGGATGAACGGAGAACGGGATAAATGGAGAAAGGGATAAACAGAGAACGCTATCAACGGCGAACGCGATAAACGGCAAACGCGATAAACGGAGAACGTGATAAACGACAAACGGATAACGGGATAAACGATAAACGGGGAAAGGTATAAACGGGGAAAGGGAGAATGGGATAAACGGAGTACCATTATAATCCGACAAAACGAAAATCGCAAATATCTTCGCTGTTTACGCTCCGATCGGCCCGATTTTCGGAAGGGTAGGAGAACTTCAAAATCGTTTTTGGGTCAAATCGTTTTGGGGCTCAAAATCGGTTTTGGGGGCAAAATCGGTTTTGGAGGCAACATCATCTGCAGCTCACGCCGCCCCCCCCCCCCCCCCCGGCCAACCCGACACGTCGAACTCGAGGCGAAGCTGCAACGAAGATGGTGTCGCTGCTGACGCTCTGATCGACTCGCTTTTTTGGCCGAGACGTAAAACAGCGGTTACGCGCTGCCGGGCGCTGACGCCCACAGCCACCTGCTCGCCCCCAGCCACCTACTTTCCCACAGCCACCTGCTCACCTACAGCTACCACCTGGAATTCGATTATACATGACTTCCAATATATGAAATTAGGGTAGCTTCTTCTGGCGATTACGATTCTGCTGTCAGAAATGAGAAATAACGTACTGTACCCAAATTAGATACATCTTAGCAGCGGCGCAAAACTTCTATATTATTATTTTCTCCAAAATCCCTTTTCAAGTAATCCCTCTATAGCAGAATCTTTGCGCGGTCATGATGCTGTCATCGAAATTACGACCAGAGCAGTAGAAACAGAGTTATAGGTGATTTTCTGATACGGCCGTCAGCGAAATTTCAAAACAATTTCCAAATGTCGCGCCCTTTCCATATCAATATCTCTGGATCTATTTCGTTTTCAGGGTTGCGACCAGCGCCATTCTCTTTATTTTCGAATTCTAGGCCGAAAACATGTGCTGGGGGTGGAATGGTGGCTATTTGGACCAACTTGAGCAATTTTATCTTCTAAAAAGCTTCTATATATCCTTGCCGC
The DNA here is from genome assembly GCA_947462335.1 of Harmothoe impar. Lineage (NCBI taxonomy): Eukaryota > Metazoa > Annelida > Polychaeta > Phyllodocida > Polynoidae > Harmothoe > Harmothoe impar. Next base: position 67,764,832 of record OX381704.1, on the reverse strand, counting down.
CTGCCGCCAAAATGGCGGCGGCTGCAGCGTGATTTCTGAGTGTCCAATCAGCACACAGCTTAGAGGTCACGTGATCAGTAGAAATTCAACATGGCGAGCGCCAACTCGCATCGATTCGAATCGATAAATATGCTCAAAATGACCTATATATTCATCATTTCAACCCCCCAGCACATGTTTTCGGCTTAGAATTCGAAAATAAAGAGAATGGGACAGGTTTGAGCCTTCAAAACGGAGTAGTTCGCGAAATATCCACTCCTCGGCGCGCCGAAAATTGTCAAATATCGATGCGAGTTGACGCCCGCCATGTTGGATTTCGTTTGCGTCTCGTCTCCTCGAATCGATAAAATTGCTCAAATTGGTCCAAATAGCCACCATTCCACCCCCCAGAACATGTTTTCGGCCTAAAATTCGAAAGTTAAGACAATGGGACAGGTCGCAACACTGAAAACGAAGTAGATCCGGAGATATCGACTCGTCGGCACGCAGAAAATTGTCGAAATCCAACATGGCGAGCGCCAAAAAAACGCCAACTTCACATCAATATATTGTTTTGATGCTAAGTATTTTCATTAAGCTAACAACAGGAGTTATCACCATTTTTAGTAGGGAATACAACAGAGCAATATTTGAAATGGTACAATACTGAAATCATGTAGAAAATTACATTCTCCCAACATTCACTTTTTTTTTGGCAGAATCTGAGTTTTTTTTCAGTTTTTTAAAGAAATCTCTTATTTTAGGTGATTTAACTTCTTTTTTTCCCATTTCTTTTTACAGATATAGATACCTGAGGTGTTTTGCAAAAGAATGATATAGCTCAAATAGTCCACAGGATATTTCATCAAGTTGTAACAGATCAGGCAAAACATGTCTGCACAAAAAAACAGGGTGACTATATAAGAGTGGGCTTGACCTAGTTTCATAGCGTTACAGCGAACATAGCCCACTCCAATAATGTAAGAACATGGCTACCGATCTATGTCCTATTATATGGCCCATGAAAATGGGACAGAAAGAAATCAAAATGAGAGTGAAAATGAATGATTTGTTGCCTGTGGCTGTGCATGGCTGGATTTTTTTACGACTTCTGGACACTGTGACTGTGGAAACACTTAAAATGTTAATGCTCGAGACAAGATGATCTAGTCCCACCATGTATCTTGCATTACTATGTTTAACCACTAGAATCGCTGTATTCCATGCCCCTATTGAATGCAAGGTAGCCGTATTCCACATATTCGTTCATCATTGAATTAATGACACCTTAATCTATTTTTATATGTAATAAATGCAAAGGCCCACTCTGAGGTTCCTTTACACGTTCTTCACTCATTGGGATCTGGGCTATATCACACCTGGCCACATTGTGTGATACTGCCCGGATCCCATCTCATGAAGAAAGTGTAAATGGACCTCATGTTGTTATCACGAAGGAAGCTGGGGTAAATAAATAGAGCCCATGGGTAAATCGTCCATTTGCATTGAAGAAACTGCTCAAGACAAAACAACACAAGGATAATAGGGTTAAGTACTTAAGTATTTATTTCATTCATAAATGTTGACAGACCACAAATAATATTTTCCGTTTAATCTTGACTATCTGTAAGTGTCCAATAACTATAACTTCAATGACTTTTACATAACTGTCACAGCATTTCATGAGGCTTGGTCTTACAGTACTAAAGAGGCACCATGAATTACTTCCAACTATTTTACACAAACCAAGCATGATATCTATTATCTTCTAATTTAGGACTGCTGCACTGAGTGTTAATTATACTTTTCTAAGCTTTAACTTAGAGACTGTATTGTAAAAAGAACGTCCCAGAAATATTGTAGCCTAAATCCATATTAATGTCATTTAGAATTTTGCCTGATGTGTCTACAGGTTCATCATGTTTGGTTATCGGTAAAAGGTTGTAATCAGATTTTAATTAAGGTGGACCACCAGATTGTCATGTAAGGAGTACACAGATGCTTCTTATATTCTCTGCAACAATAACATGCAGACCTACTACCTGATTTATCAGCCATTTTCAGATTATGTATGGATGCATACCACCACAATTCTTAGCAGATCCATATGTATGTAAATTGTATTTGGTTCATATCTCTCTGTATAGGCTACCCAAAACACTATACCCACTAAGACTCATGTTGAAAAGCGACTTGTTGGCATCTGTGTGTATATGTAAATATATACATATACGCAAATCCACTGGAAGCTGGACAGTGAATGATGAAAGTATGAGAGGTAAATGCCTGAGTTGGAGGAACTTGAGTACAAAGGCACAGATATTCTAGTACATTCCACCAACGACATAAGGAATTAGCATAGCTTAATAATTCTTTTCCTAATGGACGCTATAGGATCTTTTTTCTTTTAACAATTGTAGACAGAGTGGTAGTAGAAAGGCACCTCACCAGTAGAAAAATAGACACATTAGATATAACAAATAGTAACCATAGTCAAGACTGTTAATACCTCATTACAAGGAAAGATATTGAGGCAGCATTCTCGCCCAATAGGGGGGTTAATTGCCATATATATATATGTATAAGTGTATACATAAATTGACATTATATTACATTTACATGTATAATCTATGTATTGAATCCATAGTCAATTACAAAGAAAAGATGTTACAAACATTGTACAATGTGAAACTAGCAATTCGTTCTCCAGATGCATTCTATCGATCAGCAATCATTTCCGCAGTCTCAGAAATGATTAAATAACAGATACGTTGTACCTGCCAAAATCTATCCCTACAGAACTGCAGTTTCTTTTGTTGTTTTTTAACATTTCATCATTCAATATGCTCAGTCACACATCTTAACTGTCAACCCTTTGGCCACACATAGCACGTAATCTCTCTGCCCATGACTGCAAATTGGGTTATATTTATAGGTCATCATAAACTGGTTATATTCTCATTACAGAAAACGAACAACAGATTTCAACTCAATGTCACAGTGGGACATTGGGTAGCATGAGACAGTACTGAAATGGAAAGTCTTTGATACATGATCCATGAAAACAGCAATACCCATATTACTCCCTTCACAAGAAACACTGTAGTGTCACTAAGATGCTAAGTGTAACAGATGCTAAATGTAACAGGTTTATATTTCTGCTAAATCGTCTGATGTATAAGGTGCAGACGGAATGTCTACGTTCATCACATAGTACGGAAAACAAATAGTTGCAAATCACATTTCATATTTGCATTTACCCAAAAGTAAGTTTGCACGGGACTTTCAGAATTACTATGTCTATACCTATACATTTTGGGTAACAACGTTCCTGGTATACAAGAATTTAGAATTAATTGACATAAAATGCAGCTAGAGCAACATTGTAAAAAAAATCTGTAGTTGCAGTTGTAACATTGACCATGAATGCGCTGCCATGCACAGTGCCATCTCAAACTCATTATTTACAGTAGACATGATTTCATTATGTCCAGTGTTTTATTGTGGGACTTCTCAGTGGCACATATCTACCCGAACAAGTTTTGATCACCTGCACATCATTCCAATGGCAGTAACAGGCCTGGGACTGGGAAATTGACAAAATCCAAATGATTGTAGGGCCGCAGAGGACCTCAATTGCCCCATTTTTGCAAGTACAGCACTACAAGTTCCGCACTGCAACATTCTCAGGAGAGTCTGGAAAATGTTTAAACTCTACAAGTACTACGGTGCATTTTGAGAGCACTTGACATAACATGAGCCTTTTTCCAATTGGCTTCCAAAAGAGAAACTAGTTTACCACCCTTTGAAACACACAGCAAATTCATTACAGTATATGAGTAAGTCTTGCCGTATTTCATATTCCTTTCACATTCAGTCTACATAACGTTTAAAATGTCACAGATATTGCTCACAAATACTTTTGTTACTATCAAAGTGTTAGCTTCACACCACCTACAATGATCTTGGTAGAATGATTTGTCAATTTGACTCACATCAAATGCTTTATGGGCATCACCAGTTACTGTCTTATGGAGTTCTTTTATTTTTGTTTTCTTGCTCTATATCTCATTTTCAGGTGATCTATGTCACCCTTGCAGTGCAACATAGACCAGTATCTTTAATAGCTCAAACGACCATGGTGAGGTTTTATCATATTTGAGACTGTAAGTATGATGTCGGCAAGACACTGACAAACATGATGGACACATTGTCACAGTGACATGTCTGTGCTTTTAGTGGATTATATCATGAAAACCCTACTTGGTAATAAAATACATATCCGTCTTTCACACTATATGAGGAAACACATAAATAAATACACCAAATTCGCTATGTAAGTCATTGACAGTGCTGCCAGACCCGATTATATTTCTTTTTGTGTCCCATCATATGTAACAATACCAATACTGGTGTATATATGTTGGTGAATTTAAATATGAAAAGTGTATGTATATTGATGTGGACACAAATAAAGTAGACCAAAACACTAATCACTGTGATAACATGTGCATCCATTTAGTTATATGGACTTTCATTTTTGTCTTTGATAGTGGAAACACCATAACTGACCTCACTTCTTTTACCTATAAAATGGCTTAGACTAGGAATATTTGAAGCTTTCTATTCCTCTTTTTGTCATTATATATATATATATATGTTATATATTTTTTTCTTTTTCACCATTAATCATTCACAAAGCAATATTACAAATTTAATGAAATAGAAATGTCAACCATGTGTCCAGTTGTATTGAATTTATGTGATCATCTAAATTCTTTTCTTCATGAAAATATTAGTTTGCAATTAATTTAGACATTGTGCAGGAATCTCGTTATACATGAAGTCCTGGGGTATAATTATTTCTTTTGTCACAACATACAACATTATTTAATAGACTAATTACATTTTTGATTATATGTCAAGAACTACATAAGCTATTAACCATACAATCGCCTGTAAGAGTATGTGATAATAGGACAATTCATCATGTACATAGAAAGTAAGTCTCACTCTTGATTTATACTTCCAGAATTATGAAAATATTCTTAAACCTACTATATAACAAATAAACAAAGGGTTCAATAACATGCCCCAGTTATATGTAAATATACACTTTTGCAGTTTAGTTAAACAACAGTGTCTATATATGTTTTGCATAGACAGTGTTGCAACATCAATATGATTACACTGCACTGCATTAAATTATCTTTACTAAAGTTAGTACTGTGAAAAAAAGCACATTATCAAAGGTTGGCATGTTAAAATAGAATCAATTCATTTGATCTACTATATATTGTTACTGTTCACACAGAATCATTGCAACTTACCTTCGTATTAGAACAATGGGACAATACTTTGACATACACATCATGAACAACATTAACAATTTCTAGGTAGGCAGTGTAAATAATATCTAATCATCGCTGTCTGTATGCATGTCAGTCTGCTGTAAATTAAAGAGATTGGTATGTCAAGAAGTTCTATCTACATGAAATATAATCCAAATGAGACCAATTTAAAGTTTAATTGGATTTATTAGTAGAAGCAGGGTTTAATAGAGATTTCTCAATGTCTTCAGTGAACTTTACAACATGCAACTTGGTGGACTGGCCATAATGTAAATGATGTTAAATGTATGTGACTCCCTTTTGTAATGCACTTTCCACAGGATAATCAAAGAAAGTCTTTCTAGGTATAGATCACAAAAGTTCTTAACCTCTCTCCTTCAGTGGTGCCACTTTTCAGAGAAAGTCATAACTTTTTTTCCTTTCTTTCACATGTACCATAATGCACACACACCTATGCTCGTCTTGTCACTACAAGAAGTGACCACATACTTACTCCCTACCCCTTCCATCCCTCCCACAAGGCCACCACATTCATCTCCCTATCCCCCTATGGTGGTGGCACAATACATAAGCTGGTCTGGATATTGCTACAGATTCTGGTGATCACATCTTGGTAGAGGCTTCATCTAGCATTGCTGGGTTGGTGAAGGAGAAGCCTGCAAAGACAGACTGTTGGATTGTCTTCAGCAGGTCCTCGTCTGTTCGTGACAGCTGTGGCCGCTCCATCGTGAAGTCGGAGTCAAAGTTACTGACATCACTAGCCGACTTGACAATGGGTTTGAACGGTGGCTCCACCTTTCGTTCTTCCAAATCCTTCCAGTTGATGTTGCGGAAGAAGGCATGTTTTCTGATGGGGCCCGCTCCGCAACTGGGCATGCCCAGTCGCTCCTCGGGCTTACGTTCAAACAGCTGAAAGGAAAAAAAACAAAAAACATTTCATGACAAAAAGCTGGTTTTATGTTTTTACCTAATTCTGTGTAGGTCTTACAAGTCAAACCACATCAACTTACTGTGAACAAAGGTCTAAAGTCTAAAATCAATCAATGTCAAATCAATATCAGATCAGGCCTTAGACATGAGTATAGTTGTCTAGAGAAAATTCTAAAATTGTAGATCATCCTGCTGCTTTTAGTATGTGTGGTGTGTCCATAAGCTTTGTCTTTGCACAATTACTCCGCACTGTTTGCAATGAGTTTGACAAACACACCCGCACCTCAATCTCACTGTACTATAAGCGATGCAGAGGTGATAGGCGAACATACAAGTATGTATACATTCATAAGAGATATAGGTAGCATGACCATTTTAAGCAATGGATGTATTACTCCCAAAGGAAATTTAACAGATTGATTGTGTGACTTCCATTACATGTGACCCAGGGTCCCAACCCAAAGTCCCAATTGAAAGTCCCAACTGAAAGTCCCAAACCAAAGTCCCAACTGAAAGTCCCAACCCGGGGTGAGGGCAGTGGGGACTGGGTGAGGGCAGTGGGGATGGGGTGAGGGTAGTGGGGATGGAATGAGGGCAGTTGGGACTGGGTGAGGGCAGTGGGAACCGGGTGAGGGCATTGGGGACGGGATTAAGGCAGTGGGGATTGGGTGAGGGCAGTGGGAACGGGGTGAGGGCAGTGGGGTTGATTGATTGATTGATTGATTTGTTTAACGTCCAGACGTACATCAAGTACCTCACGGGACATCTCAAGTTGGCAAGGAGTCATCCACAAATAGTGGTAGTCTGCCCTGCAGTAGTAGGACAGATATTTATATGCTGCTTGCCCAATACAGCAGTGACCGCATCTATGGATGATCGAATCTATGAAATGAATGACCGCATCTATGAGGTGAGGGAGAAAACCACTACCGGGGCACGTCCCCATCTCTTTTCGAAGGATAGCAAGTGTTCTTTCATTTGCCTGTTTCTCCCCACCTGGGCTAGTACCATAGTAGGCAGGGCCAGACAAACCACGGCCTTTGATATCTCAGACGTGGTTCACTGAGGAGGGATCCCATGCCAGACCACCAGCAAGTAGGCCCGGGCCCGCGCATATGGGCAGCGGTTGCCCTGATCACAGCAGTAAGGCACGAGACCCCTCAAGTTTTGTCGCCTTTTACGAATCCGGTATGCCCATTGGTATTATGGAAGGCTCCCGATGAAGTTATTCTACTCCTTCATGCCCCCATCATGAAGGTCCCCACTAACACAGGGGGAGGGCAGTGGGGATGGGGTGGGGGCAGTGGGGACGGGTTGAGGGCAGTGGGGATGGGGTGAGGGCAGTGGGGAAGGGATTAAACCCGCAGGTCTTACTGCACGTCCAGCAAGGTCCGGGGGAGGGGCTTGTAACTTGACGTACAGGTGCTGTGTGTAAGTAGCCACAGTGGGGCAGTGGGAGGGGAGGTCCTAATAGTCTTTAGTGCCATAATTCTCCACAGAGGGCAGACCTGTACAGTGACCACATCAGTAACTTACAGGTCATAGGGCCTGCCCAGGTGTGAGTCCTGGCCTGTGAGGTGTACTCAAGACCTCAGCCCCATGCTCTCTGTGCCCCAGGTATACACAAACAACCACCCACTCAGCACATACACTTGGAATTGTATCCCATTATTCTACTGATTCAAGTGTCATGTGTAAAATTCTTTTGCTATAGCTTGCTCTGGGAAACATTCATAAGTTACTATGACAAAATATAGAGGTGGTAAGTAGCTATATTCTAGTCAATACACAAATATATCATCTCCCTCTGACAACCATCGTCTGACAGGTCATTTGCATATACCCAAGGTGAATGCTATTTATATGAGAGCTGGGGGTTTAAGGCAGTCCAGACCTACTCCTTCACCCCTACCCCCACCCACCCTCACCACACGGAGTCTTTGTGCACCACTATTGGATTTTCTCTCGGTGTTAAAAGCGTCTCACTTTTTGGTCTCACCTCCTCTTAACAATTGTAGGTATAGGAAGTCTGTGTGATAGTGACTCTTTTAAAGTCTGGATTCAAGCATTAGTTCACACAGACCTGATTTTAGGGGTATTTTTTACTTTTTTTCAAGAGCGTTTTTCTGCTACAAGTATTTTTTTTACAAACTGAAAAAAAGAGGGAGGTACAGTTTGTTTCAATCTATATGCATGTGTTTATTTCAATCAGATAAATGAAAGAAGAAATGCAGGGGAACTCTTCAAAGTCAGCTGACCAATCTGCGTTTTTTACTGGAAAACCGTCTCACAGAGACCCAGGGTACCCTGGGTCAATAACTTTTTGAATTGGGGGAAAGAGAAGTCTTCAAAATAGACTCACCAGACTAAGCAGTGAACAGGCCTCTTTGCTGATCCAGCGTGGATAGTGTGGTGTGTCGTTACAGATGCTCTTAAAGAGGTCGTCTTCGTCATCTCCATGGAAAGGAGACTGACCAATTAACATTTCGTAGAGTAGCACGCCAAATGACCACCAGTCAACAGACGAATTGTATTTCTGCCCTTGCAGAATCTAAAAATGAAAATGAATTCAGTATAGTATTCTCAATGTAGGAAGTAAATTAAACAGGAAATAGTCATGTCCAATTAATTTTTTTTTTTACTAGGGTGCTAGGCAATCTTACTATTATACACAGATCGTTCTACACTAACTTCATAAATGAGTAATTCTTGAGATATGAAGAAATTAAAGTCTGAATGTATGTATTTTTTCTATCAAAATGTGAAAACAAGGAGTTCCTTACCTCGGGGGCGATATAGTCGGGCGTACCACAGAATGTGGTAGCACGTGCATCTTCCACTATGTTCTCTTTGCACATTCCAAAGTCAGCAATCTTAATGTGACCATCTCTATCCAGAAGAACATTATCCAATTTCAAATCTCTGTAAATAAGAGGACACACATTAGTCATTACTCAAGGATTTCAAATTTGAAACTTCAAAATGTGACTACTTCTGTAACCATCTGTAACAATGTCAAGATGATAATGAAATCTATTCTGGTATCTTATATCACAGCAGTGCACCTATGTACAGAAAAGAAACTGAAATGGTCTCTATGCATATATATGTCCATTTCTGTAGCATTTGGTTCACAACGATTATGGGCCAGGAACCATCCACCCCCCAAAAAACATTCCCTGGTTATGATGCTGCCTTTTGACGGTGGTAGTGGGAACTAAGCTCTTTTCAGCCATGTGATGTCACATGGCGTAGCAGAGCATAGGAGCAAGACTGACTAGCCTGATCTGCGTACCTTTTAACCCTTTAAGGTTAAATCTAACTATCTCAAAATCGTATATAAACCCCTTGAGACTTCTTATAGGTCATTTACAATATATATTCAATGCTCAACCCAAATATGGAAGTGGTTGACCAAGCCATATTGATCCTGCAGCCTTCCCGAGAATGTGCATCTCTACATTGAAAATGGCAGAGTTCTGTCCTAATGCTAGGGGTCAAACACCTACACAACCTAGTGTGAAATTGAGAAACTAAATACCCCTCAAAAATGGGTACGGAGGGCTCAGAGGCATACCTAGTAAAGGTGGTAAATTGGCATTGGTAATGAGTTTATGAAGGAAATTGAAGCTTTTTCCTAATGTCCTTAACCCTTTAACCCTTCAAGGGCGACCAAAAATTGTTATAGCTAGCCATGGGGGCGAGCATTTCTGCAGGAATTTTCTATAGGGACGAGACTTTGTTAAATCCCATAGAGTTATGATGACTATAGTCGATGCTCGCCCTGCCATGGCATCAACTTTAGTCGATGCTTGCCCTGCCATGGCATCAACTATAGTCGATGCTCGCCCACAAAGGGTTTACGATGCCATGTCGCTATAAAAAGATGACATTTGTTGTCATGATGTACAATGCAGCCCCAACGAGCAACTTGCTGGTGCTGCATGCATGCATCGTGATGGCCAAGCGCATGATGCATTAGAGCAATATGCCATCCTTAAAGGGTTAACAGTATGATTTCCCATGGCCGGTTCCAGTTGGCTTGGCCCTACCTGTAGATGATACCGCGTTTGTGCAGGAACTGCAGGCCGGTGATGATCTCGGCAGCGTAGAAGAGGGAGCGCTCCTGGTTGAAGCGACCCACCTGCTGGATGTGGAACATGAGGTCTCCGCCGTTCAGGTACTCCATCACGAAGAACAGATGACTCTGTAATGCATGGTTAAAGTGCATTTAGTGCAATGTTTGATCGCTCTTGCAATAAATTCTACATGTATGCAAAGTGTAGGTTACTCAATCTTATAAATAGCGGCCTGCAGTGAAGTGCCTGTAGTCTGTATGAAGCTAGAACCCAGCTGCCCCACTGTGATTTTTAGGGTCACAATCTTTATGTTTTTTTGTGAAGTTTAGCAAGTTATCATTCTATTATCCAATTTTTATACAGGCCCAGAATAAATCTGACATTGGTAGGTGGGCCTAGACAAGTATTGGAGAAATTGTGGAAATGATTATTGCACTATGAGTACCTTAGACTGGAAGGTAGAATGTAGGTGTGTCAGGTAGGGGTGTTCGCAGCCGAGCTCCAGCACGCGCCTCTCAATCATTGTACACTCAACATCGTCGTCCTCCAAGACGATGTCCTTCTTCAAAGCTTTTATGGCAAAGAATTGGTTCTTTCCCTTCAGCTCTGCCAACATCACCTACAGAGGTGAATAAGAAGCTATATTCAAATCATGATGTTTGAGCATTTCTAAATATTTCTCTAGGTACGACCATTCATCCTCATATAGTGTACATTGAAAAAAACTGCCTTTTTGTTTCAAGACGAGGCAAAATGCTGCCGCCCTATCACAATGCTGAATATTAACATTGGTTAGTTAAACCTACATTACATGTCTGGAAGTTTGAGCAAAAATGATATAGAATGTACCTTGCCAAAACTGCCCTTCCCAAGCACTTTTAGGAAGGCAAAGTCGTTTTGAGTGTAGTGATATATGTTAAGCTGAGTGGCATTGGGCGGTTGCCGTGGTCGCTCTTCTCCAGACTCCCCATCATCCTCCTTGGTTCTCATCTACAATAAGTAGGGTCATGATGTGAGAAAGTATTTCTTCCATTGATTAAGCTGATATTGCAAGGAAAAGTATGCATTTATATATAAATAGGGAAGCAGTAAAGATTGCGCGATGGAAGGTAAATGTACTGTTCATCTACTGTAAAACGTTCATAATTTTGATGCATCCAAAAGATATGTCAAGACCTTAATCCACAAGTCTATTTCCTTTTTGGTCAGCATTATATATTCTGACATTGTGACATTCCTCAATGCATGTGGATTTGTAATGACATTGTTTAAGTATATTACCTGATTATTCGCTCCTTGATGCGTGCTTGATCGGCCACTTGACCTTACATGTTCCAGGACTTCAGCTAATAACCTGTGGTTCACTCCACACAGGTTTGGCATCTTTTCTTTGCACTTGTGGTGACTATTGGTATTACATACTGAAAGTATATATAGGCAATATTTAAGTACATTTGTGAGGACAACGTGTTGAGCTGTGCTCTCCATCACAATGCAAGAATATAATCATACAACACCGGTAATAATGCAAATTTGTTCAAATTTGAGAAAAAGTCCATGGACATAACACAAAGGCTAAAGCGAGTCAAAATCAGAATTTAAAAGAGAAACTATCCACTAAAGAGTGTGAATGTAACCCTAATCTCATCGTGCAGCAACCAGGTTAACATTGAAATCTGGTTTTGTCTGAGTATATTATCTAAACTATTCAAGAGTCTTGTGTTAAAATATAGTATGCACAAGAGTGCTAAATACAATTATAATTATTCAGACCGAAAAAGTGTTTTGAATTACATAATATCTTAATAGCTGCACATGCTTACCTTCGCATTTGACACCTTGTCGGAATAGACCATACAGAAGGGAGCCACAGTGGTCGCAGAATGTTGGTGACATGTAGTTGTTGACCTTGAAACGATGTGGTACGTTCACATTGAACCGCTCTGTCAACATCTACGACAAAACAAAGGGATGAACTCAGATTAGAAACTACATGTCAACGATTGGTATGTATGTATGTATGTATGTATGTATGTATGTATGTATGTATGTATGTATGTATGTATGTATGTATGTATATATGTATATATGTATGTATATATGTATGTACGTATGTACGTATGTAGATGTTTAATAGGGCACCACACATTATGACACCAACATTTAGGAGATATTAGGCAGAAGCTGCGCCAAAAAGGAAACAATGGTGGGTATGTCTCCATGCCAGTACATTACTTGTGCATGTAACTTCTATAATAAGATCAGGAAAGAAAAGCTGGAAGAGCATTTTAAAATATTGAACTGCAGCCATTTAGGTTGGGAGATTCCCGTGCACCCCTGACCACCTCAGATCCCCCAAATTTTGATTTTGCATATGCTAGCACTACATGTCCAGTTTAATAGTACATGTATAGGGAACAATGTCCTTACCTGTGTTTCTCGACTTCCCTTCGCTGTGCCTGGGCACACTCCAATGATTTTGACGTGACATCTTTTGTGGACTGCACAATTGCATTCTGAAAGAAGTTGGAATAAACATAAGAATCTTTAAATCTAAATCAATGACTTATGGTAAATTGATTGACATTTAGGCACCTAGGTGTTCTCTTGAATGATTTAAATGTTGATACCTTCGCTGTTGAAGATTGCAGAACTTTTCAGAAACATATTTCATGACAAAGAAATGAGTTCTACATAATGTGTAAAGGGTACTTACGCGTGCAAGAGTATCCTTGTTTGTTCAGGCCCCTGTAATTGTAAGAAAATTAGGACTGCATTAATTATCATTGGCAGATATAAATTTTATCTAAATACGGTATATGTATGAGAGTAACAACTGCCTACAGAGGCTGCATACCGGTATTATATGAAATCAACACAGTTTATCACAACAACATAGGCTTTATAGGGTTGCCTAATCTACATTTTGTGATTTGCACTTGTTGTGAACTTTATTTCCCCTCCTTGTTAAACCTTAAATGGTTGAGGATTGCCCTTTATCACCAGGATGCATGAATGCAGCCCTGACGCGTAAATCACCATGGTTGCCTTCAAACATCATGCTGACAGTATACAGGGTGGATACAAGGTTGGCATGATATCAGCTTGAATACCAACCCTCTATAGTAAAATTGCAGCATTAATGCATTGTGACTACAAAGAGCATATCACATTAAAGCACTATCAAAACATACAACAAAGTGCTAACACCTCTTACCAGAGGAATTCCCTGCAGTGTGAGCAGAAGGTTGGCTGTCTGTAGAATTTGGCAATGAACTGATGGCCTCTGACCTCATGGACCTTAGCGTGCTTAACAGCTGGACGCCGCTTCTGGATGCCCCCATGACCCATCGGGTTGGTAATATCATTCTTATCTGGGTCTTGTTCTGAAATGGCATGAGCAATGTCTTAGTTACCATGGTAAAGGATATAAATGAGGATGTAATAAAATCAATTCAAAATGAGAACAAGAAGTCAAATTATTAGAATTATCAGTGTCAGTCGGTATCTGAAATTTGAGCGGGGTTCACTTCTTTGTGTATTTAATGCTCTGGAATCTAATCCGTGTCTCATGAATGTGATTAGAGTGTGATCTAGCTATGTGTGTGTTTTTAAAGGGCAATGTAAAACTGGTTCCAGAACCAAAATGAGTGGCAGGCTCACAGCAAGGTAGTTCCAAATACTATTCTGGATTCATGGTATAAACTTCTATGCACATTCCTTTCTGGTAACTATGTACAGTTTTGTATAACATTGCCTTTACAGGATAACATAATTTCTGCTTTATTTCTTGCTGTACTGGAAAAACACTGCATCAGAAAATCGGCGTATTTCCATACCAGACAAATCCCCTTATCTAGATGGAAAGGAGAACCCATTAAACATACAAAAAAGACATGATTGTGTCTGCCTTCGTGTGACATTCATATTAACATCTTCAATAATTTGCATAAACCTAATTTGCATGCCTTAAATTAATCATTAATAGTGGAAGGAATTTCATAACATTTGACAGGTGCATGTTCAGCAAAGTAATATGAAGGCCCGACTCTAGTGTTGTTTGTGCCAGTATCTACCTACACGTGCATCTGTGTTGCCTTGCAAGACAGTGTAAATGCACCCAACGTTAGGCTAGAGGAAGGACAAGATTAATGATTAATAAAGTCAATTCTTGTTCAAAAAAAGAAGAAGAGAAAACTGTCTTATTGTATCTCCCATTTAAAAACATCTCCAATAGAGGGAGGTTTCATCTCAATCCAGAACAGCCTCACAAGAGTCATATAGTAGGAGGTTTTAAGGAATGTTAAATTGAAAAAAAACCCCACTAATTTAATAGGTTACTAGATATCGTGCCAGAGTATTCACCAGAATCAACTGCCTTTTAACCAACATGTTTAAAACCCTTAGATAATTGCTGTCATTTCAGCAAAAGAGACGTGTGGTTATTAGAGCATGTGCACTTATTACAGAACGGTAGTTCAAGAGAAAAAGACATACCCATATCGTGTTAATTCTGTGAGATTACAGAACACTAGACCTGTAAATTTTGCATGTACACCGTACATTGTCACATGATCATTACAATCTTTCCACAAATCCCATAGTCAAATTGCAATAAAATACCCTTTCACAATCTCTAGCTCTCTTGAAGGCACTTCATATATATACATTTGAAATGCATACTATTTTGAAGGCAAGAAAACAACGAATTTAACTGTATGTGTATTTTGTTATGTATCCGCATTTAGGAAGATGGAAGTCTAGTTGCTTTATCCTATAAAGAAAATAGATATACCTTGTGCACGCATTTATCATACGGGGAGTTTTCCTCCTCAAAGTATATAAGTCCTATTTGTGAGGTTCCTAAAGATTATGCCCTAACAATTCATTTATTAGGCTAAACCCTTATTTCTCAGCAGTCCTTTCAAAATGACAAAGGTCAACTTATTTGCTTCAAAGACTGGCTTCTTGCCCGAATCCATCAGTAATTGCTACGACCAGCTATAGGGCGCCTAGTACCCTAATCGCCTTAAATGGTATTGTCTTGGCTGCCATGTTATTTCAGGTTTATAAATAATTATATAGACCTGATAATACCAATGTTGTGATTCATCATTTCCTACACAAAACCTTTGGCATTAGCTAAATGTACCTAAATGGCGTTACGTTAAGCTCAACTGCGTGTACTGCTGTAGTCCTAAATGACTTTAACTTAACCCAATTAATTGCTTTGTCCTGTAATTAACAAAGATCAACATGTAATAAACTGACAGGTGACTCAGGGCAGGTAGTACAGATGGAACGTGTACCCATTACTACTATTGTCGCTCAAATGAGAGGTGTTTCTAATGAGCTGTGCTTATTTTTGTGGGATGTTTAGATGGGTGTTTACTGGATGTGGGTTATGTTATTCCTCATTGGCTTATTCCACTGGTTGATTATTTCATTCATGTGAGTTAGTTTCCTAGCTATTTCTCTCATTATGGTTATATTTTCCTTGAATAGTTCGTTGCTGTGGATTTTGTTGGTGTGGATAGCTGTGCATGAGTTCAGTATATGGATAAGAGTTTCCTGTTGGTGGCCACATCCCCTGCATTCCATATTTGTGTGTTCATTCTTGTAGTTCTCCTTGATGCGGATCATTCAGTTTCTGGCCTGGAATATGGTGCTTGTTTGGTTTCGGGCCAGTTTTAAAATGTATATTTGGGGTTGGTTATTGCCAACGTAATTGCAAAGGCAGTACAGCAACTCAGCTAGGTGTATTTTAAATATATAGGAATATACCAACTCACCACCGAAAACTGAAAAATGGCCGAGTTAATGACATTGGAATTTGTGATAATTCTTGTCTACTTGTTCAATTCCATTAAAATTGTTATTGGTGTGTGTGGTTTAACCTAAATGCTGCCTAGTTAGTCGTGAAGTAATGTTTTGGACACTTTTTTTTAGACGGGAGTTTATAGAAGAGGTCCACCGCCACCACTCTTTGACACGCGGACTCCCTGTGACCTCCACACCTTCCCCCATCTTATGGTGCCCTGCGCCCTGGGTCAATAAATGAGCAATGCTCCGTCAAAGCAAAATATCTAATCGTACTCACCCTCTCTCTTCTTAAGGGGATGGTTTGGCTCTAGTGGATCAGAAAGGACCACGTTACCTCGTGACATATACGTGTGACCTTTGGTAGGCACGCAGGGCGTAACGATTGCCGTAAAAACTCAAGTATAGCCTAACTCGTGGATTAGCCGCAGCTAGACTTTGGGAATATCCTATAAGCCTCACATGGGTCTGATTATGGCGACTTGAGTACTGTAGTATACATCTAAAAACTCACTGTGTGCCGATCATATAAGCAGCACTGGCGATTTGACGGTAGATATATTATATACATAAACAAGGTATACATATTTGCAAGGTGAGGGGCTCCAATGACACTGTTGTAGTCATACAACTATTGCCAACAATGCTGGTCATTCTCTTCTATTAGTAGTCTGTGCACACATGGTTATAGATATATTGTACATATAGCTATATGGTTATAGCAATTTGAAACAAGAAGTAGACCTGGCTCTGATTCCTATTGTGTAGGCCTAAGGTGTAGCATCTACCTAGCTAATAATTGCACACAATATTGTAATGCAGTGCTGCTTGGCTTTTAATTACTTCAGTAAGTGACAGAAATTGACATACAGGGGCGTCATGAAACTAAGACAACAAGAATTCTCCCTAACTTACGCATGCCCAGAGTCAATTACCAGTGCTCGCCCCAGTCTGGGATATATGTTGGCATGACTTAAAATGTTATAATTTGAAGGGAGCCATGAAGGCGTTGACCTGCCAAGCATGACCAATATATGCTACGATCAGAGTGAAACTGGATCACCTAAAGCTGTGGGAACTACACCATGACCTGTTAGATTATGTGGTCAAACAGGGTCAGGGAGGTGCTACTTTGTGTGCCATTTTATACAGCATTTACATGCCTTATAGATATGTTAGTGAATACAACTGTTTATTACACATCGTCGTAATTTCTGTAGTCAATATCAAGCAAATTTTGAACGTTTTCTTTTTGTCAATTGAGATAAGACAAGTAATACCTGGTCATCGTATGTGTATAACACAGGACAATTATAGGTAACTACAACATGATTTAGCTTTATACTAATGACAAAGGTATTGCCTTAAATCATCAGTTTTTAGTTTTTGTGTGTGGTTCAGACAATAGACATCATAATATTTCATTTTCTGCCATTTCAATTTCAGTTCTTTCGTACTAGATTGAAAATGTATCTCTTACAGAAGTTTATATGCTACGGTTAGCATTATTGACATACCTTCCGTATCATTTGTATCATTCTGGGGACTCGGGTTTAAGGAGATCCCTTGGAGATTCAGTATTGACATGATGTAGAATTGTTTCAGTCTGTCCCTCTGCCAGAAAACCAACTCCAAACACTAATAACTAGTATTGACGGTACTCCTTAATTGGCATCCAGTGCTCCAGGGCACCACTATCTCATGTATCCTCTCCAGGCACACAGAATTAATGCATAAGTAACACGGGTCTCAGCTAATATCCACAGTACTGCAAAGTCTTGGCGGGGTATCAACTGGAACGTCTTTCTGTATACATATACGTAGAATCCCTTCAAGTGCACTATATGTATGTCATTTTACAATTGACTAACTTTCCATATTATTTCCATACGAAACTTGTGAGGTTTATGTTCCTCTTATGACTAGGCCTATTTCCTGACAAAAGTGCCCATGTAGGGGGGCATATCACATTCGCTTTAAGAATACAGGTGAATTGCTCTCCAGAAAAAGGTAATGCTAAGTGCTACATATAAACAAGCGTCCTATTTCCTTATGTGAGATCCTCTCAACTCCTCGGGCCTTTTACTCCCTTTCCCGGTGGTGGTCGGGACTATTATGTGGCCCATGTAGGACGCATGTGTCCCCGCTCTATATAGCATCTACTACATCCGGGAAACTTGGGCAGGTTTAATCATTGTAGATGGCACTCAGCAGCGCTAAAAGCAGGGCAAGACGGGCCGGAAGAAGCATAGGCGGCGGAGTAGTCAGAAAAGTGTGGGGGTTTAGCTGAGGGGAGGGGGGGGGGGGGGGTGGTCGGAGATGGAATTGAAGGGTGGGGGCTTAAAACCAAGTTTAATATAAATGCATTTTAAAATCGTGGACATATGTAAAATGTCAATACATTGTCCTCCCCCTCTTAACATTTCTAAAAAGCTCCATTTACAAACAAAACGTGAAAATATGCATTAAACAGTTATTTGTTGTGGATATCCCTCGTATATAAAGTAAAAGGGTATAGAATTAAAAACTTATCTTGTTATTCCAAAAAAAAAGAAGTAAACTTCCTTCCCAAAAAGTGTGGGGGTTTAAACATACTCCAACCCCCACACTTGAAATAGCGTAGGGGCTGCAACCCCCACATCCCCCACGGTTCCGCCGCCTATGAGAAGGGTCAACAGGGAAGTTCTACTCCCCCGCACCATACACTTACACACAAGAGCCTACTTTGGATAAAAATAAAAGCTATGTCAGAGTATGAAAGGCGATCTGCGGTGTCCAATCTAGGCCAATACAGGTTTAAGTACCGTATCCTAACGCCTCCAAACTTCACTGGACACCGCACCTCGTGACGTGATGCTCCCTACCCTGTAGTAGGGATTGTGGAAATCCCTATGGTACAGTCTACTCATGCCGTATCAATGCTCTTGACACGTTTTGTTTTTTTCATCTCACCTGATAAAAATGCTAAACCTTTTAAGGACCGCATGTTGTTTTAATACACTACGCCCTTTATCGCCAAGATGCATGCCCCCTGTCGACAAGATGCACGCCTTTACACCTCATTACGACAAAGGGCGTAGTACTCAACGCACTATGTGGCCCTTAAAGGGTTAAACTGCACCTTTTAAATGTTATAAAAACCTCAAGATGACATTGAGAAATGCTGCGTGTACAATCTTACTATCATAAAAAAAAACGTAAGTTCATTTGCATATACATGTACATGTATATATTTTGTTTTTCTCGTGTGTGCATCACTAGTTACCTGTTTCGTGACAAATATGACCAAGATTTTATCACTAGGGGGTGGAGAACATCGAAAATCGAAATCTCAGTTGTTAACTCAACTATGTATTCATAAACTCAACTATATATTCATATATAGTCTCTGGCTACGTCTAATAATACAGCTGTGTGTTAATGGAGCTGTGTGTAGTCATGTGAGTCAAAACTGGTACGTTTACACCTCAAAACTGGTAATATTTTTACACCTAAAAACTGGTACGTTTACACCTCAAAACAGGAAATTTTACACCTCAAAACTGACAATCTTACACATCAAAACTGGTAATTTCACAACTCAAAATTGACATGGGTATATCGAACTCAACTTAAATAATTGACTATTCTGTAAACATGGCTCAAAATCAAAGAGTGTCCAAAAACAACAAACTTTCCGATATGGCGGTCTGTCCATCTTACCATGGTTGGAGAGCAGGGGGTGGTGGGTGGGAGGGGGGTATTAGAGAAAGTGTTGTATCATGAACCCAAAGAAATAGAAACCGGTCTGTTACAAACTCTTCATGCTGGTGTAGGTTGCATGTACCACAGCCCTGACCGTCCTTCACTGTATGGGTCCGTGTTTGTTGTGATTGTACTATCTACATGTATACACGATATAGACCCACACACATGGACCCAACATACAGACTATCCACCCCTCATGCCGCTAGGTGGACATGGATGGATCTACTCTACAGAGATGGGAATCTCCAGCTGGTTCTGGTGGATAGATTCCTCACCACTGACTGAGGAGCATCCAAATTCATCTCGTGCTGCTGTTTCTTATGGCACCTATTGCTGGCGTCAACAGGGTGCAGAGTAGACGTATGGTACAGACTTGTACATTGGGGAAGTATTGGGGTGTGTTTATTTTTCTGGTTCTGCTGATCTGACGCAGCCCACAGTGTTAGGGGAACACCAGGAATATCCATGTACCTGTCTTTTATACAAAACAACCTGAGGTGATTCAAATACAAGCTTGGCACTGATGCCACTGCCTATTTCACAAAAAGAAGGAAATCATAAGATTTTGGTCAGTTCGTTGTAGGGAATCCTGTTAAAAGATGCAGAGGAATTTGTCTTTGGATGCCCTACGTTAAAGGTATGATTTCCCACAAAAGTAGTAACTATGGACTAGTTACAGGCAGGCTTCAGTCCATTATTCCATTCGCGTGTAGGTGGACGCACTATTAGTTCGATGGTTCACATTGAGATAGTGGTTAATCCTTTAGTAATCCTACAGTATCTGATCTCCCTTTCCTCTGACCATCAACCATACATCGTATATATATATATAGGCATAATACACACCAGTCATACAATATATAAATGTAAGCTTCTAAAGGACTTTTGCCTCTAATAGCCTACGGTCGTATAAAGAGCCTATTATATTTGTTCCTTTCTTGTGGATTACGGATCATAACGTTTAACAATATGTTCTTTCTGTGGATTTATTTCTTTGGACATGATTTCGTCTCCCTCCTGACAGTTCCCTATCAGTTTAGCATATCACTGCTATTCAAAATGTATTGCTATTTTTCCTGTAACATAGCCTAGTATATCAACTCTTTCACGCATACGATGTGTAAGCCAGCATCAAGCTCATGCCTTATCGCACAACCTCCTCATGGCAGGGCCAATAATGAGGCTGCTACAAGAGGAGCAAACATTTGGTCTTATTGTCAATAATGTAGCCTTTGTCACACAAGGGCGTTAAGCATCATATGGACACCAGTATAGAGATCGGGGCTCTCTTTTTTTGCCAATCAATGTGGGTCTCCTCGTATCACTGCATTGATAAGAGATGCATAACCTGAGACATTTATCAAATTGGCTTTATTGCATATATTATGTAATCAATATTTAAATGAGTAATTAGGTGAAATGTATAAAGAAAAAGAGCACGTAGGGGTGTTAGTATGGGATAGTGTGAGTACCTTGCTGAAATGACAAAAAAATTATCGGCTAATTGAACTATTACAATATGTGTGCTTTATACACAACCTTCGGAGGAATCCTTCATTCTCTAGCATATTGGTGTATCCTTCTAAAACGGTCATATATACATGTATATGCAACATCAGAAGTAATATCCATACACGTGTACAGTAACACAATGGAGTAGAGACGCAGAAAGGATCCCCCTACCCGGGCCTACATATTACTAATTATGAGTACTCGTAACTATTTGCCACAGAAATACCTTGTGTGAATCAGGCTCTAACTTGGAATTTAAATGGCTTGACAGGGGCTCAAAGGAGGACGCACGGACGCCCTAATTAACGATTGATTCAGGCGTAGGCTGAGACAACTACGTAGCCTCAGCACGTGGGGTGGGACCATCCATATTGCTGCTTTAAAGCGACATTCTCACCAAAGGTCTACATCACGTTCTTCTAGTGCTCCTCTAGTCCGATAACGAGTGGCATGTTAGCAGTGAGAGTGACGCTTAAAGGTACACTGTGCACACTAGCAGATATTTTACATCTGCCTTGCACACCAAATACCCTTTTATACCAGACCCCAGACCCCCCAAAAAACGACGAGGCATGTTTATTCAGAGAGTACTTGTTGCAGGTAGCAAGGAACGCGGACATTCATTTTTTTAAACCTTTGGGGTTGGCCCACTCTCTCGGTGAAAATACTTCCGCCTATGGCTCGGTGATAATGGATCCTCCAGTGGTAAATGTGCCTTGTTGGTATCTTGCTGTTGTTGACCAGACCTAACACTGTCTATTCTGAAATGATAGCTAGGATAACGTTCTGGTGAAGTAGACGTAAGCACTTCGTCTAGCGATTACAATCTATTGACTTTATATTTTTTCCTATTGACTATAATAATCACTGAAGGGGACTTCTTATTTTGAGTTGATCATTATCAAGTCATCTTTTCACAGGTGTAAAGTCAGAACCCTTTCAGGGAAATTTCCCTGAGGTTAACAGAGACCTCACATAAATTTAAGTGTGGATAAGGTTTACATACAATGGCACCATAAAACATGGTTTGGGTAAGTTCTGGTGAATATGGCTGAGTGCACAGCCGGGTCAGTAGGTGTTCCGGGACAGCGACCCCTGTGTCACAGCACTCCAGTTTTACATACCGGGATTGAGGTTACCGCTTTCCTATATACTCGGACTAAAGATAGGACTAAAGATAGGACTGTGACCTAATAAGGTCCGCCTAGAGTCCATAGGAAGTGAGACCATACATAGAGGAACGCCACAATTGCGTCAATTAATGTATCATAAATAACAGAGACTATGTGTATGTATATGTGCCGACGTTTGGTTACATCTAGCTCTAGACCTCCCCCCATGTCAGAAGTCTACAATTTCCGTCTGTCTCAGTGACTAGGGTAGACCGCCCATGAGATGACTAGTTGCACTGTTGGTACCATAAGTAGACTGCTATGTCTCAATCAGGGTGCCATTAATCATGGGGACAATCTTCCACATGGCTATCATAGACATTGGGCCGATCATCGTCAGGGCCAATTGCCACAGGGCCCATTGTCCACAGGGGTCCTGATCCGTGTACCAGTCTATTCAAGGTACCAACAGACCAGCTAGTCATCTCATGGGCAGTCTACCCTACTCTCATACCAGTATTGTGTGTAGCTGTAGGATTGTGTCGGAAGCTATCGTCTTTATCTTGTTTCATTGGTGAGATTAACACAATTACGTGCTAATTCCTACACCTGTAATATCATGTTTCTATTGATATGCAGACACCAAACATACGGCTCAAACCATATGCTGCTATGTATCAGGGGCAGTCAGATATGCACAGAAATGTTCGAATATATTATGCTCATGAAACAACTAGATTTGCCAAGTTTGATTATAATCACTCGGGGAAGGGTAATTGATTTAATAGGATTTGTTCAATCAAGTTCAATTTCGTCCATGTTCGGTCCCAATGTCACGTAGACCTCATTCAAATTATTTGTAATTGCAGATTTAATTCAATTCTAATTGACATAACCTATCCATGCACTTATGTAGTCTACATGAGTGGCGCGTTAGCACTGCCTTATTTCATGCATATTATTCAAAATGTGATGTTTTAACCAAACTGAATTGAATTGTTTTAATCAGGTGAACATTGGAAATCACTGTTTGTAGGAACTATCATGAGTTATAGGTGTTTTTTATTTAGAATGCCACAGTTCTCAGCTGTGAACATCGCAAGTTTTCTTTATGCCATGGTTCTCAGTTGTGAACATCGCGAGTGCCCTGATTTAGCAGTATACAAATCAGATGTACGATTTGAGGTTGGTCTCTTTAATTACTGCGTCGTGATACAGCATACTCTACTTCCTTCAGAGAATCACACTCTTGGCAAGTATCCCTTAATTCACTGTAGATGTCGGGAGAGGGCCGTCTCTCATCTGATAACCAGCCTCTCGGAAGGTTTTACTGATTTTCTAAGTGTTTTTAAGTCCTAATTTTCGGGGAGGGGGTTTCTTTTAATCTAGCATTAAATCTAATGTTAACGCCCTTTTCAAGATGATAACGCATGGCACTAAGGTCAGTTTAGAATATCTCCAGGCACAAGTGTCTTTAAAAACGTTAAATGTTTATGAAAAACAGCGTGAATGCAACTATATATTAATTAGATTTTTGTTTTCCCATTAGGTATCTCTACTAGAGTCGACCGATATAAATTTAAGTTTTCATAGAACAGCGTGCCTGGTCATTTTCAGTATATGACCTTCGTGCGGTGCACCATGACCTTGAAGCAGGTGACCCTGACCTTTAGTTGACCTGAGAAAGGGCAGAGCTTTCCGTAAGGTATCTGTTGTACCGAATGCACGCCCGAAGGCTGAGGCGGTGTGTGCGTTAACTGAATAAACCTTTCCCCGCCGGGAAGTGGGGCTGAGAGTCCCTAGGTACGAAAAAACAGCTACCTACTATAGTACAATATACAACCAGGTCTGTCAATTTACAGCCAGGTTTACACAACCTTCCGATAGACAAAACTATAGAATGTTATGGAAATATTCGTTAGTTTTCGATATTAATCAGTCAGTTGTTACTACCTAAGGTTAACTTTGCACTAACATTACATCATTTACTTTTTTTCTATGATTCTATTTGTGATGTGTAGGCACAGCGGTCATCTTGTATGTATCAAATTCTGAGGAAATGAGTTTGCATCAAATTACTTAAGGTATTCTATCATCATTAGGTCTTACACACCCCCTAGATACCGTGACGCATTAAATATAGAGTTAGTTTGTGTTTTTAAAATAAAATTCCAATTAACCACAAAATAGCCCAAAATAACAAATCTGTGAAACAGCAGAAAGCTAAGCCTTAACTCTTAAGTTAATGCATTCCAAAACTCCAAATACATTTTCTGTACAAAACTCCATGTTTATGTTGGACAGAGCCTTGACGAGTAAGTGGGACCCTCTGGTGAGTATGTTTTGAACTACTGCCATGTATTCAGTGAGTGAGCTGTCGGAAAGCTGACAACACATGGCGGCCCTAATCGGCAACTTTATGTACTAAACTATGTATCACATAATATCCAACCCATGACAAATTCCCTATTGTAAACTCAGTGCTTCAATTAGGTAAGCGACGATCCACCGAAGTAGGATTCCGCATACAGTATTGCAAGGGTTTTAAAAGAGACACATAATTCCCATTATATTTACCTCTAACCCTCTACAGTTAGTCGGAGTTAAGTGCAGTTTTTAAGTACTACGAAAAGGAAAAATAAGAACGTACCTTCATTGCCAGTGAAGTGCCTCACTTGGACTAGTAACCGACCAGTAGGGACCAGCTCCAACTGAAAAATGGATCAAGTGGTGGATTGCTAAATATTGCAATTTCTGTTGTATAATATGTATCATTAATTCAACCACACAGACATTATGCGTTGCATGACTGTCCCCTACTAGATAGATCCATGTGACTGTTACCCATATAGAATTCACCTACTGTTGTGTATTTCGATTTCAACCATAAATTCACATTAATGGACTCTAATTTAATCTGCAATTGGGATTCTAGTTTCAATTAATACAGACATGTCTATAATACTAGGCCAAAGATGCCATTTCCTAGTACGACATCTTTAAATTAAGGTCAATATTCTGTAGGAAATGAACACAACTTCATCCAGAAATCCCAGCAATAAAAAGTAGAAATTCCTGCAATTGCAGCAAAGGTAGGAAAAAAGGCATCTCTTGGCAGCCTACTCTACTCACCCAGACACTGGCTACGCTGTTCTCCTTGCACTTCTCAGTGAGAGCCTGTGCTGAGATGCTGCAGTCGGCCACCAGTTTGTTGGGTCGCTGCATCACCACCAGCTGCACCATGCGGCCCTCGTACAGGTGAGCGTCAAAGCACGTGTTCCACTCGGGGTAGATGGTCTTCTTCTTCTGCACCAGCTGGATGCCTTCTGTAGGGGAGGAACAGGAGGAGGGAGTGAGTGATGGATGTTTAACGCCATTTTGATAACTAAGGTCATATTCATTGGCGAAGGGAGGAACAGGCAGTTAGTTTTGACCATTAATGACGGTGTGATATGCCTCCAGGCGGCACGTCATTTGGTCGTCATGATTCATTAATGCAGAGCCGGCGCTGCATTAGTGCATCATGCCTTTGGGAGAGTATCAGCCCTTGTAGTCGGCACGACCCATGGTTGCAGCATTGGCGACTTTAATACTCGCCAGGGCTGCAGTCATGCATTATTTATAACGAGATGGATGTTGCCATGATACTGATTTTCAGCAGGTTAGTTGATCCACAAGAGAGCTACCCTGCAAGATATTGTGATATTTTGATGTTTTATTTGGGGTTTTTGCCAGATAAATGGAACTTAAGACGACTCCCAAGGCTAGAGCAACAACGTCTACACGAAGTCACAAGTGTTGTGGTTCGATCGATCGGGTTCTTGGCCTGAACTGGGAACCGAACGGTGATTGTTATGTTCGCTGCAGCAATTTACGGTGATTTTATCAAGGGATTTTATAGCAATTATGTGTGTATCGATCGTGTGTGGGGCATAATGGTCCCTTTGATATAAACTAATTGGCTGCTTACATCTCTCATATGCTCCGACAGTTTAATCACATTGTATTTGATACTGAAGGCTTTCCTATTTGTCCTCAACCGAGAATGACACACTGTAACGTGAGCCAGCGCATTTTGGTCTGGATCACACTTCCCGTTACAGGGACGCTGTGTTGCCAACATAGCCACAAGAGAGGACAATATGAGGCAGTCAGCATCTCCCATTTCCATGTGCACATAATGCGATTACTATCAATAAACCCATAAGCAACAGAGTGCTTCCGTGACGTAAATGCCCTACGAGGGATGAGGGAGGGGGTGGGGCCTTTACCATGTCAATCAGCTTAAATCCCCATCCGCCCTATATACAGGGATGAGTACCTGTCCGAGGTCCACTCCCGAAGCCGCAGTAGGGGTACTAACCCTTGGGCCTTTAACTAATTGATGTAATTCCATGATTGTGGCATGTCTCTTCCCTGTTCGCTGCCCCCATTACCTGGTTCTGGCTGCTTCCAAATTCCTGCTCTCCCTTGTTTATTGCACACCCGTTTCCATTTACTATTTTTATCCAGATTCTAGCTGTCTCTTTATTCCTCTCATGCTGATACTCTCTCGCTTCCAGGGCCTGTCACCTCCTTCCTACCCTCCTAAATGTTATGGCCTCAATAGTATAGCTCAAGACTAGCGTTGGGTGTAGTATTTCTCATAAATTACGCATGCAATGTATATACAGTTTATGTTTTTTTAAACAGAGAAAAAGAGTAGACACAGCATTCCAGTGATATATTTCATTAGCAGGTACCACTTCTAGTTTTTGAGTAGTGGCTCCTTGAATATACATGTGTGGACAGTGTCCAAATGCCAATAAGCTCAATCTTACTTCGTTTTAGAGATATTTCTATCTAATTAGCATAATTATGTGAATTACCAAATATCCAAACTTTTCAAACATAGGGTCACAGTTTTTGATCTTAAAATAGTATTTACATTCTGTTTTTTTTTAGCATAGAGATCATTGTGAGGCCTTCTATCAATTGGTTTCTACAATTTTAGATTAGAATGAATATCATGTTTCCGTGGTATTCAACATGTGCAAGAACACCAATTTAAGCCCAAAAATACGTTCTTTTCCATTCCAAATATCAAATGTTTTCACCAAAGATGGAATTTTCTAAAGTGGCCTATTCTATTCAACATAAAAAAGTAGTATAGATAAGTTTTTGCCCTATTTTGAACCATTTTTTGGCTATATGGAGCCCCCTGGTGGCCAAAGTTGGTACTAAGAATCCCACAGGGAGGTCCCTTCTCCCTTGTTGATCCAGTCATGTCTGTCTGCTATGCTTTCAAAGAATGCTAGTACTCTTTCTTATGTTACTCTCCCACACCCATGAGTGATGGGGCAGTGAGAGCACACCCTTTTTCGTCCACCCTAGAGAGAATACATGTACTCTACAGGATACTAAAATTGGACTGGGTGTCCCTTTTTCATCAATGCCACTTGAGTTTTTCTTCAGAATGAGTAATGGGATTTAATTAGGGTAAAAACTACATAAAAAAGATTGCTATCAAAGTTGATGAACGGCCTGGTGCCTATTTGTTTTAATTGACGGCAGTACTTTACTGTATCTCCAAGGATATTAGATAAATCTCCCTAGGGTGGCGTCTCCTAACTTTGCATGTCTCTATATAGTATCATTTATAGTTACATATCCTATGTAGTTACATAAGTAACCACCTCCACAGAAGTGGACATATATGGCCCCATACACAGGGTTACCAACCAGTACCTCGCCAGTTCCGTCATGGATTTTGGGACCTTTATCGAAAACCCTCTCCATGTTAAGACATGGGTGTTCATATCAATACACCTCTCCTACAGCGTGTCTGTCATATTAAATCTCGCACACACCAGCTTCACACTGATATCATCTGTGAATGTTACCTTAACAATCCCAAAAGCTTATCATATATTGGAGCAACTCGAAGACAATAAAGCTACAAATAAGGAAGCATATGCCATTATTGAGTGAGAGGTTTCTCCCTATCTCCTCCTCAGTGGCTGTATTGAGCCTGCTGACAGTTAATTATATGAGATGATGGATCGCTTCTCCAGGTGATTAGTTTCTACATGTTGCCGCAGTTTCCAATAGCTACTTAGTTGTATGGTATTTCCGGCACGTGATGGTGGGAAGTGTGGAGGCAATGGGCCAACGAGGGTGGCCGTTACTACATAGAGGAACCTGGGAATATACGAAAGAAACCTGGAGGCTGTTTGATAATGGACTGGGCGCAGAAAAATGCGATATGTACAAAAGGTAAAAGAGTTTGAAACGGCACAGCTTTGATATATAAGTGCCAAGTGTCCTCAGCCAATCTCAGACATCTCATATATAGGAGTATTGGGCGGACCTGTACCCAAACTAGTTTTGCAAGTAGTGCAGGGAAATGAGTACTAGCCTCAGTCAATTCAGCTATGTGGGTCCCCCGAGATCCAGTGGGATTGTATCGGGATATAACTTCTGTGCCCTTAGAACGACTGTGTTAATAATATAACAAATATATAACTCCCACGCTTAATCTACTGATGTGTCAATAAGTTCCCCAAGTGCACATGTTTGAACAAATGTGGGGAAGCGCCACTATGTATAGACTTGTTGGTATCCCTTGGCGCAAGCAAATAATAACTATATTGTCCTGTTGTAATTTCACTTCTCCTTTAATTGGAACTCACCCTCACCCCTAGTTCCGTGTTCAAGGGGGAATCGATAACTTGTATTATTGCTTGTCTAATTAAATCTTCCTTCACAAAAGCAATTCCAGCATCTTGATTTGAGAGGAAATTGCGCGGCCCCCGAGCTTTACGCTTCCAATGGATTGGAAACAGCCCCACTCTCCGACATGAGTTTCAATTGAAGGTGGTTGGCCGCACTCCTCTCCCCACTCCCCTTCCCCTTTCTTTATGACTTCTGAATGGGAGATTCGTTGCGGACAGGAAACTTCATGATGAGATTCAGCTGTTCTTGCGTTCCGTTGGGGATGTGTGATGTCTTTTGTATGCTATTGCTTGCATAAATAGGACAACGATGTAAATGAATATCTGCAATATATGACTGCATCTGCGGAAAGCTGTTAGCAATTGCGGATCCAAGATTGTGAAAACGGGGGCGGGGGTACGAATTCAACATGGCGGTCACACCTGTATTTCCCAAAAATCTGACGGGGGGGGAGCCCCCTCTAAATCCGCCACTGCTAATAAATCACCCTACAATGGAGGGATAGCCTCACCATCAGCCTAGATTGTAAGATGATAATGCCAAGCGTATTATAATATTATGATTAAGATATTGTGTTATGCTGCAAGCTACTCTGGATGATCTATACTTAGTTTAATGTAACAGAAAATTACGTCTAAAGTTTAATAGCGGATAATCCATCTTTAATCTTGTCGTCTTTAATCTTGTCTAGTCGTCTTGCTCTTCACAGCAGCACTTCGGGACCGTACTCCATGTAAAACATGACCATGCTAATTGCTCGTCCTCACGGTACCCCATGCTTGAGCACCTCTCCAAGGCTCACTCAGATGTCGAGAGAGGGAGATATGATTTCTATGAGCAGATCTTGCTGAATCATCAAAATATAATCAGTAGGATGAATTTTCAGCTCAGAATAAAAGGAGCAGCTCAGTGGGACCAGTATCTACAGTCGGATGCTGGTTTATTAATAGTTATCTTATCATGGCCTTTTTGCGCACATCAATATATTAACGTGCGAGTTTGTGCAGAGAACTATAGATGTAGATATTCACCGAGACAGAGTTCTCAAAAGAATACTTCAATATAGTATATGGTCTAAGCTGTAATACAAAGCCACATAGCAGTAATTCAATCATGTGGCTTTAGCTACTAATTAAGTAGTCGGTCTTAACTGGAAGGTCTTCATGTCCGTATGGTTGAATTTGAATGGGAGGCAAAGAAGAAAAGGGGGCCTTTTAATTAATATCCTTATTCTGCACTTTTTTTCTCTTCGTAATGTTCTCAGAATTTCTGGGAAGATAGGCGTTCCCTGATTTTAAACGTCTGGTGGTTTACTTGTGATGGAAAGACACTGAGAGACACCATACAAAGTACCCCTTCCCCTCTTACAGCAGCTGCACCTCACAGCAATCTCTTAAACCATATCTCTGGGTGATTCGATGACATCCTGATACAGAAATAAAGTGAATGGAGAAGGCCTGAAAGCACTAAGCTTCCTTTGTAATACGATCACTTCGAAAATTAACTCCCCTTTTATGTTCTACTGTAACAAGAGGCTAGAGGCAGAGGGCAGGTATTGGGTGTCAGTTAAACCCCTTTAAGGGCTACAGAGTACTTTAATGCGTTATACCATTTGTCGTCATGATACATTTTAAGTTAACTTGCCAGGGCTGCATTCAATTGTCCTGCCGACTCGTTGTGAATTATCGACCTTGTAGGGTCGGCATGATGCTTGAATGCATCACTGGCTACAATTACTTGTAAGGATTGCAGTCATGCATCATGACTACAGTCAGACAATAAAGAACATTGCATATTAAAGCACTATGCAGCTCTTAAAGGGTTACAGCCTCCAGGAGGATTCACAGCTCTGGTTACTTCTCTGGGAACAGTCACATCTGTCTGAGGTCTCTGGGTTTTTAATGTAGGGGCCGACTGGTAAAAGAAGTGCGAAGATTGTAAACTTCAATCCATTTTGTCCCTTTCTGTCGTTGTTTTTGTGCTTTTGTTTATTTATTGCACATTGATTGCCCAGGAGACCTGCGTGTGACAACGGGAGGTGGACGTGGCAAAATAGTTACAAGGTGTGGACGGGGTTTTCCTTTACTCCAATGCAAAGTTTTTCGCTTGCCTGAGTCGACAAAGTAGGTACAGCTAATATAGAGGGCACTTCTCTCAATCCTCTTGTATTCGCTTGAGCTATTGTTATAAAGACCAGACTAACAATGCATATTTGAACATGTCTTTCTGATTCTGTTTTGCATAAACAATCACTGATCTCTACATTGATGTAAACTTACCACAGTTACAGAATTGGTGGAATACCACATTTCGGTATATGAAGTAAATATAGGTCACCATAGTGTGATATATGTAAGACCAATGAAATAAGTTCATGGCCTTCGCTCTCCAATTCTTAGGGGGAAAGATGTGGAGATACTCATCATGATAGCTATTCGTATTACTTGTGCACACCGGGAGCAAACTAATGCTCAACATAATCAGATGGCCGCGCACACTAGACAATGTACAAAGGCTATCGGGGCAGGGGGTCGTCCAGATGGATGTTGACTTACTTTGAATCAGTCACTGTCGTTAACAAGTATAACATCACCCTGTGTACACATATACGATTAACTATGTCGATGGGAAAAATGGCCAGACAGTATAACACTTCGCAGGGCGCTGTGCCAATATGCTGCGTCAGCGGGTTTGTCTCTCCCAAAAAACTCCCCCAAGCAGACCTTTTCAATCAGGACCCTGGTTAGGCAGAAGCCCCCGACTAATGCAGCAGTTTCCTCCAGGCGGGCCGTGTGCACAACATGCGTTTCCGAAAGACCCCACCGGCGCCCTGCCCGGGGATGGAGGACGTGAGGTCTTAAAGGCCTTTATTGGTGGCGCCCCTAGTGGCCGGGTCTAATATAACCCTGTGTGTTTGTCTGTTTGTGTATGCACATTTGTCTTTGTGTCCTGGGGCGCTATGAGATGCCAGTCCAGACAAATGTTATAAGCATTCCAGCACCTTTTTCTTTAATTTGCAGAATTAATATACTGTATTGCAACTACCCTCATTCCCAAATCCTTCCATTGAAAGGAAGGCTCTGGTGAAAGCCACTATATGACCTTGAACTTGGATTTTGCTGGGTTTACGCAGTGCCTGTGGTTAGCTTGGAACCAGTGAACAGGAACCAGAATGCTGGTAGTTTCATAATCATATTTCTGGTGCCATTTATGGTTGCTGTTCGCCCCCTTTTCTTTTTTTCCCTTTAATAACTAATAACACAATCATAACCGAACGGTCAATCAATCCATTTACGTTTAAGAATACATGATGTATGTAAATGTCGAGGCACCTGGTTCAGTTTGTCCCTTCTCGCGTTACCAGAACATAAAAGAGCTGTGATATATTGCATAGAAGAGGATCAACATATCAGGCACAGATCACCTAGATAGAGACCGTGGCGCATCTCCAACCGAACAGCCTTGTCCGCGAACGAGAGCAGCACACATGCCGCACACTCATCACAAACGATACCCTTTAAGGCATGGCAAATAATTTCATTAGTTCCACTCGTATAAGCTCGGTCAGCAATGACAGGGCGGTCAGTACCCCCAATAAATCATCAGTAGAGATGTCCTGTGCCCTACCCCATCTATGCATCAAGGCAAGCTATCCAAATCATGAATGGGCATGGCTAAGGGATTGAGATCATTTTTACCATCTTCGCCCTGCCACCAAGAGGGCTTGAAATACATCCCCCTCCCCCACGTTTCTAGAAAAGGGCATATTATCTAACATCCATTTAAAGCATGCAGCCATCAAGCAAATTGGTATTTCAGGACATGACTAATACCCGTGTCTAACATATTAATCAAGGATGGATACACCATTCCCTACTAGCCATCCATGTCTCCCCTTTCAAAATGGCTGCCACATTGCCCGACCTCCATCACATGCACGCGTAGCTCCCTTTATTTGCCGCAGCCAAACCCAGCGGTGAGTGGACAATGCTAGCCTGGAGGAATGTTTCTGTCATGTCCACAATGCCTATCGGAAACCCCAAATTAATATCAGTGACACGCTTGGTCCACAAGCCCTACAAGGGATGGCATTGGGCTCGGGGCTTGCTGAGTGAGTCTGTGTGTATATATGTACGCAGGAGCAGCTCTATTGGCAATGTCTAAGCTGAAGTATTCATGCAGAGGTTGAGCAGCTCACATTAGTGTGAATGTATATATATAGGGGATCAAACAAAAAATGCTTTAGAGTGTCGACCAAATGAATGCATCGCATGCTACAGGTGACAAATGACATTGCATTACATGCAAATCATGACTAGTCAGATACCTTTATTTCTCCATGTGTAGTTCTGACGTAAGAGACACCTAGTGGAACACTTCTTAGGCCAATGGGATAATTCCCTCCATTAACTGCTGATTTCTCTGATACCATGTCCCCAGTGCCAGATCAAATAATGGCTATGCCTACTAGGCACCAAGTTTGACCCCTATTGATTTCCCGATTCTGCTGTTATCAGAGTAGCCTGCAATATGTCCTTCTGGCAGTGACAGCACAAACAAAGGCCACATACTCCCTATGTAATTGAATTGATTTATCCCTAGGGTATTAGTTTATTCAATTTACCTATAATTCAATGTTTATTACACCTCACATGATCTGCCAATGTCACGGTAACAATGCCTTCTAGTCTACGTGAATCTACAGTATGACAACCAACACCAAGTAATGTCAATGTGTATGTTTTTTAAAGGACACATGATGACGATGATATAGCATTTACGTCAGTGCTTGGTGAATTATTTGGTAAAAACTATATCAAGTATACATGATTACATATAGCAATTTTTCAATTATATACATTTCAAAAGCCTTTCTTCTATAGGGCAGTTTAGAAAATCTAATTCAAATATTCAAATCGTACAGACAGGCCTATTCAGAAGAATATCAATTTTTTTCGTGTTCTTCTTTTGATGTCACAAGCTTTTTACCCTTCTTCATTTGCTATGTACAGAGATCAGCAGGAGTTATGTGGTCTTTATGAGTATGCAATATTTTTCATTGGGTGCAGCAGCACATTTCACATACTTCAATGATTCTGTCTGTTTTCGGTCATATCGAACTTTTGAATTTCATTTAAAAAAAAATTGAGACTGTGTTCCTTGGGAAATATGGGTGGTCAATACAAACAATCCTGACAGCAATGAAATGAGTACTTACTGGGTGTATTGACGGCCTCCTTGACATTGACAGCTACGTAGGGGTCAAACGTCTCGTCCGGACCAACCTGGGTATCCCCCTGGTCACATTGTAGCAGCTTGATCCGGATAAACCCCGGCCGCGGACCGGACGTCGTCATGGTGACTGATGTATAAGGTCACACCTACAGGGAGAAACAGAAAACAGTGTTAACACTGTGGCATCTTGATACAGGGAGAAACAGAAAACACTGTGTTAGTTAACACTGCGGCATCTTGATACAGGAAGAAATAGAAGACACTGTGTTAGTTAACACTGTGGCATCTTGATACAGGGAGAAACAG
This sequence comes from Harmothoe impar, assembly GCA_947462335.1. Taxonomy (NCBI): domain Eukaryota; kingdom Metazoa; phylum Annelida; class Polychaeta; order Phyllodocida; family Polynoidae; genus Harmothoe; species Harmothoe impar. Next base: position 67,730,047 of record OX381704.1, on the reverse strand, counting down.
AAGACACTGTGTTAGTTAACACTGCGGCATCTTGATACAGGGGAAACAGAAGACACTGTGTTAGTTAACACTGCGGCATCTTGATACAGGGGAAACAGAAGACACTGTGTTAGTTAATACTGCGGCATCTTGATACAGGGGAAACAGAAGACACTGTGTTAGTTAACACTGCGGCATCTTGATACAGGGGAAACAGAAGACACTGTGTTAGTTAACACTGCGGCATCTTGATACAGGAAGAAATAGAAGACACTGTGTTATAGTTAACACTGTGGCATCTTGATACAGGGAGAAACAGAAGACACTGTGTTAGTTAACACTGCGGCATCTTGATACAGGGGAAACAGAAGACACTGTGTTAGTTAACACTGCGGCATCTTGATACAGGAAGAAATAGAAGACACTGTGTTATAGTTAACACTGCGGCATCTTGATACAGGGAGAAACAGAAGACACTGTGTTAGTTAACACTGCGGCATCTTGATACAGGGGAAACAGAAGACACTGTGTTAGTTAACACTGCGGCATCTTGATACAGGAAGAAATAGAAGACACTGTGGTAGTTAACACTGTGGAATCTTGATACAGGAAGAAATAGAAGACACTGTGTTAGTTAACACTGCGGCATCTTGATACAGGGAGAAACAGAAGACATCGTGTTAGTTAACACTGCGGCATCTTGATACAGGGAGAAACAGAAGACACTGTGTTAGTTAATACTGCGGCATCTTGATACAGGGGAAACAGAAGACACTGTGTTAGTTAACACTGCGGCATCTTGATACAGGGAAACAGAAGACACTGTGTTAGTTAACACTGCGGCATCTTGATACAGGAAGAAATAGAAGACACTGTGTTATAGTTAACACTGCGGCATCTTGATACAGGGAGAAACAGAAGACACTGTGTTAGTTAACACTGCGGCATCTTGATACAGGGGAAACAGAAGACACTGTGTTAGTTAACACTGCGGCATCTTGATACAGGAAGAAATAGAAGACACTGTGTTATAGTTAACACTGCGGCATCTTGATACAGGGAGAAACAGAAGACACTGTGTTAGTTAACACTGCGGCATCTTGATACAGGGAGAAATAGAAGACACTGTGTTAGTTAACACTGTGGCATCTTGATACAGGAAGAAATAGAAGACACTGTGTTAGTTAACACTGCGGCATCTTGATACAGGGAGAAATAGAAGACACTGTGTTAGTTAACACTGTGGCATCTTGATACAGGGAGAAACAGAAGACACTGTGTTAGTTAACACTGCGGCATCTTGATACAGGGAGAAACAGAAGACACTGTGTTAGTTAACACTGCGGCATCTTGATACAGGGAGAAATAGAAGACACTGTGTTATAGTTAACACTGTGGCATCTTGATACAGGAAGAAATAGAAGACACTGTTAGAGCATTCCTTCGCCATTGATGTGTCTGAGTGTCATACATGGGTTAATAGAAGAGGGGAGTTAAATGAAGTTGGAGATGGATCTGAGAGACGCAGCAGCAATACCAGCGGACATAGAGTACCGTGGGGTATTACTGGCACCCTAAGGAGTTATTCCCCCTGGTGTGATTTCTGTGAGAATTTGTGAGAATTTCTCTTTTCCCATACATTAAGCATGGACTTTGTCACATTTTCCATCAGTTATAGGCAAAATAATATATGTTGTCATATGAATATTTATGTATTTATAATTCAGGATTTTGTTGGTATTACTGGCATGGCTGGGGGTATTACTGGCACCCTTATTCTTTCCGTACAAAAAGCCATACCTTTACAAAAATATAAACCGACCATATTGGGGGCATACAATTATGTGTCATCCATGAAGGAATTAAAGTCAGAGACATCCTGACAGGCCACACTGATATGGTATTGATATACACCCAAACACAGACCTAGACTTCACACAATTGCAGTCAAATTATTTGTGAATGTTGTTTTGGATACCCAAAGAATCCAAATTACTAAGGAAACAGCTTTGCTCTTAAACCAAACATATAAATCTACCATGCAGTGTCAAAGAAAGAATCAATGACTGATTATTATCATGTTCATCTTAACTAGAAAACATGACGGCAAGACAGGTGCCAGTAATACCCACAACTGTACAAATTCGTTGGTATTACTGGCACCCCCGCCATCTTGGGGGCATTGAGACCAGGTTCTAAAATAATTGTTCTAGCAGACAGAGGACATAAATTGGCCATGGAATTCTGCTTAAGGTTTATGAAAACTCATTTAGATGAAGCTGCGAATCTAGATCCAATTCCTCTTACATCTTGGCAAAAGCTATAACTGCACCAATCTTGACCTTAATGACTCAATGATCATAATTTTAAAGTGAATTATCGCAATCACAAAGATTTATTTCCAAATTTCTTGTCTTTTAGGGTAAAGGGATAGGTCTCCAAAATATCTTGAATTATCATCCGCTAGCCTGAGCCGATTTGCCTAGCAAGAAATACACAGAACACTGCCAGGGTGCCAGTAATAGCCCCCCTGCCAGTAATACCCCACGGTACTCTAGAATCATATCAAGAGACATTGCATAAAGGATTGCATGTGAACAGGTATTGTGGATGTACAATATATGTGATCACGCAGTGTATTAGCCACTAAGGAACATCTCAAGCTAGGGGCGGTTAGCCATGGGCACGGGAATGCAAAGCGTATTTGGCCAATGCCGACAGGCATTTACCAACATAGAATCGGATTACTTGGTATGTACATCTGAATTGAGGGTATGCATACCAATGCAGTCAGTAACATTTAAGCTGTATTTTGATATTACGGTAACCTTTTTTGGAAAACATAATTACTTCGGCTGATTTAATCAATTGAACTTCTGTACACGTTTAATTTTTGGCTTTAACAGTACTTTCACTCTGGCTCTAAGCTCATATCCTTGTTGAAGTAGGAGAAACGGTAAGACCATAGCTATCGAGAGTAAATAGGCTTTTTCATGGCAGATCGAACAGTATGGCCAAGCACTATCCGTGAAAGGGGGGGTGTATCTCATTCCCTTTAAGTTGGGTGAAGTACACTAATGACCACCTTATCTATGTAATGCAGAACCCTCCCCACCTTAATTACCTTCATCCCAGACACCCGATACCAATACACTATCAGCCACTTATATATGCATTTCCCACTAAGATGAGGATCCCCAGCTAATGAGTATATAGACTATTAGCCATTTGGACTGCATGGTAACGATATCAGTGTTTTTTTATAACCCTGGTAGTCATGATAGATGCTAAAACTAAAGCAGGACAGGAGTTAAGTTAAAATAGGTGTAATACAAAGAACACACTGATGTACACAACTTCGAGTCGTGGGGTTGCATGCATGATGACATCCAGGCATGTGGCCTAGCTCACCTGCAGGGAAGTCTTTAACCCCCAGTGTACAAAGGTAGGCCCCTAATGCTCCTCCTCCTCCTGCACCTTTACAATAGCCTTCTGCACCCGCTCCCCCAGGGTGGAAGATGCTAAGGGCGGTGTCAGCTACTGTCAACCACACATGCCTCCACCATATAAGGGACTAGCGGGTCACATGTATTGCGATGCTGTAGCAGCACAGCATCCCCAACTCTTGCCTTCTTCTATCGCTGATACCTGAGATCAGCAGCGCTAATGCGGTGACCAGTGCTGTCCCCCCGCGGGTAGAGCCACAAGATGGCGACGTGTATGACATATTACAACAGCATAAGCTGCATACACTGCCTACCTCCTTACTAAACACACTGAGTAGTAGCAGTAGTACTCCAGGTAAGGCTGCCTCCTATGTCTGCCGGCTTCATGTTGCTATGGTTACGGTGACATCAGGACAGCAGTTGGGATTGGGGAGGGGTTGATTTTGATGCAGGCTTGGTGGGTGCATAAATATACATGTATACATATGGTATATGCAGTGTTATAATGGGTAGTTTTGAAGACGAGAAAAGATACATCGTTACTATATCGGACGAGACAAAAATAGCTGAAGCGTACGCTACACTGTCATTTACCTCATTATTAGCCTAATCAGCAAGTACTAGTTATGTGACCAGGTAGTCATGAATTCATGATATTCCACGCATATGAGCCTACAGTGTTAAATCGAGCATACCTTCTTTTACTGATGCAAAGGACTTCCTTGTTAAAACTGAAAATCCTTCCTTGTTGAGGATAATAATCGGAGCAAGAATAGATTGACACAATCAAATATCAATGGCGTTTCGATATCTCCCCCAATACCTAATATAAAATATAATGTTAAAAGAAATGAATTATGACTACTTTAGTATAAAGATCGTATTATTGAAGGCATGTGATAAGAGACTACAATAAAGGACTAAATATCCCTTTGCATTTGATAGCAGTTTCTCACCCCTCTTCAAAGAGTTCCCAAACACAAATGGGAAGGGGCGTCCATTATATTTACCAACCCATACAGACGGTTGCCTGTTGCAAATATCCTTCTATTCCAGACCACGTGTTCTACCGTTGCTCCCAATATCCATATATGCCGATGACCCTGTGAAGTAATTGCCAACATCCACATTCCCCCAATACCTGAGTACTCGGCCGTCTCGAGATCCACACTGCATGTCACGGTGCCATCCACCTCCTAAGGCCAAATTTTAAAATAAAAGGTGTGTTTCAGGTTACCCAACCCTTTATGCAATTTTGAAAAAATATTTATATTTTAGGTCATTTTGGGGCTATTTAAGGGTCGATTTGATAGTTTGTGAGTCGGGGCGGTTGTCGGCGAGTCGGCATTGAAGTTTGTGAGTTCATTTCTGGGTACTTTTCAGGCCAAAGTAAAAAATAAATAAAATTTTAAAGAAAAGAAATCCGACCCACTTACCCTAGATTTTCAGACCATGTAACCTGAAACACACCTTTTTTTATTGGCCTAACGGCTACACCCTATAAGCTCTGGATTTAACTGTGTAAATCGTATTAGCCGAACTTTTCCGGACTCTGCTGAACAGACTGACTATATGTGTCCCCTGCATGGTTTATTCGTGGTCCATGTCAAGAAGTCTCACTGCTACATACATATCCATTTAAATGCCAATCTGGGATTTTGTACTGTACAAAGAATATCAATGTCAAATTATATAGGCTGTTGCATTAGGGGATCGTTTACAAATGACGTTACCGGCTAGGGGGTGGGGTCTGTGAGTTTAGTGACGAAGTGTGACCCAGGTCATACTAGAATTCACTCAAAATTGTGACAGGGCCTGGGGTCCTGCAAAAGGTCCCGAAATAGGTGACGGTAATTTGTGAACGTTCCTTGGTGGTAGAATTGAAAGGAAGAATAAGCTAAGGTGATGTTAAGAGTCCCACTGGGTGTATAAGTAATGTAACCTGTGTTTCCGCCTGTTGTGTTATTTCTGCAAACTCAGCAAGATACAGCCCCTACAGTACAACATCTCAGCGCTGAGTTCCTTTGCAGCATCGCTTGCTGCGCAATTCAACAACTGCAATGCCCCATGCTATAACCAGTGTACAGTGCTGTACCAGAACTAGATATCCAAACAGTCTCTTTCTGCAATGCGTGTGTATTATATACTAGTAGTATATTAAAGTGATACTCCGAATCTGTACTACATTTATGATCCAGTGTATGATAACCGCAACTATTCTTGCCAAATATAAATCATAGAGTACGAGTTTAGCCTATCTTCCCATGCCTTTTTCACTTTATCTGCCATATATCTGTATAAGTAAGATTACATACTGATTAAGTGAAAACTGCACTGTGACTACGACGGAGTGTAGTGCAATTTATGGTCAGGAAATTGGTGAAGCTGGATTGTGTCTCTATGCTCAACGCGGTACTTTTACATGTCCATAACATAACCACTGATGTGGTAGTGTTGCTCGGAACCAAAAGTGCATTTTAGTGCAATAAATGGATGGTGCTTCATATGCAATCCATATTGGTTGTTCTGATTATTAACATGGACCGCTATAAACAAGTTCCCATCATGAATCTAATAGCACTACTCTTCCAGTCTGTTTTGATGCAGTCAGTTTAGGCACTAAGTTATAATAGTGTAAATATGGATACTAGGGCTATTTCACACTTTCGTGCTGTATACATGCACAAAAAGAATATTACTGGCAGTAAGTCTCTTTGCAACAAAATGGCTAAAGCCGAAACGAAGAGAAAAATTGTGAGTTTAATTTCATGCATATTTACCCCGGACAAACATTATTATGGTCCCCGCGGTCGTTTTAAAAAGGATAATGTTCTCGACAAGTAATCCCATGCCACGATGTCATTCCATTATGGCATCAGGGGAGGAAACACAATGAAATGTGATGGAATTGCTGTTTGTCAAAGTCGTCTGCATTCCAATAAAAAGTAGCTATTTGTAAACATTTCCCAGATGCCTGAGCCTGGGAGATTGACATTGAAAATAAAGTATTAAGGCCCTATTCAGGCTACAGGCCTAAATAACAACCACGCCAATATCAGCATTATCTTACAACTTCTTCCATATTTTACAATTGAAAGGTTCTTTCTTTGAAACCTTTGATGGCTTAACTGTGTTTAATTAATGTTGGACATGTTAAAACGTCGTTAAATAAGGGATATTCATTTTCAGTCTATTTCTTTAAGAAATGGTGGTCCTGATTATCTTGGCCACCTATGTGGTAACGCTCAGGGTCAGTGCCCTATCATTGAGAGTACAGAACAGTGCACCATGCATGTAATACATGTGTATCATTGAACCGTGAGTCAGATTACCATAACACGTGCTGTCTGTAGTCACCTGTATTGAAACCACTGACCGTTTATAGCACCTATGCACATCGAGAAGAAAAGACTTCCGCAATTCTGCAGTACCCTATATCAATTCCCAAAATGCTCCAAATATAGTTTTACTAATACAAAGTTAAAATGTGCTGCATGTGTTGTTAAAAAGTGAAACAACATGCGTCTAATTATGACGTGAGTGCCGTCACAATTGGTCCAATAAATCCCAGTGATGCCTACCTAACACAGCATGTCCATACCCATACCCATATCTAGCTTATAGGTTTCCTTTGATACTGCATGTAGATTTCTTTTGACAAGGTGCACTGAATTACCCCAGTCATATATACGTGTAGTAACATGACGTTATTGATATGACTGTGAATCTGATAGCCAATGCCTAAGTCATAGGGTCAAATGAAAAATGTGTGTTTCATTTCACCAGGCTGTGCTTAGCAAGACATGACCGCCTAGCAAGACTGGGTCGAGCTAACGTCTTTTTATGCAATTTTGAAGAAATTTCACAGCACAGGGTATATATACACAGAGGCTGGGTAGTACTTTCATTCATAAAAGGGGGGGCGGGGGGGATTGGACCTACTGACACTAGCTTTTCTTTCTGTGTTACCTGAAACACACCATTATTATTATTATTGGGGGGGGGGGCTAAGTTACGTCTCAAGTCGTGACCACGCGATTTCTATAATATGTTAGAGGTGGTTTTACTAGATGAGTCAGAATATCATTAGTTGATACCCAGACTACCGGCATTGATAGACGTCCACTTGAGGTTGAAGGTACATGCATAACTATAATCAGCTGTGTCGTCGATCAATTCTGTGCCCTTCTCAAGTAGTCACGTACTATATAAAAACTGTCGATCTTTACGTAATTTAAATAAGATACTAACCAGAACCTGTCTATATTCATAGGTTCGTCACGAAATGGATAGAAAGTGTTCCCTTTATTTATGCAGGGCATTATATATTCTTTCTGGAACGTTCACAAATGACGGCACCGGGCACTCAGGGGGTGGGCCCGAGGAGGGGGGGGGGCTTTGAGTTCATGCAAAACGTGACCCGGGTCATACATTATATACACTACAAAAAAGGTGTTTAGATCTTAAACACAATCCTAAACACATTCCTGCCCCGTAAATGTCCACACAATATGTTCCTAAACATGTTTAGACCAATAATATGTTTAGCTCATTGCTTAGACATTTATGTGTTTATATCAATATGTTTAGGAGAATGAAGTGTTTAGAATTCAAGAATTTGGCATATTATTGTGTTTATCTGTCAAGTGTTTAAGGATAAAGGTGGTGGGTCTAGAGAAGTAGATTATCGAGGGATGGGGAACAGGTTCGGTCCGTATGGACCCTGTGGACCTGGTAACCATCCTTCGGCTGTGTTAGTCTTAAAACTATAGAGGGGGAGTGGGGGGGGGGGGTGAAGAATGTTTCAAAATAGGCGACGTCATTTGTGAATGTCCCCTTTATTAGCACCTGGCGAAGACATATACGACACATTGGGTGGTTTCTCACCTCATCCCATAGATGTGATCAGACTCACCCACAGGTTCTCACCTTAGTAAGTGTGCTAATCAATACGGCCGTCCTTGGGAGATGCAGGTGACTCAGTTAATGCCGGCTGCTGCCGGGTGTAAGTAGTATATATAGAAAGGTGTCTGGAGACGGCAACTATACTTACTCAGCACGCACATCACTTACAAGGTCAATGGCGGACTTCTAATGCAATGCACAGGGTGCAAAACAGCTAAAAGATTTAATCACATACACCACCGTAGCGGGGCTAGAAGCACAGCCACTTACCGCTATGTTTCCCTCTTCAACGAAGCCACACGCCTTGCCGTCATGTGTATATGTAAACTGTTTATGATGAATGTTCTGTCTGAGATTATCGACACTTCTAATAGCGTCTGTGCCCCGGGGTCTGTGTTCTATCCCTTTGTACCTGTTTAGATGTATCCTTGATTTAATGTTCTTGGCACATTACAGCGTTGTCGGAGGTGGGGGAGGAGGGTCTGTTGTATCCTTGGTTATCCTTGCCTACGGCGTATATGTAGGGGAGGGTATGGTTTAGACTTGGTTATCCCTGTCTATATGGCTTGGGATGGGGAGGGTATGGTGTATCAAGCTATCCCTGCATCAGCGTGGCAAGTTACGTAGGGGAGGGTCTGGCGTATCCCTGTCTTTCCTTGCCTCCGGCTTAGGAGGAGGAGGAGGAGGAGGAGGAGGTTATGGTGTATCCAGTTATCCCTGTATATAAATACCTAGATAAGAGTCTGTGTTATCGCTGGTTATCTCTCTCTGCCCTCCCGTGGGAGTGCTGTACGTATGCCTACCGAGTGATCACTGACGGCAGTACATCATGCTCCTCCCCTCCTCTATTGGTCGGCACCTGCCGCCACCCTCCTCACCACGGTCACTACAGCAGCAGCCGCAGCAGCAGCACAGGTGAGACCCCCACCCCCCCCCCCACCAACTCCCCCCTCCTCCCCCAGTCTGTACCTGCCTCTACCTCACTATTAAACAGCCTACCCCTCCAGTCGCCTGTCACCGGAACGTCCGCTAGTGTCTCTATCCTCCTTGCAGACCTCCCGTTTTCCTCTTCTCCCTCTCGGGATCGATCCTCGCTCGCACATCTATAGAGGGCTGTCTTATATATGTTCCCTTGTTGTACTGAGTTTGTTGCTACGCGGTGCTTGTTTGCTTGTTCTCTTCCCTTTAATTAGGCCACTCAAAAAAAAAAGTGGTTTCTCATCACCAAGGTCTGAAAAATGTGACGAGGGAGGCTTTTTTTTCTCTTTTTTTTTTGAACTCGCGGCCTTAAATGTATGGGATGATATACGTTTTTCTTGACGGAAATTCACATTCAGTCTAGCGTCTTATAGATTGAGAGTGGATAAATTGTATCCTCTTGTAAACTGATCAAATAGTGGCCGCTGAACGAGGATCGCCGGTCCCTCGTCGGCTTGACGCCTGACTGCATTGTAGTAGCTACACATTTATGGATCTTTAAAATGGGGGAAAATGTAAGTAATTTCTATCCTGCTGCATTACTGGCAGTATTAGCTTAAATTGATACCAAATATCCCAATATTTTTCCATTTTTATCATATCTTTTAGCAAAAATTAGCAAAAAAAAAAGAAAGTTTTCCTCAAAACCAGATTTTCATGATGCGCGCGGTGATGAGAAACCATTTTATTTTTTTGAGTGGCCTTAACTTCAAGCATGGCCTTCAGTTCAGCTAATGTAGAATGTGGCCAAAGGTTGTGGGGGAAAGGGATTCTGTATATCCTTCCCTAACCCTGAGCCTCCCCTCCAGTCTCGCTGATGACTGTTTAGTTTCCTCCCTCTCCGTTTACTTTCCCTGTTACATATGTGATTTATTACCCGGGACTGCCTTTATCCCTAATAGGCTATACCGCTCGATCTGACCCCAGCGAGTATAGGCTGTCCGAAATGGCACACGCTAAATGGACCAATGTCATGTTAATATTGTTAGGTAGGTACATGTATTCACCTGCCGTATCACACACACACTACCCCTTTGCATGTTCACACCCCTTCCAAGACATGCAGTTCTAGAGGGTTCTAGAGAGCGCACGACTATTGTCAACTGACAGGCCTTATGATCCATCATTCTTGATGATAATGATGTAACAGTGCAAATATTTTCTCATCTAGCCAGTCCGAGCTCAGGTAATCAGCCAAGTCTAACGCTACGTCCTCCTGATATCTCCCTGCCTTATGTCCGTCTGGCACAAATGACTAGCGCTCAGGTAATAGCCACCTGTTACATCATCGTGCTTGTCCACCAGGTCGATCTCTCCTTCTCCCTCCGTACCGGCAGTCTCTTGCTCTCTCCCTCCTCCATTCTCCTTGTCTTTCCCTCTCCAGTCTACTTATCCTCCCTATCCATTCTCATTCTCAAGTCTCATTCTCTCTCCATGTTATAAATAGGCTATTTGTCCATTTTATTTAACCCTTAGTTTTGCACCATCTAAATGCCTACAACTGACACCAGGTGTGTAGTAATGACACGTGGGATACTACTGCATACACTACTGTCAACTACACAACCGTCACAGAAAACGTACAAGGACACTGGGGATCCCACTGGTCAGTCAGTTCTGCTGACACAGCTGAAATGCCATACCTGTATACTGCAGCTGCTATATGGCGATATGACAGGTGGGTGGGTGGAGGCTGAGCATTGGGTGGTGAGCAGGCAGGTAGATGCTTGTATGGAGCTAATTACAGGTAGGGTGGTCGCTCGCCGTAAATTGCAGGTATTGAGGCATTATGGACATTATGACCGGCACCATATCAAATTATACCCTACGTATAGACGCACCCTAACTAACCTAGTACATGAATAGATATATCCACAATGGTCATCTATTCTAGATAGGCCACCATAAACTCATGCCCGATAGACGTCCCCAGTCCCTCATATAAAAGAGAGAGATATTGCCCCCCATGGAAATCTTTGCCAGATTTGAATGGCCTCCTTTACTACATACCCATGCTTTAGATACTGCCACCATGGGACCGGAGTTCCGTTCATACACATGGAGGCCAGTCATGGACACCAGTCACTGATACCGAGTGCTGTGGTCAATCTGATACACCTAGTCAACCCGATACATGTATCGCTAACTGCCATTTCACATACAACTCTACGCACATAGAAGCCTCTCCACGTCTGTCTCCTATTCAGGGAGCCATGTACTCCCCTTTCAGACTAGAAGTATACCCTGTATCTATTACCATTCCACATCAATACATGTTATATTATGTGCCTCCGTCCAATCTTCCATTACACCCAGTCCTTTTCATTTACTATACACTGTATTTATGTTCACCCTTCACCCTACCTCGTCCCAAGACTACAACTCTTTGATTCCCCATCAGTGCGGCCACACACACTATACATATGATTATTTCCTAGTAACACTTCCCATTATCATTGCAGTAGAGAAGGGTCTTTAGCATAGAAACCAAGGGACCGATCTTGAAATGCTTAAAGGGACTTGCTACTTGTCGCAGGATTACTGATGTTCTATTAACTTTTACATATAACTAAGGATTATGTTAGTTTGATTTATTATCTAATAGAAAATTAAAAGAAATTGCCATGTCACGGTACTAACTTTCATGATATGGCCATTTGAGCAAAGGAGTACCTTAACTATAGAAATGAATAGGAAAACAGCATTTTTACATTATCTGTCATGGATAATCCCCTTCTTCTATTGATATTGCAACCAAACCTTGGGAATGTATAATGGACATCTATATTAACATTTTAGGACCAATAAAACAGGGGGTCACGGATAAAATGAGAAAGGCATGAATTTTGGAAAAATATTTCTTTTGCCTTAACTATAGGATCCTATGGGTGTCCTAGCAGTGAATACATGTGAACAATGGAGGTATACTATCAAAATAGAAAATACAACTAGTTGATTTAGGGAAAGTGGTCTACGTAGGAATATGAATACAGCTTAAAGAATACATTTCATGAGCTTCGATTTTTGCCGCCAGGTGGCTTCTGTGTAGGAACCAGCGATTCCCTTTAACATGGCATTTCAAACGGATGTTAGTTGGTATAAGGCCAAAAAAAAAAGAAGGTATGTTTCAGGTTACATGGTCTGAAAATCTAGGGTAGGTAGGTCGGATTTTTTATTTTTTTTATTTTTAGCCTGAAAAGTACCCAGAAATTGACTCACAAACTACATTGCTGACTCACTGACGACCGCCTCGACTCTTGAACTATGAGATCGACCCTTAAATAGCCCTGAAATGACCCAAAATATAAATATTTTTTCAAAATTGCATAAAAATTTCTAGGGTCGGCCCTGTTTTGCTAGGTAGGGTCGGGTAACCTGAAACACACCTTTTTTTGAAATTTGGCCTAATATAGAAATTCCTGGAATGATCGGAAAATGCAAGAATTTCTGTTCTGGCACCTGGCACGGTTGTTTTGAGCCATCCTACCCAACTCTTGATGTAGTGTGCTTCACACAAGATGTCGGGCTACATTGGTTAACCATTAACAGTGCACTGCTGCCATCCGACATTTAGTTAAACTTAAACATCGGCCTGGTGCTACTCTGATATTAACAACATTAGCTACCCCCATGTCTGCACTTTACGGCAAACGAAGGCAATTATTTTATTGCCCCAAAAAGTGTACAACTGAGTCATAATAGAAATGCAGATCACAGGGTTTTCGGATCATGGACAATCTAGTCACCCCCTCCCCCTACAGTCCCTCACTGCTCCTGTCATTAGGCGTGTTATGACCTACCATTAATAGTACAATATGTAATTTCTAGTGGATCATTATGTGTGCTACCTGCTCCATACTGACGACATGTTTGGCTGCCATACCTAGTCATCCCTGCTTTTTATAGCACAGGGTGTTTATGAACCTATAAATGACGTTTGGTGAAAACAGATAATGTGTACGTCACAGAAAACCTATATGTATCTAGAGGGAGGGTAAGGCTGTATTTACTGCAGGTGTAATCTTACCATCCTCATTTTCTCCTTAGTCATCATGTTTTCAAAATGATCTTAATTACAGTTTACAATTTGGGATAGCTGTTCATAATATAACACCAAAGTGTCTACTCAGTAACTTAGCTATCGCCTGCTGGTATAATTAGAATGCGTAGTGCATGCTGACCTTATCTCACTGACAAAAATACCAGAGCTATTTTTGAGGTGGCATGGCTATTTCTGACTCACCAAATTCTTTGGGATGTAGCACAGAAATAGGACGTTTCCTCGTTACACTCCCCTCCTGCTACACTCAGCACCCATGGAAAGGCATCCTACCTTAGGGAGAGCTCATTTTTTAGCAATATGGGTGTAGTGAGATTTTGCGGGGCATAATCCTTTGCCCCCCCCCCCCCCGATGGTTGAAAATTGGGGCGGATAAGTTCCCCTTAAAGCATAGTACCTATACACACAGGTTGTTTTTTTGGCTGAAAAGAGGTGAAATCCCCAAGCAATGTTACAATTTTTTACCCCCCCCCCCTTTGACCGCCCGGGGTGGGTAAAATGTGTTAACTCCGGTCCCCCCCCCCCCCAATCCACCACTCACCCCTCTTATTGCAAAATGAGCACTCCTTTAACACTGGTTTTGGATCTGGGAAAACACCCAAACATTTTAAGCAGGCATATATGCTCGCTAGTGGGAATGTGACTTTTATGCATTGCTGGTTTATTCTAGGGAATTATGCAATGTTACGTTTTCAAAAGAACGAAGAATAAATACAACGACTTTTCACCTTTGTAGGCCTATTCATGCCCTGGAGGTTCAAGCACGAGTTAAGTACATATGCCATCTTCGTGACATTTCTTTAATCTTTTTGAGGTCATTTTAAACGTGTGGTAACTGTCCTGTGACTTGTCAAATGTTAGTGAAACATGACAGTCCACACGACCACGAAACACATGTTTCAAACTCAATGGCGGATTTAGAGGGGGCGGGGCCGCGCTCCCCCTGTTTTGGGGCAAAATTTACCTTTTACAAATGTAAAAGTTGGGAAGGGAGAATTTCTCCAATAGCGCCCCCTCCAAGCCCTTGTCAAAATGTTTAATCCGCCACTGAAACTGCACTCCAATGTGTTCCTGTCTCTACTTCAAATAAACTTGCCTCAAGCAACAACCTTAGTTATATGAACCAGGCATACCTAGACGCTGCATGTCACACAAACCCACCTTCAAAACTACTGAGACCTATGGCTGTAACTAACTTTTACTAAGGCATGTAACTAAACATTGTCACCGTGACCTATGGTACATGGCATTGTGAGCTGGTCCCAGCGCACAAAGGTAGTGACTCAGGTATTGTGTTGAGTTGAGGGTTGTGACTAAGAGGATGGTGGGAAGTTAAAGACATGTCTTCGTGACTAGAGTACAAGTGGGGTGGGCAAAACAATCATGACTTCTTCTGCCCCCTCTAAGCAAAGGTGTTGAGCTTGCAGTGATCGAGATAGGTACATGTATATGGGTGTTTCACGTGTCCTATGCTGGTCTGGACTGCCGATTGGGTACAAAAGCTAACAAATGATTATTATAGGGTTTTCCGCCTTCTGTATCAACCTTATTGGATCTTCATATATATGCCTCTTCCCTATCCCTCCCACCATACATTTTACAAGATGGCAGTAGAATATTTATTATCTGACAATATTGAACAAGAAACATGAACATGTATATATAGGCTTATTCATGGAAATATATTATTGTATACAATACTATACATAATTTCTATCCCAACCAGTACCGGTACTGCACACACTACAGTGCGTCATGTATATGTCATTATAATCTCTCTTAGTTAAAGTATTTATAAGCTGTGCGGCAGCGCAGGATAATACTAAACAGTTTCTTGTAATGCACTGCAGTAAGATTCTAGCAGGAGGATAAGCAAGAGGATAAGTTTACCTAGCAAACCTTTTACATACATCTAAAGCCACGGTTTAACTTCTCACCTTCGAGACTACAGAAGTCACCATTGGATTATGAGGCAACTGGTCAAACTAGCAAAACAGCACCAACGTTTGACATCCAATTTTAGAAAGAAGGGCTGGACACATTTATAGTAAACGCTCCAATCTGTGAGTCAATGCTGCGATCCGCAAGTCAATTAATGCAGCTCTCCGGACCATGTCAAATGAAACACGTACACCCTTATTCTGGTCTCGGCCTGAGCTTGTGTATCTCTGCTGTAATCCCCTTAGGGGTATCCTGGAAACCTCCTTTACTGATATGGCCAGATGCTTTGGAATATTGCCACCTAACCAATAGGCTAGAGATACTAGCCCTACTTAATTGACAATAGAACAAGTTCTGTAAAACCACCTTCCCCCTCCCCATTGACGGCCATCCATACTCACACTAAAAAGGGAGAAGTTCTAGCCGGATCAAAGCCGAATTTGTTTGTTAACCATTTAACAGCAGCTACTCCCTAATCATGATGCATGAATGCAGACTTAACTGTCAAAATGGCATATGATACGGCATTCAAGTATTATGCGGCCTTTAAAGGGTTAAGCCGTGCCACACGCAAGTGTTTACATTCAGAGGCCGCCTCCATTACTTGATGACAGCAGGTCCATCTCTGTTACACCCGGCACTCCAGTCTCTCTTTATCCCCAACCCTCATCCTGCTACTATACTGTGGGGGTCTAGATGGGGAGGTCCCCATGTCGCATGTTGATTTTAAGAAATACCCATGTCGCCCTATCGATTTTAAGAAATGCTCTTGTCGCCATGTCGATTTTTGAAAATGTCCATGTCCCATGTCACCATCTCTGATATTCCTCATGTCGCATGTCACTAAGGCTAAAAATGCCCATGTCACCATGTCGATTTTTGGGGTCGACCTCCATATATATACTGTATCCTCTGCTCGCCCATTATCATTCTCCCCACATCATCCCTCATTCTCAGTTGTCCAGGTATACCCCACATTTACACCTCTGTTTCACACTTCTATTTCACTGCACAACTCTTTTACTTTCCTCATTAATTGCCCTTATTGTACCCAGTCGGCAAACTGGCAACGTGTTTTCGTTCTTTATTACTAGACCTATGCCCATGCAGCAAGCAATACTACAACCGGATGCATATCCATTATATATGGATGACGTGGCTTCCCGACCCGGTTCCTGTCCATAAACAGCTGAAATTGCTCAATCTAGGACAATCGAGTTTGTTTGTGCCCTCGGCTGTCCTAAATTAACGTCCCTTGCCTGCTACTGACTGGAGAGGAGTAGCTATAGTTGAGCTATAGTGGGAACCCACTATTGGCACCAACAACAAAATGAATTCCCTCTCTCTGGGTAGGACCAGGTACAGTCTGGTTGGGTCGTACTTGTTGATATACATACCCACTTGCGCGAAATCACGTCCCGAAACCTTTACCGGCTTTTTAGTGCCCTTGATATACATACCCACTTGCGCGAAGGTAGAAATCACGTCCCGAAACCTTTACCGGCTTTTTAGTGCCCCCTCCCCCTATAATACATACTAACATATAGGCATAGTGTGAGAAAGACGGTTCTTTTATACGATTGTATGCCGCCTCAGTAAAGAAACAAGTGTGCCTGTTCTACAGCAACAAGAATCAAACCCAGGACCCCTAGATTAGAAATCCTGCACTCGAAGTTTCACCGGCCGTTTCACCCTTACAACACCAATTTTAGACAGCACCCATCTGACTGATATCAAGGCGGGCGTTCAAGGATCTCACGCGCATTTCACATTTAGCGCTGGTTTAACCAGTTTTATTGAAGCATGCATGCACATCTTCCTCCGAGAAAAAGAGAGCTGTCTATGCTTGTTCATATTACATCAGACACACCCAGTTTTTTAAAAACCCATTCTTAGAGTTAGATGTGTCATACTGGATTTCCACTGCCATGGCCTCCTTTGATAATTTTCCCCATGCCTTCTATGCATTATTTCTATTTTGTAGACATATATGCGACTTGAGTTCCTTAGTTTCTTGATTTATAACATTGAGACTGGTCATTCATTAAGCATGTCCCTCACAGGACATAACTCCCTGCATGTGTAAATCTATTGGGGAAATCCTCAACATTGGGAAGGACACCAGGTATCCTGCAAACTGTGTTGAGGATAGAAGCCGGTGGAAGGTGATATATAGGAGGAGTGCTGAGTTGAAAAGTTACATACATTATAGATGCCATACCGGGCATGTGCGGGGAAGTCCAGTCCATGTTGATATCCAAAACTTATCGGTTTCATATTGTTTAAGATCGATTTCTGGATTGTCACGTTCAGATACATCAGAAATGGATTGGAAATGTTTGTTTGTTTATATTTGGGGAGGTCAAATCTATGAAATGAGGATAGGGGTTTATAATAATGCTTTGCGAATACATGTACAGTAGTGGCCACATCTGTGAGATGAAAGCGAGGAAACCGCTACAAGGGCACCTCCCTATACTCTTTTCAGGGGTGGCAAGTGTTCTTTTCTCTGTATGGTCCCATAGACAGGGCGTGTCCAGACAAACCACTGTCTTTGACATCTAAGAGGTGGCTCTCTTTACAGGAGGGATCATATAGCAGACCACCAGTGTGTGGGTCCGGGCTCAGAGTGTATCATGATCATCGGCCACAAGATCCTCCAAGGTTTTGTTACCTTTTACGTATTTACTTTTCTGGTATGTCCGTTGACCAGCATTATGTGAAATAATCGTTTCGATATTCACAGTACGTATATATGTAAGGAATAGGGGTTCTTGCATACACAGTGACACGTTGAAATACCGCAAAGAAACTCTGGATATATGTGATGAGAACGAGATATAGGCCCGCAGTAAGGGGCAAAACAGGACAGGAGAGTACAACACAGGACAGGGCATGGCATGACAGGGCAGGGCAGGGCAGGACATGGCAGAATCAAACAATGAAGGCACAAGAGTAAAGGGAAACACAGCGTATGATATCAAAAACGCGAGAAGAAGCTCTTGTAACGGAACCCTACTCTGGGCAAACCAGAAGAGGATTGGGGTAAAGCCAGAGGAAGACATGTAAAGGGCAAAGCGAGTAACAAGCTACTAAGGGTGAAGTCTGATGATGATACAGCGAAGCTGGTCAGAACACGACCAGATAGGGTAGTTGTTTGTTGGGATGACGCGGAGAGGCAGGTCAGACTAAAAGGAGAAGTTGAGGCTGCGGCAGGTAGGACGGCAGACGACAACACGGCCCGGGAGCTGCAGCAGGCAGACGACACTCAGCCCACCATCAGCGTCCCACTACACTCTGTCTCTACGCTGCTGGACGCGGTGAGGCCCCTCTAACTACTGTCACCTTGGTGCACCAACACAACGCCTGCAAGTAACTCAGCAGTGCTGCGTTCGCGCATCAAGTCATGCCGACCCTTCACATGTTATCAGCCACATGATGCATGAGTGCTCCGGCGAACCCGTGAGTTACCGTTACGTGTACTCGCAAGTGCAGACGTCAAGCATCATACCAACAAATGCTGCCCAGAAAATATGCTGCTCTGTTCAAAATGGCTAGTAGGATGGTTTGATGAGATATATATTTCAGTAGTGATGGGCATTGTAAATGTAGTGCTGACATTGTAGAGGGTGTCTTTGTGAGTCAATGTAGACTAAATTCACACGGGTTTACTTTGAAGATATTAACTTCGAAGAAGATCCTCCTTTAACCCCAGTTCTCCCTCTGGACAGGGGTGGGGGGTGGGGGGGCGTGGACGTTTGATTTTGAAGCAATGTGTACGCGAATAGGTCAATGCCTCACTGCCAGCTATTATGTTAAGTTCTTCATTTGATAATAACCAAACCTCCACAAACGATCTTTATAAATACATGTGATGCATAAATAACATGTACAATGTTACATGCACTTCGACTATAGTAGTAGATGGAGCGTTCGGTATATAGTATAATGTAAGCTTATGTTTCATAAAATGTCACATCAATGAATACACCGACACACAAGCATAATCACAGAGACATGCTATAATGCTGCTGTGACATGAGCCGCAGGATCCTACTCATGCCAATATGTCGCCGATGACACTGCCACTGGCAGGCATCACGGCCGTCCAAATGTCAGCGGTTCATCGGGGATAGAGAGCAGCTCATGGAGCAGACGGCAGCCAAGTCTGAGTCACTCCTGCTCTAAACAGCAGCAAATGTCTATGAAAAGCCCAAAAACACATTGGCGTGTCATTGAAATTTGCTAATGAGTGACGCGAGCAAACGAGGGCATACCTAGGTCGTCAATCCTGTAATGCCACACAGCTCACAGAGCAGCTTGTGGAGCAGCTCAGAGTAGAATACGAGGCCCTGAGCTGCTCCACAGCCCAGGAGGGAAATCTGTAAACAGCCCAAACACATGAGAGTGGTGCTTCATGAATGATGGCAGCGGGCCGGCGGATATATGGGCCTCCCCAAGCATACAGTTGCTGCATTGCTTACAGAGTAGGGCAGTTCACGTAGAAGAAATAGCAATTGTGTGTCCGTAAGCAGTTTTAAGTGCTCACCCTTGGCTCATGCCTCCATGGAGAGCCTAGAACAGGGGAGGGCCCTTCAGGCAGCCATGGGGTTCTAGGGAAAAGACACTGCCATGAAGTTGGAACCTCTCTTAAAACACACATTTCTCTAGATGTTTCAACCTGTGAAATTAGTCATCTGTAGATGCTTATCATACCCAGGGTATCAGCATGCCCGTGAAAAGAGCGCGTGCACATATATGCACACAACAGCACCTCAGATGGGAGTACACTGCTAGACCGGCTTGGACTGATTCCAAACCCAATTCCGCATTTGGCAATCAATATAAGAATGTGTGGAATGAGGAAAGGCTGTGGTCAATAACCCAAACATAGGCAGGCATACTGAAGAGTTAACTAGGCCGGCCAGTGCCTCAAAGAAAACGCGTTTTCCCCCCAAAAAAGACCAGTCTTTTACTGGTGGAGGTGCCAACTGTCGGCCATCACTACTATTATGACAATTAGAGTATCATGACCCCCACCCCTTCACTCGGCCCTCGAACAGAGGCAGTTAGGGACTGCTCCAACGATTTCAATGATGTTCTACAGGGGTGTAATAAGAAATCATGAATGGAGAGTCCCAAATGTACTTCTTTGATGGGTACTTTAACTTAGTTGACTGGATATTAAAAAATCCCTGAAATCAAGTAAAACTATAGAACTTCATCCCTGATTTGTAAACAGATCGTCTCAGAAATCCCCTCAGGGACGCTAAGCTAGATATCGGAGCTTGCAGTTCTGTCTCTATAGTATACAGCTACAGAGCTGCAATGAACCCGCTGTCTCCCTCTATGTGATGAATTGTGTGTAACCAGATGGTGGAGGAGGCTCAGTCAGTATTTAACATGGCTGGGTCTGGACTTTGGTACTATAGAGGTGGTGCCGTGGTATAGCGTGTATAACCAACTGGGGAGTACCTAGACACCAGCGATATGCCTCCCCACTAGGGTTGGCAAAATGCAGAAAATGTTACCATTTTGGGGAACTGCATGTTAAGATATTGCCAGTATTTAATGTCGCAAGTATCGGGAATCGTTCTTTCTTCGTGATACATTTACTATTTAATATAGTTTCATATATTCCTTCGAACACTAAAAATGTTCTGTTTGCAAGTTACAGTACGTGTTTCAAGCATCGAATTAGAAATGAGTCAATTTAGACCAGAGTGCATACTCGTATAAACCATAACACCTTAATAAGATCTAGCCGAGGACTCTTGATGCATGCTATCTGCCAGAAGCCTTCATCCCTCATTTCCATCGCCCGCTGGTGGAGGATTCTCAGGGAGGTGTTTG
This sequence comes from Harmothoe impar, assembly GCA_947462335.1. NCBI lineage: Eukaryota > Metazoa > Annelida > Polychaeta > Phyllodocida > Polynoidae > Harmothoe > Harmothoe impar. The sequence continues at coordinate 67,708,885 of OX381704.1, read as the reverse complement.
ATCTGTAACGGACCCTTTGTTTGTCCTGATGATTGATCCTGACCACATCGCTAGACGTCTCTTCCCAACTACACACTCCTCTTTCACTAGCACAGACTTGTCTGTTTAACATGGCCAGTTGCTCATTGCCAGTTCCCCTTTCTGCAGCTGCCTCGGGCAGCAACTGTAGCAGTTGTTGGAAATTTAAGTAGAATATATATACGTATCTAGTCCAATTGAATTAGTGGTAAGGAAACTGCAAACTGCAAACCGAAAGGACAAAGTCTATAGTGGGGAGTTGGGTAATAATATTTTTTTCATTATCAATCATAACCTAAATAAAAACGTGTCCAAATATCTAATACAAATTCTTTTCTTTTCTGTTTTGATTTTTTTTTGCTGGTAGCCGCACTTAATCAGAGATGGCACTCCCTTGTCAAGAAAAAGTAGGAAATTGTAAGAGTTTGGTCACTTTTCTGCATGATATGAACTTATTTCAATACAGAAAATTCAGCAAAAATTCTTGCAAAAGTAGGAAAAGTGGCATCTCTGTTGTATACAGTTTGCATTTCCATCACCGGCAGTATAGGAGATGGTAGTGTCTGCATGCAAGCGGTCCAGCAAAAGTGTAGGCAGGGTCTCTACCTTCAGTTTACCTTACTTATATATCCAATTACCATGATTGCCATTGAAAACGCATCAGCTGCAACCGGCTCTTGACATGACATAATACATATGAACATGTACATTGTACCTGGTACACGGCCTCGCAGTGCTATGGAAAGGGTGCGCCATTTTTCCTGTGGTGTGCCGGGGTAATGTGCCTCTACATGGGTACCCACAATTTTGACCATGTCGCTATGTCGATTTTTAGCAGAATGGCCGTGTCATTGTGTCGATTTTTAGGTATATAATAACATAAAGAAAATTTCCTGTGGGTCGATTTTTAGCCCTAATTTTCCTGGGTCTGTCGATTTTTAAAAGGGTCTAAAACGGCCATGTCGCTGTGTCGCCCGTGTCTATTTTTACCCATGTAGAGGCACGGTAATACTTCGCCATTTTCATAATGAAAATTCCAAGTACTTTTGCTAAACTATTTCTAGGAAACAATTTCCTTCTAAATTAATTGATTGTACTTAAATCCTTCTGTTTATGCGAATCGCTTACCCTCGTAATTGTGTCAAATCACACAACCTCTCGTCTGGTTGCTCTTCAAGAAAATATTTGCCGAAACGTTCTAGATGAAAACAGGACATCTCCTTGGTATATCATATAATATCATATACGTACTGACATTTATATAAAATGACTTGACCTAGCCCAACCAATGATTACCCAAAATTGATTACGTGCAGGTGCCAAGAATAAACAGTAGCTTATATCACACCAGTCATCTGTACACTGATAGGTACCATTACTCAAGTGACTGCCTGCCATCTTAAATACAGACGGTGTCAAGTAATGCGTCGGAGAGGGATGGGTTTTGGCTACCGTCGTAGAGCTGCTCTGTGGACAGGTGCTCAGCCTCAGGGGTGTATACTTGATGAATATATGTTTTTCTCTTTCTAAATGAGTCCTCCCTGCTGGGTGGGGTGAGGTGGAGCAGTAGGTCTAGTGTCCATGAAACAATGATAGCTGTTTCTGTTGTATATATAGGTGTGTGTATATAGTCTACCATGTAGTCTATACTACGTCAGTTGCGTTATATTTCCATCCACTGTGGTACATGCAGGCTAGAAAATTTTAACTGCCTAACGTATACGTATACATATACGTATGCATACGTATACGTATACATATACTTACTGTTATTAGAATTAACAAGCCAGTGTTATATACAGTGTACAGATACAATGATTGAGGAAGAGGACGTTTTGTGCCCATTAAAATCGGAGGCCATTCCATGCAGGCCACGTAGAGTAGATTGACCTAGAGTCAACCACGTACCTCGAGATGTCCATGCCAATTTTATAGCCATCCATGCATGATAAGCCCATCTTGTTATGTATCATATAGTACACTTTAAGTGTTACTCTATCCAGTAAAGGACAACTAGAGGCCCAATACCATACATGAATAACTACAATGGACATCTCAGGGTACATGGTTGACTCTAGGTCGACCTACGCTATACCTGGTGAGAACGCAGTGTGCTAATCCTCAAGTACCACTGGGCTAAGTTAAGGAATTAAGAGCTCAACTGGGTAAATGATTGGGGATGAGGCGCTCATCCGAGGGCATCAGTAAATCATCCTCTGCGGAGATATGGAGGCTCCGACAGAGTACTCCGTGTTATTAATTGTACTATAGCATTTATTTTTTTCTTACATTCTGCAATAATCAAGCATAAAACCACACATGCATATGCATAAATAACACATCTATACATGTCAGCTGTTGTGGTATATCAACTGCAATTCACGCCTGCCTCTCTGTTTCCTAATTAAAAGCAAGCCGCAGAATAATATCTGCACTACGGTAATTCTCCTCGGCTCATTCATTCCCCGTCTCCCATATACACCATCTTTAATTGACAGTTTGACACTGATAAGTGGGCGTGCTTTGGTAGTTCATTTTTTCGTCGCCTGTCCTGCCTTTACCGTACCTAGATATTGATAGGTTGCCTGAATTCACTCTATTTTTAGACTAGGTATATTGGTGGTTGTTGAAGATGTCTTATGTCATTATGTCAGAAAATGACTTTACAGTGGCAGTGGATGTCATATAATTCCTTGATCAAATACACCATTGGTCTTACTTCAATTTCAGACCTTTAATATTCTAACAATTCCATTCCCATTCTTCCATTTATTTTGATATGGCCGAGTTCTCTTTATATCAACTACCGTGTCTGACATAAATAGATATAGGCCTACTTTGCTTTCTTCCCCTCGCCTTGCCTACTACCCTTCTGTCATTTGTCCCCTACTTGTACAATAACCCTTCCTCCTTACAAAGGTATCCAATCAGACCAGCGAGTCTGAAATCTCTTTCTTCCTTTTTGATGAAGTAAGAATTACAACCCATCGGCTTCCCTCCTTTGTAATGAACTTGCTTTGCTCTCTTTGCACATGTACCAGTGATACCTGGGGCACACTAGTACGTTTTTTGTACAAAAAAAAACCCCAGAGTCTCAGCGATAAGAAGGAAAAGATGAGCACTCACTCGGAGTTTAATAGAACGCCATGAAATTATTAATTTTCATATTAATCACATGCCTCACACTCTCCTCTTTGAATTTCAATTACAATATGCCGGCTTGCCGAGTGCGGCGGCCTGCTTGCCCTTTTAGAGCTGCGAGGCTGCTGTATCTGTATGAGTGCTCACACCCTGGCTTCCCATTACCCTTGCCGGCTCTTGTTACTGTATTGGCCGCAACCTCACACTGCATGCAACACTGAGCTGACTTCTGTACTGCACCTCTCTGTATAGCACTCTAAATGGTCGTTCCATGCTGGCCGCCATCCTGTCCACTATCGTTGCCCCCTATAGGTGTCGCTGGTTACTGCAGACTAGCTCTTAGTCCCCCAGTTACACCGAGTACCAGGGATGAGGTGCTACTCTTTGTCTATGCCATAAGATGTACCTTATCAATGTCAGTACCCTTCCTTGCCATTGCTACTTACATAATGGCGCTGCAATCAACCAGGTGCACCCGGATAATGATATCTGCACGAGCAGCTCGTGCGTATGACGGCGGCTATAGGCACGAGTTTGCACGAGGAACTCGTGCATATAGGAGCCATTATTCGCACCAGGAACGTGGAGAGTGGGGGGGGGGGGCAACGAAAGAGGTGACATACACAAGGAGACGACAAGAAACGAGATGGGAGATGCACCACACCTACTCACCTCTATGAGTTGAGATATCAAGACTAGGCGCAACTGAATACATTCTGACTTACCAAAACTGCCTACACACACCCTCCCCCAATAAGGGGCCCCTCACTCAGTGCACCCCCCTGATCAACAGCACCCCCTCATTTCTATCCCATTATCCGATGTTTAACAAAAGGCTTTGAAAAATCTAAAAAAATATACAGCAGTCCAACATTATAGCACTCCAATGCACTATATGGATATATATCTAAAACTGGACATCGACATCCATGTAACAGAAAGCTATATTTATTAGAAGTAGAAATCCATGAATATCTATATGAAGGAGAACACCATGTTCATGCCTATATGTCTGTGTGTATGTTCATTTCGAAATTCAAGATTGCAACCATTGATTGAATGCCACCATGCTTTCAATGTAATCTCGAATTGCAGTTGCAGTAGTTTGATACTAATAAAAAAAATCTATTCTACTTTTCTTTCATGAACAGTTGGCATCCCATAGATTCAAGATGGCTATCACTTATTGAATGTCCCGATGCTTGAAATGCAATCTTGACTTGTAGTTGCATTAATTTGATACTATCAAAAAAACAAATCCTATTTGATTTTTCCTTCATTCAACCCATTCAAGATGGCTACCATTTACTAAATGCCACAATGCTTTCAGTGCAATGAAGAATTGTAGTTGCATTAATTTGATATCTATATAAGAACATTTCTATTTGATACCTTTTGCAAACACAGTTGGCACCCCATAGGTTTAGGATGGCCACCATTCATTGAACGCCACAATGCTTTAAATGCAATCTTGAAATGTAGTTGCATTAATTTTAAACTGTTAAAAACATCCAATTTAGTTGTTTTTTTCATGAAGAGTTGGCACCCCATAGGTTCAAGATGGCCACCAATCATTGAATGCCATAATGCTTAAATGCAACCTTGAGTTGCTGTTGCATTAATTTGATTCTTAAAAAAAAACTTTCTTTTTTTTCTTTCATGAACAGTTGGCACCCCATACATTCAAGGTGGCTACCAGTCATTGCATGCCACAATGCTTCAAGTGCAATCACAAATTGTAGTTGCATTAATCTGATACTAATAAAAAAACTAATTCTATTCTTTTTTTTATTTATGAACAGTTGGCACCCCATATATTTAAGATGACTACCATTCATTGAATGCCCCGATGCTTGAAATGCAATCTCGAATTGTAGTTGCATCAATTTAATGCTAATAAAAAACAAATTCTTATCAATTTTTCTTTCATGAATATTTGGCACCCCATAAGGTGGCCACCATTCATATTAATGCAAATAGAATGCTTTAAGTGCTATCACGACTTGTAGTTGCATTAATCTGATACTAAAAAAAAAAAAATCTATTTGAATTTTCTTTCATGAACAGTTGGCACCCCATAAATTAAAAATGCACCCAGCACCCAGGTCAACAGCTATATACAGACACGTGTACCTCCCCTGCCTGTTCTCCTTCAATGCACAGTGAAGAGGGTGGGAGGGGGTGACCATCAACAGTGCATAAACACTTTGATTGGATGACAATGCAGTTTTTATATTACAACCTAAATTTGTGCAAACGAAAATCATCAAGAAATACTAAGTATTTTTTCCAAAGAATAGCTTTTCTAGAATGGCTCGGTATTCAGGAATCCTACTGCGAATAAAAAAATGTCAAATTCTAATTCTAAATACCTGAAAATTGAGAAATGCTGACGTTCACGGGTTATGTAGGAAATGTACTAAAAACAGCAAAAAAGGGCAACAAAACCCTAATTTTCTCAAAAACTGTTCAGTAGGATTTTTTCTAACTGAGGTTCCACTGTTTTCTACCCTCATATTACACATTGGCATAGAGAATATATTGACACCTAGTCAGGATTTTGCGCTAGGAGCAATCTGTGAGGCGAAAAACAGCCAAAATGAGCCACTGGTCTGAAGTATAAAACTGGGCATCGATCACTATAGAGCTACAAAGAGACAGAGAATCGATGTCCAGTAATAAAATCCGTCACTGTCCGTCATTGGCTGTGAGTGTGAGTCCCACTGGCTAAAGGTCAAGTGGCCATTTGACAGGGGGGCTATGTGTCAGGGGGCTGAATATCAAAGTGGCCATTTACCCTAGAACCAAGGAAAAAATACACTATAGTCTCCAAATAAGTTCTCAGAGCTTACTTATGTAAAGGTCATAGTGGACTGCAGGTCTCGCCTTGCACTGGAACCTTCCATAATGTATGAACGTACATTTTCTCCAGAAATTGACCCCCACCCCCTAAAGTTCTTGTACGCATTAAAATAAAGGGGTTTATGTACGCAAAGATTTCCAGAAAATAGACCCCCCCCCCCCCCTTTATGCGTACATACTTCATGGATGCCCCCACTGAGACTGGTTATGCCCTGGTGACGTATGAATGATATCAGGATGATACATGTACTGAGTTGTTCTTCATGCAGAGAAGGACAGACACCCCTCCCGCCATTTCATCGTGCAAATAGCAGCCCTTATACACACAAGCTCCTCGGGCGGATATCGCTGGCGGTTACACCCATATTCGGAAAGAGCAGTGATTAGTAACCTGTCATCAGCACCTTTCAAGTTTCAGGACGTGTCAACACATACAGTATGATCATTTATATATAAGTCAGAAACCCCCTTTATCCAGATCTCACACGTTTCTTCCAGAGCTCAAAGACATAGTGATGGTAATTTTCATTGGTAATGACTATCTATATTTGCCCTAATTTATTATAATTATGAGGACCTTACCTTATCATTACATTCGCCTGTTTATGGCACATTTGTGCTCGGGTGAGTACATTTCCAGGACTTCCTAATGAGAATTGTAGAGACTATTATATGAATTAAAGGCAGTCTTTCTTCTACTCTAGATAAATAAACTGATGTACATATTATTATGTTTTACTTTCTCTTTTTCTCTTTTCCTCAGATGACTACCCGGATCCTGTCACTGCCTATTGATCCTCAGATAACTACCTTATATGCCCATATAGGCCCTACGGCGACCAACTAGATGATGACCAGGGAAACATGTGTATATGAGCTCATCTGCTGACCAGAGTGGACCATAAATATTTAAACTATTGTATTACCACGCAGAAACAACTTCCATACCCTTTAACCATATAGATGCTCTATTGATAGCTGCATCGTTTGATGGCGATTATATAGATCGTTGAGCGTTTTTAATTTAGGATTCATCACTAGCTGCTATGGGGTGCACATACAGCTGCTTGTAATGCCTGTCCAAAGACATTGACATTTTGGCTATTGCTGAAGAGAATATCTTTTTGAAAGACATACTTCAATTGATCTCTCAACAGGTCGATCATGGTTAAATAACCGTCACAAATTATTTTATGATGGAAACGCATTACAGTGTGCGGTCCATAGAAGCTGATTAATGCAAAGATGTGTTGAAGGAAAACTAAAAGTGCACATGATGGTAGGCCTAGTATACAGCAATACGGGCTGTGGACAAAACATGGTCATCTGTTCTGACTTTGGCGACTACCAGATAGTTCTTAAAAAAAGAGCGCTCTGGGATAAAAGGAGGATGAGGTGAACTTTCTATACTGTAATAACTTCTGGGTTCACGGTTTATCCGCATGGTGGTGTTGTAAATAATGGTATATCACGTGATTATGGCCCTGCTGACGTCATGACACCAGTGATGCACAGTGGGAAAATTACTGATTCAGTCTTTGGGATAGTAGTTAACATCGAAGTGTGGGATTGGACGATAAAACTGATACTGAACAGTGGTGCATAAAATCAAATACATTCTTGTCTGTTTAACGCATAATCACGTAATATTAAATAGAACAACCCCATATAGTCATCTTTTATCTATCCTTGTTGTCCGTGGTAGACCTACCTGTAACAGAGTATAAACCGGGCTAGTTCACCTTAGTGTCAATTATTATCCATAGAAGACAGCCAACCAATAATGATACTATAAGTAATGGGTGAAAGGGTAGTTTTGAATACATGTACAATTGATATTTGCCTACCTGGTCCTGTAGTAAGTTGAACAGCACACAGGAAGTCAATCCAACCAGTATGGCCAGGGCTCCAGTATATATGTATGTCTGTAACAAAATAATATTATTGTTAGTCATAGTGGTTGGCTAATTGGAACGGGAAGCAATGCAACCTAATTCATAACAACAGCTTGGTATGGGGGTATATCAGGTCACCTGTATGTTATGGTAGAAAAGAAGTTAAGGATGGTATGATGACCCCAGGCTTAGAAATATTCGTCGTCATGATGCACCAATGCAGTACCGGTGTGAAAAATTGCCTGTGCTGCATACCTACATACTGAGTGTGTATCAACCTAAGGGAGTGGTCATTTTTTAACAACAGGGGGGGGTCGGTGGATTTTCGCGCGAGCGGGTCGAATTTTTTTTGGTCCCCCCCGCGGAAGGGGTCACAAATTTTTCGGTCCCCCCCCCCTAGGCAGGTTGAAAATGAGCGCGGCCGACCCCTTTGAGCTATAGTAACGCGCGGGCTTTTTCGCTAAAAAGGGGTGTAATTTTTTTGGTCCCCCCCTCAAGAGGGGTCCAAATTTTTTTGGTCCCCCCCCTTCAAGGGGTCCAAATTTTTTTGGTCCCCCCCCAAATCCACCAACCCCCCCCCCTGTTGTTAAAAAATGACCACTCCCTAAGAGGGTCTGTATGATACATAAATGCAGCACCAGTGAGTTACTCGCCGGTGCTGTGCCATTCATCATGAAGAGAATTAGTGTATTAACGCAACAGGCTGCCCTTAAAGGGCTAACATCTTCCTGTACTCATATATACAGGTCCCCTAGGGTCAAACAGGAAGACTAATTTAATACAATAGTAACTACTGCTTGTAAGTACCTCTGTTGTCATTCACCTTGTAGAACCGTATAAGAATAAAAGCTGGATCCACAACAAGCTGACAAAGCCCCCATACTGTTAAAACGTAATGTCTAAAATATGCGCTAAGACTTAATACATGTTCAACCAACTGATAACATTGTCTAAATTTATCGAGCTTTGAGTATCGCTACTTTGAACCTTAATACACCATAACACGGATTACAACAACTAAAATGGTGGGATTGTGAATTATGGGTATTACATGTATTGGTATTCTGTTCAGCTCTACTAGGCAGCGGTTCACACAGTATACCTGATCTGGCAGTATAATGCCATAGGCAATAGGTGCCTGGTACGCCCCTTGTTTGGCTACCTGCCTCGCTGATTTGTTCCGATAAATTCCTGGTTTAGTGAGGCGCACAAAGGGGGTATTTGGCAAAAACTACACTATATTCAATTAGACCAACTTGTAATTGCACACATTTATAATATATGATTATGAATGCCACAGACTACTTTATGGCATTGATTAAAATCCAAGACGAGACAACCTCGTTTATTAAACGATCATGACTTCAGTCATAAATACGGAAGGGAGATGCTTATATAACTGCCAGCAGTTATATTTGGGCTAGTTATATAGACCATGACACCAAAACTAATGCCATGCTTTGGTGGGCTGCTTCGATATGGTTCAGTACTTGGGGAAGTCATAGTTTCTGAACGCAAATTATATCCCTCATTGAGTCATTATTTTGTCGGAACAATTTACTTCCTCATTCATCAAACCTAAGCCAACATTTCAAAGAAGCCATAATTATGCTTTCACTTTCCTGCTTTGATTCATAATCTTTTCATTAACACCATTAGCTCAGGAAAGGGAAGTGGGGATAAGATATGTGATGGACTCAGCTAGGTCATACAATTACAGACCTACTGCATAGGAACGGGCACCCTTGGTACACAACAGCTGTATTAGATGATACAACACCTGTATGGTGTATGTTACTTGTGTTAATGATCTATACTACAAAGATGTGTGTCCTATGTTATACATCGTACAAAAACACATGCGTGACCTGCTATACACCTGTGTGTGACCTATGCTATACAAAACATGTGTGTGACCTATGTCATACAAAACGTGTTTGTGACCTATGTTAATTATACAAAACCTGTGTGTCCACGCCCGAGGTCCAAGCAGCACACTTTAACCTTCTAGATGGAGGCACAGTCCATGGGCCGTCATGTACGGTGTCGGGGACCTATCACGCTCCCTTTCCTGCATTTAACAGCAGCAGGAGCCTGGGCATCTGTTTCCACTATTTTCCATATTATCCACCATAGATTAAAGATCAATGCTGTGAATCCTTTTTATTGATATTGTTGGCACTGGTATCTGCTTTGTTTTTATTGTTATGCATGATTCATGGATTTACGAAAGAGAACTATATAGTTTCTTGTGAAAAGGATCTAAAAAAAAAACTTGAAATGTTCAAATGGAGGCCCCTGAATAGAGGTACTCTATTCGTTATTTATATCTTTATTACATAATCCCGCTGAAATGCAAAATTGACTGTTATGAATATCCCTGAATCTTCTCAAGGGATGTTCACTTTGACCCGTCCCTTACACACTGGTTTGCAGACCGGGACAGGGCGTCCAGCCTACAGGTCCTGGAGATGTGACCTCCATGTTCAGCTGAGTGAGACTCATGCTTTTGTACAAGCAGACGACATTCACACATGACATGCATCAGTCTGTGCATATTCCCGCCATCCTAAAGGGCGTCCTGTCCTTCTAAATGTATTATACAAAATCACTGCATGAGATGCTACCTAGGCCTGCGATGGGTTTTGGGGAAACTGATAGGGTATCGGTATTTAATTATACTAGCTACCGTGCTTTCGAGCGCCTAGTACAAAAGGCAGTGATATCTCCTGATTGGCGATTATATTGGCTTCATTTAAAGCTTTAGGGTATAGCTCTAAATGAAGCCAATGTGACAATCACTTCCAATTACGCCTAATATAGCTAGTAGAGGAGTGTGCGACACGAGAAATATAAATCACAATTATTAAAGGGGTGAGGCCTTTTCCGTGGTTGCAGGTATGCTAGTGTGCGCGGCCATTGAATTAATCTGGGTGGAGCGAGATTATAGGTACTGATACCGTTTGCGCCCTAAACATTATGTAATGAATACAGCTGGGTTGTCTCATTGAACTGGTATCTACTGGATATATACCTACTGGTATCCTTCTACCAGCCTGCAAATACACGTGGGATGGTGTGCCCCATGTCACTGGTCCCATCAAAGTAGCACGTCATCCCAACATGTAGCAGTGCAGCTGGCCCAGTATAGCCCTGCTGCCCATCTCCCGGTTAGAATTCCATTATTACAACTACATGTATTACCCTAATCAGACCGTGGCCAACTGATAGGGTTCTTACTGGAGGTTCTAGCGTTGGTTCGTGTACTTAATACACTGTACGTACCCTTTGTAGGAACTGACCTAAATATCCATGCTATGGAATAAGCTTTGTTTTACTGCCCAAGCAAACTATAGGTACATTTAACTATGGAGATACAGCTAGAGCCAGATTGAGAATGATTGAAATAAAAGTTGTTGTGCAAGTAGTTAGTAAAGTTTAGTAAACATTAGTTAAGTGTAATATAACAGAAGTAGATGGACATTTTTACACTGGTATTTTAGTCTTGTCACTATAACCATGTAATGAACTGCGCTTGAAATTGCACAACGGCCAAGATGTATGAAAATGACAATGTCCCGAATGAAAGGCACGCTGACTACCTTCGTTGGATGACTATTAAAAGTCTGCAATCACGGTAATGCCAGTGTATTCACCGGGCATAATACTAGTACTCAAAATAAAATACTGGTCTCTCGATGACAGAGTATATACATGAGTGCTACTCACATCACGAAATATTATCAACCTTTGTGCCACTGATAAGGGTTGATAATCTGTGCTAAGTGTGTGATAGGGGATGGTGTACGTCAACCCCGTAAAACTGATATGACCCTCCATTACTTTAACCTACACATATAGCATCAGTATAGCACAATAAACCAAAGGTTCTACACCCCCACCACAGATTATACCTACACCAGTACTCGCAAATCCGTACCATTTATATTGAACTATGTACATCTAGTACCAGGGGTTGGTGCAATTTGATATCTGATGGACAGTGAATAGCATATATGCCTACATTATATATCTAGGTAGTTGGCGAGTCTAACTGTTCCCAGGTATCTTCCACAATTACATTCAACAATCACACGTTTCTTTGCCTCTTAAATATACACATCAGCTAGCATAGATTTTGCATTCATGACAAAGCCAGAAACCGTTCCATCATTGGATCACTGGTATAATTGATACATTATAGTAGCACACCATTGTGACATCTGTAGCATGGGCACAGACTTTAGTACAGGTAGAAATGCGTAATGGATGTGATCATGTAATGATGGATAATTATGGACGTTGCTGCTGTTGCTACAATAGATATTGATAGAATGGCAGCTCTACAGTGTGCTTTGTTGAAGGTTCACAATAAGAGTAGTACCTGGGTACATGCCGGTTGAATCAGTTCCATTCAAAATGAGAGTGGAGCAGAATTCTGTAGGACTAGTACTATGTTGAAAGAGAATAATCAATAGCCTGAATTCAGTGCTTTCCATTCTATATAAAATATTCAAATTTGACATTTAATTCAGAGGATAATATAGTAGAAATGTACTCTAAAGTAAAACCTATATATCAGGATCTCCATAGATGTATGTACAATGTATCAGGATCTCAATAATATCACATACAAGGGGGAAGGGGGCAGGATCCTATGTACCATTCTACTTTACATAAAAGCTCAATTCATAAACATGTACCTTTATTTACAGTACATTACAAGTAGCCTCTTATAACTGGATAATTAAAGCTTTCAGACTGATTAGTTAAGAATTATGTACAATACCAACAAAATGGTTTGTCTTAGCCTCTACACCAGTCTGGGATACCTAAATAGTAGTCCTGGCTATATAGTATACTGCTGTCCATGAGGCCACTTTCTAGTCAGTCTAAACTATTATACATGTGATGTATTGGGTGATTAATGTTCGGGAGAGTAGGAATGGGCCTCACCCCGCCTAGTGCCTAACACATTTCAGAACAGCCAAAGCATGAAAGTGTATCTCCACAATACATCAGCCGCATTTTGGGTCATGACATACTAACACCCAAACCACACAGGGAAAACGTCTATTAGACAGAGTATACTCATATGTATGGAGCATGAGGGTAGGACAAGAGACATCGGGGAGGGGACAGTTGGATACGCTTGTGCGACCCTAGTGTCCTACTTATATTTCAAAGGGTATACTCGGATCCTCATTCATATAAGTTGCTTCCACTAATTTCCTGCTTTTTTTTTGCTTTTTCTTTTCTTTTTGACCTTCCTGCACCCTGAGTATACTAAAGTAGGGGGTGTCTCTTGTGGTGAAGGTAGATTATAACCCTCTCCTGCAGGGGTAAACGCTCAGTTCACAACCCTATTGTTATCTTTGTCTTGATTGCGATGAATATCTTTACTTATTCAATTGCTTCTGCGATATCTGGAGATGATACCATAGATACAGTCACATCCTAGTCACGAGGAAGCAGGAATGAACTAGAATAAATCCAGCAATGAGCATGATGAAATGTCAGTTTCATTATCCATGTCCTGGATTATGGACCATTGGTACACCCATCCCTGCTCCCATCCCCAATAGTCATGCTCTACATAACTGTATAGCCATGTAAGTTTCCTCCTGGGCAAGTCACAAAACATGTGCACCTCAATGGTAGTCTGTCTACATGTCTGAAAACATTTGTGGCACACAGACTATATGTACCTAAAATATGTTAGTCTAGTCAGCTCTTGAAGTAGAACTAACTGAACTTGACACATGGTAAAACCCTAGCTGCCTCAGCCCTACTCCTCAGTTAACCCTGGGTAGGTTCAGGTTGTCTTTCTTAGAATGCCATGGGTCAGTTGTCTGACAGTGTCACCAAGTAAGACACTACTACACATGTAGATCTATAGTATGATAACGTACTGCATGTTCTATTTTAATGTTCATCCAGGGTCGTGGCAAGCAGTTTTAGAGTGACAACGTGTTTTCTTACCCATTTATATCCATTTTCACTTCAACTTGTGAAAGTTTCATGTTTGATAGTTTTTTTGACATTAGGCAAAAAGTGGTGGAAGGCGGGGCACGTCCCCACTGCTCCCCCCTGGGTGCCACGCCCCTGTCAACGCCCAAGTCCCAACTCTTGATTGTGCATGATATATATAGCAGTAAATGAAATTATGGAATGTCGCTTTGAACTGATGATTACCGATAATGATATCAATGTAATAGATATTTTTTAAAACACCAACTGAAAGACAGTGTTTCCTCTGCTGGCCTCAGAATGCCTTGTTCATTATCCGTTGTCAAAATAATAGTGTTAATTCCTACATGTATATTCCCTTTGAGGACAATAACAATTTGCACTATGGCCTTGGAATACTACAGTTATATCTGTAAGAATTTTTGTAATTTCCATATACCCCAACTGGCACTGGACTTAGAACATATAAGGACATATTGGTTAATTACATATGTTACATGTGCTTACAATATATACATGTATTATACAACACAGCATGCGTCTCCCCCACTAGAGATATTGGCTTTATAGGTAGCAGCCTCTGGTGGTGGTGGTACCTGGGTGTAACCTGAGTATTACATACATTATGTACCACAACAGGCCCCATTATCGCCCACACATGGGTCAGGGGTCAAGTAGACGCAGCGGCTACACCCTGCATTACTCAGTCCACTTCTCCTCCACCTGTGTAATAGATAGGTACACACATACCTGCCATATTATCACACAGAGTGGGCATCGATACTGACCCTTTTTCTTTCAAGTGTCTGATTTAGAGTGCCCCCCCTCCCTCCCCAATAGTCAGATTGAGTTGCAAACATATAGAAATTGAAATATTGATATTGATGATAATAATGATCTTTGATTTGACAACAAAAGAGGTCATTACTGACCTATGGGTCATACAATCAGCATAATTATGTTACAGTTATCACAAAGTTCTACACATCTATTTATTAATATCTAACAGTTTTCACACAAGGTATATTTACAGATTCACGGACACCTAAATGAGCTGTGTTAGCCATACTTAATATGGCTAATGCTATTAAAGTGAAAATGGGAAAAAATTATTCAAATTGATTGGCAATGCAATGAAGGCTAATAGTGATAGAGGGTCAGACGAGAAGGTATACTACTTGTACATGTAGGTCCAGATCCAACATCTCAAGTGATAGATCCGATAAAGACCAGGAAGCAGTGAATGGCTCTCTATAGGAATCTGGAGCTATACCCTGTGGGTCCGCCATTTTATATTTCGCTGGTTGCGGTTAAACCCACTGATAACACATCCCACTATGGGTACAATTAGGGGACAAACAGGGGACAGGCTAGTACCAGTCTTATCAGCTCTTATCAGTGCTACCCGCCGCAACCAGCTCCAGTCCCGACTAGGCCCTATACTTCTAACATTATATATATGAATCGAAACATCTGGAATATCATATCACCTATTCACTACAAGCCACAGGTAGTCATGTTTTATAAAATATAGTTGAATGGATCCACTTATCGATAAGACCTGTACACAAAGCCATTTATCTGCCCCTAGATCTGGGTTCTCTCTGCCGCAAAGGATAGCGCGTCAATTGCAAGCTCAATGCTGGCAGTCACTCAGAGGAATTAACTACATGGCATCGATGCGGACTCCAATACATCAGCCCTGCATAGACATAGACACTCACTGATTACTGTAAATACACATCCCCTGTGATATGTACACACGTTCTTTCTGCATGCCACTTAACCTAACCACAAGTAGGCCTACCACTAAACATTCCCAGGGAATGCCTCTGTACATGTATACTAATAGCATGCTAATTGAATTAAGCAATGATATTGTCTCCATCGATCGTGCACATAGCTATGCACAATGACAAAGTAAGAACTTGTACAATCGACAACATCTCTTTTTGCCTCTGATATTGTTTGTTTGTATTTATCTTTTGGTTGATTTTTCCACCTTTAAAAGTCATGCTGATTCTGAATGTGCAATTTTTCCGCTTATTATTGAAATGTCAATTACGGTAATAATTCCTGACGTCTTGGCTTCCAGTTCCCTGCAATTTCACATGCTGGAAATGAGTATCTCTATTATCTGAATTACTTGGGATTGCCTCACAACTACCAGGATGAGAAAATCCCCAGTTGTTTAAGCTGGACACTCAATGGGGGTAGCCATTTTGTCCCCCATGGGTCGTCGCTGCTTCGATCTCATAGATGATTACCCCAACAAGCTATGATATATCTCTTAATTTGTATGTGATATTCTACTCCTTCCAGTCATCGCCATCACTATGCCGAAGTATCACCCGGCAGTGAATTGCTTATATATCCCCTATTTCTCATGATTCTGCAATATCTGACAGTCTATACGTTCAGATTCCCACAGTGATAACGAGGTGTGGACACTTGTGTATGCAGGTCTGCAGCAATATGACAAGTTCCCCACGGCCCTTAATGCAATACGCCCTGCTCTACTTTCCTATCATCTGGCTGTACAATATAATACCACCAGCAATATGACATGCACTGTGTATATACTTTGTTGTGTACTTTTATATATCACAGTGAATAACTACACTTCGCAATGCCCGCATATACATATATATGCACTTTCTGTCATATGTAAATCTCCCAAAGGCCAATAGTAATATGAGCATCCACATATTCCAGTTACTATAACAGAATATGAAAACTCTACTCGATACAATGGCAAGGACTCTATCCCTGAATGTTAGAACTCCCAATACGAGGTAACTACATTGTACCGGCACATTCAATTTCTCTATGATGGCTTCTCTATTGTTGTGGCAATGCTGACATTGCTGAGTCCATCAGTCGCTAATGGGGGAATAACCGTGTATGCATTCACGATAGCAGCCCGCATACCACCAGGTACACATCCCTGGTAGCATGACAACTTACATACCAGCTGCACATTGGTGTGTTTGCAATCAGGCTATCATTTATGTATTCTACTTCTTTTATTCTTATCAGATCTTGGAAAATCTAAGCCTTAGAGAAAGTAAGGTTGCGGTAGTATGTACATTAATGTGTGTCACATAAATAGGTGTTGTAAATGAAAGGTGCAGATGGATATATCTGGGTCCTATCTGTGAGATATTTACATGTATTTTCAGAATAAGAATACATTTAGGAGGAAGAATATAGTCCCTGTCCTGATACTTATCACAATACTACACTAAACGTGAACTAGACAACATACCATTCAGAATTGTGCGGCCAGTGGGGGATGGTTGTGTAGACGATGAATATTAAGAAAAATCAAGATCCTAGTCAAAGTTTATAAACGCAGTGGTATTTGGCTAAGTGTATTTAAAGGTGATTGGGATTACAATAATCCGGGCAGCGCCTGGGTGGCGGTTAGTAGGTGGATCATCTCCCAGATAATCTCCAATAATCATTATCTGTCTGATAATGGACACTGATCGTGACTGATCGGTAGTCATGTCCCAAACACATTATCACCAGTTTATAATACAAAGGAATGTACACTGTTTCTGGAGTGTGGTGAAGTGAAATTTCAGAAAGAGCCTCAGAGAATATTTTTCTAACTAAAACGACGAAGAATTACTAAGAATTGTTTTATCATATTAGATATGCGTTTGTGTTTGGGCTATTTCATTATTTGTGAAATTAAATGAGACTGTTGTCACATAACAACATAGATAATTTGTGCTTTCCTCTATCATGTTGGACAGATTTTGTCTAGACAAGCCAATTCATTCCCACGGTCATGTGTATTTTGCATCCCAACACGTCGGTTACAGTATGTATCAAGTGCATTTACAGTTAGATTCATTTCCTCGTTATTTCGCATAGTCACACTTGTGTTATCAAATGGTGCTACCGGTGGCTAGTGCCTATGGCCAAGTGTCACTAAATTTAGTTTATATTAATGGGCACATAGCTTATCTCCCAGACCATACAACAGTACACACGTGATAAAACGTTGATATCTATCTCAATAAAGGGCATAATCATAGGGAAGTCAGTACTTTGAAAAGAACCTGTCGGTCGATATGATACCTAATTCACAAGACCCAAAAGAGAGTACCGGTATAGGTATCTGTATATATGTACAAGTGAAACTTCGTTATAAGGAACTCTGATATAAGGAGACCTTGCTTATAAGGAGCAGATTTGTGTGGTCCCGATTTTTCTCTATACATTTATATAGTAAGAAAACCCTCTTAGAAGGAGGTGTTTTTACCTTAACCTCTGATATAAGGAGGTAATTTTGGCTCATTTCCTTATTTCGTACATGCAAACCTTACCCAGGGAAGTTATTTCTCAGGATTACAGTTACATACTGCTTAAAAGTGCCCACTGCCCCATCCCATAGAGGTGGGGAGAATACGTTTGTAGCTTCCCTAGGGAGGAAGGGAGATCAAAAGGGAGATCAAAAGCTCCATGAAGGGGATCTAGAAGGAGGTTTTACTTGAAATGATACATGAATTGTATTCAAATCGTACATGAATCGTTTTCAACTCAAGTCTATAAGGGTATAAGAGACACATGTAGGGAGTGTTCTGTTGCTGGACCTTTATAAGGCTGACCTTGCTTATAAGGAGACCTTGCTTAAAAGGAGCAAATTGCACAGGTCCCAAGGTCCTCCTTATAACGAAGTTTTACTGTATAAATAGACAGGTATACGAGAAAGAAATTCCGACTCCTACATTTCTGGGTATACCATGATACCAAGAGACTTGTCACCAATACAGTTTTACAGTAAAATCCGGTTATAAGAGGACTGATGTAAGGGACCTTCTGTTAAAATGATCCCATTTCCACGGCTATAATTCCACATTCTTTCTATATTTAGCATTGTTAATAACGAGATTATTGCTAATAAGGGGCAGATTTCTCTTGCCAAAAGGCCCTCTTTCTAACGAGATTTCACTGTATATTGGCTAAACGTCTACCCAATCTACATAGCAAAGGTGAACATATATATGTTATTGTTGTATGTTATTGATCATGATAGCATTCTTTAACTGGTGCACTTGCACATTATACGTGACCTATACCAAACATCCATATTCCCTATACCAGGGAGATGTCAACGGTTCCGACAGATCCGCACCTGATTGTTCCAGGAATACCAATCGATTCACAAATTTGATATTGTTCATAGCATTTATGTCTACCACGGGATAGAATGAGGTACGATTCGTGAAGTTTATCAGTGAACATACCAACTTTATCTTTTTATCCTCTTTCGGTGCCATTGCAAGTTTGTACAATGATGCATGCTTCGCACTCTATTACAAATGCTTCGTGTTATTACCAAGTGTTTTCTTTGTTAGTATGACTATGAGTGTTTAGTGATAAGGAATTGAATCTATTTTCATTGAAATCAGAGCCATACACTTGTATCAACTACTGTTCTGAACACATCAATGGCATGCCCTATGCTATGATATCACAAGGGTGTGACCCTTCTGTAGTCATGAATCCCTGATAAGGGGCAAACCCATGTTAGAACCTTGAGTATCTCAGGACAGGCTACCTTCTGATACTGATACAGATGTCACACTGATAAGATAACTGACTCATCAACATGGACAGATCTCCTGATCTTTGTCCTTTCCTGATTGACGTACTGCTACCATTGCAACCTCTCAACCTTTACAGTGCAACCACTGGACTTTCTAGTCTTTACTTCATTCAGGCCCATATCTTTGTGGGGGGTAAACCTGGGCCCCAAAAGTGGACCTTTTTTCCATTTTTAATGAACCTAATGTTGATACCCCAATTGGACCTTTTATGGATCTTTTAATAATAAATATAGATCTATGTCATAATGTGGTGCTGTGGGTATAGAGAATTACCCTTCGTCAACCCGCCTGTCCACGTACAGACACTAGCTGTTATTCCACTCCTTTTATAAGCGACATGTTGTGCCTACAGGTATGGGTCCAGTTAGCAACATTACCCAAGGTGTGAAGTGCACAAGTAGAGGTTAAGGCATATGAGTGGAAGAGAATTGCCTCACCTCCGGTGCTGAAGCCTTAGCATGGCTCGCGTTAATGGCTGATCGTGTATAAAGCCCACCCCGCACAGACAGGATATTACCCGGTCAGCGCCTGTTAATTGACCACTCGCCCGGGACCATGAATAATGAATTGCGAAGCCATTTCCCCCACGCGCTCAGTGAAAAACATGGGGTACTGGATTTCTTTTTTCATCACCGCTCGCTTTCGACACCGATCATTTCAGGTGAGGCAAAAGCATGTGTGATGAGTCAAATAGGGTTAATTTACATAACGGGATAAAATGTGTGGAATTCCCCTGGTCGCTTGTGATAATGATGAATGATTATGCATGCCATCAACACAGGCAGAGGAGATAGAAGTGGGGAGGTTATCTAAGTATACATGCGCTCTAATCCCAAGCCAATATAGGGGGTGTAAGAGCTGAGGTAATAACGTCTCATGTTAAATTCCAGAAACATGATGAAACATAATGAACATTTCCGACCACTAACTGACTGGTGCCCCAAGTGTCATGTGATGATTACCAGTCTTCTGAGTTTTGCCTGAATATTTTAACAAACCCACTTGTCCAACAGCTGGAAGGGAATGCACTGGTATTGGTAAGGCCGCTGGTAACATACTGGGTGTGGTGATGGTATACATGTCTATATACAGCCGTTATGAATAGGAAATGGCCCGGGTTATGAGCTGTATACACTATTTGCCCATTAGTATTAGAACTGTCACAGAACCTCTACTCTATGACCTCAGTCGGTGCCAGCACGCGTTATGTGGGGGCAGGCACAGGGTGGTGGGAGGATGTTAAGCAGAACGGAACGACTCTGGGGTAGGCCCAACAGCTGGAGTATACTCACCGGTACGGCAGAACTGTACAAAAGAGGAGAGAGGGTACTACATGTAGTAGCTGAAGGTTGGGGAAGACCCAGGAGGGGAGGCAATGTTACTAAGGGAGTGGTCATTTTTTAACAACAGGGAGTGGGGCAAATTTGGACCCCTTGACCGGGGGGCTGGGTGAAAAAGATTTGGACCCCTTGACCGCGCGTTACTATGCCCCAAAGGGCCCGCGCGCGCGCCGATTTTTTTTGTAAGGGGGGGGGGTTTTAAAAAATTTCGACCCCATGACCGGGGGGGATGTAAACACATTTTGTGCGCTCCGTGCGAAAACCCACCACCCCCCATCTGTTCAAAAATGATCACTCCCTAAGGGAAGGGAGAGCATGGTAGGGCAGAGAAGCACATAATGCCAGATGATATGCTTTCCATGCATAGTAGGGGAGAAGCAAGACAGGACAGGGTACGACAGGATTGGCATGGGCAGCGTAGGGCAGAGCAGGGCAGGGCAGGGCAAGCCAGGACAAGGCAAGCTAGGGCAGGGTACGAAGGACTAGACGTGAGCGGGAAAGACAGATTAGGTCAGGTCAGGACAGGATATGAAGGACTGGACATGAGAGGGCAGGGCAGGGCAGGGCAGGGCAGGCTAGGACGGACTGGACATGAAGGGGCAGGACAGAGCAAGACAGGGGAGTACGGGGCCGGACCGGGGGGGGGGGGGGGGGGGGCTGGAATAAGGGAGGACGACAGTAAGGCAGTCATTAGATCAGTCAAATGGTGGGTTCCAGTTTGTGTTTATATTTATATACGACAGGTTCAAGCTCAGAGGTCCCTCTACATTATATAGGCAATAGCATAAATTCATATGAGGTACCAGTATATCTAAAGTGTACGGACTTATGCTGGGTGTAGCCTACTTCTACATGCTGACCAGTGGTAAGCGGACCTCTGAGACGTTGTACAAACACTAGAAATCTGGTCAATATCACATACCCCATACCCTAATGAACCAGGGACCACAGGCTTTTCCTATAACTAAGACACGATCCCTGGGGAAGGACCGACTGGGTCATGATCTGGTGAAGCTAGCAGAATTTGTGCTGACCTGTGAGGCTGAAATGACTCAATACCTAGCATTGGAACAGGTGTTGGCATTTAGAATACGTAACGTTTTGCAACTCAAATTGGCTGTGTCAATAGGTATAGCCTACGCTGTATAAGCGTCTACTAGGTGTGGTGCAGTGTTAATGCTATACAATTACAATTGTATTGTATTCCTTTAGAAAGAAACATGCTTTGGATACTACTAAGTCTATGGGTGTCTGTATGTGATGTAAATCGTTCATCATGTACGCTGTCGTTTGTGGAAAATAACCTCAACACTAGAATTTGGTCCAGAAAGAGATGCCATTTGATCATGATACACTTTTTTTCTTGGCTCACCCCCTCCCCCTCCACACGCACACATACACACGCGCAGACTGCAGCATTTCCAATATCCGGTATTTAATGACCAAAATGGGAACACTTCTTTTATTTTCTCTTCCAATTTCAAAGTTAAAATTACCTTTCTCTCTCGGAATCTGCAAGTCAACACATTGTTTTCCATGAGGAGGAGTTGATGTTATTCTCATTGCAGGATGTTAGAGACTGTAACACGAATTACTAGACCGTGAGTCACAGACTGAATTCTTTACTTTCAGTATGTTTAATGAACCTCCAAAGTATGTGGATGCAGCTACATTTTACATCATGGTTGAGTTACATGAATTCCTCTCAGTCTCATAATGAGGTTACTTTCCTCAGTCTGTATACTATACGCTGTATACTCATACTTTTTGAATACCTGAGTCGTATTTTGCTCTCTACCTAGGAGTGTTATATGATAAGATCAGTGCAACAAGGGGCACATATCAAATGGACGCTGAAAAAATGTACATAATATGTATATGTTGTGTATATACATATATTCATATTTACCCTACAAAACTACACGTGTACTGGTCAGGTTGTGGAGCTGAATACACCATGTATTTCAGTTCATAGTCAGGTTATTCAGTATAATTTGCTATATATATATACCACCATATGAACTACATGGACTAGGTAATTGACATGATGACAAAAGGACCAAGAAATCCCTCAATATGGCCACCAAGACCCATACAGCCCTCGACCCCCCATTTCCTGGAGCACCTATTTGTATACCACGTAAATGGAACGGCAGGTGCAGCCCCCAACACGGCAGTAGTTCACTTCCTGGTCACCAGGAAAGGCCACCCTGAGCAGCCTACGTCATATGTGACGTCAGGTGCGGTCTGTGACGTCATGGCATTGTATAGGTATTGTGACAGATTTGGCAGAGAGTTTGTATTGAGGGAAGGGGGCATTGGGTTTACAAACAAACCCCTTACATACCCAGACCTCACTGCATGTACACATTCATTGTGGGTCTACACACGTATACATGTACACATGTTTTTAGACAACGCCTAAAAATAGAATTATCTGGACCAACGCTTCAGCTTTAAAGTATATATATATATATACACGGGTATATCAGATTGATTAAAGAGATCGTTAAGCCATTTGTCACGAGAAGGAAGTAGACAAGATGTCTACAACCCGTGTACTTCAATTAGGACATAAGTTGTGCCAGCTTTAATAGCAAGCTCAGGTTGGGGGGGGGGGGGGGGGGGGGGGGGGCAGTTGAGTGGGGAAACACCGACTATTTTAGTACGGGGTATCTGCCCCTCCCCCTCCCCCCCCCCCCCCCATACACCCCAATTTGTTGTTAGCCAATGACCACTTTCAAGTAGCACAACGGACGGTGTCAAACTGACCATAGATTAAGGGTTTCCCCCTGTTATTTATAGCACATGGGTTTGCACGACTCCTTGCCTAACCCATGCACCAGGAGCTGATACAACCACACAGGAATCCCCCAGGGGTCATGCACTCTGGGCTCAGAGGTATATGTCATAATGAATGGTGCAGATTCCCCCCAATCCACCTTCCATGGATTGTTGACACATTTATCGTTATATGGGAGGCAGAAAGGGACGTTCCTTAGCTTTATTTTTTCGGAGCGATACTGGTGCTGTGTTACTGTGCAAATTTATCACAGAAATTGGAATTCACATAACCCCTCACCCCCACCCCCGACTCTTGGCACTACAGCACAGGTTTGTTTTGTCTGGAATATTTTGGCAAAGGACCGTATTGTGTTGACACTTCCGCTTTACATGTACATGTTAAACAGCGGTATTAAATGTACAGCCAGTTTATCCCTAATGACTTTTTAGGATTAAAGTTTTCTTTGTATTTCACAGACCTAACTTTGTTCCCTCTATTCAAAGGCATCCCGGGAAAGGCATACATAAGAGGTAGTCAAATTTTATATATTCTAGTATATTTGGGACTATGAAACGTTGGCTGCTAAATTGGAGGGTGGCCGTGTAAGAGGGAGTTGACTATATGTGGTGGTGGATAGCGATAATAGCCCCCTCCCCTCGTCCATACCTGCCGATAGTAGTAGTAGGCCCTAAAGTACAGATCATGACGGTGACGACCACAAACACACAATAAACACACCCTAGACAACACACTGGTGCATACAGCCGGATCTAGACACACATCTAACCCTTTGAAGGAAACACAGTGCTTTAATGCATCATACCGAGCCTTAAACTGGTTAAAGGCAAGGGAGTGTATCAACCACATAGGGCCAGAATGATGCATGAATGCAGCACTGGAGTGTTACTTGCCAGGGCTGCATGCATGCATCACGACGACCAAGGGCATAATGCGTTGTCAGGACTATGTTAAATACTGTTATAAATCCATGGACTTGGTGCACTGTCTGCATCTGACGACAGGTCTATAGGACTTCAATAAATGCCTTAGTCTTGAATAAAAGCTAGTTATCACATGCAGTTCACCATTAATGCCCATAAATGAATCACATCTTCGTTGAAAATCCCTTCAGATGGGACTCCCAATGTGCAGCGTTAAAATATTGGTTTCCTTATGACATGGACACAATCAGATACATTAGTCGACACACCTATTGATCAGTGGGCTTGGTGGTGGACACTCCAGTGGGACACTCTGAGCCTGCGTGTGAATGGGTGGCGTGGGAGTCCGACTATCGACGAAATGTTCATAAGAAAGCAGGCAACCTGCCCAATAACCCCTCACCCCCTTTTTTTAATAAGTTACACCTGGACCGGCCCAGGACAAGCATTGGCCTCAATGGACTGTCCGTATATGTCGTCTTAACTATGTCAAATTGGAGGAAGAAGAGTGATAGTGAGTGAGTGAGTGAGTGAGTGAGTGAGTGAGTGAGTGAGTGAGTGAGTGAGTGAGTGAGTGTCGGATTGAGTGAGTGAGTGAGTGAGTGTCGGATTGAGTGAGTGAGTGTCGGATTGAGTGAGTGAGTGAGTGAGTGAGTGAGTGAGTGAGTGAGTGAGTGAGTGAGTGAGTGAGTGAGTGAGTGAGTGAGTGAGTGAGTGAGCTGTGAGAGTAGACAAGTAGGCAGGAGGAGGTGGCTGGCGGAGAAGGAGGCTGACATTCCCTGGTCTCCCAGGTGCAGGCCGCGGCCAGCATTCTTAACTCTGAAGTGCCTCCACCCACACACACACCTCCTCCCCGCCCGTTATCACAGTCAAGTGCCACTTCCACACCATCTTTTATTTATTTCATCCCTCTCCTTCGCCACCTCTACCTTTTTATCCATTTGTCCCGTTCACCTTTAAGCCTCCGTCCATCAGTCCCCTCGGTAATTGGGCAGAAAACATATTGTGATCCTTAGAACCAATTCCAGTCATGATGCGATGAAGAACTGACGCTGGCCATGATGGGATGAAACGTTACAACTAGCAGGTATCAAATAGCCTGGCTTTCTTTTGAAATCAATGACAAGATTGCTATCAATTTGTCAGCAATAAGCTCAGTGTGATCTTAGGACATAACCCAAGTATAGACTCACACATGATAAGCATTCCTACTTTTTTTTTAAATCATACATTTAATAGACTGATAGTGATACATGTATATGTGGATTCTGAACTTTTCTCACTTGGCATTGATAAATGTATCGAACCAACGTGCACCATTTCCCCCTCTGATATAAAGCCATGCTATACCCACTCGTTAATGTTTTGACGAGGCCTGTATTTAGCCTGGAGATGTGTTACTCACAGATCTACCTCATGATGCTCAGTTCTCCATCATGAATCAGGGGCCCTGCAGTCTATTTATAGACACACGCCGAGACAATGCTTCTTATCCTGTTCTATAGTGCTGTAGCTGGCCACATTATGTAGGCAGACATCTTGTCCCCCGCGTCTTCACTGGTTATTCATACATGAAGGCTACTTGTGGGATGAATCTTAGAGCAATAAAATAATTGGCTGGCATTTAGGGCCTCCGTAACGGTGGACGCAGTACCAATCTTGGTGATATGTTTAATCATAGACATAAATTTCTTTCTTTAATCAGCGCTTTAGAAGTAGTCAATTTTTAACAGTGGGCGCGCAGAGGCGTAGGAAGGAAATCTTGATTGGGGGGCCCAGGGGGGCCCACTCCGACCAAATTTTAAGTAATGGTTTTTATGCATGATGTATCATATACATATTTATATTAGATTGTATGGAAAAGTAGTATTTGAGCCCCATTTAGTTCTAATTTGGGGGCCCAGCCCCCTCTGCATCCATTTTTCCCTATGTGGGAGAGGTAACAATTGCAAATTGTGTGTATTATATTACAGGTCTTGACAAATTTTGGGGGGGCCCAAACATATTAAGGCCCCCCCTCCTCAGTGATTGGGGGGGCCCGGGCCCCCCTGGCCCCCCCTTTTCCTACGCCACTGGGCGGGGGGGGGGTCGGTGGATTTTCACCCGAGTGCGCCAAAATATTTTGGTCGCCCCAACAAGAGGGGTTCAAATTGTTTTCAGTGCCCCCCCCCCTCCCCGAGAGGTTGAAATTTGTTGGTCCAACCCCCCCCCCCCCCCTTCAAAGGGTCCACATTTCAATGACCACGCACAGACTTGATAGGCCTTTACTAGGCTTTAGGGTAGTACCCGGTACTGTGCAAAGTATAACAGATCCCTCAGCTTTCTCCTCTCCCACTGCAACTCCTATGATGTTGCCAACGTCGTACTGCTACACCTCTATATTTAGGTAGGGGACGATTAAATGTCAGGACAGACAAGGGTTGGGGATCAGAAACGATAGCAATATTTAGTACTTGCGACACAAACGCTCACGACTGGCCTTTTCTAGCTCCACCTACACGATGGGGAGCTGGGGAGAAAGGGTGGCGAGAGAGTGCACCCCCGGGGGAGGGGCGGGGGTCCACGCACTTTTTTCTTTCTGTTCTCTCCTACTTAACTTAATATCAATACCCGTAAGCATTCTTTGAAAGTGTCTGATCATTTGACAGAAGTATGTAAAGTTACGGTATGTAAAGATTCCCAATATGTGGAATTGGAAAGCTTTAATTCTAATATGGCATATATTATTATATAGTCAATCATTTTCATTTTTGATTAGGGGAAGACGTCTCGTGAATTTCCATAAGATTTTTAGGCACTCATGTTTACTTAAATACCCGGTAATCTTGATACCCTCATCCTTCCTGCCCTTCCACCCACAGACACAAGCCAGGTCTGGGGCGGGTCCAGTAAGTTAGGACCGGGAGGGGGGCGTATTAACACCTCCAGTATTGGGGGGGGGGGGGGGGGGTTGAACCATCTACATTAAAACGCACAGAAAAATAGGGAGGCCGCGCCCCTTGCGCCTACCCCTCCCCCGGATCATCCCTGACCTGCTACCCGGTAGGGCCTAGGCATACTGAGGTAGATAAAGAGGCCTTCCTCGTCTCACTACCAGGCACATAACATAATGTTGTTGGAATTTCACCAGAGTGTAGACATTTCCCTTCATTTTCTGCCCTTCTCTAATACGGTAGCCTACAGACCAGAGTACAGTCTTATCCCCCTCCAAACTGTACAAATTGTAGTAGGCCCCTACATGTACAAATCTAGATTCATCAACTCATGGCATGGGCTATTAAAAGCCCGGCCAGGCCAGGCCAAAGCAAGCCTAGGGGCGAGCTGCTTCAGTTAATGGCTTTAACAGCTCTGTGGGGACGCGCAGACATCAACAGGTGGGCGGCTCAACAGGTGCGTACGGCAGGTGGCTCTCGCAGGTCTAATCACTCACCTCACCTCTGTGTGACCGGGGAGCGGAGATGGGCGAGCACCGTCCCTCCCACCACAGCGGCAGCCGGGGTCTCCGCCGCCGCGCCGTCGAGTTTCACTGACATTGCATTGGATCTCACAACTTCCATGCATTAGATCGAAGTCATTACTGAAGTCTTGGAGAGAAATAAACAAGCCTTACCTTAAGTGAGCGCGCTGAAGGAGTAGCAGAGATTGGTAGGAAATCTCTCCCGCGGCAGATCTTAGGACGGCCCAAATGAGGAGTAAATTAGTGTACAGTAGTAGATCCTGCTTCCGAGTCCAGGCATAGGAAACCTTGTCCGCCTGTACACGGTGACGTCACCGGTCTCAAGAGTTTTACCACAGAAGATACAGCCCGCAGAAGCAAGACTCCTGCCTCTCAACTTGGGCAGCTCTATCGTTGAACTGGAGACAGAGTTAGACTCTGCTACTGCAGTGGAAGTCAGTTTTGGCGGCAGCTTGTGGGGCAGGCTTAAGATCAATATTTCTGCTCCCACACCCACCCAGATCCAAGCAGGAAGTGGATCGAAATTGCGGAAGCGCCACTGATGGCGCCGTCTGGTGTCAAATGAGAGAACTATTAAAGTTACTAAATACCGGAACGGAATAGAGCTTTCTGTGAAACAGGCATTCTATGGCAAACGGACCAAGATGCTAGGGGGCACTTTCATAAAATTCTTAACAACAGTGTAGAATCTCAGGGAATGGTTTCAATCATTTATTGCTAGGTGTGGGGGAGGGGGTTGGTGGATTTTTCCAACATGGCAATTTTTTTCGACCCCCTCCCACCACCAACCAATTAGCTGAAGGTAATTTTGACCACCCAGCTAGCAAAACTCGTATGAATCACGTTATCTCTAGGCCTATGTCTTTTCTCAACCGATATTTACTGCATTTGGTAACATCAGAAAGTGGCGCCCATTACAAAGGCTACTATGTGCAAATCTTTAAGACGGGTTTTTGACTATGTAATATCCAAATAATAAAATCATGTGTATCTTACGTAAATAAGTTACATGATGTAGACATCATCAATTGTAGGCTATATATGATATATATACACAATCTAATTTAGATGGCCATGGGTGACATTAATCTGATCTCAGCATAATTTTGTTTTTGAAAGAAATCCCTATTTATTTTTTTGAAATACAAGATTCCCTATGCTTTAGCACTGAAGGGCCGTATTCAATGCCCACCATTGAATACAATGTGGCTGTATTCAATGGGCTGGGAAAAGATATAGACAAATGCCAATGCCCATTGATACCGTCTCTGTTGTATTTCATGAGTGGGGGCTGGGGCAGTATCCCACGAAGCCGCAGGCTGAGTGGGATGCGCCCCAGCCCCCACGAGTGAAATACATCAGAGCGGTATCAATGTAGTTGGCATTTGTGTTTATTTTTTTATTTGAAGCCATTTTATTAAGGGAAAACTACTTTTTCTTGGCCCATTGAATACGGCCTCACTGTATTCAATGGTGCCATTGAATACGGCCATCCAGTGCTTAAGCATAGGAGATCTTGTATTTCCAAAAAATAATAGATTTTTCCATTAAATGGCTTCAAATAAAAAATAAACACAAATGCCAACTACATCTATACTGTCTCTGATGTATTTCACGAGTGGGGGCTGGGGCATATCCCACTCAGCCTGCGGCTTCTTGGGATATGGCCCCAGCCCCCACTCGTGAAATACAACAGAGACAGTAGGCCTATCAATGGGCGTTGGCATTTGTCTATGTATCATATACACAGACAGCATAATTATGTTAAAAACATGTAAAACTAAAACATTATTTGCACCTATTTTCTCTGTGTGTGGTACTCCATCAGAAGCAAGTAACATCCAGGCAATCAACATAATCAGCATTCAGGAAAGGGCACTCTACTATTTCTACAGTAGCTGATTTTACTGATGATCTCTTCCATAACATGGATGATAATGAAAGCACTCTTGCTTCATTTATCAACATGTCCAAAGCATTTGACATGGTAAATCATGCAATATTGCTGTCAAAATGTGAAGAGTTAGGTATTAAAAATGATATTTTAGGCTGGATCAAAAATTATCTAAATAATCGATCCCAAAAAAACAATAGCTAATGGCATCACCTCTGGTGAAGGCTTCCTAACATGTGGAGTCCCCTAAGGATCCATTTTAGGACCGCTTTTATTTCTTATTTATGTAAATGACATTGATAGTCTTTGTGAATTCACTAAAATAAGTTCATATGCAGATGATACTGTATTATATGCAACAGAGGATGACCCAGTATCAGCCTATAGGAAACTCCAAGATGATTTGGATCAATTTTCTCACTGGTGTAATTCAAATAGATTAACTATTAATTCAAAAAAATCACAAGCTATGAAATTTGGAACTCCTGGACAAATACAAAATCTTAGAATACCTGCCTTAAAATTGAATAACAATGAATTAGAATTTGTAGAAAATTACAACTACTTAGGCGTACAACTGGATCAATCCTTAAAATTTGATAAGCAAATTAATCAAATGAGAAGTAAATCAGCCGCTGAATTATATATATTTGGGAGACTGCGCAGATCCATGTCCTATGCCCAAGCACTACGTGTATATAAGACCAAAATGCTACCCTATATGGAGTATGGATAGTTGGATAACCAAGGCACATAGGTGGACACCTTTTCTGTGTCTTTGAACTTGTATAAGAAGAAATTCTGGCTTTGGGCTGATATCACATCTGGGCCTCCTGGCTAGGACAAATGTGTCTGTAAGGAATGGGAAATGCCTGCAAAGTGTCTTTCACAGAGCAGGTGTTTGTTTCCTATGCAGAGTGCCGATGGACATGTCATACTTTGACATAAAATTGACATAACTATATGATGTCTACAATCTCTCTCAGAGGTATCCTAATTATCCTATCTGATTTATTATCACTACTGGGGAGGGGGTATACTCAAAACTGGTATAAATGTCATCCCTGGAACATGCCTTGTAGATATCTCAATATCACATCTTTTTGACGTGTCTACATTTAAATGTTTTAGACATCTTTTACAGCTAGTCATATATATGTCATTTTTGTTAAGTCCAAAGGTATCACTGATAAATATGTCTCTTTTATATAAATATGTTTATATAAAATACACATAAATATTGTTACATCAAGAACCCATGCAAAAGGACACGTAAAAACTTCTTGCATATGTGACATCTTGGGAACGAAAAATGATATCATGAAATTACTAGTTATTTTTATGTAAGGTGCTAGCTGGGTGTGAAGTCATATCTTGGTGACCATACCATGCATTTATATTCTTATATATCAAATATATTTTGCTTTGATAGGTAGAAGTGAGTAACAACCTTGAAATTATATCAAAGAAATATCAATAGTGTTTGGACAAAATTTGTATTCCTATTTCTTCAAAGGAACTATATGTATAAATAAGAAAAGGTATTGGTTGTTAATGTTATGGTCACCAAGATATGACTTGGCAAGGATTTGAGCTTAGGTCCTCTGCATCATGAGTCCACCATGCTAACCATTACTCTATGAGGGATAGGTGACATAAGGAATATCCAGGTACAACCCATTCATAATACTTACAACCTGCTTGACCCCTAATCCGGGACCCAGGCTCTGGCTGAGCTGGTAGCTGGAGACCACAGGGAATACAGAAGGGTACAATTGCAAATGGCGCAGTACACTGGACATCTAGCTAAGGCGGAATTAGCTCAGGGAACCTGAACTCTATATCTCCGTTCCCCTCCGCAATAGAGTTCAGGAAACCAGCACTTTGAGGGTGGAGGAATGGGTGCGCGCAGGTGCTTGCCCGCATATTTTCGGCCATAAATATTTGGAATTTCTTTATTTTTTTAACTGCGTTGGATAGCCTGACATTTTCTCTTTAACCTTGAAAAGTTTCAGATTTTTCTAAGCCCTAAAAGTGTATCAAAAACAAAATTTAAAAGGCCACCCCCCCTTCCCCACCAGACACGAGAGTGATGGCCACCTGCGCGCCGCCATTCCTCCACTCTCAAAGCGCTGGTTTCCTGAACTCTATTGCGGAGGGGAACGGAGATATAGAGTTCAGGTTCCCTGAGCTAAGGCGGAATAGGCTAGGCTTATTTTCTCTGGACTGACCTTGATCGAAAGGAATAATCATGTAGGCCCTATCACATTCAAACAGCATTGCTATGTAAAACGCCCTTGTAAGTTTTAAATTTCCTCCTCCCCGCACCCCTGTTCAACTGTTGAAGTAGCCTATGAAGTTTGACCCTGTTGATCGTGCTCTCCCCGTCAGGGCGGGAACCTTCCTATTTCATGATCCCGCATGCCGTTCTTCAGTTTAGGCTAAAACATGCAATGGCCGCCGGCTGGGCCAATGTTATGGTTTGCGCTCCAGACAAAATTGTGGATTTTCTGAATCGTGAATTCAGTATATTCCAACATAATACGATTCAGTATAATTGAACGATATATAGATCTACAGCAGTATATCCATCTCTACTAGGGACTTGCTAATGCGGTCAAACTAAGGAAGGTAAGGTGTCATATTTTCAATTAGACCCGGGCCGTAGACCCAGATCTGGATCCCAATGTTGATTCCCATCTGGATCCAGTCACAGTTCAGCAAGTGAATGTTTACGTTCAGCTACTGAAGTTCAGGCTCACTTCAATCTATATTATATTACGACTGCATGAAGTAGGGCCTAGCTCATTTCAAAGGGTACGATTCATTCATTGTGTTAGGGGCCATCCATTAATTACGTACGCATAATTTTGGCCAAAATTTACCCCCCCCCCGCACCATGTAGTGATGTACGCATTGGGATACCCCCCCCCCCATGCGTACATACTCAAATCTCGTGGACCCCCTCCCCCCCACCCCTAACCCCTATTGCCAGCCTCAGGAGGGAGGGGGGATAGGGGATGAAAATTAAGAAGTGCATTTGAGTACCAAATTAAAGAGGAGGAGACAGTTAAAGAGGAGGAGACAGTAGTGAGTTGCCCCCCCCCCCCCCCCACTAAAAAGAAATATAAGGGAGTGTTCATTTATTAATAACAGGGGCGTAGTGAGAGGTGCGAAAATCGTTTACGCACCCCCCCCCCTCGAGAGCATGTAGAATGTTTCACGCCCCCCCCCCCCTTGGCTTTGAACTATAGTAACCCACAGGCTGGGACGTTTTTACGCCCCCCCCCCTCCCCCTGTAACTAGTAAATGAACATTCCCTGAGTAGAGGGGATTTTACCCAGAGGGAGGTATCAAGAAATGTGCCATCGTGAGAAAATCAACTGAATGTCAGAATGTTTTAACCCCCCCCCCTCCCTCAGGAGGGGTTGGAAGTTTTTACGCCCCCCCCCCCCCTGTAATTAATAAATGAACACTCCCTAAGTAGAGGGGATTTTACCCAGAGGGAGGTATCAAGAAATGTGCCATCGTGAGAAAATCAACTGAGCACCCCCCACCCCTCAAGCTAAACAAATCCCCCCCCCCCGAGTTGAAAATTGTTCTTAGAGTGGTAGGTACAAGCCCCCCCCCCCCACCAAACTCAAAAAAAAGAGAGAAGAAATTCAAAGGTTCAGATTGTGACAATTTAAAAAAGTTACAGCCTGCCTTACAGCAAATACACTTGTTAGGCCTCCCACAAGAGGATGACTAGGCCGTCTAGGGGCTATAGGGGTATGTTTCTCCCGGAAAATTTTAGAATTCTGGTTGCGTTTTTAGGGCCAAAAATACCCCTTTTGGTTCCAAATAACCAGGAAAACGACCCTAATCATAATGCGTACACAATGTGTATGCCAAAATGGGCCCAGACCCCCCCCCCCTGTACACATCTGTAGGATTTTGGCTTGACCCCCCCCCCACCCCCTCTTGATGCGTGCGTAATTAATGGACGGCCCCCATCTCTAGTATTATGCTGGTATCATGGTCTGATATACTTATAAAGGTCATAAAGTGGTAGGCCTACTGGTACAGTGGTACTGATACTTAGTGATAGTAGAGGGTGCAGAGGGTTCCCCCCCCCCCGCCTCAGGTCGGAAAGTCGCCGAAAATTAAGGGGTCCAGGTCACAAAGTCGCTTTTTTGGACCCTTTGTCCTATTGTCCTTTTTGCCCTAATTGAGCTTTCAACCTCGGTGTCCAGAGGCATTGCCACACAGCTATTTTTGCCCAAAAGTCGCTAGGTCGCTATTATTATTGCCTTAGGTCGAAAGTCGCCTCCAAAACGGCCCAGGACGCGAGGTCGCTTTTGACCCATCTGCAGCCACATAGTCATAGTACCTGGTACCATATTACCAGTGAGGTGAAGGGGAGTAGAAATGGTCGCTGCAACCTGTGTAGCCACTATGATATTAGATCTACTAATACTATGCCATACCGTACTTTAATATGTCATAACTATGGCATAGTATGGTACTACCAGTATCATAAGTTATGATACTAACAAGTCTTCATAATACTTCCACAGTTCCACTTCCAGTGCCTATCTGTGTGTATGCCCCCGGCCCCTGCACTAATTAGGCCTTTTATTGTTATTTTAGACGAATAATAATTTAATTAATTGGATCTACATCTAAAGTAATTTAATTTCTCACAATTTCAGCCCCGCCCCCGGGACCCCACTACGCTAGGCTAGGGCCAAGGCCTACTGGTTTTGGTTTGGAGCATTCCGGAGCGAAATTCCCAAGGGGGGGGGGGGGTTCCAGGGAGAATTCCTGAGGGGGGGGGGGTATTCCAGAGGGGGGAATTCAAGGACGGCAATCGCCTGACACATCCATGAAGCCTAAATAATACCTAAAGAGCAGATTGTCCAAGTTTTCCACCCTGTTCGGTCAAATGGCATTCTGTGGACTGTTTCAGTGAGGCGCGGGGCCCCACACTATTGGTCAGGATCGGTGTCACGGTGTGGTGGACACAATGCAGCAGGAGGGGACCGTGCGTTTCCTGCGCCACCACCAGGGGTCAGTGCGAGGTGTTGCCTTCCATCCCAAGGTCAGTTTATATGAGTTCAATTAAAGACATCTTTATAATTACAATATCCAAACTTTCAGGGTATATTTACAAGAAAGACCACAGTGTTGCCATAGTGTTACCAGCTACACACACTTAACTAGATAAAAAAAAACTTATCTGGAACGGTACATACTACATTGGACTAAAAAATCAGGTACATTTTGTGCAATGTAAGCCTATGAATCAATAACTCAATGAGCATAAGATAGGTCAAACTTTAGAGAATCTTGTGCCTTGAAAGAGCGGTGTGGACCACTGATGAGATGGAGACACTGACTCAGTGACTGTAGGAGGGATCAGCAAGTCTGGAAGGTAGTGGGAGACCACACAGGAGTCTGAGGAGAGAAATGAGACACGAGGGGAAATAGGAGACCCTGGAGGAGATACACTGGAGAAGGGCTGGGATACACTGGAGGAAGAGTCCGATAACAGTGCTTCTACATGGGTAAAAATCGACACGGGCGACACGGCCCTTTTAGAAATCGACACGGCCCTTTTAAAATTCGACGGGCATGAACAAATTGAATAGAAGGTATAGCTATGTATGGAGATGAAAATCGACACAGCGACCGGGCCCTTTTCCTTAAATTCGACACGGCGACATAGTCAAAATTATGGGTGCCCATGTAGAGGCAAATAACACTGAAGGAGGGTGCGAAATACTGGAGGGTACTGGGGGAGATTTTGGGAATGGTTTGCGAAGATCCTGTAGGTGAGTTGGATGGTAGCCGAGGGATTGGATCCCATAGAAGATGTATACATTGAAGGAGGGGTGATAAACCCTGGATGAAGGGCTGGGAACCCCGGATGAGGTGTCGGGTCTCCTGGTATAGAGGCGGTGATAGTTACAATAAATCTGATACTCTCCCATTTTTGCAGATATCAAAATGACTTACACAATTTACTATCTTGTTCTAAGAATTTAATACATTATCAGCATAATTGCGAAATTAACCTACGATGTGAAATAACTGTGTGCTTTATTCCTTCTTCTTAAAGGACCGGTATCTATTCTGCTCTGGTGCTTACGACGGAAAAGTGAACTTATATTCTGCAAGGAAGTATGAATTCATCCAAAGTTATTCAGTAAGTAGGAATGTCCAGTTGTTTCACTTCCTGATTTTAATATTCACTGTACTACATGTTGTATTCGGTTTCCTATTTGCTTTTTGAATTTAACTATCTTAATCTCAACACCGGGTAATTCATAAAGGTGATATGGAACTAATTTATAAATTTCAAAATGTTAGAAGCTAAATGTATGCCTACCGGTACTTTTTATATCATACAATTCACCCTGAATTTGTTTTTCATTTCATTTATTCAGATAACAGCCGTTAGCCTCGCCAGGAACATAAACAGTGTCCGCTTCAGCACAGATGGCAGCAAGGTAGGGCCTTGAACATTTTAACCCTTTAGGGAGCGTTCATTATTTATGCCAGGGGGGGGGGGGTGTGCAAATCAGGGGGGGGTCATTTTTTTTAGGGGTATTCGGAGGGGGGGGTCTTTTTTTTTCAACCTATTCTTAGGGGGGGGGTCTTTTTTTTTCAACCTATTCTGAGGGGGGGGTCATTTTTTTTAGGGGTATTTATTTGGGAGGGGGTATTTTTTGACACAACGTGACGCGAATTTCACGACACATGTCGCGAATTGGGGTCATAAAGACGGTAGAACTTTGCTAAATTTCTTGCCTACCAATCGACACATGAATGATTCACTACTTTTCTTTTCCTAAAGCAACAATAATTAACTGGAGAAAGAGCATTAATTCAACACGAGAAGAGTACAGAATGTAGGGGGTCTAAACAGAAAAGCTATCAGTGTGCAGTTAGATGAATGCTATTGTGGCACCGAAATATGACAGTACTGTATCCGAAATAGTTTGGGTTTTTGGACTTTAGCCTTGCCCATCACATTTTGGCATCCATATGCAAGGGTGAACTTGCCTACATTTTTAGACCCTGCCTTTCTTCCCAATAGAGGAGGAGATGCATAGTATGCAAGATGCAGATCTACCTCATATAATGTTGATACATTGTAGCTTAGGTCCACTCCGCCAGTCAAAGGCGTGATTACACTAGTCATGATACACACTTTTCCTTGGTATCTTGTACCAGACCCTGCTAAATGAGCCACAGCGTTCTGATTGCAGAGCTCTCAATATTTTTAGAATACCTTCACCATCTCCCTGATAGCTGCCTGCTTCTCACAGATTCTAGGACTTATAAAATCAGCAGACTCATAGAGTAGACATGATCATCCCACTATAAATCGGTGTACCGAATGCCTTGAAATGTAGCAAAAAAAAAAAATAGCCACCAGATCCACAGAGTTTTCTGCTGCGGATGCCACTCCTTCTGTCGCCAATTTCTAAATCTCCCTCTAAGTTCATCTTTGGCTTCAACAGAAATCAGGCACTGAATAATCATTGCTACTCATCGCTACTTGGCCTCATCAGAATTTTTAGAGCTCTATATTTGGTTCTGGTCAAGTTGCTTCCGATGCTCTGCAGGGTTATCAGTGAGTTATTCATCACTATTTTAAAGCTTTTATTTTTTTTGGAGTCAATGCATTCCTATGGCTTGGTTATACTGACCACACACTAGAATATTGAAGGCAGGTACCTTATGGCATTTCCTCAAATAAAGGTTATCAACTATGGCGCACGTAACATCCATGCATACTATTGATGGCTTAAGCGATTGTAATTGATCCGTGCCGTTATATAACAAAGACACATTCCCCTGTGACTCTTTGTTCAACTTCAAATTCTCACCCTCAGCTCCCTATTTCTTACTGATCCTAGCCTTTGGAAAACCAAACTAGGTTTAAATAGTGATCTTGTTCCTTTAACTGCAAGTTATAATACCAGGATACATTAAAATGGGCCGATTGACCTCTAGATTTTCAAAATTTTCTTCAGGTTTGCCACTATTATAATGTCCAGAGCATCCCTTCATGAAACATCTTTGTTTTAAGCTGCAGTAGCGCGGAACAGGGGGGGGGGGGGGGCTGGGGGAGCCAATCTTTTTGGGAAACATGAACATTCTAGACTCAGAGTACCCAAGAATACACCAATCTCGAGGTAAAATTCCTAAAACTTTCTTGAATTTCCCAGGATCATATGGTAGACTTCAGACCACTCTGAATACACTAATATAAAGGTCAAATTCCCAAATTTTCCTGGGGCTTGTGGCCCCAAAACAACCATTTGTTTCTCCCTCTAACCAACCCTCATCAGCTGGCTTTGGGAGCTGGGCCCCCCAACTTTATCCACCTTCCGCGGCCCCTGAGCTGGGCCATTTCATGGTACTTCTACCAAACAGTATTAGCAGGACTTGTAGGTGGGGACCAAAATAATCACACCAATTTTTAGCAAAAATATCAAACGTGCCACGGAAACAGAAAAATGCGCGCTCTCCACATAAATATATTCACCATATTGTTATGCCCTATAACCACTCCCTCAAATAATGGTTAAGCACATGCTATAATAGGTTATAGTATAGGACTATGTGGACTTTGTATGTCGTTGATGCCATTATTAAGTATTTATAAACGTCTATGGTGAGGGGGGGGGGCATTTTTTTTCAACCAATTCGGAGGGGGGGGGGGGGTCTTTTTTTTTTGACCCATTCGGAGGGGGGGGTCTTTTTTTTTTGACCCATTCAGAGGGGGGGGGGGTCTTTTTTTTTTGACGTATTCGTTTTCCCAAACGCCCGCCCCCCCCCCCTGCCATAAATAATGAACGCTCCCTTAAGGACAGCATAATGATGCATCATGCCCTTGGTTGTTTATGCTGCATGAATGCAGCCCTGGCGAGTAACTTGACAGGGCTACATTCACGCATCATGCTTCCATATCGGGTTAAGACACTCCCGAAGGGTCGGCATGATGAACCAATGCAGCACAAGCGAACTACTCGCCAGAGCGGCATTGGTACACACCATAACGACAAATGTCATCTTTGGGTGAAACTAGTTTGGACCATACTGCACCGTCAATTTATCTCAATAGGGAAATCAGGATCATGTAAATTAGGTTTTTGGAGAATTGATCTCAATAGCTATATATGTATATTATAACGATTCCATAGATGACGATTCAAGACCATTCCGCAGATTTCATTGAGAGCATTTCACTACAGCTTGAAATCGCATAGCTAATACCTGCTCAGGGATAAAAGTCTTAAAAAAACCATTAAAATCAGGGAAAAACTTGAAGACTTTCATCCCTGCTTGATCAGCAAGAGTAGTCCTCAACAAGAGATGTTTTCATCATGAGACAATGTCTTTATTTAGATCCTGGCGACAACGACCGCCCGGCGTCTAGCAGTTATAGACGTAGAGCGTGGCGACCAGATCCTGTCGTATGACAACTGTAAGTTCTGTGTTACTGTTATGATATTCTACTTCAATTTTGAATATTGATAGTAAATATATACCACTGGTTACCATTTCTTAAATTCCACTTGTCAATCATATAGGTGCGTTTAATGGACGAGACCGCACTGGCCTGGCGGTTGACCCGTCAAGTCCCAACATGGTTGTCTGCTGCTGTGTGAATGGCAAGGTATGTGCTTTTTGTTCGAATATTTATAGTCAATATTGACATTGACATATTTGTCTAAAAGAGCAATAAATCTTTGGTGTATGAATTTAAGTGATAAAATGTCTGTTAAAGGTGATCAATGGAAATGAGTATTGGTGGTTTTTTTTACATTGGCTATTTAATTCATAGTTTAGCACTGAGAGCACTGTGAGTGTAGAAAATAAAAAGTATCGTTTTGTGTAAACTGTTATCAATGCTGCTAAATATTGACACGATTTTAGTACTGTGCTTACTGGTAGTTTTATACAAGAAAGAGATGGGTCAATATATTTTTGTTTGATTATCTGATCTTTGATGTATCTATTCTTACAGGGCCTCACACTGTTTGATCTTAGGATGCCTCTACCACTTGATTTCCTATATGATGTAAGTTAACACTAGATAATTAGATAGAATATTTATGAAATAGATGGATAGACATTTCTTGACTCAGGTCACATTCATTTGATCCTATTCAATAAACCATATTATGAACAATCAAAAATAAATTTATCAGAAACTAAGAGGTTATATTTCCCAACCCTTCATTCTATTTGTAATTCTAGTTCCAGCTGAATAAGTTTGAACTTTGTTAAATATTATTGGCTTTAAGTCATAGAATACAGCTGATGGTTAATACCCTTCGTATAAATGTATAGCGGAAGAAGAGATGATACAAAGTAACACAAGTGAGTTCCCTGATAAATAACAATATGGACCTCTCACATAGAGTCAGTAAAGAATATCGATTAAATAGCTTCCATGAGTATACAGTATATAGCCCTAAACCAGTTGCTTTTTTCGTCAGATTCACCTCGGGATAATTCGGGACGTGATGTTTCTTCATGAGAGCTGGCCATGGTGTAAAGGCCAACGCTGTTTGCTGTCAGTAGCCTCTGACGGTCTATGTAAGGTAAATCAAGTAACGCTTCTTATATCATATATCATATCACACCCCCTAGACTTTCTCCTTCCATACCTTTCTTAACTGGATTTTTTCTTGGTCCATCCGATAATCTAAAACTCCCTCCTCTTGACAAGGCATTTGCATTCACATGTGCGGGCATGTTTGTTTGATATTCTACTTTGATAGAAAATCAAAGAGGCATGAAAAAGCACAATTTAATTAACCCCGATTTCTTTTATGCTACCTCATAAGCCAGTGTCTTGACCCTGGAACTAATGATTTTGAAATAATTAGATAGAATGCTAGTTGAGTAAATAGTTTTGCCATGCATACATGTATGAATCAATCAAATTAATTTGAATTTGATGAATATAGGGGTTTTAATACCTCCAATTTGGAATTCACTTTTTTTTTGCCCTCACCAAGCTATTCTCACCAGTGATGATCCCCACATTCCTTTACAACTGCAGCATCAATTTTCTTCTTTAAAACCCTAAACTACCATCTTTTACTAATTAATAACACACTCATATACTATTTGAGAGAACAGCCTCACCGGTACTATCTACCATTAATCCTTCCCACTTAGGGGTAGGATTATATATTTGCTACTTCTCTTATCTATTAGTTTATCTAGGTTATATATAGAGCTACTCATCTTCATTCATGTTACTAACAAGAGGCCAGATTAGGGACGAGAGATCCCACAAACCCATCTTGATTTGCATGTAATATCAGAAAATTATATTTGGTTATATGACATTAAAACGACGAAATTTACAACTCAGTCGGACTGGTATTCACAACAAAAAACACATATGTATATATGTAAGTTACTTATACCAGAATAAAGATGATGATTTTGAACTGGAAAAAAATATCTTAATATCTATGTGCTACATGTCTGCCACTCTCAGGTAACCACCATAGACGGTCGGACACTACACCTCATCAACACAGACGGTCAGAGCCTCAACACGGTCACACCGACACCTGAGTCGTACGGGTCCGCTGTAGACGATGGGTTTTCAAGTAAGTAGAGGCAGTTGTGTAATAATCTTATAAATTTAATCAATAATTCATAAGTTGATCAGCTTTTTTTTATTGAACGAAATCTAACAAGATACGTAATATTTGATTTTACAACGAATAAACTGTATTTGCTATGTAAAAGCACTTGTATTAAATATGATTGATTGAGAATTTATTTCATGGTGAATACGGCGGCACTCCTATTGACTTAACCAAGGGAGGCCGCATTTAACACTCCCCGTGAAATAACCCTCTCTCGTATTTCACGGCCAGAAAAATTATCAAAATTGTTGATTTAACCACTATATATTAAATACATATTAGAGCAAATTTATCATATTTGTTTGGTTTCCTCAACAGGTCTTATCGTCATGGGTGGTGACAGTACGGCGGCCTATTTGCCCGATGCTGGTATCCAGGAATTGCTGCGGGACAATAAGGACGCTCCTATTTGGAAACTCAAGTAAGTAAGGTGACACTGCAAGGAAGCTTGTTAGAGGCCTAAGTTGGAGTTGAGACTGATCACCAAACCCATCAATATGATACCCTGTGTTGAACAAATTTAAAGGATTTGACGATTTTAATTTCCATAATTAAACTTGTATAGTAGAACTTTCAAATGCCCTGAAAGTGTGCTATTTATGAATGTTAACTTTGTAGGTACACCACGCATGGCAGTCTGTTATATACCGCCTGTGACCGGGGAGTTATTCGGCGCTACCGCCGCTGGCCCGATCACCATGGCTACATCGGCGAGGTGTTCAGACATAAGGGTGACGTGCAGGACATGGATATATCCCCCTATGATGAATGTATCCTTGGCTTTTAATAATACATTATAGATCATAATTATCTGTATTGGGCCCATGATTATAACTTTACTTTTCATTCAGAGAAATTCATAAGTATTACCATCAAAAGTCTATGGTATTCCTAAGTATATATTTGTGTAAATAAGTGCTGATATGATAGATTCCTGTGTATTATATTAGCATAATTATATTTTGCTTAACATATATTTTCTTATGCGGTAATTGTTAATGCCTTAACATACTGCGCAGACCTGGTGACGGCATCCAAGGACCGCTCGGTGGGAGTCATCAAGCTGGGAGAACCTAATCATGGCTCGTCTGAATACGGAGAATTGACTTAAAGACTTGCTCAGCTACAAATTAGGGAACTATCTATTTTCTATGCGCTGCCAATGTGGTGGTCCCGGGCCAGTAT
Source organism: Harmothoe impar (assembly GCA_947462335.1). NCBI lineage: Eukaryota > Metazoa > Annelida > Polychaeta > Phyllodocida > Polynoidae > Harmothoe > Harmothoe impar. The sequence goes on along the minus strand of OX381704.1, from coordinate 67,666,098 downwards.
TGTGATATATTAATTAAAGACACACCAGGGCATACTGTGCCAAATTAAGGTTACATGAGAGAGTATGCGCAGTTGGTACATAGTGTATTGTACATGAATAAACTATGGGGTGTTTGCTCATGCCGTGTCTGTCGTAGTGGTATGATCGTTTGGGCAAATACTTATCATTAATTCGGGGACCGAGCTTTTTCTTTCGGCATCGTTCATCATGTGAAGAATACAGGGACCCCGCTTTGCTTATGTAACGGTCGCATGCGGGCTCGGTCGGCCCCAGTATGAGATAATATAGGATAAGCCATAATGTATGAAGCAGCACCGAAGTAAAATGGCTCACTGTATTCATAGACAAGCAAAATACTAAATACATGTACTGTGCCAAGTTATTCGATGGAAGGCCCAGTAACTTATCAGATCATGAGTGTGAAGTGCGAAAGGGTTTGTCCAGGCTTTTATTGCCGTCAGAGCTTGACCGAACACAGTATGTCAGGCACAATTATGAATCAGTACACAAGAAGTGAAACCTTTTAGAAATGAATGATATTGGCCGGAAAGCTCAGCTTAGTGACTATTCCCTGGGCTTCAATATTTCTGATGATACTTACTCTGTATTGTTTTGATGTGACATCTACTCTGACCTAATCAAATATGTGGTATTGACTACTGACTAGCTCATCACATACGAGTACAGAGGGTTAATGGCAGTAGATATTGTTTTTCTATTTTATCTTTTTCATTTATTCAGATTTTCTATCAAGCTAGATAAACTGAACATTTGAACTAAAACGGTATTCCCCTTCACATGTTGCTTCATGTACATAACGGTTAAGAGTGCACAGTGAAGTTGGGTGAATTTGGCTACTGTAGTTGGTTTTAAAAATACGGAGCCTTTTACTGAAATTTGCTCTTTTGCCAAGCTGCTCAGCTGTGTCTAGCTCTAGGTGTGGAGGGTCAGTACAGAAAGGTTGGTTCTTTTTCTTCTTTTTTTTTGGGGGGGGGGGGGGGGGGGTATGAAAAGATCAGTTTGGTTTTAAGTTGTTCTGTTCTCTGATTATGGACAAGTGTCGAAGAAAGGATTAGTTGGGAAGATAGGAACGTCTGATCACAAAGCACTTAGGCCATTAGCAATAATACTTTGCATGCGTACCTTCATATATTTATCCTAAAATGATATTATCATGCACAAGATTAACACTGTAGGAGAGGCTTAAGCCATATTTTAATGAGTACTTGATCATCGATACAAATCATGTACGATATAAACAATACAAAAGTTGATTGATGTTCTAGTACGATTCACGTAGAAAGATATCACATGTCATTGCAAAGGCGGTAAAATTAATTAATATGTGTGTGTGCTAAATGTCATTATGTTTCGCGTGTATTATGATTTACAATACAGATATATGTATGTGTCATTGTCATGAATTAAGCTGACCATACTCAGGACTTGATACGAAAAACAAGCCTTTGGCCTACCATTTTCTATTTTGTGTCACACTTCTCATATCAGTTGAATGACATAAAAAATTACTAGAACAAAGTATTAAGACACTGCTCTGTTCTACTGATATTTCCAGAACAACGAACCCTTCTTCTGATGTATATATACAAATGTACATAACTGTATCGACTTTTTCAGCAATGATTTACATGTGTTATTGTACGAGTGGATCTGACACTATTACTCGCATACATTGTAGTATATTACCCAGGGGCTCTTGCCTTGCCATACATTAAAGTAGGCAACACCTTGATTGGCTTGAACACTGCCACTGGCCTACATTTTGATGGTCCTTCGCGAGGTGAAGCATGGATGTACGGGCTCCTACGATACGCCCATGCCAATGAGTGAGGTTTTGTATTTATTACATGCCCCAACTGTATAGAAATGAAGATAATGAGTAAATGTACCAGGGAGTATGTTACTCGGTACCGGACTCCAGGGGGCGTGGCATATGGACGCCCCATAGGCTTAACATAGGCTTGGCTAAAATGTATGGGCGTACCCGGTAATTCAGAGCTGTAAAAGTTATGAGGACCCACGGTGATGGGTTCCTAGTGTTTGTACATTTACTAGGGTTAATTATGTTTGCCAATTAAATTTGTTTGGCAATAAGCTGACACTGCCCCTTTATACACACCAGACTCTGTATCCATCAATAGTCTGTCGTTCACCGATATAGTCCCTTGTGCTTGTAAGATGTATCAAAATAAGTGCCTCATACTTCGTTTCATACAAGACGAGTATGGAATCTAAGCAAAGGGAAGAGATGACATGATATAGATTAGATATATGAATACATTTTGTCTGGAAAAAAACACCAGAACTGACCAGTGTTTTCCATTTTTTACCCATGTTGATAAATCTCATGAGAACAGAAAAGTGAAACATGTTGTACACCCACCAGCACTCTCCATGGTATACTGGCCTCATTAATTATGGTATGGGATTTGGTGTTGAATTGAGAACCATGGTGAAACTGCATTGTTGTGCTTTAGAAGCTGTGTAGTTAATAGAATGTCCACACAACACCTCGTTTCGTCTACTCATCTCATTTACTCCTGAGTATACTTGCCCCCTTTATTATTGGGCGATAGGATCTCATCTACCTTTTAATGTACGTAGATGATGCTTACATAGGATTAGGGCACGTGCACTTAGTATCTATATACATAATTCGGGGTGCTGGGGAAAAACAATGTTACCTATGAAAATAGACCCATAGCAGGACTTCTTTTGGTAATGCTTTCTCTAGAGTTGAATGGAATTTTTTTGGAAAATTTACCCAATCGACCAAAAACAACTTGTTTTCAGAGGTATAAGTTTATAGAACTAAGTGTGCATGTGTTTGACTTAAATCAAGTGTATTACTTTGATAAGTCTTTTGGTGCTTTTGTTTCAAATATGGAGATAAAAAGATATCCATTGTAAATGTGATTTGAAATCTAACTCTCTGAATGACCTTATAACTGCCGATGGTGCTCACCTATTTGTGTCATAGATACTTGATGAGAGTTAAGTAATTCCTTTTTTTCCAACATTTTAATCTATTCAAAGGGGTTCGGAGTTAACTTTTCTTAATTCTCCAATTCATAGACTGCCACATTTTAAATTAGTATGGAGACTGAAAAAACATAACTTACTTCAAAGGTATGATCCAAGAACTTTTCCCTGTTTTAATGCAAGGCCAGAAGATCAAAGTGTATTATAGCTGGAGGTATACCTGTGTTTTAGGCCATGGTCAACTGTTAAATACTAGATTCTTGTCCATTACGGCAAGAAGAAATGTAATGTAATCGTAGGCAATATATTGCGATGTTTCTTCATCATAAACTAATATTCACAAATACATATCGCAGTAATGGATAATCCATGTCCAGAGATGCCACTATCCTACTTTTGTAGGAATTCCTACATATTCAGGGATGAAAGTCTTAAAAGTCTTTTCCTGGTTTCAAGTGTTTTTTTATGTCGCAAAGATCTGTACTTAACTATCGAGGAGGATCTTTATTCGGGGCCTCCATTTCAAGTGTGTTTTTTTTTAGATTGACCACTTTCGTCCCTGCATATTCAATGATTTATAATTGATCAATTTCCCTTAGAAAATAGGACAAAATCTGAAGTTTTGTACACCTTGCAGTGGCATCTCTGATGTAACCCCGGTCACAAGCAAACCCTTTTATTATATTCATTTTTGGAATTTTGGCCTAATTCGACTTTTAACACTTTCTCAAAGTGGAAGGTTGGCATATGACCAGGGTTTTACGGTATGTCCTCAAGTAACTATATATAACTAATAATAAAACAGACGGACGAAGGTATATATGAAATTGAATTGAGTAAAAAAAAAAAAGGTTTTAGCCTAGAATGCAATACATATACTACATGTTCTGCCTAAAAGTGTCTGCATGTGATGTGGTATAACGCTTATGACCTATACATGTAAATGTACCTTCCCCTTCTTTCATCCAACTCATTCTTAGTATCCTCTCCTCACAATTAAATTGTGTATAAATGTAGTGCTTCTGTTGAATGGCCAATATTTCAGTTGGATTTTGATGTACTGTTTCGTGTGTGTTATATAATTAGGACTGAAATGATGCAAATCCACACGCTCAACTATAGATATGTAATATTTAGTGTTGGTAATGTGAAATTAGATTTGATGGGTCAGAAGGGAATCATATATGTAAACTAGATGTTGAATATAATACTTGACTAAATGTATTAGGTCACAAACAAACTATATTTACCACATTAAGAAAATGACATGCTATGGTACGGTATTTCTATGGCACAGCAGATTTTAAAAAAAAACAATAATACAATTAATTTACAATGAACTATGATAAATAAAAAGTTGATACTGAAAACAATTTGCACTGCACTAGTGTTGTATGAGCTTTGTTTTTAATACATGTACATGTATACCTACTGTATGACTCGTTGGTTATATGCGCATCACACCTCTAGTGTGAGTTCACCCAAGGAAAGGTGCCGGTATTAAGTTGGATATTTTTAGTACCCAGGAGAGAGTTATAGTGTTCTCCCAGAGTAGGTGCGGGTTATATGCGGCAACCACAGTAAAGTCGTAATGCTGGAGCCATTGAGAACTCCGTAAAAATGCTTTAATTCTCACTGATGTACAAAAGATACACTAACCTCCCCACCCCTCTATTGATCACAAAGAACTAAAAGATATGATTTTATGATTTACATCACAGGTGACCCAGTCTGTAATCACATTTTATGCGAGCAGGTGGGTGGGGGCCAGCAGGTGGGTGAGGGTGAGCAGGGCCAAAGATGCCCTGGGCCTTCAGTTCCGAAAATCGAGTCGAACAAAGTGGAAATAGCAGTGATTTCCGTATTTCCATTTTCTCCAGCCCAACCCCCTCATTTTGGTTTTGCGTGTTGCGTCTGACTTTGATCGCCTGGGAAAATGTTGTATAGGCTAACATTATTCTGTGTGAACTAGTAGACCTTTATTGACACAGGTAGCTTTGCTACCAGTGTCTTATATGACGCCTTGGTGAGACACCTTGCTGAGAAAAAAAAAATGTTCATTGATTTTTTTGGGGGGTGAAAAATTCAGCTGAGGTCAAATTTTTGCACTATAGCCTAAAGTTCAACATTTTTCCTTTTCTATGATGTAAAAATCATCCATTTCTATCGATTGGTTGTCCCCTAAAAAATTGAACAAAAAATACCTATCAAAAAATGAGCCTACTTTTCGGCACTGTAGACAAATATGAATGTACTAGTGTAGACTTTATGTCCTCTTTTGCAGTAGTAGCTAATTTAATATAAACATAGATTTCTTGTGGGGCGAGACACTTTTTTTAAGACCAAAAGTTCGATAAAAGAGGGCGGGAAACGATCAGTGGACAAAAAGAGGATGCGCAGTATATAAATTACTGCATTGCTGGTATACTGAATCTGTCAAACAAAGAGTGGTGCCACTGGCACGTCTCGTACTGTGCGAGATCTCAATGTGTGCAGACAAAATTGTACCACCCATATCTTCGCCGTTTATCGTCCAATGGACTGACTTTTTGATAGCGACAGAAGGCGGTACATGCCCGCAGCCTGCAACTGTCGCCCACACCCACCTGCACACCCACACCCACCTGCTCACACACACACACCTGCTGGCCTGAAATGGAATAACACATGCCTGAAATGGAATAACACATGTATGACACATGACTTGAGGGTACCTTTTAACAAGGAATTCATTTCTGGTGTCAGAATTGACCAAAGAATGGTTATGAGGGAGTACTATATCTAAGTACATGATAAGCTACAGACCCAGCTTACCTTGGGTCATCAGTGAGGCCTCTCACACGCTCAATCTTTTAAATCATATGTCAAAGTATCAATATCTCAGAGCAATATTTCAATGCAGAAATATGCATTCAGTGGGTTCACTGAATATGTCCTTAGCAGAAAGTCTCTGGATCTATATACAACAGGGGGATGCACATATCATGTGGTTGACCAGGCGTAGGTTCTCTTTCGTAAAGCTGTAGATATTGTTGTGACTAGATACCTAACATAAAATCATTTAGATATCATTGTAGAAAGAAGTGTGTACCCCATTTACCAGGTACATATATACAAGATTCCCTGAAGTTCAATCCTAGCCATCCCAGCTGATATACCAACTTTAAAGGGTGAATTGATAGTCAAAGCCTCATTTTTTCGTCTAAAAGTGATACATTTTCAAATGCCTTAATTTTGATCCATCTCAAACTCAGATTGGGTTCTTGTATAACTTGTGGTACCGTAAAGTTTCGCATACCAGCCCCCCTGTGCAGATACAGGTTTTCCCAAAACTAAATGTGCAGCATAAACGTGAGACTTTACGGTAAAACTTGTGAGTTCTGGTAGTGTTTTGATTGTCAATAAATGATGAAGAATATTAGATTCAAGCTGGGACTCCACTACCCGATTTTGTCTTCAGATCGGACATATTCTCACAAATCAAACCCAAAACGATGTAAACATAAACAAACCCTATGATTCAGGGTTTGTTAATATTTACATCTGTTAGGGTTCGATTTCTTAGAATAGGTCCGATCAGACGAGAAAATCGGGTAGTGGAGTCCCAGCTTCAATCATGGGAATCTCGATGCTGCACAAAACGTAGCAGTCAATCTCAGATACTGAAAAGGGTCAATGGTCGCTTGGTGATTCATTAAAACAACTTTGCTCTTGCTGCAAATGTTATATTTTTCTCCGCTCATTCAATTTGCATACACTTCATAACCCTCTTTTTCATAACCCAATGAACGACACAAGCTCATAAAATTTGATAAAATATGGTTTATTCATAGGCATGTCCGTGTATTAAAACAAAATTCAATATGGTATGTATGTTGCTGAACAGAAGTCTATTACTGAATTTACATTAACAATCAGACGAGAAGAATGCTACTTCACACGAAGTAGTAAACTGTTGAAAATGTTCAACATCTATCCATGGACTGACAGTTGCATATTCATTTACTTCCTAGAATGATCTAGAATTTTAAATGATTTGAGACAATGAAAAGACAGTCCAGTTCGTCAATTTAAGCATTGGAATGGAAGAATTGATATACTATATAGACTTACAAAGTCCAGATATGTTTAAGATGCACGTTTATGTGGATTCCATACAGGTTGTTATGCTGCATACATAAATGCATATCCCTTTAGTAGTACCTGTCCTGAGTATATAGAACATCATCCTGATTCTCTGCTTATGGTTTCTGCATGCACACACTGTGCTACTGAGATCAAAAACTGAGATAGACATTTCTAAGTTTATGTGGTATGAACCCGTTTGAAGCATATATACCATATGTAAACCCTCTTATCAGCAGTTTATGATATATCATTCAATGTAGTAACACAGCCTCGTGTAATCATGATAGATATTATGGCACATGAGTGGTGACAATTGCATATGATGACACATTACATTCATAACTTTAAATGACACTATTCACTTTTGAAGATGTGCCGCTATATAATATTCTGAGAATACATTATGCACATACACTGTATATATAAAGTGAATAAACACTTAAATCATCGGCAAGGGTTTGGTCCCGTTAGGTTTAGCTTTTGGGTACTGTGTGTCACTATTGAGGTAAATCCTAGGGTTGGTTTACAACGTTGTTTATATCTTTGGGATACTAAATCATATAGAAATTTACATCTCTAGATCAATTGGTGATATATAATCGTAGTTTCTACGACTTTTCAAAACAAAAGTATTGCTAATATGCTAAAATTGTGATACAATTGTTTCAAAACAATTGATATTTATAAAGACATGATATGTTCTATTTTGCTGTTAAGTTATAACATATTCTAAGGTTAATTTTTTTTAAACTACCCAATACAGACAACCCCATTCTGGGAACATACATATATGCTCACCACAACTCCATTTATTTATTAGGTTGAATATATATGTAGATATATATTCAGCTATGCTTACATTTAAACTCATTTCAGTCATGCATGTAATGAGACAGACTTATGCAAATAAAATCACCAAAATAAGAATGTAGCACTGTAGCCCTTGGGAGGGTAAAATCCCTCAGACTGTCAGAGGGTACATTTCAGCACTTGGTAAGCGCCTCACAAAATGAGGGATCTGATACCAGTAAAACACACTACAAAAATATGAATACTCTCCTTCATACTACGGCTAATATAGTGGGTGGTATGGCGCTCACTACTGACTCTGTGTACAAGTAATTTCTTTCTGTTCATAAATGCAATATCCACATCTTCCGGCAGGAGTGGCTGTAAGCACCATAATACAGTTGTACATGGCGAGCTGCTCCAGTGTTGCTCACTTTTGAGCTGGAAAGACGTGCTTTTCCTTGGTGGCCTGGGTGAGGGCGATTGCATATGTATAACAGCGGGAATCGATGACCACACCCGATTCGCTGTACTCTGGATATTTAAAATACACTAACAAGTTTAATAGGTGAACATGCATACGAGTACATAGTATTTAAATATTAGAGCATTTTCTAAGGAATATACTGTATCGATTTCAACAGACAACTCTTCATATCGTTACTGTCTCTGACAAATAGCGACATGTTTAATAGTCGGTAGCAACTTTTAAATGATCAAGACATATATGAAACTAGACAAATCACTCTTTACTGACTCACCATTGAGTTTCTCCAGCATAGTATTGATGGGTATGTGAATGACTTCAATGAACTCTACAAAGGAGACAAAAGCACAATCTGTAGTAAATTCTTAGTGTTATTGGTATCATTCTTACATGAGTTGGAGGGGGGGCAATCTCTTCAGATAATGAAGCCTTTATGTTTACAATTATTACTATAGCATCATTTCTTTCTTCGTTTGAATCACTGTTCTCTTGTCCTTCTATAGACCCATCCTCTAAAATGTTTTCTATTGTTATTAATGTGCATGTACTGTTTCCCCAATAAAAGAAATAAACGATCTTTAACCAGATGTATAAAACTTACCTCCATCATCTAAAAGAAAAAGGAATAGAAAATTAAATTACGAAAAATAGATTGATAAATACGTATTTCCAAATCTGACATATCAAGTATGAACAAAGTATATGTAAATATTGAATTACATGGGGTACATAATAATTGTGTTCTGGTGCCAATGACAGAATAGAACCTGGTTATATGATACAGTATACATTGGATTACTTTACCATAAGGAAATACATTGAGAAGTCATTTTCAATCAATTAAAATAAAGTTACATACCATTCATAGGATGTGGATTCTTATTCACTTCCTCATCACCGTCAATCTGGGTAAAAGGAAGTACTAATCAATGCATAATACCATCTACGCTCGCATCTATATCCATGGATTATAAACACGTTAATGTTTTTGTATAGAATTATTATCGACCAAAATAACCATCACAAAGCATTGGCCTTTATAGAGGAGAGTTCGCCACTCTCCAATAAAACCAGTAAGCTACACCCTGTCTTAGGACAGTACTTTTACTTTCCAAAATGAGGATATAAAACTCTACTCATGACCACCTGTAGTGCCCAGTGTCTAATCGAAATTTAAACTATTGAAAACTGAAGTCATGGAAAGTTAACGATACAAGTTATAAAAGTAGGGTAAGATTCTTACATCAGCAGTCACCATATTTAGCGTGCAGTTCTCCGTCCCGGAATCTAGACAGGTTGCTACAAATAAAACAATTTTTTTAGACATGAATGTTTGGCATCGCAATTTAAAAGGTCGGACCGCCCATTGATTATACAATTTTACAGAGCGTGTACCGGTACTAACTAGTATTCAAAAAAGTAATCGACAATATGTTCATGCTGGCTTGGACCATTTTAGTGAATGAAATTCATCGAGTTATCCGTTTTTTCATGCATGGATGTTAACTAAAAAATACTCCAACAACTTGGATATTTGAAGTGAAAACTGGCAAATTTGAGTGAAATCTCCTTGATCGGGCGATTTTGTGGAAAAACTATCCTTGTTAGCCGCACACATGCGGATACAAAATATATGGTCAATGTCGCATCTAATGACAGGGTTGGATTTAGGGGGGGGGCGGACCCGGCGTGCGCCCCCCCTATTTTTCTGTACATTTTAATGTGATTTTTTTCAATACCCCCAGTACATCGCCTATATCACGCCCCCCCCCCCCCCCTTTTCCAAAATCCTGGATCCGCCCCTGTATGTACTCACCTGGAGAGCAGTGCTTGATGATGGCCACATACCCGGTCTCTTCCTTCAATTCCCGCAGCGCCGCCTGCTGGGGTGTCTCGCCACTGTCAATCAGACCTGGCAAAGAGAAGGAAGACATCAGTTTAACCTTTATGGACAAACATCGTGCAAATTAGGATCTAGGGGTGGCTTTTAGTAAAACGTTTTAGTCATACACTGTACCAAAAGATATTTCCCGCTTTAATATTTGTTTGACTAGGATTATGATAGCGGAGATGATAAATGCCGCACCTGCAATATTAAAGTTAAAACGTCGATATAGTCACACAGGTGGCACCACTGTGCTTCAACCATCCCCGCACAAACCACCCTGCAAAATGTACCATAAAAGCCCTAAGCTTTGCTTATCTTGTGTTTATACGATTTCAGGGAGAAGGGCTCTTTTTGGGTCCTAGGCAAAAACTGGAACTGCCCTGAGATGACATTTTTCGAACTATACTCGACATGTATGAAGATCCCCGCCCCCCCCCCCCCCATGAATTACATTAACTAGCCTGATATATGGGTAGGTAGAACATTGCAGAACGTTTTTTCTTGGTCTCCTTTGAACATGGAATGAATGGATATCTTGGCAAATTTAATGAACAAAATATGGAAATACCAAGAGAGGGCCCCTCACCCTTAAAGTCATGCATATTACAAGATAATAGAAGGCCAAAATGAAGTACATT